>CM048745.1:483563257-484767757 GCA_026315105.1 Locusta migratoria
TAATATCACAGATGGATCATTTGATGTTATGCGCGAAACGTCAAATCGATTTTTTAAAGAGATGTATTAAAAGATATTTCATTTTCAGTGCTTTATTTATTTATTCTTATAGTTCCTTATTCGTATGCTTATTCTTACAGAGAAAGAGCTGAAGACATTGTAGCACGCATAGACCAAAGATATGGCCTGTGGCATCACGTTTCGCTGTATGTAACCTCCTTGCTATAGAGTCGTAAACGTCATCGCTGGCCTTCAGTCCGAATTTTTTTTATAATGTGACGACTTTCAACCACCATATCTTCCACCCCCTTATAGCTGTCGGCATGTAACTTCTATGGGGTACAAAGGGAGACTTCGGACAACAATTACACACACGCCATTCGTTTGCGTTCTGTAGTTTTCGCTGCAGAGTAAAATATTAACACACACACGTAGAATTTTATACACACCGATAATTTTCCGCCCCAATATACTCCACACTTTTACTATTATCAACCGTGAAGCAACAATGCAACCAATAAAACCATTTTCAAAGAGTAAATATAATTTCCAAAGAATCATTATTGTTCCGCATTTCGCGTTACATTCTTTAAATTACCAAATATCTATCAGATCGCTATAAAACCGTGCCTAAAATCTTCCTCAGGTATAAATTAGTAACTGTACAAATATTTAAGTCTCTGCGTCTTGTCGTTTGGACGTGATGTGCGTACACCGAACAGACATTCACATTAATATATATAGATAAATACCTATCCGATCACCATAAAACCGTGCCTAAAGCCTTCCCCGGGTAGACATTAGTAACTGTACACATTTTTAGCTCTTTATGTCTTGTGGTTCAGACGTGAAAAACGTACACCGAACAGACATTCGCATTTATAGATATAGACTTAATATGACAGGCCCGTTTCGGCGTGAATGCCATCGTCAGGTGTACTGTAAAATACAAAAGTCAGTATACTATTTAATTTAAGAAAATAATTGTACTTTTTACATACATTGGTAGCTCTTCTTACCCTTGTAAGATCGCTGCTTCTCTTATATGTATGGGTTCTTATTTACATATGTAAAACAACTGTTGTAGTTATAGCTCTTATATAGCTGTATATATACTTATTTTAAAAATAATTCTTATGTTGTCGATGTTTGACAGCTTTTTTGACAGATGTTTCAGCGATAATACATTGTAAACTACTTTGAAAGTTATGTAAGCGATATTACATTGTAAACCTGTAATATTGCTGACATATCTGTTAAAATAGCTGTCAAACATCGACAGCATAAGAATTACTTTTAAAATAAGTATATATACAGTTATATAAGAGCTATAACAACAACAGTTCTTCTACATATGTAAATATGCCCCCTCGGGCATGGATATTTGTGCCGTCCTAGTTTGTAAGTAGTTCATAAGTAGTTTGTAAGTTTCGGGACTGATGGCCCCGTAGTTAAGTCCCATAAGCTTAACAAACATTTGAACATTTTTGAAAGCTGTAGGACAGCATTACTCCCATCTTGATGGAGAGTCGTAGGCAATAAATCTAACACTAAAACCATTTTGACTGTCTCCAAAAGTCACATGTAGGTTGTAATATTTTGTGATTCGACTTCTCTGCAATAAAGGCATTAGAAAACATCTCTAAATGCTTACATAAATTAAATAAAACCCGTATTTCGTCACGGAAGCTGGAACTGAAATAGATTTTTAATGGATACCATCACATAGAGGTAGCCTTGTGGATGAAATGGTAGACTTTTTAGCCAAAATAGGAACCAAGATCCCTCAATGACGTTGCCCAAAATTATCATACATATCCATTAAAAGACTTATGAGCAATAGTTTCAAGAAGACGTTTTATGACCACTTGGCAACACAAGGTCAAGGTAAACCATGGCTTCTACTAAGAGAAGAACACACTTCCTAAACACCAACGAAGGGAAACTGTGGCAGCATTTCTAAGAATTACTGGTCACGACTGTCTTGTGAAACACCTGCACGGGATTGGAATCTTCCCCTCACTGAAGTATGTCATATGTCAAAGAGAAAAACACCATTATGAATTGGGAGCATCTCAGAAACTGTGAAATACTGCAATAGTTCGATGGGGTGTCCGATGGTCAATTGTATTGGGAAGTAAGTTAAGACTATGTATCAAATCTCTGGGCATTAAATAAATAAATAATAAATACTTCACGTCTCCGTCGCCGTTTTGCCTAATTTGAAACAAAACTTGATGATAACGCGTTGCTGCATTTTGGGCTCCATGTTACAATGACACGCATTCTCACACTGACCATGTTGGCTCGGTCGCAGCGTGTACCACCGCTTCACTGCAATGCTATGCATGGTAGGGGGCGCTTCTTTTACATGTCCCTCTACGTGTATGTGGGGGCACCTAATGCTCACCAACGCTTCAGACGAACATTCTATATTTCAAAATGATGAATCCGCTTGAAAATTTCCACATTAGAATGTTCAGTAGTTTGTAGAGCTTATGGGACTTAACTATGAGGTCATCAGTCCTTAAACTTACAAACTATTATGAAATAGCTTATACTAAAGACGGCACAAACATCCATGCCCGAGGGGGAATTCGAACCCGACCGCAGCGGCCGTGAAGGCCGCGAATGGCATGCCGCAGACCGCTCGGCCATCGCGGCCGGCGTTTCATCTTAGCTGAACAACGTTCTGTTATTTGTGTTTTACTTGCTGAAGTAGAGAAATCAGTGAATATAAACTGTGCCACTGTCTGAAGTCTGTGGTGAAGATTGTATGAATCTGGCAAATGTTTACGAGAGTATACCTACGCCTCAGATATGTATCCCACAAACTCGATTCCCAGCACCCACTTTTATCCCACCTCTTGTTGCATCCAGGGCCTCTGCCACGCCTTCACCACTGCATCCCTCGCTCCCTTCACCTCCACACTCTCCATATCCTCTCCCAGGGTAGGTGCCGACACCTCCGTCTTCCAGATGACGCCCTCCGTCCTGACATCTACCCATCCTATCAACCTTAATCCTTCTCCTATCCAACCTCCCGCCCCCCCTCCCCCCCACACAAACTTGGCTTTTCTCTTCACCCCCTTTCCCAGGAGTCCTTGTGCTATCCTCCCTCTTCCCCCTCCCCTTCCATCCGTCCCCCTGCGTGCCTCCCCTCCCCAGATTTTAGCAGTGCATCGTCTGTGTCACTGTCAGTAACAGTGTTCATGCTCAGTGTCTCCAGTTTTAAAACTTCAGCACCCGCCGTATATGCAGAATATTGTGTTGTCATGTGATTTTAAGTGTGTGCCCTCGTCATAGTTTACTGTCTCCCATGAGTGTGTTTTCATCTACGACTTTTAATTCTGCATATATGTAAGTCTTAACCATTGTGGCTATTTTAATTTCTGAATATTTTTTAACTGCTTTATGTTTTCTTAATTCTCCATTTTATCTCCTTGTAAATTCTGCGTTTATTTTTCTCCTTGTAAATTTTAAATCAGCCTGTCAAAGTTGTTTTTCTGTTGGCATTAAAATTACAATAAGGAGAAAGAAAACTGAGAACGTAGAGCAGTCCAAAAGCGGGCACGTCACAGTGACTGATGAACTCCCGGCCGACCAGTTGCTGTTTTAAGTCCCTCACTTGAAAATCGAATTGATGTCATTATTCGTGCCGACCGCTTTGTGTGTGTGCACATGGTAGTTGCTACGGTTCAAGTTAGCACTGGTATCTCTCCGGGGAGTGCACGGCTCTTCGTGAGTACATGCGTGGCGAGCACGGGGCCCCGAGCTAATGCAGTCTTTCTTCTTTCTTTCCTACCTGGACTACATTTCTTTTTCCTTCCTCCTGTATCCTCACTCCTTCCGCTCCCCACCGGGGGTCCAATAATAGCCGGCCGCAGTGGCCGAGCGGTCTGCGGCGCGCCAGTCACAGTCTGCACGGCAGCTAACGTCGAGGGTTCGAATCCACCCTCGGGCATGGATGTTTGTGTCGTCTTTAGTATAAAGTAGTTCATAAGTAGTTTGTAAGTTTAGGGACTGATTACCCCGCAGTTACGTCCCTTATGCCTAACAAACATTTGAACATTTTTTGGTCCAATAACCTTAGCAATTTGGTCCCTCTATCTCAAACAACCAACCAACCAACACCAGTACTGGTGGAGTTCTTAACATCGTAACAACCTGAAGAACCGAAAATCATGACCAAAATTCTGGTAGGTCATCCTAGACTCATCAACCACAAATACCGCGAATCTCAACCACCATTAATATTAAATGACACACCTATCTATTTTTCGCCCTCGGCAAAAAGTCTGGGAGTGATAATAGACGACAAACTAAATTGGGCTGAGCACACAGCCGCAGTGTGTAGGAAGGCATCAGCATCTCTTCATGCCCTACAGAGATATAAGAAGTTTTTTCCTCTCGATCTTAAAAAGAAACTTATACAAACGCTTGTAATTCCAATTATTGATTACGGTGATGTTATCTTGCAAGGTCTCTCTTGGGAAAGCTCACGACGTCTGGAACTAATCATGAATGCCTGCGTTCGATATATATGTAACATCCGTCTCTTTGATCACATTTCACCATCTTATAAGCAACTATCCTGGCTCCGTGCTGACAAGCGCAGAGATTTTCATACACTCTGTTTCCTCTACTCTCTTATCAACGTACACTGTCCCTCATATCTTTCCTCGACATTAACACTCTTATCTGATCAACATAAAAGAACTACTCGTTCCTGTCAGAGCGAAACCCTTTCTCCCTATCCATCACTCAGCCGGTTTCTCAAAATCCTTTTCAGTAGCAGGAACCAGGCTCTGGAACAATCTACCTCAGTATATCAGAGAACTGAATAACACTGCCAGCTTCAAACGACAGTTAATGGATTATCTACTAAAGCAATAATGACGCCAGTCTTTATTACCCTACGGTCCAGGTACGTCACATCCATTCCTCCTCCCAGATATTCTTCAACTGCCATTGCTCTCGCCAGGTACAGCTTCTGTCAGAATTCGCCATGCGTTAACCAGTCTCGATATATTCAAAAGTAAATATTGTATCTGCTAATATACATGTTGTTACTTCTATTATTACACCAGCAGCAGCAGCAGAAGGTGGCTCAGTGGTACTGTTAGTATTAATCCTATTTAGGGTTAAGTTATTACATATGTAGAGTTAAGTTATTAACTTTTATTTACATCCTTTTACATGTAATCAACCTGTATAAATAATGTTATTAACTGTTCATCTGTAAAAATCATTATTATGTTATAGGTAACTCACATGTAAAGAAATATTGTATGTGTAAAACCCTGGTCCGATGTAAGAGAGGGCCTGATGGCCCTAATCTGATCAGGCTAAATAAATAAATAAATAAATAAAATGAGTCCCAAAGTGGTTGATGCGGCTACACAACGAAACAAATTAGAGCGAGTGCCCAAAGCTAAAGGAACGTTATGAAAGAGACGGTGAGCACTTCTTTAACGCCTAGTGATTTTCATTTGTTTGGTTCACTGAAGAATGAATTACGTGGGAAGAGGTTCTGGGACAATTAGAACGTGAAAATGCTGTAAGAAATTGGTTCAATCTAAGGTGAAGGCTTCATTTTAACGGAATAAAATATATTGTAGCCCGTTGGAACACTTTCGAAAGAATTATGTCGAAAAGTAGAAAAAGTACTATGTTGTAAAAATAAAACGTTTTTCCTCCAGACCGATTTGTCTCTATAATTGTACAATGATCCTAGAATTTTCATCTTGACATCGATTATTTGGGACTTCGGCTGCATTATGAGGTTTCTAAATAAACACCTTCAGCCGTTGATGTTGTGTAACTTTTTAATTACCATCTGCTCAGCACACTAATATTTATCTGTTAAATTATTTCATGTAAACATGGTACAGGTTACTACTACTTGTATTGCACCAATATAAGATCTGTTCACATGAAATAACTGAAGGCATCAAAGGCTGTAATATTGTATTACCGAAACTAGACATTAAAAGGTTTTATAACGTTAACGACTGAAGGTGTTTGTTTATAAAATATATACTCCCTGCTATCATTATCGCGCTGGAGCTGGTAGGAATCTGATAATGTTGCATCCTTTTTTCCAAAACTTTTTTTTCATTCCTTCTCTTTAAGGGAGAAGACTGGCTATAACAAAGCTTATCTTATTGCCATTTATTAGCTAAGGTTTTACATTCCATTTTATTGACAATATTTTATACCGGGTGTATAAAATATTTGGGAAGGCGCTTGCTGTTCGACAGAGCGCCGAAAATCAAGCGGAAAATATGATGTAAATGTATGGTCCACTTTCTTTCGTTAGTCTGTTACAGGCAAGTGTTGTGTACACAAGAACGCTTAAGTGTGCACGTTGGTCGTTTGTGTAGGACGCAGAGTCCAAATATACGTTTCGTCCCGACTTGTGATTTTGTGCATATCTTTTTCCTTATTTCTCCCGTGAAGCTAGAGTATATTTACACTAGCGATTCGCAAATTCGCAAAAAAAAAAAAAAAAAAAAAAAATGTATAGTGCATCACGAACCGACATTATGGCCTGCTCACTCTCCCCAAATCAATCCTTTAGACGTCTGCTAATGGGGTCGTTTGGAGGCCGATGTGTATGCTGCACCTATTCATAACGTGGAATTGCTTCGTCAGGGCGTAGAGCAAGAGTCTCAGAAGACGTGACAAATGCCGGGAATATCGGAACGACTGAGACAGTCAGTGATGCGGCCAGTGGCGGCGCGTTCTATCTGTTCAATGGTTCAGTGAACCCTCGGAAAAGAGGTGCTCGTCGTGAAAAAAAAAAAAAAAATAAATACAATAACATATAAAGCTTTTAATCTATCATTATCCGTTTCGTTCTTCTATTAGATCATTTTTACGCACATCTAAAGTATGATAACCCTTTTACGTCGCGGAGACAGAACGTACACGAGTCGTACCACTATCGCTTATTACACGCGGCAGCGGCTGCAGCATTGCAATGCGCATGCGCGACTGAGGTTCAAATTCTCTTCTGAACCCCCGGGAGGCAGCATATCGTCGCTCCCGCAGCAGGGAGGGGCGAGGGGAAACGCCGCTTTTAACATTGGCGTTGGAGCTGGTAGGGGCACCAGCTCCTGGCTGCTCGAGCTCTGGCAGTTACGCACGAATGGTCCAGAAGCAAAGGCAATAGAGCTACTGCGCACCTCGCCTTGCGCATGGGCAAATCCTCCATTAAGTAATTAAAGCAAAATAGGCCCTTCGTGTTTGTTTTCGGCGCAATGAAGATACATATTTGCTAAAATGTCTTAGAGCTACAAATTAAAGAAGCATCAACTGTAAAAGACTTCAGAAGACTTCATGCATAATAATGAAGTGACTGGTCTCTGTCTAACAAGCATGTGGTTAGCGGCATCGTTCTGCGCTGTCGAAGGTAATGGGTTCGAGACCGACTGCAGGCAATCTTCTCTTTCACAGATACAGGAACAACAATTACTTTTGTATGGTTACCTGCCACATATTATTTCGACTTTTTGCAATTTTGCGGGTAAATGTCGTTTATACTCTTCATTGTAACAAATGCAGGGTGTACCACGAAAGACGCCTGCCAGGCGTCTGCGGATTGCGCTGTACGGCTCCCGGCCGCCGCCACGGCAGCACCCTTTTCTCGGACTCTATTGTGCCGTGGCCGCTACACTGAGTTAAAGTTTTAAAAAACATTGCCATCTGAGTACCCTAAGCTTACCTTTATTTACAGTAGATGTTCAAAATGATGTCCCACTATGCAAAGAGCGGACTGACATCTCTTGAGCACATTTGCGAACACTCTACGAATTTCAACTGACGAACTCAGTTACTATTTCAGAATGAAACTTCACTCTGCAGCGGAGTGTGCGCTGATATGAAACTTCCTGGCAGATTAAAATTGTGTGCCGGAACCGGGACTCGAACCTGGAACCTTTGCCTTTCGCGGGTAAGCGCACTACCGACTGTGCTATCCCGACACGACTCACGATGCCGCCTCACAACTCTACTTTGGAAAGTAGGAGGCGAGTTACTGGCGGGAGTAAATTTGTGAGGCGGCATCGTGAGTCGTTTCGGGATAGCACAGTCGGTAGTTCGCTTGCCCGCGAAAGGCAAAGGTCCCAGGTTCGAGTCCCGGTTCTGGCACACAATTTTAATCTGCCAGGAAGTTTCAGATACTGTAACTGGCTGTCACAGTCTGTGTACGATGGGTAAGTTGATCCTGAGATACTTTATTTTTCTGATGAAGCATGGCTGCATTTCTCAGGCTACGTCAATTAGCAGAACAATCGAAGTTGGAGCTCAGAAAATGAACATGAGCTACGTCAACAACCTCTTCATGGCGTAAAAACTGGAGTGTGGTGGGCAATTAGTGCGAGGCGAACAATTGGGCCAACATTTTTTTCACGAAACAATAAATTTCGACAGGTATGTGAACAATCTCCTGCATTCATTGTTTCAAGAACTTTGACGCTACGAAAAGCTGTACGGTTATTTCATGCAGGACAATTTAAGACCACACATTGCCAATGATTGTATGGCAGCAATACGTTTTTGATAATTGGATAGTTGATTAGCCTCTTTGTTCTCCAGATCTAAATCCCTGTGAATTCTGACATTATTCTTACTCATGATGAGAATGTCATTTTACAAAAATCTTTTAAGTGTAACTTAACTTCAAAGCTACAAAATACATCTGTCATTAGCAATTTGGTACTTGATCTTAAGGTTGATTTAGAGTCTGCGAAATTCGACGAAGTCAAACAGGTTAAAATTGCACATGAAAGCAATAATACCATAGAAAAAGAACTTGCACTACAGTCTAATTTTTGTAATTAAAATTTTGAAATCCCTGTGACTTTAAGCTTAAGGAATGTTAAAACATAAGGTGTATGCAAACAATCGCCATACACTCGAAGAGTTGGAAGACCGGATTCAACTAGTAATTTCCCAGATTTCGGCAGCCAAAGTTCCTCGAGTGTTCGCAAATGTGTTCAAGAGATATCAGGCCGCTCTTTCCATAGAGGGGCACCATTCTGAACATCTACTGTAAATAAAGGTCAGCTTAGGTTACTCAGATGGCAATGTCAGTGTATGCGTCCGCGGCGCACAGAGCCCGAGAATCGGGCGCTGCTATGGCCGGCGGATGCGGTGGCGGCGGCAGGGAGACGCCCCGCGCAATCTGTGTACGCATGGCAGGTGTCTTTCGTGAGACACCCTGTACTTAACAGAATTGAAGTTGTGGGGCGGCACCGTAAGTCGTGTCTGGATAGCTCAATAGTACAGCGCTTGTCCGCGAAAGGCAAAGGTCCCAGGTTCGAGTCTTGGTTCCGGCACACAACTCTAATCTGCCAGGAAGTTTCAAATACTTAACTGTTTGAAAAGATGTGGGGGAGAGCAGCCTCTGCATATGTGTAAGGTTAGGAGGGGGCGCTGCTTACGGTGTCATGTGACCCGAAGGTAGCTTGTCTGTTCATCATAACATATTCAACTTCACAATATAATCACTTACTGTGTTTTAGTCTTCATGTGCATCGTGATATGTTATTGGTGTTGATTATCAGGGATAAGTCAACAACGTTCAGTATCTTTTAGAAACAAATTACTGAGTTTCAAGTTTGAAGAGAAGTGTGAAATAAAGAAGTATGATGGGCCGACGATTCAGCTCGAGTTGAACCAAGGGCAAACAAGCCGAGGGAAGATATTCTGCAGATAATTTAACGAAAATATTTTAATTTATTTGGGAATTGTATGTTTGAACGCCGAGTAGGGACGGGGGAAGGCGGGCGGAGGCGACAGAGTCACTATCAAGAACCGACACTGACAGAAGTAAACGCCCAGTCATCTGGAGCACCAGCCTCCCCTGTGTACGGATGATACTAAAATTGTACAACCCATCCCACTGCTGTACAAGTAAGATGGGTTGGAGGCGTTGTCAGAATGGAAGGCGAAGCGCTGAAGGCTTGTGAGAGCTCTAGGAAATGGTGGCTGTTTGGCAAATAAAAGATAGGCTTCAAGTTAACATCGGCTATATTCTCAAATACGGGTTACATACCGGGACTCGCCCTGGGGTCGGATACATTGAATGAGTGCCAGTCTAAGTTAGCGGCTTAGAAAACGGAAAAGGTAAAGGTTATGGTTCACACAGTTGGTGGCTGATGCCGAACAGCCGCTAGGCGGGAGCGGACGGCATGCGGCCGTTCGCCCCGCACCGAGGCTGGGCCTCTGGAGTGCGTCTGTTCTGCACGCGAACTCAAACTGAAGAGAGGGAAGGAAATGATTCTCGCACCTCTGAGTCCTGCAGCAGTAGCACACGTGACCAAACGTGGGTTTGTTCTATTGGCTCCACGATGGCATGAAACGTCTGTAGTTTCAGCACGGACGCCAGAAGGGTGGCGTGATTTTAGAATCAGCATTCAATACTGGTTCTGGTCTGCTCTGTCCTGCAAGGTGGACAGCATTGGTCACCTTGTCTAGGCGTACGTCGCAGTGAAATAACACTTGTAAAACTTTGGCGAAGTTTTGAAACTAAATTTGTTGAATTATTTCCCTAACCTCTTTAAGGCTGGCTGGTCATCCCGTACAGCTGGATGCGACCCATAGATGCCTGAATCATAGGTCGTGGTAGCTGTTTGGAGCAGCGTAACAACACAAATGATGTGCCTTCCGCCGGCCGCGGTGGCCGAGGAGACTGAAGCGCTCCAGTCACGGTCTGCACGGCCACTACGGTTGGGGGTTGAATCCCCCCGTCGGGCATGGATATTTGTGCCGTCCTTAGTCTTAGCTAGTTCATAAGTAGTTTGTAAGCTTAGGGACTGATGACCCCGTAGTTAAGTCCCATAAGTTCTACAAACATTTGGACATTTGAACATTTTGATCTGCCTTCCTTGTGAAGTGATCTGTGTCACGTGCTCCACAAAAGGTGCCTTTAACACGGTAACGGGATCAAATAAACCATTTGTGTACGGGACATGTTCTTCTTGTTGTCAGGCCCTACTTCGAATCCCCGGAGCTTTGCCCACATATTTAGCTGCGTCCTATACTATCAGAATACATGATATTACAGCGTTGAGATTTTTCTGTTATTTTTTTATTTTTTTATTTTCTCGATTTTTAATATTCAGGTATTATAATCTTATAAAAATCTTATTACGCGGCCTGGGTGGAAGAGTGACATACTGAATCCGAAGGACATGTTTTCGATCCCTGGTTATTCCTAGGTTTTTTGCGTGTCACTTTTCGCTTATTTTCCCTCTTGCAGTATTGTTTATGCAAGAAAAACCCGTTGCACTGTGCTTCTGAATTTACGTTATAGGTCCTTCAATAAATGACCGAAGATGTAATTTCAAAAGGTAGGAAGAAAGCAACAGCATACCACGCCTAGTAAAACGCCGTTCTGTTCATCCCAATCTTCTGATTGTTGTCTGCTTTAACTTTTAATATTATAGCATGAAAATAAACTTTGAGGAAAATGATTCAATAATAAATATATAATAAATTATGGAGAAAAACAGAATTAACAACGTTAGGATATTCCATATAAATTTTTTGAGTTACCAGGAGGCGATTATACAAGGAAGTGATGGTGTTCTACATCTACATGGGATACTCTGCAAATCACATTTAAGTGCCTGACAGAGGGTTCATCAAACAACCGTTATACTATTTTATCACCCATTCCATTCTCCAATAGCATGCGAGAGGAAAGAACACCTCTCCGTTCGAGCTCTGATTTTTCGTATTTTATACCGATGATAATTTCTATCTATGTAAGTGGGAGGAGGAGAATGTTGGCGATTGGAGTTTTGTATGTAGCCCACGCCGCAGCGATAAGCACCATTGTTGTAATGATTACCATCCCAGATCCTATATCATTTCCGTAACGCTGTCTTCCCTGTATCGTGACAATACGAAACGAGCTGCCCTTCTTTGAACTATTTCGATGTCCTTTATCAAACCCACCTGATAAGGATCCCACACTGGACAGCTATACTCCAAAAACGAACGGACAAGCATAGTGTATGCAGTTTCTTTAGTAGTTCTGCTGCATCTTTTAAGGGTTCTGCCAATAAAACGAAGTCTCTGGTTCGCCTTTCCCATGATACTATCTACGTGTTCTTTCCAATTTAAGTCTGAAGTAATAGTAATTCCTAGGTATTTAATGGAGTTTTCGGCCTTCACATTCGATTGATTTATCTTGTAAACAAAGTTTAACGAATTTATTTTCGTATTCACGAGGACAACTTCTTATTATTTAGAGACACCATATTGATATCTTATTCAGATCGTTCTACAGTTGATTTTGATTTTCATGTGATTTTACTAGACGGTAAATGACGGCGTCATTTACAAACAACCTAAGAGAGCTACTTAGATTTTCTCTAAATTGTTTATGTAAATAAGGAACAGCTGAGGACCAATAACACTACCCTGTGGAACGCCCGATATCACCTCTGTTTTAGTTGATGCCTCACCATCGATTACTACGAACTGTGACCTCTACGACAGGAATACCCTATCCAGTCGCAAATTTGGGACAATATACAATAACGATGCAATTTGGTTAAAATCCGTTTGTCAGGTACTGTGGTGAAAAACCTTCTGGAAATCAAGAAATACGGAATCAAGTTGCGAACCCTTGTCGATAACACCCATCACTGCGTGTGAGTAAAGAGCAAGTTGTGTTTCGAATGAACGATATTTTCTTAATCCTAGTTGACCTTGGGCATGATTATCAGGGAAATTATATAAGAGAAATCAGATCGAAAACGGAAAGATGTAGGTGTTCCTTTCTGTCGCGAGCTTTTAGAAAATGGAACTATAAGGCAATATCATAAAAGGGTTTGATGAACCCTCTGCCATGCACTTCAATGTGACGTCCAGAGTGTTTATGTAGATGTAGCTGCCATGGAACAGTCAACAGGGCACGAACCATCCTGGGTGACTTTACATTGATGTGGTCTGTTATTGCAACCTGTGGACTAAGTTATCAGCTCCAAACGAACGGGACATGGCTATGTTCGGATACTGGGAGACCACAAAAAGCCTTTCATGGACCTCACGATCCCAAATAATTCTTATGGATGATAATTAGTTTTGTCACTGAGCTATAGATGAACAAATTTTGTTTCAACACACTGGAAAATTCCAAAATATTATTTTGGCCAGAGCTATCGAACATTTATGCATCATAATCTGGAGGTCAGTTTTTGCATAAGACGCTGCACCGCCAACATATCTCGAGATTATCACAGTAGTTTGGTCTAGAATCATTACGGGAAACTGGAGCCAAGTTCTCTCCACATATGAATGCCATATAGACCTGATACTGTAGGCAACACGTGTGAAACGGACATGGCAGTGCTAACGTTAGAGATATCCGCCAGTGGAGTACAGCCAGGTGGCGGATCAATGATGGCCTCGGTGGTTATTATGCTAGCGATTCGGACGCCATTGTTCCCTATAAGCGGCAAGCTGAAGGCTTCACAATAGGAGAATAACACCCCCAAACCCGTTGAACCTTTTCATGAGCATTCTGGGAAGGTTTCAGTTTATGAGTTACAACTCCCGATTCCATCGTGCATCGTACCAGTTCTGCAAGACTAGAATTGTCTGTATCTTCCCCCGATATAAATCCAATTGAAAATCATTGGGATAGATTGAAAAGAGCACGTCTTCACTAACCACGTAATTTACGGGAGTTAAAAATAATTGCCATTGAAGATGAATTAGACCTGTGGAAGTTAAATAAATATATGGACCGCTTGTCACTGAGGGTACAGGCAAGCGTTCATGCAAGAGGTGATGCAACACATTCTTGTATTATGTTACAACACAATTGGATTAACTCAAGAAAAGTGTCAAGTGCTCAAGTAGTAGTCCTGTGGTTTTTCTTCCAGTTTACTAGTGTTATCTGTTTGTAAATAGCATATCTGTAGACAGTAGAGATTTTCTCATGTAAATGCCAGCCAAGACTCAACAACCACGAGTTTTTCTGGAGTACTCGGGCCTGGATGGTTCGATGTGAACAGTAGCGACACATATTTTAATGATCTCCTTAATATATCAGTCGTTTGTATTTTCGTCTACTTAAAATTTTGTTGCTTTTTAATTATTAAATATTGAAGACATTATATAATTCTAAAATAAAAATATTCTAAAAGGATAACACAACAACACAATTTAATAAAGAAACAGTCTGTGTAGTTGCATAGATGATGCCCTATAAATAAAGATAAATGTAAAAATATATAAATAAATAAATGGAAGAGGTGTTTCTCACAACTGGAAGTTGTGCTGTTTTATATTATTTTTATAAATAACTGCAACCAGCCAATTTGTAAACGACGAATTTATTTCGCCAAAACGCGTTGACGTTCTTTTTCTACATCATTCTTCAGTGGGTACAATTTGGAGGCGTCGACATAAGTTGCAGATTGCCTGTGCAAGATTATTAATTTCGTTATTTATTTTGATTTTCGCGTGTTTTACCCATAGGATTTCATAAACAGACTTATATTCTCCTGTAAGTACTTTCTCTAAATCGTCTGTCAGTCCCACTTGATGGGAATCCCATAGTGCGCAGCAATACTCCAAATAGGACGCACAAATGTAGTGTAGGCAGTTTCTTTAGTAGAACTGTTGCATCTTCTAAGTGTTCTGCCGACGAATCGTAATCTTTGGTTCGCTCTCCCTACAATATTTTATATGTGTTCTTTCCAATTTAAGATATTTGTAAATGTTACTTGTAGGTATTTAGTTTAATTTACAGCCTGTATAGTTTTGACATTTATCGTGTAAATGAAGTTCAAAGGGCTTCTTTTCGTGGTCTAATTCAAAGGGCTTCTTTTAGTGATCATATGGATGACTTTAAATTTCTCATTTTAAGGGTCAATTGCCAGTTTTTGCACCATGGTGACATCTGATCTAAATAATTTTGCAGTTGCTTTTGATCTTCTGGTGATTTTACTAACCGGTAAGTGACAGCATCATCTGCGAGCAGTTTTACGGAGCTACTCAGAGTGTCTCATAAATCGTTTCTAAAAATTGAGGAACAGTAGGGGCCCTGTAACATGTTCCTGGGGAACGATAGATATCAGTCGCCCAGCGGACGTGGTCCAGAGCACACCTCTCCAGTAGCGTAGCAGTAATTTATCAGTTGTAAGTGTAACCGGCTTCTCTCTAGAAGCTACATATTTTTACTTTTCAGTGCGTTTTCCCTTGAGTGCATTAAATTTATTGTGTGCTCGCGTTTTTGTTTGATTCCTATTCGCGTTAAATATCTGGTTAGTGTATTATTCCGCCGTGTGAATCGCGTCGCGACAGTCGTCTGTCTTTGTTTTGAAACAGTTACCGTTTGTTTACTCCAGTCAGTCGCCCAGCGGACGTGGTCCAGAGCACACCTCTCCAGTAGCGTAGCAGTAATTTATCAGTTGTAAGTGTAACCGGCTTCTCTCTAGAAGCTACATATTTTTACTTTTCAGTGCGTTTTCCCTTGAGTGCATTAAATTTATTGTGTGCTCGCGTTTTTGTTTGATTCCTATTCGCGTTAAATATCTGGTTAGTGTATTATTCCGCCGTGTGAATCGCGTCGCGACAGTCGTCTGTCTTTATTTTCTGATTAGAAGCGACATATAGTATTTTGATTTTCGTCTACACTTTCTCGTCTCAATTTGTAAAGTTATACTGTGCTGTCGTGCGTATTGGATTCACATCCGCGTTCTAACGAACAGTTTAGTTTTCCTTTGAACGCATCGCGACTGTAGTTTTTGCTTTTGTTGACATTGTAATCATGAATAGGGACTGTGACTGCTGTATGCGGATGCAGTCTGAGCTGGTGACACTTCGCTCCCAGCTTCAAGCTGTGTTAACCTCGGTTGCACAGTTGGAAGCTGCGATCGATGGGCGTCGTTGTTGTTGGCCGGCGGTGGGGACCGAACGGACTCCCGTCGTCTCCACCGATCGGCCTGCGGCAGCGACATGCCCTGAAACTGCTAGCAGTGAGGCAGACATCCCACCCGTGGTTGCGTGGGAGGTTGCTCCAGTGCGTGGCAGGAGGCGCAAGACATTCCGAGGGACCGATCGTGAGGCCTCCCCGGTTCGTCTTGCGAACAGGTTTGAGGCGCTGTCTGCTCAGGACGACGTTCCTGAGTCGGATGGTGTCTCTCACCCTGTCACCACCCAGCCTGCAAGATCCGGGCTTTCACAGAGGGTGGGTTTACTTGTAGTTGGGAGCTCCAACGTTAGGCGGGTGATGGAGCCCCTTAGAGAGATGGCTGCCAAGGAGGGGAAGAAGGCCAACGTGCACTCCGTGTGCATACCGGGTGGAGTCATTCCAGATGTGGAACGGGTCCTCCCGGATGCCATGAAGGGTACGGGGTGCAGCCAACTGCAGGTGGTGGCTCACGTCGGTACCAATGATGTGTGTCGTTTCGGATCTGAAGAGATCCTCTCAGGTTTCGAGCGGCTAACTGAAGTGGTAAAGACTGTCAGTCTTGCTTGCAAGATGAAAGCAGAGCTCACCATCTGCAGCATAGTTGACAGGACCGACTGTGGACCTCTGATACAGAGCCGAGTGGAGGGTCTGAATCAGAGGCTCAGACGGTTCTGCGACCGTGTAGGCTGCAGATTCCTTGACTTGCGCCATCGGGTGGTGGGTTTCCGGGTTCCGCTGAATAGGTCAGGAGTCCACTACACGCAGGAAGCGGCTACACGGGTAGCGGGGGCTGTGTGGCGTGGACTGGGCGGTTTTTTAGGATAAAGAGCTTCGGGGAAATAGAAAATGGGCAATCTCAAAGGGTTCAGGTGGATCACAGGAGAAATGTAGATCCGGAAACTATCGGTATAACAGTTGTAAATTGTCGTAGCTGTGTCGGGAAAGTTCCAGAACTGCAAGCGTTAATAGAAAGCACCGAAACACACATCATTATAGGCAGCGAAAGTTGGCTCAAGCCGGAAATAAGTTCAGAAGAAGTATTTTCAAAAGATCTAACGGTATTCAGAAAGGATAGATTAAACAAAATAGGTGGGGGCGTGTTTGTCGCCGTCAAAAGTAGTATTTCATGTAGCGAAGTTGAAGTTGATAGTTCGTGCGAGCTATTATGGGTAGAGGTTGTACCCGAAAATCGTAAGAAGTTAATAATCGGTTCCTTTTACCGGCCTCCCGACTCTGACGATACAATAGCAGAAAGGTTCAAAGAAAACCTGAGTCTAATTACAAAAACGTACCCGACTCACACGATAATAGTAGGTGGTGATTTTAATTTACCCTCGATCTGTTGGCGAAATTATATTTTCAAATCAGGAGGTAGGCATAAAACATCGTGTGAAATTGTACTCAACGCATTCTCTGAGAATTACTTCGAACAATTAGTTCATGAGCCAACTAGAATTGTAAATGGATGTGAAAACACACTTGATCTCTTAGCAACAAATAATCCTGAGCTCATAATGAGCATCAAAACGGATACAGGTATTAGTGAACACAGAGCTGTAGTAGCGAAATTGAATATCGAAAGTCCCAAAGTTACCAAAAATAAACGCAAAGTATATTTGTTCAGGAAAGCAGATAGAAACAAAATACATTGCTTCTTGAAAGACAGCTTCCACTCGTTTCTAACACTAAACGTAGGTGTAGACCAGATGTGGCTCAAATTCAAAGAAGTGGTATCGACAGCAATTGAAAGTTTTATACCTAATAAATTAATAAAAGAAGGAGGCGATCCCCCTTGGTACACAAAACAGGTCAGGACACTGTTGCAAAAGCAAAGGAAAAGGCATACTAAATTTAAACGAACACGAAATCCCCAGGATTTGCGATTGTACTCAGAAGCTCGAAATTTAGCGAGGATTTCAATGCGAGATGCCTACAACATTTATCACAACGAAACTCTTTCTCGTAATTTGACTGAAAACCCAAAGAGATTTTGGTCATATGTTAAATATACTCGGGGAAAGTCACAAACAATACCTTCACTACGTGATAGTAATGGCGATCCTGCCGATGACAGCGCTACTAAAGCAGAGTTACTAAACTTAGCTTTTAGAAACTCATTCACTAAAGAAGACGAAACCAATATTCCAGATTTCGAATTACGAACAGATGCCGTAATGAATAACATAGAAGTAGATATCATCGGAGTAGTGCAGCAACTAAAATCACTTAATAAGAACAAGTCTTCTGGTCCGGATTGTATACCCATTAGATTTCTATCTGATTATGCTGAAGCGATAGCTCCTTACTTAACAGTCATATACAACCGCTCTCTCATAGAAGGATCTGTACCAAAAGATTGGAAAGTTGCACAGGTCACACCTATATTCAAGAAAGGCAGTAGGAGTAACCCACTAAACTACAGGCCTATTTCATTGACGTCAATTTGCAGCAGGGTTTTGGAACATATCCTGTATTCAAATATTATGAATTATCTCGAACAGAACGATCTATTGACCCAAGGTCAACACGGATTTAGAAAATATCGTTCATGCGAAACACAACTAGCTCTATATTCACACGAAGTGATGGGTACTATCGACAAAGGTTCGCAAATCGATTCCGTATTTCTTGATTTCCAGAAAGCTTTTGACAACGTACCTCACAAACGGCTTTTAATCAAATTGCGTGGTTATGGTATATCGCCCCAAATTTGCAATTGGATAGGGGATTTCTTGTCAGAGAGGACACAGTTCGTGGTAATCGATGGTAAGGCATCGACTAAAACAGAGGTGATATCGGGCGTTCCACAAGGTAGTGTTATTGGTCCTCTGCTATTCCTTATTTACATAAACGATTTAGGGGAAAATCTAAGTAGCTCTCTTAGGTTGTTTGCAGATGACGCCGTCATTTACCGTCTAGTAAAATCATCTGAAGATCAAAACCAACTGCAGAACGATCTGAATAAGATATCAGTATGGTGTAAAAATTGGCAATTGACTCTAAATAATGAGAAGTGTGAAGTCGTCCACATGAGTACGAAAAGAAATCCGTTAAACTTTGTTTACAACATAAATCAATCAAATGTGAAGGCCGTAAACTCCACAAAATACCTAGGAATCACTATTACTTCAGACTTAAACTGGAAAGAACACGTAGATAATATCGTGGGAAAGGCGAACCAGAGACTGCGTTTTATTGGCAGAATCCTTAAAAGATGCAACAGAACTACTAAAGAAACTGCATACACTGCGCTTGTCCGTCCATTTTTGGAGTATTGCAGCCCAGTGTGGGATCCTTATCAGGTGGGTTTGACGGAGGACATCGAGAGAGTCCAAAGAAGGGCAGCTCGTTTTGTATTGTCACGATACAGGGGAGACAGCGTTACGGAAATGATACAGGATCTGGGATGGGAATCATTAGAACAACGGCGCTTATCGCTGAGGCGTGGGTTACTTGCGAAACTCCAATCGCCAACATTCTCCTCCGAATGCGAAAATATATTGTTGACTCCCACTTACATAGGTAGAAATGATCATCAGAATAAAATAAGAGAAATCAGAGCTCGAACAGAGAGATTCAGGTGTTCTTTCTTCCCGCGCGCTATTCGAGAATGGAATGGGAGATAAATAGTATAATTGTGGTTCGATGAACCCTCTGCCAGGCACTTAAATGTGATTTGCAGAGTATCCCATGTAGATGTAGATGTAGATGCACTTCAGTTCTACTTGATGCCTTTTCGTCGATTACAATGCACTGTGTCCTTTCTGATAGGAAATCGCGAATCCAATCCCACAATGCGGCGATATTCCATAAGCACGCAGTTTGATTAGAAGAAGCTTGTGAGGTACAGTGTAGAAAGTCTTCCGGAAATCTACTCGACATCCCTTGTCGATAGCACTCGTCACTCTTTCAAAAATATTGATTAATTCCATTTACTGATCAACAGTTCAAGCGACTGTGTCCTCCACAGGTGACAACACAGGCTCTGACTCTGGCATCCGTTCGATCATTCAGATGGAGAATATTCTGTCGAATACACTACTCCTTGGCTGTTCGATCTGTCCTCGTAGTTCTGCAACTATTGTAGATTGACGACTTACACGTGCCAATTCCCACACGTGCTCCAATGAAGACAGGTCCAGGAGTCGCTGCATATATTGCACAGATCGTTCAGTTTAACGTGAAGTGTGTCGATGAAGACCATCCTGTTACAACAACACGTCACTTTGGTTTTGCGACAATGGAAAATCAACGAATCTTACAACATTCCTCACGTACCGAGGGTTTAACAGCGTTGCCTTCAAACAACACCAAAGGTGTTCGAGAGTTGCGATGGGACTATTGTGTATTGGACGAATGCACTCTACGCAAGAGCGCTCGAGAGGGCTACGTCGTACAGCTAAAACACCGGGTCTTTCGTGCAGGTAAAATCTGCTTTCACTCCATATAGACAACGCATATATAGATAAAAATATCTCACTCAATATCACAGTATTCAACTGTTCGTATCATTATCATTACTGATCGGATAACTCAACATGAGAGACATATTGTTAACAAACACTCCCACATTTCAAACTCTTAATTCGCCCTCCTCCTCCTCCCCCTCCCACACACACACACACACGGAGCCAAAGAAATGCTGGAGATCTTTGTAAGGCATCAAAAAGCCATTATTTCCTCCTCCTCATCATCATCATTAGACTGATTATGCCTTTCAGCGTTCAGTCTGGAGTATAGTACCTCTAATTAAATTCATTCATTATCCCTATTCAATGCTAACATTGATGCCTCGTCTGCTGTTATGCCTTTTACTTCATAATCATTATTCACCGAATCTAAATACTTTCTTATTGGTCTACCTCGACTCCTCTTACCCTCCGCTGCCAAGTCACTTAGGAAACCTTGGTTTTCCCATGCATGTAACATGATGCCACCATCTCAGTCTGTTCGCTCTTACTGCTTCATGTATGGTGTTCAGCACCAGTTTTTCTTTGATTTCCTCGTTATGGACACTCTCTTGCCATTGTTACCATCTTTTAGTACCAACCATCATTCTTGCTACATTCATATCTTTAACCTCTACCTTGTGAATAAGGTAACCTGTATCCACCCAACTTTCAGTACCATACAAAAAAGTTGGTCGAAAGATAGAGCGGTGGACTGCTAACTTAGTCTTGGTACTGACTTCCTTCTTGCAGAAGAGAGTAGATCTTAGCTGAGCAATCACTGCAGTAGCTTTGCTGCACCTCGATTCCAGTTCTTTCGCTATGTTGCCATCCTGTGAGAAAGTACATCCCAGGTACTTGAAACTGTCTACCTGTTCTTTGTTCCTCCTATTTGGCATTAAATCTGTTTAAATCTCTTTTTCCACAGTCATTACATTTG
The DNA here is from genome assembly GCA_026315105.1 of Locusta migratoria. NCBI lineage: Eukaryota > Metazoa > Arthropoda > Insecta > Orthoptera > Acrididae > Locusta > Locusta migratoria. The sequence continues at coordinate 483,584,589 of CM048745.1, forward strand.
TTTTGGAGATGCTGATCTTCATATCATAATCCTTGCACCTCTGATAGAGCTCTGAAATATTAGTTTACAACATTTCAATCGAATCGGCCATTACAACTAAGTCATCCGCATATGCGAGACTGCTTATTTTGTTTTCAACTATTTTAATCCCGCTCTGCCAGTCTACTTTTTTCAACATATGATCCATGAATAGTATGAACAACAGTGGTGACAGGTTACAGCCTTGTCTTACCCTTGAAATTTCCCTGACCCATGAGCTTGTTATCTACTCTAACTGCTGCTTGACAGTGTACGTAAAGTCCTTCAATTGCCTGCAGAAGTTTTCCTCATATACCATAATCTTGTAGAACTAACAGTAGCTTCCTCCTAGGAACATGGTCATAAACCTTTTCTAGATCTATGAAACAGATACAATTTCCTGTTCCACTCATAGCACTTTTCCATTACCTGCCGTAAGTTAAAGATCTGGTTCTGACAGCCTATAAGATGCCTAAACCCATATTGATTTTCATCTAACTTGTACTCTCAATTAATACTCGCACTCTCAACAATACCTGAGAATATTTTGCCTACAACGCTAATTAAAGAGATACCTCCATTGTTGTTACAAAATTTTCTGTTTCCATGTTTGAAAATTGGCGTGATTACCGCTTTCGTCCAGTCAGGCGGAACTTGTCCTGATTCCCACGCCTTCTCAATTATCCTGTGTAACCATTTGAAACCTATTCCACTGTATTTGACGAGTTCCAGTTTAATTTCATCCACCCCAGCTCCTTTATTGGTCTGTAATCTACTCACCATTTTCTCCACTTCCTCAAACGATATCCTGTTTCCATCGTCGTTCTATTCCATTCTACCTGAAAATCTGACACATCATTGAACGTTTCACCTACTTTGAGCAATTCTTCAAAGTATTCCCTCCATCTGCTCAAAGCATCCACAGGATTGACTAGTAGCTTTCCTGACTTGTCCAAAACACTTATTAATTCATTCTTCCCTCCCTTTCGAAGATTGCCTATTACGCTTCAAAATGGTTTTCCCGTGGAGACTGCAATTATCCGTTTGGCTTTGTTTCTTTCTTCAAGAAAGCTTGCCTGATTTCTAGAATGAAGCCATTTCCTTGGACAATTAAATCGTTGTCAATCGGTATGGGAAGTCTTAGACAACGCAGTGGGCACCAAATTTACAGCATAAAAAGCGTGGCAGTATTTGGCGGATGTTTGGTACGAGAACTGACAACATTCTGTTGGAAACTGTAAAGACAACTTACAAATCTTTTCCTCAAAGAGTCGCAGCTTCTGTCACAGGGGTTGGTGTACCAACTTCTTATCAATAAACAGTTATTGCGTCAATGTCAGGTGTTCATATTACTTTATTCACCCCCCCAAAAATGTTCAAATGTTTGTAAATCTATCGGACCAAACTGCGTGGTCATCGGTCCGTAGCTTACAAACTAATTAGACCTAGGTAAACTTACCTAAGGACAAACACACAACCCATGCCCCAGAAAGCACTCGAACCTCCACGGCGAGCAACCGCGCGCTCCGCAGCGAGACGCCTTAAACCGCTCGGCTACTCCATCGCGGCTATTCAGCACCTGTAATTATTTGCCCAACGTTGCACTTTTCTTAGGAAAAGGAACTTCGATGCGCGTGGCCGTTCCCCGTCGGGGATTCGAATCCTCCCTTGGGCATGGATGTTTGTGCTGTTTTTATTATAAGTTAGTTCTAAATAGTTTATAAGTTTATGGATTGATGACCCCGCAGTTAAGTCCCATAAGCTTAACAAACATTTGAACATTTTTGAAAAGGAGAAAACGCTGGCTCCGCTGCGGCTGCGGGCATATGTACCACCACACTACTCTTAACAGTCCTTTCATTTATTGTTATATCCCTGATGATGAGTAGTATTTTATGTCATGCCGAGTGATTAGGAGATTCGATATTTCAACCATTAGGAAGTAATTATGTTATATTTAACAGTTGAATTAAAAGAGGCACGTAAGGGGAAAATACGCACTGGAGCACATTAGTACACATAAAGTCTCATCGACACTGCTCTAACTCACGTAAGAAGATGTCAAAAGAGAATCCTCATTCCAAACCAACGAGTAGGTTATCGTCCAAAAACAGAAAGGTGACAAAGAACGTCTGTGAAAAAAAAATCTATACGTATTGTTAATTCATATAGCAGCGGCGAAATAGCCGAGCTTGTGTGTGAGTGTGTGTGTGTGTGTGTGTGAGTGTATGTGTGTGAGTGAGTGAGTGAGTAAGTGAGTGAGTGTTAGATTAAGTAGTTTCTAAGTTCAGGGACCGCAACACAGCTTGGTTTGGTGCCACTGACCGTGTATCAAAAGACATTAAAATTGTGTCCGCGGAGCGTAACGTTGCCTACATGGGAGTATTTTGACTCGATAAAAATAACAAAAAGACTGCGGTTTTTCAAAAATGTTGCATATGAAAGCAGATTACAAAAATAATGATTAATTTCAACAGTAATTGTGGCACAAAATAAACTCGCAAAATGAGAACTACGGAGGTTTTATGGTAAAAGTGAGATTGAAAGGAATAATAAATCAGAGTAATAGAGAATTTTAAGAAATTTAGTAAACTGAAGGCAATGGCGCGACGCACATATTTGATGCAGATAAATCGGGAGTTTCACAGTCTTGCTTCTTCACGTTGGAAGAAGAAAAACGAGAGTGACAAGAAAAGTAGACCCTTTCTATTTATGCTATAATAGTAAATAATAATTAATGACAACAGTTTAACAGAGAAAGAAGAGAAGGTTACCTTTTTTGTTTCTTCTTTTTGTGTCGGCGAAGCGAAGGTACTGTTCCAGACTGTCGCACTGACATGTCTCTTACAACAGGAAAACGACTACAGGGGTCTTCCTAAACCTTTCTGTAGCATTTTCTTTCCTGCTCAATGTTGCCATGGATGACGCACAGTTTTCGTTTGTACCGCAATGACAGTGTACGCGAGGGTTGTAGTAACTCCCCACTGCACTGTGTGAAGACCAACCTGGCGTCTTCTATAGATGTCCCCATGCAGATGATAGCACGTAGGTCGGAATTCTTGATTGATGCTGAAATTATTATACTATTGACAGGAAGTGATCTAGTTACTGAATAAAACTGAAATCCTCGGGAATCGGGATGCCAACTGATTTATTTCAAGTAAGCAGAAAGCCAGTAAACTGCATAATAACATCCACTTGACACAGCTCGTTTCAACTGAATGTAAATATGAAGTTACTTAGCCTTGCTCTAAGATGATTAAACAATGTCTTATGACCGTCTACTATACATGTTACTCCACAGATTGCGCGGACTGATCACATATTACTCTTCCGAGTGCCTGTTCTGAACTCAAGTGTTACTCCTCCGTGTACTGAACTGAACTGTGGCGGCTCGATGCAAGGCTGCCTTCGTTCCGCAATTTGGCTCGTAAACATGGCCGCCGTGCATCGTCCGTCTTATATTAACTGTTTTGTTTATGTTTTTAGTATTTGTTAATATGTTTTACCTACTCAAGGCACAGCTTGGCTTTGAAGGGTATTTCTAAATTGAGTTTGAATATATTATTAGTTTATTAAATATTAATAAAATTATGATTGCGTTTTGGCGCGTGACCGCCAGTGCTACAGCCAATCGGCGTCCAGTGCCTGCCGCTCGGGGACTTCCCTAGAATTCGGGGAGATTTGCCAGTGCTCTTTCCCATGAGAACCCGACCTATTGTACCACCTGTCGTGGTTCTCACCAGATTTTACCATCTGTCGCCTACTGATCCCATGTTCAATGTTTGTAGAGCTTATGGGACTTAACTACGGGGTGATCAGTCCCTAAACTTACAAACTACTTATGAACTAGCTAATACTAAGGACGGCACAAATATCCATGCCCGACGGGGGATTCGAACCCCCGACCGTAGTGGCCGTGCAGACCGTGACTGGCGCGCCTCAGTCCCCTCGGCCACCGCGGCCGGCTACTGATCCTAACCGGCCGCACTGAAGCAATACTACAATCTTAATATGATGGCTTTAAGCCAGAAATATTACTCTTTGTAAAAGCGACAAAACGCTTCGGGGCAGAAATAAACCCATTGCAGCAAGGAAAAGGCGTAATTAGAAATGTTCAAATGTTTGTATTGTTAATGGGACTTAACTACGGGGTCATTAGTCCCTAAACATACAAACTACTTATGAACTACTTACGAACTAGGGCGGCACAAATATCCATGCCCGAGGGGGGATTCGAACCCCCGACCGTAGTGGCCGTGCAGCCCGTGACTGGAGCGCCTCAGTCTCCTCGGCCACCGCGGCCGGCGCGTAATTAGATCAGACACGAATGAGTCAGGGCTTGTGTGGGCAGGTGGTCATACGGAGAAACTCCAATTTTGATTCTTTCATCTACCGATTGCCAATATGAGAATTTGCCCACAACTCTCCATACCATGTAGTCTTGTTGATGCAACTGCATGTTGTCCCTAGTGTGTGACGGCATAATAAGGGACCACAGTGGCTAATGCTAGCCGATACAGCCGCTCTGTACCACGAGGAGCGCCGACGTTGTGTAAACAGCAGGCGGTGCGGCAGCTACTACCACCTGTAGTAGCGGTCGCCTACCGGTCGAGGCCTTCGCCGACTAAACGCTTGTTTTACGCTGAAGGGATCCTTAAATTGAGCCAGCCGGTAAAATATTAATGTTTGCTTAAGAAAGCGTGACTTCTGTAATTCCAAATATGTGTCGGTTTGGACGTAGCTCAGTATGTGGAAGAACTTGTTTCGATATTTACCGCTGCCAAGGGGACACCCGACTGTACATGTAATCTTCAAAAAATGTTCAAATGTTTGTAAATCTATCGTAACAAACTGCGTGGTCATCAATCCGTAGCTTACAAACTACTTAAACTAAGGTAAACGAACCTAAGGACAACACACACACACACACATCCCCATGCTCCAGGGAGGACTCGAACCTCCGACGGCAAACAACCGCGCGCTCCGCAGCGAGGCGCCTTAGACCGCTCGGCTACTCCACCGTGGCATGTAATCTTCTGACAGGCTGCTTCCTTCAGCTGCCCTACAAGAAAAATTTAAAAAAACAATATAGTGAAAATCAACACACGGAACGGTATAAACTTGCCTACTCACACTTGGGATTAAACCCGTAAATGCTGCTCTGTTCAAACGTTTGTAGATCTTATAGGACTTAACTAAGGAGTCATCAGTCCCTAACTTCACAAACTACTTGTGAACTAGCTAATAGTAAGGACGGAACAAATATCCATGCCCGAGAGGGGGGGGGGGGGATGGATTCGAATCCCCCGACCGTAATGACCGTCCAGACTGTGACTCGCGCGCCGCAGAGCGCTCGGCCAACGCGGCCGGCTGTGTTCATCATCCCTGGCTTTGTGTTTTGCTCCAGCTAAATATGCATCCCCCGCTTGGAGAAAATCGACACACGCCCACAAGCTGGATGAAGCACTGAACGATTCATGTCGATTAATTACAAAATTCCGGCCGCGGTGGCCGAGGGGGCTAAGGCGCTCCAGTCACGGTCCGCACGGCCACTACGGTCGGGGGTTCGAATCCCCCCTCGGGCATGGATATTTGTGCCGTCCTAGTTCGTAAGTAGTTCATAAGTAGTTTGTAAGCTTAGGGACTGATAGCCCCGTAGTTAAGTCCCATAGACTTTACAAAAATTTGAACATTTTGAATTACAAAACGTGATCTCTTTTATATGTCTTCTGGTATAGTTCCCCCACAGATCAGACGGCAAACATTGGTGATGGTCGAAAGAAGCAGTCAGTGCGAGAAGACATACCCTGTTCGGACAGCAGCCAGTGTTGGCAAGACTAAAGTCGAGGAAATATTTCATTAAATTTGAACATCCACTAAATGAAAGTCAATCTACAACCAGAGAATCAGTTGGAGAACCCCCACATCCTTTACCTGTTCCTCTATTTTCTATCTAACACAATATCTACACATCTACATATTTACAAATCACGTAAGTGCCTGGTAGTGGGTTTGTCGCAGCGCTTTCATAATACATGTCTACCGTTCCATTCGATAATAGCGCGCGGGAGAAAGGGATACTTACGTCTTTCAGATTGCGAAACGAGTTTATTTTGATGATCATGGGTCCCTACCTAGGTGGGTGCTAACAAACTGTATTCGTATTCAGAGGATATAGAAAACTTAGCAAATACATATCACTACAACCAATAACGACTTTCTTTTAATGGTCTTCACGGCAATTCCAGCATAATTTCCGTGACACTCTCATGTCTACATGTGTACAATAGGAGCTGCCCTTATCTGTAATTTCTCTATATCCTCCGTGGTGGGGATAGCACACTATGCAGAAATACATCAAAATAGGACGGGGAAGTGTAGTAAGGGCAGTTTCTGTAGTAGAACTGATGTAACTACTAAGCCTTCATTCAACTGAGAGTGATGTTTTGTTCCCCTTTCCCACTATATGTGTGGTGTCGTAAAGTCTGAAGTGCGCGCCACGTACTTTTGCCGCGCGCCGCCATGCACGCACGGCGCGGCGTTCTTACGTCAGCCACGAGCGCCCTCTGCTGCAACTTCGCTCGTGGCCACCACTGAACTGCATCGTCACTTGGGAATCAGATAGGCACCAGTTAAGACTTGGGATTAGGATAGGCACTAGGACTCATAATTAGGCAGGCCTATACCTAGTTAACCTATGTCTCAGCAGTACACTTAGTTGGCAGTCATTAACTTTGTAAAAGTATATCCTATTTCTACGAAATATACAACTTGTTCTAATCTAGCTTAGTGTTTCCAGTTTCTTCTCTCCCGCTGACTGGTCACCTCCGTACCTGCACACGCGTGCATCCTACTTCCTGTGTCTGTCTCTCTTTACTCGGCCACCGACACCCAGGACAGCCGGCGGAACCGAGACACAAAAGTGGCGACGAGGATGGGACACAAAAATATGTTCTGCGTGTGCTTTCCAACTAAAGTTCTTCGTAATCGAAATTTATAGGTATTTCTAGGTATTTAGTTGAATTTGCAGCCTTCAGCTTTCACTTCTTTATCGTGTAAATGAAATTTAACGGATTTTTTTTTTTTTTCTTATTTGTTCGTTAACGACTATTTCTCTGCACAACCTACCTTACAGCACCTTCACAAGTCACGGTTTCTGTCTCACCTTCCGATAGTTCAAATATTTCAAATGTTTGTATAGTCTATGGGAGTTAACTACAGGGTCATCACTCCCTAAACTTACAAACTACTTATGAACTACTTACGAATTAGGTCGGCACAAATATCCATGCCCGAGGGGGCATTCGAACCCCCGACCGTAGCGGTCATGCAGACCGTGACTGCGCCTCAGTCCCCGCGGCCACCGCGGCCGGCCTTTCGATAGTTGTATACTGTTGTATACCGGTGCCCAATGGACAAATGGGAAATATCTCTGATCAGAGATTTCAAAGATAGTAGGCAATAGCGAAAAAAAATGTCATAAATATGAAACAAAATCCACTACAATACGTCCTTTGTTAGAAGATTAATAAAGTAAGCCAAATACTCTAACAAATAACGACCGACGCGTAGGATACGACTTTTTTTTATTGGTAGGAGAGAAAAAATATATATGAGAGCGTAATTCATCTGCAGCGAAAGCCGCAGAATGTTTGGATGTAGCTGTACGGCTACTGAATATTAATTACCTATTAAATTAAATCACTGTCATAAACATACGGCAATAATTAATTTCCATCACTGGCTGACATTCAAAAAGCTACGCTGGGCTGGTGCAATTTGCTGTCGGAATGATTTGCATACGGCAACAGCGTTCCGCTGAATTGCTTTCTGTCAACACAGCCAGTAACCGCTGTGTCAGCGCAGCAATGCCCCTGCTGTGTCAGTACACTCGGCGTCCACCAGTGGCAGCACTGTCGCCCGCTACAACGTGTTACACTAGTACAACCACACTAAACAAAGTACACCAAGTGACGGGTACGAAATCGTAAAAGGAGATCACATGACTATCGGATTTTAGATTTTTTTTAAAGTTGTAAAAAGATATAAAAAAGCCAACATCGCTGATCATCAATTTTTATTAACGACGACCGATTTCGCTGAACTATGTCAGCATCATCTGGTCAAATAAAATATTTTACAAGACCATAATCTTGGAATGTCAATCAGTTGCTATATAACAATTGACATTACAAGATTATGGCCTGCTAAAATACTTTATTTGACCAGATGATGCTGACATAGTTCAGCGAAACCGGTCGTCCTTAATAAAAATTGATGATCAGCGATCTTGGCTTTTTTATATCTTTTTACAGTATTATAAGTGGATCGCCTCTTAAAACATAAACCAACTTTTTTAAAAGTATTTATGGTACGTTAATTTCATAACTTAAATAACAATCAGCCAAAGCCATTCGACACAATTCTCCGGAAAATTGAATTTGATGTCATTTGGATACCAAATCCGCTTCGGCTGCAATTAACTTATTTTTAAAAAAGCACTACCGGTTTCGCGCCCGGTAGACGCATCATCAGGTGCTTAAAATTCCTTAGAAAAATAATCGCACTGACGTGTTTTACAGCCCACTTTAGATTTGTAGTTTTATAAGTTTGTGCAAATGTATGGACCAAAATAATAGTCTAAATAATAAACAATTAATTAATAAGAGTGTCTGAAACCCCTTTAGAAAGAAAAAAAATAGGTAGTGGCGGGTTTCGGACCAACGACCTTTAGTGTAACAGTCCAACGCTTTACCCACTACGCTACAGCTATCTAGCAGAATAAGAGTCCTTTATTCTCATACTATTGATGGCCGTTGTTAACTGATGCTAATATGGCATTTGCAGACCCTAGATTATCGTACGAAGAACTTCGTGTTTTTGTTAATTCTCCTGTGCGCCATTGCTTTGAAATGATAACGTGTAAGTTACAATAGGAAAATCATCAAATATGCAACGCAAGATGCCATAGAGAGTTCTGGGCGTGGAATGTCACGTGACATCTCCGAACGGCTGGGTTTCGTTAATTCAATAGAGGATGTCAGATCTCCGTAATTTTTGCAAATATGTCTCAAACGGTACGAGATATGAAAAAAACGTAAGAAAGCTAAGTTGTAGGGAATTTTCTCCTCTACCAATTAGGTTATTCAATTTTTGTGTCAGATAAACAGTTCGTTTGCAATTACAATTATATTACAAACGGCGTTTTTGGCATTAATACCGTATTTTTTGTCCGAAAAATTTGAAAAAGGGAGGTTCTGGTCTCTGGAGGCTTACAATCATGTCTGTAAAATTTGGTGCTGATCTGTTGAGCGGTTCGTCTTAAAAACAGGGAATACGTTACGGACAGACAGACAGACATACATCCCAAAATCGCCGTTATTTTTGCAAATATCTCTCAAACGCTACGAGATATGAAAAAAAAAGAAAAAAAAAAAAAAAAGAAAAAAAAACATAAGATAGGGAAGTTGTAGAGAATTTTCTCCTTTACAAATTCGGTTATTCAATTTTTGTGTCAGATGAGTAGTGAAGCCGTTATTTTCATTTAAATTTCGAGCTGTCAAAAGACGATCGCAAAGCCCCACTTTTAGTGTTACTACCATAACCTAAAGTGGGCCAACATGTCCGCCATTTAGCCTTCCCCAGCGTTCACGTAAAATTTGAAACAATTAAAAGCTTCTTAACTTTACGTACTCGTTAAAAATATAAAACTTGAACGCTGTTGCGTTAGTCATCTTTTTTTTTATATTTTGGGGGTGGCATAGGGGAAGCGGTGTTGGCGCGGCACTGGCCGTACTGCATAAAATGTCTTCATAAAGATGACTAACGCAACAGCGTTCAAGTTTTATGTTTTTAACGAGGACGTAGAATTGAGAAGCTTCTAATTTTTACGTGAACGCTGGGGAAGGTTAAATGGCAGACATGTTTTTCTAGGGAATTTTAAGCACCTGATGATGCGTCTACAAGACGCGAAACCGGCAGTGCTTTTTTAAATTAAAGTTAATTGCAGCCGAATTGATATCAAAATGAAAACATTTGGCTGCGGATGCCCGAAATTCAAGATAACATGAATTTGATGTTTTGCAAGTACATATAAGTACGAGTAATTAAAGAAGTCGCAGTATTTATCAGAGTAGCTCAATGTGTTGTTTTTATCATTGTCTATATGTGAGAAATATCGTTAAGAGTACAAGTATAAACTATCTTTAGATGTGTCCTAAAATGTCGTAATTGGTGTTTACTGTATGTAATAGAATGCACAATAAATAAAGGAAATAAAATTTTGTATATGTATAAAACGGAGGAAAAAATTGAAGTATCGTTCTGGCCTCACAACGAGAGAGTCGGTGGTTCGAATTCTGCTGTTAAAGAATTTTTTTATAAAGAAAATGACTTTCCAAAAACAGTGTCGTGCCCTTCAGAAACTGATCAACGATAGACAACCGTCGGCTACTAATTGTGAAGCCAATACTCTGAAAAGAATTTACCCTATGTTTTTTTTTCTTTTTTTAAATTCCAACTGTGATTATTACCAACCATTTATAACTTCATTTAAAATTTCCGGGCGGTGGCCGATAGATAAAACTTTCTTGGGCTGCTGAAGACGAAACGTTAGGGGAAATCTTATCTATCGCCCACGGCCTATCAACCCTGAAATTTTAAGTGAAGTTGAAGCCGACCGTGAAAGCCTACATTCCATGAAACTTTTGTAAAATATAGAAAACTAGCTGAAAACCCGGCGTTGCCCGGGTATTTATTCATTTATTCGAGCCTTGAGTTAGTACTTTTCCTATCCATTCTCTCTCTCTCTGCCCATCTTCCTTTTTCTAAAAACATGTTACATTTATCAGAGAATATATAAGAAATCACACGTAAAAATGCACTAGTTTCGAAGACTCCAATCATGAAAATCAACAATAATGATTGCGATCACTTGCTGTAATGCGCGAAACGTGAAATCGATTTTTTTTTAGAGAGATGTATTAAAAGAAATTTCTTTTTTACTACTTTATTTATTTATTCTTACATTTCTTATTCGTATGTTTATCCTAAGAGAGAAAGAGCTGAAGACATTGTAGCACGCATAGACCAAAGATATGGTCTGTGGCATCACGTTTCGCTGTTTGTAACCTCCTTGCTATAAAATCGCAAACTTCATCGCTGGCCTTCAGTCTGAATTTTTTAATAATTTGACGACTTTCAACTACCATGTCTTGTACACCCTTATAGCTATCGGCCTGGAACTGCTATAGTGTACAACGGGAAACTTCGGACAACAATTACACACATACCATTCGTTTGCGTTGTAGTTTTCGCTGCAGAGCGAAATATTACACACATAGAATTTTATGTACATCGATAACTTTTCATCCCAATATACTCGACCCTTTCATCATTATCAACCCTCAAGCAACAATGTAACCAATAAAACCATTTTCAAAGAGTCATAATTGTTGCGCAATTCGCGTTATATTCTTCAAATTGCTAAATATCTATCAGATAGCTATAAAACCGTGCCCAAAACATTCCTCAGGTATAAATTACTAACTGTACAAATATTTAAGTCTCTGCGTCTTGTTGTTCGGACTCGATAAGCGTACACTGAACAGACATTCACATTCATATATATACATATTGTGGTTCAGACGTGATAAACGTACACCGAACAGACATTCACATTTATAGATATAGATTACAAATAAACAAAAATTCGTGCATTTTTCGTAAAAATTACCATTGTATATTAAAGCATCCCCATGAACCATAGACATTGTCGAGGTGTGGTGGCTTGCGTGCCTCAACGATACAGATAGCCGTACCGTAGGTGCAACCACAGCAAAAGGGTATCTATGGAGAGGTCAGACAAACGTGTGGTTCCTGAAGAGGGGCAGCAGCCTTTTCAGTAGTTACAGGGGCAACAGTCTGTATGATTGACTGTGCTGGCCTTGTAACATCAGCTAATGTGGCTTTGCCACACAGTTACTGCGAATGGCTGAAATCGAGGAGAAACTACTGCCGTTACTTTTACCGAGGACATGTATATCTACAAAGTGGAGAGCTGCATCAAACCAGTCTCCGGACTGAAGACCATAACAACAACAAGATATTAAAATTGCGCAAGTATTCAAACACAAAGAAAAAAATTGTCACTGTGTGCTTCATACTAACGAAGGGTCGTGAATGGTATCAGTAGTAAACACGTAATAAATCGAAACCTTATGTGTGATCATGCCGTTTCTTATGAACCAACTAAGGCGCATCGCTGCGGATCGCGCGGTTGCTCGCCGTCGGAGGTTCGAGTCGTCCCTGGAACATGGGTGCGTTTGTTGTCCTTAGGTTAGTTTACATTAGTTTAAGTACTTCGTAAGCTACGGACTGATGACCTCGCAGTTTTCTCCGATAGATTTACAAACATTTCGATGAACCAAATTGTTTATGACTTCACATCTGAAAACTATATGTCGAGCTATCATATAATATCGAAGGAACGTTCAGTGGTATGGATGTGTACTGTGTGTGAAATGTCTCGCGAATACAATTTATAATGTAGAAGTGATAACTTGTAACGTCATGCCAGATACCATAGAAATACGTCATGAACATCGGAAAAGTAGTAAGCGATAATTTTTTTTTCTTTCATCATTTTGTTGGGCTTGTCAGCGAGAAAGAGTTTCGTAAAGTTTCGAAATTATCTTTTAAGTTTATTGCAAATCGCTAAGTGCTCTCATTCTCATACATTGTTGAGGAATAAAGTCACGTTATCACGCGCCTCAAAATGGGTTAGTTTACACTGTTTATGACATGATACCGTATGAATTATGTATCCTAAGTGGTTTTTGCCACCATAGGAAATAATTCCTGACCTTAAAGAATATTTGTACCAAATTTGGCCGTCCATTAGTTCAGGAGTAGACGTAAAATATAATCGCATGATGCGGCCTTTTTTCACGGATGTCATTGCTTAAAGGTAAAGCAGTCAACAATCCGAAGATTGGTTTGAACACCACAGTGCTTTACTAGGCAAGGTCCTGTTTGGAGGTGGTATGCCGTTGCCTTCCTCCGACCTTGGAACTGACTTACCCAGTCAGTTATAGGGGGACCTACAGTTTAACGTGGGTTCCGAACCACGGTGCTATTCGGTATTTTTCACATGAGCAATACTGCCAGAGGTGAAAGAAGTGGAAAGTGACAGATAAAAATCCTAAGACCTGGCGGGGATCGAACCTCGACCTTTGGATTTGTAGTCTGGCACTCTACCACTGTACAACCGAGGCTGAGATTGTGACATTGTATCTCCTTACGTATGTTTTGTAGGTGGTTCTTACCGCGACATGTGTACCATGTTTGGTTGAAATCGGTCCATAATTTTAGGAGGAGATGTGGAACATACATACATACACACGTATCCACATACACACGTAACAGCATATTTTATTAAATATATAGATAGATACATCTAAATGCACAACATGACAGCTTCTTAAAGAATATGCGCACCACCAGAATACGTGACAAAAATCATCAAAACACAAAGATATTGCACTCATTCAGTGTTACAATTGTCAACCTATTTGGTTGTTGCACTTACCACAACACCTTTGCCCTTATTGTTTGCATATAGTTCTTCATAATCTGCTCGAAAATGGTGCTACTGAAAACTGTACATACGGCCCATTGTCACCTTGATGTTGTAAATACTAAGTTAATATTCATAGAATATATGACTTCAACTGCGATTGGGCAAAGCTTAAAATGTGTACCCAGCCGGGATTCGAATCCGGGTCTCCTGCTTTCTAGGCAGTTGCGCTGACCCCTACACCACTGGGGACACAGTGATCACCGCACCGCACCGCACCGCATATGCCGGTGACGGGCAATGATCCTATCGTTAGTGGGGAGGGGTGGGCAAGTTTGAAGCCCTTACTCTTACGGGAATTAGATAAACTACGAGTTTGAGTACTATGGGCAGGGCGGAGCTGGGAATTTGTATCTGACGGGAAGCGTGCATGGGTAGTCCTTGCAGGTGCGGTGATCACTGTGTCCCCAGTGGTGTAGGGGTCAGCGCAACTGCCTAGAAAGCAGGAGACCCGGGTTCGAATCCCGGCTGGGTACACATTTTCAGCTTTGCCCAATCGCAGTTGAAGTCATATATTCTATGAATATTAAAAAATAACAGCTGCAGGATCAGAATGTGACGTCTGTTTCTTTCCGAATAGACGCCACGTGTATATATAAATACTAAGTTGTTGATAAATTCCTGTGGACTATTGCCATTCCAATTATTCATCGCTTTCGGTTGCAGTTGTGGTTAATCCATGTTTGAACCAAAAGGATTCCGATGCTTTATTCGTCGTTCTACATATCGAACTGTTGCATACTTCCCCTTTGTTGTTTCGGAACTTCCGTTTCCATAAAAACGTTCTTTATAGTGTAAAAAGAACTTCTTCTGGTGGCAAAGTACACGTAAGGAAGTTTTGAAACAGCTGTTTGTATTGGGATATTTCTTCAATGTGTGATGTTGTTCCTGTTTATAGAGAATGTATTCCTGTAGGTCAGCAGGTTTAAGAATTATTGCATAATTATCAATTATAACCTGATGTATAAAGACACATTCTGCAACAGTTTCAATTATTGGTACTTGTGTGTACCTGCAAAACATCAAGGTCGATTTTATCGAGAATTTTTGAGAGTTGCGTCGAATGGCTTTGGTTGATTGTTATGCGAGTTCTGAACTTCACGAACCATAAATGTTAAAATCCGACATCCATGTGGTGTCGTTGTTAGTGTGTCCCAATTGATAGAAGGTGCATTTCTGATCCTCCTGCAGTTGTAAATATTTTGCATAACAACGAAATCATAAATCCACGACCGCTGCCAAATCTTTAAGGGTCTCTCTGGAAAATCGCTGATGCGATTGGAGTGCGGCTAGTGAATGTGCGACAGCAAATCGCATTTCTCAACATTGGAAAAAGCCCGTCCCGGTCAGGAGCAGGACAGCTCTCGGCAAAACAGAGCGGAGAAAGGAAAGGTGATGATTAACTGCAGGATCCCACACCTCATGTCAGTTTTCGATAATCACAATGCCCATATAGCACTAGGGACAAGATTTCAATACTAATGAAATCATAAACACCGACTGAAACGTATACAACAGAGATGCCTTTAATAAGAAAGGGGGAAGAGAACGAATAGGTTGGTGGGACACATTCTGAGATATCAAGGAATCGTCAACTTAGCATTAGAAGGAAGGGTGTGGGGTAAACATCGTAGTTAGAGACCGAGGAAAGAATGCAGTAAGGAGATTCTGAAAGATGTTGATAGGGCTAGCGAGAGCGGCTGGGAGTTGACTAGTAACAAAAGGTACTCAGTTCAGGATCCTTTGACAGATTTCATTTTAACCAAAATATAAAAAAGAAAATCCCTTTTACAACTAGAGGCTGAAGGCCAAAACGAGAATTTTTATTATTATTTTTAATTTTATTTTAAGAAAAACAGTAAATAATTCAGCTAGTGTGATGGAAGGCAGAAGGCCGAATCAGTCCTTTATAAAAGTAAATAAATATGGCAAACAAGACAGCAAAAGTAAGTAAAATTATCAGGCTGAAGGTCAAATTAAAATTTTTTTGAGACAACTTAATAACGGACTGAGGGTCCGAAGCAACCTTTTACAGTAAGTAAGCAAAGGTGAGCTCCAACATTTAAATGAAACCAGCTGAATCAGGCTAAACGCCGATTATATATATATATATATATATATATATATATATATATATATATATATATATATATACAATTTAGTAAAAGGGCTGAAGGCCCGAAGCAATCCCTTATCTTACTTATAAAATAGAAAGCAACACGCTGGATGCAGGAAAACAAATCCGTTTCAATGACATTACAAGGCAGAAGGCCGAATGAACAAATTATTTATCACAATAAGAGAGACCGGACTTTCCGGAAAAATATAAGAGCTCAAGCAAGGTTACCTAAAACCGAGGCACAAACACAAGCACTCGGGCCAGGCTTTTAACATAAAAGACATGTTTAAACAGCAGTGAAATAAGGCCCCGAGACAATCAATAACACTTCCAGTGCAATATATAATTAATTTAAGAAAAGTACTGGCTACTCGGTAACTTAATACACACTCCAAGCCGGCCGCGGTGGCCGAGAGGACTGAGGCGCGCCAGTCACGTTGTGAACGGCCACTAGGGTCGGGGGTTCGAATCCCCCCTCGGGCATGGATATTTGTGCCGTCCTTAGTATAGGGTAGTTAATAAGTAGTTTGTAAGTTTAGGGACTGATGAACCCGTAGTTAAGTTCCATAAGCTATACAAACATTTGAACATTTGAACACACGCCAACACATAAAACAGATAAGCTGACTCCAGACAGGAAGGAGAGGTGGTAGGGTGCCCAACCGTCCACGAGAACTACAGCTCTGACACGAAGCTACTTATAATAAAAGGAACTGAGAGCCAGATTACAAGCGTGTGTTGGCGATGCGTCACGGAGGGAAATGGAAGATAAAAGAAGAAGAAAAAAATAAAGCTATGCAGCTACCGCCGTTGCAGATGCGATCTAGCAGAGGGGCACAAACCAGATAAATTCCCCAGCGGTGTTGACCAAGTCAATGAAAATTGAATAATTGCTACACAGAGCAAAAGACAGAATAATTCAATTCAGTGGAACTAAAAATGCGACACAACACATAAGTAAACAGCAATCCTGATAAATACACACACAAACACACACACGCACAAATTTTCAGAGCAGAAATGTAGTCACTTAATTTAATTTGGTCACTCAAAGATAAATGCAGCCACCCTTGCGATGGATGATATCAACAAACGATCTGAAAGCATTTAATGGATCCCAGGTGGAAAGCAGCTAGAACGACGCGAGGCGTAGCCAGGAACTGACTGTGGAGTACAAGTTGTTGACCGGTTCTGGGCAAGGCGCCAACGTGGGATCGCACGGCCACTAGGAACATGAGCGCATAGCCGGGGGATTAAGTAACCAGCCCCGCCGAGCTGATGGTGGCACTTAACACTGTTCCCTCTCCGTGTCCGGACGTCTTCAGCTGTTCGTATCGTCGCATAAATGGCTCCAAGAGACTGGACAGGATGCCGCTGCGGAACTACTTCGGCGCACGCCTCGGACCCGGCCCCAAGATTAATGTAAATAACTCGACCCTAGCGACGCCATGCAGTGTATCCAATGAACACTGCACGATTCTGACACTGAGATGTTCCCCGCAGCGAAGCTCACTGACTGATCCGGAAACCGACAACATTGGAAATGCCTCGGCGCCAAGCTCAAATAACGCCGCTAGCGCCAAGGATCACACGAGTAAGAGGGCAAGTGACGCGCGATAGATGCAACAGCGCCGCTAGCGGTGAGCGCACAGAAATGACTTGTTAGGTACCTCTCCGATACTCCAAGTGCGAAAAGCAATAATGTCCCTCTCAGAAAGGACTCAAGGCCACCTTGCCTGGCATTATTACATCGAACAATGGCTACAGTAAGCCAACCAGAGCCACCAAAAAATTCAGTACTTTTAATACTGAAATCAAATCTAGCTTCAACAAATGTAATAGGACCATGTAACACTTCTTCTTGTGCAGTAGTAGTCAGTCCATCAGAACCAGGTGTAAAGTCCACAGTATCCACTGCTTTATAAACAGGTAACATGCTACGACGTCTCCTATAATAACGGCGTGGCATCGTGATTCAATGCTGTTGCTCGTGCGGCTGCCTCAAGCCAAATGAGCCACGATGCCTGGCACAGCCAACGCCCTTCCGCCTGGCGCGCATGACAACTAGAACGCCACATCCGGTCGCTTTGACTTTTCAGCGTCCGCGCACTCGTTAAAACTAGAGGCGCGGACGCTTCCGGCACATATTCAACTCGACCCAAAGATATTCCACTCGACGGCGACAGTGGCGCGCCAGGCGGAACAGCTCGGAAGCTGCTTCAAGGTCACGCACTTAGTCTCCACGCATTAAAACTGTAGTACTCCGAGCTCTTATGGACATGACACGAAGTGCCCCAATCAATTTTTTAAAAGGAAAAAAGGAAGGGATATCTTTATTTAACTGTGATAATACACAACAACATCTCCTTGAATATTAAATTTCTTCTCAAATGGACCTTTAACCTTAACCCAAATATGAACTCCCTCGTTGGCAGCAACACGTCTTCTATTCCTTGTTCTCAAACACAATGGCTTATCAGAAACAAAATAGGAAGTACCAAATGACTTGTTAGGTACTTCTCCGATACTCCAAGTCATTTGGTACTTCCTATTTTGTTTCTGATAAGCCATTGTGTTTGAGAACAAGGAATAGAAGACGTGTTGCTGCCAACGAGGGAGTTCATATTTGGGTTAAGATTGAAGGTCCATTTGAGAAGAAATTTAATATTCAAGGAGATGTTGTTGTGTATTATCACAGTTAAATAAAGATATCCCTTCCTTTTTTCCTTTTAGTATTTGTGCCAGTAATTCAGTAAAGGACAGGGTGAATCGAAGAAACACTAGCCGAGACTTCTCGGATATAGGTGGCTGTTTTTACTTATTTATTTATTTATTCAGCTGTAGGGACTTGCACAGCACAGGGTAGTGTGGAGAGCTGCATCAAACCAGCCTGCGGACTGAAGACCACAACAACAACAACTAACAAATGGTCTGCCATGACGTCACAGCAGCGGCGCCTGCGCCGTGGTAACAAGCCACCATATATATTGCGAGCAGAGAAGCAACAGCGGCAGTTCACCTGAAGATGGCGAGCAGCCGTCTCGCAGAAATATTGTGTGATTATAACAATAGGATCCGACGGTACTCCGGTGAACCATTCAAGAACAACTAACTAGACGACAGTAATGAAACCTATTCTTGATATTTTGTTTCCTTTCTTTTTGGTGTACTAGAAAGTACCACTGTTACACCATTAGTGGTTTGACCAGGCACAGAGATCGCTAAACTGCCATCAATGTACGTGATAAATAATTTGTTCACTCTGTCTTCTGCCTTGTAATGTCATTGAAACTGATTGGTTTTCCTGCTTCCAGCGTATCGCTTACTATTTTATAAGTAAGATTAACAGCCCGCTGACAATTACTTTAGCGAATAATTCATGAACGTCATCATATACGATTACTAGTTGTTCCTCACTATAAGAAGTAATAATGGAATAGTAACTCTCAAAGCAATTCAAAACTAAACTGGATATAGCAGTGATTTTAGTAACAACTCTATTCACAACACATTTCGCAGACAGCTTTCTAATGTTCCAAGCTGTGAACATGGAAGGTTGTTGTAGGACACAGATCAGGAGATAATTATTGAGCTGCATTAAAACGAAGCTGAAACGAATAGAGTGAATGGTAGTCGGCCACGAAGAAGGAGGGAAGCAGCATATGGATTGACATAAAAAAAGAGTAAAGACTTACCCGGGCCACGGTGGAATATAACACTTGTTATGTATAACTTTCAAATGTTCAAATGTTTGTAGAAGTTATGGGACTTAACTACGGGGTTATCAGTCCCTAAGCTTACAAACTACTTATGAACTAGATAAGACTAAGGACGGCACAAATATCCATGCAAGAGGGGGGATTCGAACCCCCGACCGTAGAGGCCGTGCAGACCGTGACTGGCGCACCGCAGTCCCCTCGGCCACCGCGGCCGGCTATAACTTTCCTCTTACGGTATCGATTTGTTATTGCTTTGTTTCTATTAGAATATGACTTGTGGTACAGTGTAATGTTTTGCGTAGAACTGACAGTGTGTTTTTATCGTCATTTTAAGCATTCTTTCGAGCGGTAAATGATGCTCCAAATTACTCGTTTTATCTTTCTACTGATTTAGAGGAATCTGTGCAGAAATATGATACATTACACTGGAAAAACTTTCTAAAGATATTAAGTTAGTTCAATATTATTTTGATGCAAAATGTATTCTATCTACAATCTAGCAACGTCGAAATGTGTCACTGGTGTTTTATCAGACTCGTCAGAGAAATAGATACACATTTTTATTTACTTGGACTGTGTGTTAAGGTTACCTCTGTTGTATTTGTGCTGTTCCGACTGGTCGAGATGAAATGTGGCCCATGCCAGATACAGTACATAAATAGTGTAACATACGTGTATAATAATAAACAAAAATGTATGAGCTGCGAGTATTACGTTTAAAATGAGTAAATGTTTGATGTAAATCGTTAAATTATAATATGATTTACTTCTGGTGTCAAGCGTACAGTTTATCTAATGTGCTTATCTTATTCATGAATAGATTATTTTCTTATGATGTATGGGCGTCTGTGAACTACACAGTGTTTAAATCTGACATTGAACACTTATAGATGAATTTTTTTTCCGTTGCAGATTCGGCGCAGAAGCCTCTTCTAGCGTACAGCGGAGGTAAGTTCGGTCCACCTGATACTGCGTAAAGTATAGATGCACATGTACGCCATGAGTCTTACTCAAAGGCAACCACACTCGTATCTGCACATAATATTTCAGTGCATGCAATTTCCCACAATGCCTCCAAATGAAAGGGCCGTATCTCGCTGGAGTTTATACTTCTCAACATTAACTGAATGATCTATGCAACATTTTTTTCTGAAACCTTATGTAAAAACAGCAAACTGGGAATCAACTGTTTGAAAAATTACTGCACCAGCAGGCTTCCACAGTGCCTGCTCATCTCCGGGAATAAGATCTGAAAATGATTCACTTTATGGTTGAAAGCGGTGATCAATATAAATGGTGTGATCTAGACTGTTTTCTTAGTATCGTTCTACACAAACCAGGGATTTACGATTTGATACTGACATGCACTGAAAGTCGTATTCAGCCTGCTGACAGGGGCTAGAATAGAGAGTGTCACACGAATATATTTTCAAATATGATCCGATAGTACTTTTGTAGTATTTTTTATTAATGGCACCTGTTACGATAGTGACCACACCCAATACGCCTTGAAGCAACGCTAGAAGGCGACAATCTCTATAAATTAACTAGCTTATGTGCCCGTGCTTCGCAACGCTTTTTGAAGGAGGACCTGTGTGTATCATGGAGTTTTCTGGTTTGGGCCTCAGTCAATAAAAATAGAATCCTTGTTAGATCGCTCCGTCAATAAACTCTGTTGTCCTAGCCAAGATGACAAATGTAAGTAAAAGTCATTGTCCAAAACGATGTATCTCCATAAAGTTTTTGATACAAAAAGCTAAACTTGCCAAAATAAGCAAATAAATGTTAAATATTCTATACAAAAAGAGAAATCAGTAACAATATGTTCAATGTTTGTTGGTATTCGTAGACATAAGATTCATTAATTCTGTCACAGACCTTCGCTTCCCCATACTTCGCTTCCCCATACTTATGCAGCAGCGGTGTTTATTAGTTCTTTGGTGCACTACAGCGCCTCTATCGCTTGTTTGCTGTACTACACAATCCATACTTCAAGCATAACCTACATCTAAAACAATTTCCCTGATTCCACGAAATAGGCACATCTTCATGAATATGATGAAGCTTACATCATACATCAGTTATATTCGACATTTAAAACATTTATTTCATAATCATACATATCTATGGACAATGGGACGAGGCATGGAAAGCTGAAATAAAATAAGTAATGAATATTTCCTTAATGAAGTAGAAATATCACTGAAAACTATTATTCTTAAGGTTGGCTCTCTTTCCGTTACATGCACTATTGTCGCTCCAAGCGCGAGACTTCCATAGCAGTTGTACATATACGTTAGACTGTGATATCAGTATGTAAATATATGGATTAAATACGCCGAGGATTGTATCAGTTTTATATTCATTGCATTGATTCATATTTCGTAGAACATAGCAACCAAGAAAACGATTTTCAGAAATATGGTAGATATTAGCTGAACCCCCGCTGCTTCGCATGAGTAGGCCGGTTGGTCTGCTTCAGTTGTTTCTTTTTAATTATGATGAAGAATCCAGATATTAATTTTCGTAGTTATGGTTTGAAATTTGAGTTAACAGCGCCATATTTTTGAAAATCAACTTTTGCATCTCGTATTTCACCCCCTTATTGGTCGAATTTCTAAAAATACCGATACACGTGTCTTAATACTGAACCCCGAATCCAGGTACACAGAAGAACCTGTCAACCATAGAATTGGAACTGCATTAATCATTTATTTTATGGTCAACACAAAATATTAGTCGCCTTATTCTACGTGACAGTTTTCAAACAGCATTCTACGATGATTGTGAACATCAGCGCACTACACACACTTCTTTCCTGCCATCCAGTTGAGTACATCCAGCACCAAAAACACAGCTCTTTACAATTATATCAATAAATTTTATTTCTTTTTGTTTGAACACTCGCGCAATTACATCATGTCTATGATCCAGATAGGAAGAGTTCATTGAAGTTCTTAGTATACAACATTTTTTTGTCGTACTGTTTGGTGCGAAAATCACCAGGTTTCTGTTCGAACTCACTCTTGAACAGGCGACGTGCGACGTGGAACTGCCCATGTGAGAAGCAAGCTTCTTCCAAGTCAATGCCTGCCACCTTTAACGACAGGCCCTGAGATTTATTAATTGTCATTGCAAAACAGACTGTAAGAGGAAACTGAAGTCGACTAAACTGAAATGCCTAGTCAGAACGTATCATTGGTATTCGTCGCATGAATACCCATTCACCCCGACCACATCCAGTAAGTACGGTGGTCTCGGATACAAAGAGCATACAACGGTCGTTGCGAACATTAGCATATTAGACAATCGCTACCCCTTTACATTACCACCTGTGAACCTACTGTACCCCATGATTTAATTTAAAGACACTAATTTGAAAGGAAATCTGTAAAATACTAATGCACAACTATAAGTGGTTTGCTCAAGTACTTTTTAAATTTTTTTAAATTTGTAACCAAGAATCGATACACCAATTTATGTAGTTGTAGCAACAAAATTGCCTTAATAACAATTTTTTTTTCAAATAACTATTCATCCCATATTTCACCCCCTTGATGTGTGAAATTCCAAAAATACCTAAATACTTTCTTTTTCTTTTTTTCAGTTCGCTAACAGGCCAAATGTTAATTTCCGTAGCTCTAGCCTGAAAATCGTCCCAATAGAAACGTATTTTCAAAAAGAATTTTTGATCTTCTGTTTGACCCTCTTGTTGAATTTGTACAAACAGTGAAACACGCATTTTTTAAAATCCTGACCAAGAGTCCACATCGGAATTTCCAACCAAGTATGCAAATATTTTTTGTAATTCTGGGTTCAAAATTGTCTTAGTAGCAATATACTTTCAAAAAATGTTTCATCCCCTTTTTCACCCCCTAATTGATTAATTTTTAGAAAATACCGAAACACGTGTCTTTTTAATTCTGACCAAGAAAATATATATCAATTTTTGTGGCTGTAGCTTCAAAATTGCAAAAGATTTTCGAAAAAATATCCCCTCTCCAATTTAACTCTCTTGATGGTTGAATTTCCAAAAATACCGAAACACGTATTTTTTTTTAAATTCTAACGAACAATACAAATACCAATTTTTGTAGCTGAAGCTTCAAAATTGTCTTGACAACAATGTGTTTTCGAAAAGAATTTTTGATTCCCTCTTTTACCCCCTTAGATCCTGAATTTCAAAAAATACCAAAACTCGTGTCTTTTTAATCCAGATCAAGAGTCCATATCCTAAGTTTCGTAGTTATAGCTTGAAATTTGAGTTAACAGCAACATATTTTTGAAAATCAATTTTTTCGTCCTTTATTTTACCACCTCATTGTTTGAATTTCAAAAAATGCCGAAACACGTGTCTTTTATATTCGAGCCCCGAATCCAAATCCGAAAATTTGTAGTTCTAACTTCAAAATTGCTTAAATAGCAACATATTTTCGAAAAACACCCCCTCTCCAATTTAACCCCGTTGATGGTTGAATATCCAAAAATACCGAAACGTATTTTTTAACGTCTAACCAGCTATACAAATATCAATTTTTGCAGCTCTAGCTTCAAAATTGTATCAATAGCAACGTGTTTTCAAAATTTCGAAACACTGAATTCCTTCATGATTTCCGAAATGGAATGTTGCACGCGTTTAGCTGCAAGTACCATTACGCGTTTGGTGGCTATTAGTTCCCGACGTGTGACGATAATCAAGTCGGAAACATTCTCCAATGTAATTCCGGAGTGCAGATAGCTTTCCCAGTGCACTGCCCTTTAATTACCGGTGTAACCAATACTACCGCCGTTTGAACCTGTGAACATCGCTGTTTTCACGACTTACGTCACAGCGACTGAGCGCCTTTGGAACTTACAAAAAAGCCAGAATGGTTTGGTCCTCTAGGCGAGTAGCTTGCAATGAGTCAAAAGTTTAACCCTTCGATGCATGACTTACATTTTCCAGGTTTGCAAACCCTGGGTCTATTGGACCTGCTGTGTCTAATACGAGAATTTAAAAGAAAACAGGTGTTTTATGGATCTTATAATGTCTGAATATTTTATTTGAAAGAAGTGTAATATGGAATAGCTGTGGCAATTTTTTGATAGTTTTAATAAGTGAAAAGTTTAATTTTAATTGTAAATTAATTTTTGATAGTAAATTCTATTATGAAAACTGAAACATGACTCACCAGTATCATTTGACACAAAATGTTCGTTTATTGGTGATTGCAAAGATTCAATCATTTACATAAAACGTTACAAAACTCTTTACAATTGTTGTATATCAAACTACTATAGTTTTGGCACATGTTTTGTGCAACTACTGCACAATATTTTTCCTCTTGTGTCGTCTGTAGCGGAGCACAGCGAACATCTTCCTTTCTGGCGACCAGCCGTTCTGGTGCTGTTACTGCTACTAATAATGTATCATTTCTTGGTGTTGATGCTTTTTTCCTTCTTTTTTCACACACCCTTCTTTCCTCTAGATTCGTAAATTTCACAGTTTCATTTACAATGGTTAGAAAAGTGAGTAAAACCCGAGGTAACGTTTTGGGCGCAAGTGATTGTATCCATTGCTGGTCCTGGTATAAATTTCACCAGAATTTTCTCTATAGCATATAATTTGGAGTAATATACACGTTAGCAGTTCCGCTAATTATCCGTCATAATATGTTATAATGTAGATTTTCTTCTTGTTTTTCGTTTTCCTCTTCTTCTTCCCCACTACCACTACTTCGTTCTTCATAGTGTTGGTTAAGTGCCTGGGGAACAATGCTATGGTTCCCATCTGAAGGAGAACTCACATCTGAAAGGAAATCGTCATCTTCATCTACCCATTGAGTAACAAGTTATTTTGAGCTTGAATAACGTATGTTTGTTCCTTTTTTAGATTTAGTTTATGACACTCAGCCAAACAGGTAATAATATGAATAAATAACCTCAGTTCCCTCTTCTTTTAAGTATGTAACTGCTGTTGTTTAGCGTTACAAATAAGCCTTACGTTTCTTCCGAATGAATAGCGAATGTCACATACGATACCGCGGTATAGCTTACTCCTATACGATTTCTATGCTGCTTCACACACTCATACCAATGCACTGCTATGTTTCGCTTCTTGCGCAACACAGTCATACGCTGTCTGAGTGGTGAACAGATTCTAGTTGTAAAAGAAATGTTTTTTCAGTTCACAACAATGTGTCTTTATGGCAGTAAAGTATTCTCTGAACTGCAATAAACTGTAATTGATTGCAACCCAATATAATTTAATGACACTTTGTCATAAACCACATGGTCCGTCAGACACAAGTTATGTAAATGCGTGGTATCAAGAGGAAAATATGTCTCTTAACCTCTTGGCCTTGTAATCTTTCTCTTTACCCTCTCGGCAAGTCATGCTTCGTTTAGTAATCTGACATGTCTCGTCGTGCTTTTCTGCGACTTCACGTTGCCATTAGTTCTATGCTATTGGCAGAAAAAATGTGTATTGGGAAAACAGGCAGAGTTATTTTTTTCTTCAATTTGGTAGTTTCAAAGATTTTACGAGGTGAGCAAATGCTTGCTCATCACTTTTACAAAGATCACCTTTCCAGGTATTTCTTTCCTTTAGTAATACATTTCAAAATCTTGTTCCAGAAATACGCCTTGATGAAACGACATTGTCAACAGTGAATAACATTCTTAGTTGTTATCGTAATATGACATTTTAATAAGTATAATCGCCTTTACTGCTGCTTATAACTTTATTTAATTGTCCACTACAGCTGTTTCGCCGTATTGTCAAGTCTATTTGATGCATCAAAATAGCATTCAATCAAGAAAGTCATTAATTTAAAAATTATTAAAAAAACGACTTTCTAAGAAAGTACCTATTAAAATCATATGGAGGTACAGATGCTGCGTGTATATTGGCAACAAATAGACAACCACTTGACAATGCCAAATACGGAGAAACAGCTGTAGTGGACAATTAAATAAAGCTAATAAGCAGCAGTAAAGGTTATTATACTCATTAAAAATGTCATATTACGATATACTCACTGCTGCAGGCCCATTTATGAAAAAAAAAAAAATTAAAAAAAAAAAAAAAAAAAAAAATTCTTTGTTGTTAGTTGTTGATTGGTACATACATGTGAACATTGAAACCATTCACAAATACTTTCATCATTAACCGTTACAACCTGTCGTCACAAAATAATGTGGTAATGTCAAGAGGCCATTACAGCGGTTATAAAAGTTTGAATACATTTGGTACACTGTGCAAATGTTGAAGACTGCTGGCCCAAACTCATCTCGTCGAGGACGATAGAGGCGTCGAATAGAATTCTGGTAGTACCTGTACTGTGTTATTGAATATTGCTATAGAGCATACCTGATCCGATGAGACGCAATGTCAAGTCTTTCATCAGCAATTAAAAATTAAATTTGCTACTGAGTGCATCGGAACCAGGATATGCATCCTAGGGTTAGCGTGTATAAAATTTAAAATTAATTAATATTAATATTATTAATATTTTGTTACGTATATTATCAAGAGACAGCAGCGTTCCGCCCTTGTCGTGTCTTCAGTAAACAGGCGCCGGCTCGCCCTGCTCGTGGCTCACCTGCCGCTAAGACGTCTCGGCCCTCTGGCGGCTAGTGGCGTGCTGATGGACCTGCCACATCACGCCATAATTACTGGGAGTGCTCCCAGCCACTAACGTCACACTTAATTAAAAGTTACGCGCCTCTTACCGGAATGACGGGCTCCCTTCTTCCCAGACGCTGCTGGATGAAGTATGAGTCAACTTCCACGCCGCGCCCTAGAAAGCGCCGCGACCTCCTACTCCACTCTGTGATTCACAGTAAAGTCGGAAGGAACACCGTCCCATTTCCAAATGGTTATCATACAAGTCACGTTGTGCCGTACTCTTCTACTGGTTTCAAGTGCCATACTTTAGAGGTGCATATGTGTGGTTGTAAACAGTGGCGGCGCTGGGCGTCGGCAACGTCGGCAACCGCCGACGGCCTCGCGCCTGTGGGGGCCTCGCAAAACATTGTTAAAATTTTAGCTTTTTTTTAATATTTGTTGTTTAACGGCGCTTTTCAACTGCTAGGCTATGTAGCGACGACCTACATCTAACTTACACTAGCTTAACCAAAGAACGAACATCCGTACTCAACGGTGGGATTCCACCTCCGACGAGAGCGATCTCGCTCACCGTGATATGACGCCTTATTGCGCTCGGCCATTCTCGGCCGGCAGCTATTTAGCTGTCCGTATTTATTTCCGTATGAGTGGAGCAGTGATGAAATTTTTACTTAAATACTTGCAAAACAACTTCTTCAGTGTATTTTAGAAAACAATTTGGAAGAAGTATATCCAAATGTTTATATAATAATCAGAATCATTCTCACAGTTCCACTCAGTACAGCTTCGGCCGAGAGAAGCTTCACAAAGTTAAAATTAAGACTTGCTTGAGAAGCACAATGAGCCAAGAAAGACTCTCTGCGTTGTTAATACTATCAATTGAAACCGAAATAGCGGCTGGTATCAATTAAGATGTGATCTTAAAAAAATTCTGTGAGGCCAAAAGCCGAAATGTTTCTATATTTTAATTTGTGTTTGTTTATTGTAATTTTTTGATTCCAATAATACTTGTATATTATACTAAGAAAATTTTTGTATAATGATTATTATTGGTGTATAAATCAACTCACTTTATTTAACATTTCCTCCTTACTGAAAAAGTCAAAGGGGCCTCGCAAAGAAGAGTTCGCCGACGCCCAGTTTTCGTCTAGCGTCGCCACTGGTTGTAAAGTGGGATAGTATGAGAAGGACCTGAAGAGGGAAGAAATGTGGAAAGGAAGGAATAACGAAATGGGGACGGAGAGGCAGGAGGTATAAGAAAGAAAGGTGTGGATGTAGAAGATGGTTAGAGAATAGGAAGAGGAGAAGTTTTCGTCTAGCGTCGCCACTGGTTGTCATGTGGGAGAGTATGAGAAGGACCTGAAGAGGGAAGAAATGTGGGAAGGAAGGAATAACGAAATGGGGACGGAGAGGCAGGAGGTATAAGAAAGAAAGGTGTGGATGTAGAAGATGGTTAGAGAATAGGAAGATGAGAAGTTGGAGGAAGTGGGGGTAGGAGGAAATGGCCAGAGGAGGGTGGGAGGAGAAGGACAAAACATAGAAATCTGCTGCTATCATGTCGCCCGTAGGCAATTGTATCTTCTCTTTGCTGATCTACATGTTTATTTCTAAAATGTACGAACAGAGTATGTAGTGACTACACCGGTTTTTCTTTCTTTCATTCGACGAATCCATTGCAAATCGAGATGGGGTACTGATATAATTGATCCGTTTCTCTATGAGTCGGTGTTCTAAAAAATACTCTACTTGTGCAGCACGGTCTAAGGCTTCATCCTACAGTCAGGACGGCCGCTCCCACCGGAGGTTCGAGTCCCCCCTCGGCATGTGTGTGTGTGTGTGTGTGTGTGTGTGTGTGTGTGTGTGTGTGTGCTTTCCTTTGTGTAACTTAGTTTATATAGTTTGTAATTTGACTCCATAATGGAGATTCTGCCAGCCCACCACAATATTACAATAAAAATAATAAATTCCAACTTGGTAGTGCGATGTCAAACATTCATTTTAAAAACATTTAAATTTAGTTTTCGTTCCCATGATGCAACATCATCAGTGCAGATTGCAAGTGAATTACTCATGTACTTCGTATAAAACATTCAACAGTCAGATCTATAAAATAACTTATAAGGTCTTCCTAGTACATGTTACAAGTTACAAGTCAGTGCAATCTACACTGATATTGTTCCATCATGGGAATGTTAATTTTTTTAAATAATTGTTTCATATCGCACCACCAAGCTGGTAATTTCTTGTTCTTATTTAAGTAGTTTGTAAATGTTTGGACTGATGGTCATAGCAGTTTGGTCCAATGGAACTGAACAGTTATTGTTAAACGTTGTCATTGTAGCCAAGGAAATTATACTACCCTCTTTCTAACCGGAGATTCTGTGGCATCATTTCAACTGTATTCACTATATACGTACCAAACGAACTACGGGATGTTTCTGTAAGAGTGTACAGACCTTTAACGAGACATTGAGGACATCCCACTGAAGATTCTTAAGTCGGGAACGTAGTAATGAAGAAGGCGGCTTAACGAGATATAAGGAATAGAACCACGTTGCTCTTTCCTGTTACTTTAAATATCATCCTAGGAAGTAATCAAGGGATTGAAGTCAGGTGTCCTCGCAGGACCTCCTCTAGCAATCCAGTGACCAGGAAAGGCAGCATTCAGATAGTTGCGGATATCCGCACTGAAATGAGGCGGTTCACCGTCATGTTTTATCCACATGATGTCACGAACCGCCAAGGGTAACTTCTCCAACATGTCAGGTAGAACTGTGTGCAAGTACATGCGGCCATTCAGACGGCTAGGTAGAAAAATGGCCCAATCAGGCTGTCGCTTACAGTGCCTTTGCAGACGTTTACAACAAAACGCACTTGTGACTATACTAAAGAGTGGGTGATTTCTTCGTTCCACACATTGCTGTTCCTGATGTACGGAATTCCAGTACAATCCAATGACGCCTCTTCAGTAAACAGAACGACTTGGAGATAATATTTTTGTTCAATACATTATTGGAAAACATTGATGAGAAACAAAGCGATATACAACTCCCTGTTCATAAATCCTTAAGCCGGCTTCTGTGACCCCTCGTTCTGTACCTCAAATTTTCAGTGGCGCATTCTCAATCACTTGTTTTTGTATCCCATCCTCGTCGCCACTTTTGTGTCTCGTTTCCGTCGTAGGGGTCGGTGGCCGAGTAGAAAGACCGACCCAGGGATGAAGGATGCACGCTTATGCAGGTAGGATAAAAATGTTCAAATGTTTGTTAAGCTTATGGGACTTAACTACGGGATCATCAGTCGCTAAACTTACAAACTACTTATGAACTACTTACGAACTAGGACGGCACAAATATCCATGCCCGAGGGGGGATTCGAACCCCCGACCGCAGTGGCCGTGCTGACCGCGACTGGAGCGCCTCAGTCACGTCGGCCACCGCGGCCGGCTGCAGGTAGGAGGTGACCAGCCAGTGGGACAGCAGAAACTAGAAACACTAGAGTAAATTAGAACGAGATATATATTTCTTAGAGACTTAGTAATACTTAACTTTTACATAGCTCAGTACTGCAGAATGCTGATACATAGTTGAGCTAGAGGCCTGCCTACTGAAGATAACTAGTGCCTATCCGATAGCCAAGTCTTAACTGGTGCCTATCTGATTCCGAAGTGTTAGCTGGTTCCTATCTCAGTCCCAAGTGAACGAAGTCGTTCAGTGGTGGCCACGAGCGGAGTTGTAGCAGGGGGCGCTCGTGGCTGACGTCGTAAGAACCCCGCGCCCTGCGTGTATGGAGGCGCGCGGCGAAAGTAGGTGGCGCGCACTTTAGACTTGTGCGACACCACACTTGTTAAACTTTTTCACGCTCTTACTGAAATACCCTTAAGATTATGTCTACATTCGTATGCCAAGCGTCGACTCTAGCCGCAAGATATCAGTGCGCTACTCTTATATCTCGTAATGGTAAACACAAAATAAATATCATATATTAGCGGAAAGAGGAACTGGATGATATGAATGGGGAATATTCCAAAATTATGAGGGGCACGATTCGGACCTCCGTCTCCTTCTTTGTAGGCAGTTGCACGCTCTAGTAGGCCACCTTCATTTTCTGAGTAACTTGACTTTCAAGAACTAGATGTTCACCATCAACGCTGAATAAGCGTGCCAAACTTTATCATCGCTTGCCCATTTTTATCATCTCGTTCGCCGTACTCTCAATTAACTTGAATAGTGTACTGTGTGTCACTAACATGGTCTCGTCCATTGATATATGTAAATGCTTTTCATCTTTACCTTTTCTGCTGATGGCATAGGAGCATAGAGCCTAAGGTGCCTTCAGCCTCTGACTAATTTCACCCATGCAATAAAAACATCGACAGTTGAAAAATACATACATCAGAACAAGGAACCTATTGTAACAATTCATATAGTCGTAGAACGTAATGTGATAGTCAACTTAGTCATAAGAGGTATTAGCAAAGCAGAAAAAATAGTTGAGGCGAAAATTTAAAGTATGCACTTATATATATATATATATATATATATATATATATATATATATATATATATATGACGACGTTACAGTGTTCATTTCATGAAATAAATCACAATTTGCGATCTGTTGTGGCTTTACTGTACTAGGTTTACTGTACTGAACCTAGTACAGTGAAGCCATAATAGATCGCACATTGCTATTTATTTCATTAAATGAACGCTGTAACGTCGTCAAAAACATAAATAGATACAAGCCGAGGCTGGGCTCCCTGATGCACGAATACAGTATTGTGGCTGGGAGCATTAAAGAACAAATAGGCTGTGGTAGTAGGAAAGAGACAGCGTGGCGAATGGAGACTTGGGGTGGGGCGGAAGACGTGCAGGGAAGAGTCTTCTGCAGTCGGGCTGGTTACTGTGTCCTCGGTGGCGGAGTGGTCAACGCGTCTGCCTATGAAGCAGGAGATTCCGGGTTCGAGTCTCGGTCGGGCACAAATTTTCATTCGCCGCACTTTGGTATTCCATCGGAACCTAGTACAGGGAAGCTATAAAAGATCGCAAATTGCAATTTATTTCATCAAAAAGTATAATTGCATCATCTTTATTTCTTTTTTTTTTAATTTCTCACCTCTGTCGTCAATATCTTTTTAGTATGACCCCACCTCCACTATTGATGATATTACGCGGCAAATGTTGATGTTCAAATGTTTGTAGAGCTTATGGGACCCAACTACGGGGTAATCAGCCCCTAAACTTACAAACTACTTATGAACTAGCTAATCCTAAGGACGGCACAAATATCCATATCAGAGGGGGGATTCGAACCCCCGACCGTAGTGGCCGTACAGACCGTGACTGGAGCGCCTCCGTCCCCTCGGCCACCGCGGCCGGCATATTACGAGTCCAGTGGTGCAGAGTGGAGACAAATTGAGCTCATTGTAACTACCAACAACAGCCATGACGTGATGTAGAAGCCAATTGATGTCACTGTAGCTGAGACCAATCGTTGTGCAGGAAAAAGGAGGCCATCTGAACTCAGTTTAGCTAGCTACTGTGACACCAGAGGTCACTTAACCTCACTGTAGCTGACACGAACTTCTGTGCCTGCAAGAGGAGACAACACTGCAGATCTAGGTGTTCACTGTCATCGGCGATTGTTAGTGGCAAAATTTTCATCTTGCCTTTGTCATCCCGTTTTCCTAACTCTACATTAACATGATTCCATTTTCTCCTCAGCTAATATAAGTAAGTACATTTTGATCTCTACCTTTATTATTCAACCTCTAATTCCATCCGCGTAATATAATCATCGACAGTCGCAAAATATTGAGTTCTCTCCAGTACGCCTGAGTTGTGCACGAATTCCCTCAATCAGCAGTCAGCGTCAGTGCTGGTACCGAGTTTAATTCCGACGTACTCCGGTATTTGAGTTGACGATCGACTGACGTCGGTCAGAATGCAGCTGCAACGAAATTACGCGGGCAGCTGATAAAGCTGTTTGCACCCGTGCACCAATCAAAGTAGTGCATACATGGACCAAGTGCAGATCTCCCTAGCTGGGATGCTGCAGTCAATAACCAGTGCTGTACAAATCTCTCTCTCTCTCTCTCTCTCTCTCTCTCTCTCTCTCTCTCTCTCTCTCTCTCTCACACACACACACACACACACACACTCACACTCGATAGTTAGCTGTTACCGTATTACAAGAACATAGTCATATTTGTGGAATATTCTCTTGGTACTTGGAGAAACATTGGCAGAATAAATAGCATGAATGCGTAGTAATTATATTGTAGCATCTTAAATACTCGAACACCATTTTAATTGCCACAACCGATTTCGTTCTAAGGCCATCAGAAGTAAACGGAAAAAATTGGATGTACCAATTTTCATGTCATCCAATGTAAAGTAGCAGGAAAATGATTTGACAATAAATAACATTCTTACTTAAATTCGAGGTACCATAAACAATACCGAACAACTGAACAACTGTACACATCTATGTTCCACAACAAAATTTTTTTATTACTTCGTTACATATAGGTTATGGACCTTCACGGCATCGTCAAATATAGCTTACTATGATATAAATAATAACTAGAAACGTAACAACTTCGGTGTCAAGTTTTTCATAAGCCCATATACATGTATCATTTTTCTATCCTTTACAAATCCTAGTACTGTTTGTAAGTTTTCCTATGTCAATGCACCTCCAAAGCGAATTGAAAACAAACAAGGCGCCAGGTCCAGATGGGATACAAATCCGGTTTTACAAAGAGTACTCGGTGGCATTGGCCCCTCACTTAGCCTGCATTTATGTCGAATCTTTTCACCCAGCGCAAAGTGACTGGAAAGAGGTACAGGTAACTGCCGTATATAAGAATGGCTATAGAACGGACCCACGATATTACAGACCTATATCATTAACATCAGTTTGATGTAGAATGTACCGCACTACAGACTGCTAACGACGGTACGAGCTTATGGGTGAGCTGACGAATCGCCTGGCGTCGAACACTGACCACTAACGCGGCAACAGTATGCACTTCTTCAGAGACGCTAGGATGACCTGCCCAATGCATGTCTGTCAGAGTTTGCCAATCTTCATTGAAAACGTTTACCAACGTGCCACTGTTCTGCACGGCAATGCCGATTCCCCGCACGCCTCTTTAATAGCTTTCGTGCTGTACGACCTCTGGCACATTTAAATCTTGATCCAACTCCGTTATTCCTCCAGAATGAAACTTCACTCTGCAGCTGATATGAAACTTCCTGGAAGATTAAAATTGTGTGCCGGAACCGGGACTCGAACCTGGGACCTTCTTCCAGGAGTGATAGTCTTGCGTATTTGCAAGAGAACTTCTGTGAAGTTTGGAAAGTAGGAGGCGAGGTACTGGCGGAAGTAGAGTTGTGAGGCGGCATCGTGAGTCGTGTCGGGATAGCACAGTCGGTAGTGCGCTTGCCCGCGAAAGGCAAAGGTCCCAGGTTCGAGTCCCGGTTCCGGCACACAATTTTAATCTGCCAGGAAGTTCCGTTATTCCTGTTTCGAAGAAAAATGGTCAAATGTTTTTATAGTCTATGGGACTTAACTACGGGGTCATCAGTCCCTAAACTTACAAACTACTTATGAACTAGCTAATCCTAAGGACGGCACAAATATCCATGCCCGATGGGGGATTCTAACCCCCGACCGTAGTGGCCGTGCAGACCGCGACTGGAGCGCCTCAGTCCTCTCGGCCACCGCGGCCGGCTCTGTTTCGAAAACACGGTGACAACGTTACGTTAGACCGCTGGCTTACAAGTGACTTAGTTTCTCTCGATTGTGCACATGCCGGTGACATGGGACGGGCGAGTCCATTTGCTCGGAGGTAAGGTAGGTATGTCAACAACGTGTGCTATCAGCGGCAATAGTGGATTCCATTGCACAGTATCTCCACGGTAGCGTTGCCACTATTTCCAACCCTCGTGTTATCAGTACAACTGCTCTTCTCGAAATGGTGTATTCCGTTATCGTATCAAAAACGACGGTTGTCATACAGCGGATTTCCGTCGAAATTCTCTTACAGGTTAAGAGAACTACTCATAAAAGGCGTGTAGTGAAATGCTTAAGCCTTAGAATAGGACTACTGGCACTAATTACGAAGGAAAAAAATGTTCAAATGTTTGTAAATCTATCGGACGAAACTGCGTGGTCATCAGTCCGTAGCTTACAAACTACTGACACCTAGGTAAACTAACCTAAGGACAAACACACACACCCATGCCCCAGGGAGGACTCGAACCTCCACGGCGAGCAACCGCGCGCTCCGCAGCGAGACGCTTTAGACCGCTCGGCTACTACACCGCGGCTACGAAGGAAACCAGTTTCAGCTTCTCTGCCATCATCGGATGCGAAAACACAAATTTTTGCTGTGTAAACATCTGAAGTTGGCTTTCGAATAAATTATACAGTTTATTCAAAAAGTTGTTGTTTTTCAAGTTGTATGGTGTGTGCGGATCCGTTTGAATGATATGGAGGACGATTCGAAATTCGCTCACAACTTTACCGTTGCAAGATTCTTCGCAGAAATAAAAAAACCAAATGAAGGCAAATAATCTATACATATTATAAAATGGACATACGTGTTTGCGAGTAAATCTATGTGATGCAGCGAAAGTATTGAACCGATATGAACCAAACGTGGTAAAAAATATTCCTTACTATTAGTCAAGAATCGCTGTTTGGTAAGAATCACTTACGACAGTTATTTCAGGAAATACGTCACGAATAATTAAATTCGAGAAAACTGCCTCATGATGCGACAATGTTCCCCATATCCTAAACTAATGGACCAATTTAAACTAAATTTGGTATAGATATTCGTTACTATCGCTCAGGCGTTCATAACCAGATATGACATAACAATCAATTAAATTCTCGAAAACATATCATGCGATGTAAATATATTCATTGCCTATTTGATAATGAGAGCACTTAGCGACTTGCAGCAACTTTACACATAATTTCAAACATTCACAAAAATTTTCTCGCTCAAAACTCCATAAATTATGAAAGAATTGAATTTTTTGGCATTATTACTTTTCCGTTCTTCATGCAGTAAAACTACTTATGACATTATATACCCTTTACTATGTGTCCTACAATAATATAACTTTCGAGATTTGTAGAGTGTAATATTAGAAAAATGTCTGCGATGAATAAATTGTGGGTGAATGAAGTCTCGTAAAGCACGCGTCACGTGTTAGATGTATTGTTTACGACGTAATACCTGCTGAACTATGTGTCGTAGATAGGTTTTAACCCCACGGCGATTGATGTCTGACAAGAAGCAATATCTGTACCAAGTTTAATTGAAATGTGTCCATTATTTTAGGAGATGTAAAAAATGCATGATGTAGCAATTAGTGTGAAGTATCATTGTTTATGACGTCACATCTCCTGAAATGTGTGTCGGACTGTGAAGGTACATTCAGTAGCATATGTACTTATGTCTGTAAAATGTGTCGTAAATTGTGTTAGTAGTAAAGACGTAATAAATCGAACCTCATGCGTGATGATGCGGTTTAATGACTTCATATATCATGAACTGTATGTTGAACTGTGATATAGTATCGAAGGAACATTCAGTGGTATGTATGTGTACTGTCTGTGAATTGTCTCGCGAATACAATTTACAGCGTAGAATTAATAACTATTAATGTCATTCCAAATGCCGTAGATATACATCATAAACATCGGAAAAGTAATAAGCTTTAAACCTTTCTCCTCTTTATTTACTTATTTATTTATTTTTGTTTTATTCTATTTCTTCTTTTATTTTTATTTTTTGGGTTTGTCAGCGACCCAAAGTTTCGTAAGGATTTGAAATTGTTTAAAGTTTATTTCAAGTTGGTAAGTTTCTCATTGTCAAATAGTTGACAAATGCAATCACGCTACCATGCGCAGCAAGATGGGACAGTTGTCATTGTTAATGACGTTACATCGTATGAATTGTAGATGGCTTTTGCAACCATAGACAATGATTCCTCACCTTAAAGAATGTTTGTATCAAGTTTCGTTGCAATCGGTAGATTCGTTTAGAAGCAGATGTAGAACATTAACGCAGGATCTGGCAGGTTTTCACGACTGTTGTTGTTTATGACGTCATATCTCCTTACGTATGTATTGTAGGTGGTTCTTAACCAAACAGCAATTGTTGCCTCGTAGTAAGGAACGTGTGTACTACCTTTCGTTGAAATTGGTTCAGCAGTTTAGGATGAAATGCAGAACATACATACCCACATACACACATTTACACATACAACCTATTTCATACCACGCATAGATTGTATTTTCCCGAGAATTATTTTATTTACTTTCCCTCACTAAAGCGTGGCAAGGTGTAGCTAGTTAATATGCAGTTGAGCTTTATACAAATCAGATAAAGCTTATTTCAAATATCATAAATTGAAATCACACATTTTAGACAGTAATAGAAACCTTTTTAGTAGTAACAAAAGTGAATAAAAATCTTACGCAGTCAAATATCATAAATAGAAATCACACATTTTAGACAATAATAGAAACCATTTTAGTAGTAACAAAAGTGAATAAAAATCTTACGCATTCACCAATTGACTAATTTGGCGCACAGTTTGAAGTGCTTTACACAGACTGGCCACCACATAGGGGCCGTGTGTGGCGAACGCGGCGTGCCTCTTCATATTCTTGTCTGCTCCCGCTTCACCACCGTGTCCCGACAGACGAATGTTCCCGTGTCAGCGCCTGGGGCTGATTGCAGTCAATAAGGAATTCAGGCGGCGAACTCCCTTCAAATGAGAGACCCGACGTGTATCAGCAATTTACCTAATGAACACACTGACCTGATTTAGTACAAAAAACGCCCTGATCAATCCAATTGGCAGTGCTTGTTTCCCCACTATTTTTCTTTCCCGTGCGCTATTTTTAGCAAAATTTGCAAAAAAAAGAAAAAAACAAAAAACAATTCGACAAAGGCGCTTGTTTGCTATAGAACACTGGGCGGGAAGTAAGCTCGTGACAGGATAGTGGTTATCCTCAGTCACGTTTTCATTCAGTGTAAAATGTCCTACAAGTTGCTGAGATACTTCTACACGATATTTCTACACGAGGAATAATAAGCACTCACAAAATCATATACGTGCCACTAAGAATAGGATGAACTGCGTTTGGTGTATACGAGAACAAGTTTTACATAAACTTTATTGTTACTTAGATTTATTTCTTCTTCCAAACATACGAGAGAATTATGTTTCTCATTTTTTAACCCGACGAAGTAAATTAGATTAATACTTGTTCAATATATCGTAATACAAGAGTTTGTAATGATTACTTGACATACATTGTTCAACATATCAGAATACAAGCTTTCGTAATGATTACTTGACATACATTTTTTATTTTAGGTAAAAATACCAATTTCTATGTAACAGTTCAACTACTGAGTATAGGGAGTTGTAATTCACTAATTCTTTCAAGTTATTTCTAAATTCTCATGGGTGCTCTATCGACATTTGATGACATCTGATAAGAGACCGAAGACTTTTGAGACAGCATAATTCACCTCCTCCTTTGCCAAAGTTGGATTTAACCTTGAATAATGCAATCATTTAAAAAAATGTACAATAGTTTGTTAAGCTTATGGGACATAACCGGGGGTCATCAGTCCCTAAACTTACAAATTAAACTGCCGGCCCCGGTGGCCGAGGGGACTAAGGCGCTTCAGTCACGGTCCGCACGGCCACTACGGTCGGGGGTTCGAATCCCCCCTCGGGCATGGATATTTGTGCCGTCCTTAGTTGTAGGTAGTTAATGGTCACTAGTAGCCCCCACTACGTTCTGCTTACTTTTGCAAGTGCACCAGATATTTCAGGTATTTTTTTTCTGTATGTTCTTCACATGTGATGTGAATAAGAGCCTTTCATCCAGTGTGACACCGAGGTAGGTGATTCCACAAACCTAATTCTCTCGTCCTCGAACTCGAGTCTTAGTGGGCTTTATTTGTCAGTTTTGTCTTTGATATTAATTGAAACTGTCTTTTGCTTGCCGGCCGCGGTGGCCGAGCGCTCTGCTGCGCGCCAGTCACAGTCCGCAGGCCCACTACGGTCGGAGGTTCGAATCCCCCCTTGTCCTTAGTCTTAGCTAGTTCGTAAGTAGTTTGTAAGTTTAGGGACTGATGACCCCGTAGTTAAGTCCCTTAAGCTTAACAAACATTTGAACATTTTTTTGAACAAATTAAACTAACTGATACTAAAGACATCACAAACATCCATGCCCCAGGGAGGATT
Source organism: Locusta migratoria (assembly GCA_026315105.1). Lineage (NCBI taxonomy): Eukaryota > Metazoa > Arthropoda > Insecta > Orthoptera > Acrididae > Locusta > Locusta migratoria. Next base: position 483,623,989 of record CM048745.1, read on the forward strand.
CGAACCCTCGAAAGGGAACGGCTTCGCGCATCGGAGATCGGAGCATCAATGCGATCGGCCACTCCACCGCTGCAATGCAGTCACCCTTCGTAATAGTGTTGTAGTCATGTACACTGTTATTACTTTTGAAATGGGATGTGTTATTAATAGCCGGCCGCGGTGGCCGAGCCGTCTGCAGTGCTCCAGTCACAGTCTACGCGGCCACTATCGTCGGGGGTTGGAATGCCCCTGGGGCACGGATATTTGTGCCGTCCTTAGGATTAGCTAGTTCATAAGTAGTTTGTAACTTTAGGGACTGATGACCCCGTAATTAAGCCCCATAAGCTCTACAAACATTTGAACAATTGATTTTGTTATTAATAACAAATTTCATAAAACAATATTTGTATTGTGAAGCTACCATGAAGGTACCTAGATCCTTAAGTGAGTGTCTGTAGTATTGATAGGAAGTACTGACGCCAGAGATAAGTTCGGAGAAATTTTTTTCAAACGGCCAAATAGGGTTCATAAAGGATAGATTAAGTAAAAAAAAGGGAGGCGTGTTTATTGCTGTTACAAACGGTTTATCCTGCAGCTAAATTGTGGCAGATACTTGCTGTGAGTTGGTCTGGGTAGAGGTTATACCTGACAACAGGAATAAATTAATAATTGGATCTTTTTGTCCTCCCCCTGACTCGGACGATGGAATTGTCCAAATGTTCAAAGAAAGATTAAATCACATGTCAAACAGGTACTCGAAGCACACTATTATAATAGGTGGCGACTCTAATTTACCCTCGATATGTTGGAATATCTACGTAATCAAAACCAGAGGCAAGTATAAAACATCGTCCGAACTAGTTATGAATACTTTTTCTGAAAACTACTTCGAACAGTTAGTTCTTGAACCCATTGGAATAGTAAATGGTTGCGAATATATCCTTGATCTTCAAGCAACAAATAATCCAGAGCTAGTAAAGAGCATCAAAACAGATACAGGAATTAGCGAACATAGAGTTGTAGTAGCGAGACTGAATATCGAAATTCCTAAATGCATCAAAAATCAACGAAAAATATATTTATTCAAAACAGCAGATAAACATTCGCTTCACGCTTTCCTGAGTGATAGTCTCCGGTCTTTCAAAACTAAAAATTCGAGTGTATGTAAGTTGTGGCTTACTTTCAAATACCTAATATCAGAATCAATCGAGAGATTTGTACCTAATAGATTAACAAAAGAGGGGCCGACCCCCGTGGTACACAAAACTGGTCAGATCACTGTTGCAGAAGCAAAGGTAAACGTATGCAAAATTCAAACAGACACAGACTCCCCAAGCCTGGTAATCTTTTACAGAAACTCGCAATCTAGCGCGGACTTCAATGCGAAAAGCATATTGGGGAAACGGACTCTCTTTCGAGAGGCACCTTTAGCCACCCTAGATTGGGTGCCCACAGGGAACCACGTGGAGGCGGCGCTACCACTGCTAAGGGCGACCCTTCCGCTAGCGGTATAGTATTCGTTTTGGCATAACAGATGTTGTTGGCATAGGTATTTAAGCGGGACATCTTTTATGTCTCCAGGCTAGTTAGTCCCTCAAGCCACCGAATAACACTCGTTTCTCAGGTTCTTAGCCCATCTCTTCGAGGATATGTGGCCGTTCCTTCCCTCTACGTGACCCATCTGCAAAGGAATTCGAAAGTTGAATCGTCACCTCTTCCCACTTAGCCATGGTCCAACCAAATGTAACAGATAAACAGGGTTGCAGAAAACTCATTCAAACGGTTCTCTAAGGTTTTTCTGTATGTGGGGCAGATATGCAATTGCCTCTCGTTCTGAGATCAACTATTCTACATGTCAATTTTTTCTCTCGCTTAATCAGGTTTGATTACGGGGGCCTAGATATCATTAATGGTCACTAGTAGCCCCCACTACGTTCTGCTTACTTTTGCAAGTGCACCAGATATTTCAGGTAATTTTTTTTCTGTGTGTGCTTCACATGTGATGCGAATAAGAGCCTTTCATCCAGTGTGACACCGAGGTAGGTGATTCCACAAACCTAATTCTCTCGTCCTCGAACTCGAGTCTTAGTGGGCTTTATTTATCAGTTTTGTCTTTGATATTAATTGAAACTGTCTTTTGCTTGCCGGCCGCGGTGGCCGAGCGCTCTGCTACGCGCCAGTCACAGTCCGCAGGCCCACTACGGTCGGAGGTTCGAATCCCCCCTCGTCCTTAATCTTAGCTAGATCGTAAGTAGTTTGTAAGTTTAGGGACTGATGACCCCGTAGTTAAGTCCCATAAGCTATGCAAACATTTGAACATTTTGTCTCTATTTGAAGCTTGTTCTTTGTTGACCATTTGCTGATCTTCTCTAGTGCCAGCTTGAATCTCTCTTCCAACTTGTCCCCCGCTTTTTCCTATAATGAGAGTTGCCAGGTCATCCACATTACCTAATTTGTCCCCTTGATCATTACCTTTCTTTACCACCACTTCATTAAATACGGGGACTCCTGACCTAGATGTTTAGTACCCTCAAAATAACAACAACAAATACGAGATTCCAGAGGAAGAGGCACATATTGAATTCTGTGGACATCCCTTTGTGATATTTTTCTTAACTACACTGCCATTGTTTTCTACTGTTACCCGTCTGTTTTAAAATAGTCTTTCACAAAATGTTATAGGTTCATGGGGCAGTTCATATTCCATAAGCGCCGCATAACACTGGGCCACCTCAAGTTGTCAAAGGCCCCTGCAATATTCACAAAAATGACAACAATGTACCGGGTGATCAAAAAGACAGTATACATTTGAAAACTTAATAAATCACGGAATAATGTAGATAAAGAGCTAAAAATTGACACACATGCTTGGAGCTTGGAATGACATGGGGTTTTATTAGAACAAAAGAAAAAAAATTAAAAAAATGTCCGACAGATGGCGCTTCATCTGATCAGAAATTAGCATAACAAATTAATACAAAGCAAAGATGATGGTCTTTACAGGAAATGCTCAATATGTTCACCACCATTCCTAAACAATAGCTATGATCAAGGAATAATGTTGTGAACAGCACTGTAAAGCTTGTTCGGATTTATGGTGAGGCATTGGCGTCGGATGTTGACTTTCTGCATCCCTAGAGATGTCAGTCGATCACAATATACTTGCGACTTCAGGTAACCCCAATGCCAATAATCGCACGGACTGAAATCTGGGGACCTGGGAGGCCAAGCATGACAGAAGTGGTGGCTGAGCACACGATCATCACCAAACGACGCGCACAAGAGATCTTTCACGCGTCTAGCAATAATTTTTTTATTTTTTATTTTTCTTTTTTGATTCTTATAAAACCGCATGTAATTCCAAGCATGTGTGTCATTTTTTTCACCTCTGTGTCTACATTATTACGTGATTTATTAAATTGTCAAATGTATAGTGACTTTTTGATCACCCGGTATTTGTCATCACATTCCACACTGGTGACAACTTCCCTGATAGACAATTCCGTAGACGAGCCCTTCCCGAAAGCAAAATGATTTGGTGCCTTTAATCCAGATACGTCATACTTCTTCTCCAGCCTTGATATTAACTCTCTCCAGAACTTTGCCAAGGACTGGGAGCAAACATTGGGTCTGCACGATTTTACCTCTTGGTTTTAGAATTGACTTTAACAGGATGCAGACATTGCCTAATTCCAAGAAGTATGGGAACATGATTCCCTTAGGCAACTTGTTTCGATTTCTTTCTGCCGGTTCTATGGAGTGGAGACAACAACATTACGCCAACCAAGATAGTGGTAATAACAGAAAGTTGCTACAAAGAGTGTTGTGTTATCTTGTGTTTACTCTAGCAAACGAGTCACACAAGCAGTTGGGTTCAGGTGGTATGGTGAGCAGGTATTACAATGCAACAACAGTATGGCTTACCCGAAGCTATGGCATGAAGTACTATACAAAGGTTGGAAGCGGGATATAGACGGAGGTGGCTACAGCTATTGCAGTGTTCCAAACTGTAATTTCCAGGGCCTCGACGCGATTTCAGCCAACAAGAACCGTTAAAAGAAGAAAAAGTCGTTCACGGATAATATCAAGAAGAGGTCACTGTTAACCTTGTCAAGGAAGGAGGTTGAATGCAACTCAGTTGTTACACAACCTCAAGGTACCAATAGGATGCGCAATATCGACACAAAAGTCCGAAATCGTCATAGGGAATATGTTGTCAACGCACGGAAGCCTGTGGCGTGCGTCCCATCAAAACCACGACACCGTTTAGAACGCAGAAACTTTGCGGAGAAACATCAGGATTGGAGTCGTAACGAAAGGCGCCGGGTTCTGTTCAGAGATTAGTCAAGATTTTGTTTTCAGCCGGAGAATCGTTGTTTCCTCATCATCCTTCGTATGTGCAGAAAATGGTGGTGGACGACATGTGTGAGTGTCTGACGTACGGACCTCTATATCGTTCAGACATGTGCTTTGACGGCTTCGACCTTTAGTTGTGTCCTAGGCTGGTGACATAGCAGATAGGTTCCTTCGGGTGGGACCGAGCGAAGTGGCGCAGTAGTAACGAATTGGACTCGCTTTCGGGAGGACGGTGGTTCAAATTCAACTCCGCCCATCAAGATTTGGGTTTTCCGTGATTTCCCTCAATCACTCCAGGCAAATTCTGGGATGATTCCTTTTACAGGGCACGGCCGATATCCTTTCGCATCCTTATCCGAAACTCCGAGCGTTAGCTCCGTCTCTAGTGACCAAGCTGTCGACGGGACGTTAAACCCTAAGCTGGCTTCCTTCCTTTTGGGTGGACGATGCCGCTCGTCCCCACAGAGCTGTACTGGTGGAAAACATGCTTCTTGCTGAGGGAATTGCACGAATGATTGGTTTGTTTGTTCGGGACAGGATACCAAACTGATAAGGTCATCTGTTCCTCGATGGGGAGGGTAAGGATTGTGGATAGGTAAGGATAATGTAGGAAAGGAGAAGAAGGGAAAGGAAATGCAGTCCGGGCACGAAAGAAGGAAGGAAGACTGCATTATCTCGGGGCCCCATGTTCACCACGTACATATTTACGAAAGAACTATGAGCCCCGTCGGGAAAGGGGGGGACTAATGATATGCCCAGCTTATTCAGCGGACTTAAACCCTACTGAGTATGTCTCGGATTCACTTGGCAGATGCATTGCAACCTGACTAGCACCTTCCTCATCGGTTGTGGAACTGTATATTACACTCATGGAAGAATCGCTAAATATCCCTGAAAATATGGTTTCTAATCTCATACTGTCTATGCCACGCAAGTGTGCAACTATACCGGCCGTCCGAGGTGATCACACATTATATTACAGGTCGTCGTTGTATGTAAGCTTTATGTAAACCTCAATTAAAGGACTGAGACACACTAATTACAATTGTGAAAAAATATGTGAATAAAATACATTACCATTTGTATACTGTGTGTGATATCTCACGTGATCTCCTGTTTTGAGCAGTTCATAACCAGTTCAGCACATCTTCTTCGATCGTCATCGAGAGTACAGTAGAAGAATGGGACAATTTGTGCTCGTGATTATACCTTTGACAAATTCAAAAATTTTATTTCACTTTTTCATGATTGTGACGACCCAGTATATTTAATAACTTGAGCACAGTCCTACCTCGACGACAATGAAGTAAGTGCATCTGAGGATGGCAGTTATTTGGTTATTAACTTAAATAAAATAGTTTCTAAAAGGCGATAGTGGAAATCCACATAACAAAAGTGTGATGTTATGGAATACAAGCTGTGTATTATGGATTCTGCACCCACGAAGATTGTCTACCTCTGTGCAAACGATTCGATGTCATCCGGGTCCAGAAGAGTACCCGGGACTGTCGTGCATGGCGTCTGCAAAGGTAAAGAACATGATGTGAGGTGCCAATGACATCTACTAAGCCAGTGTACTAAAACCAGGAATAATTGTAATATTTTTAAACTATGGGACCAAACTACTGTGGCCGTCAGTCCTTAGTCTTACTAAACACTTCAGCTACACACACACACACACACACACACACACACACACACAGAAGTCCGGGGGAGAACTCGGACCTGCGACGGGGAACAGAATCGCACTCCGCAGGAAGGCGCCTTAGGCAGAACGGTCGCTCCAGGGCAGCGGTTGTAATGTAACACAACTTTCGACCAAATGGGAAGTAAACTGAACACCCAGAATTTAATATTCATTGCTGTGTGTAGTTGAATGCTGTCAGTCAGGTTGTCTAATATTCCGTTGAATCGTAATCCGTACAATATCAGGACTGCAAAACGGCCGTTTCTGTCGTTATTCTGTGCACACATACGTTCTAAACTACCCAGCTTATTTCTATGGGATTTTTACAAGTTAATTTAACCATATTTAGTGGTACATGCTGGTGATTTTTCATGAATATTGAAACGGGAAGATATGGTGATTTCAAATTTTATCTGTAGTCGTTTCTGTCCCGTTTTTTTGTTTCAATACGCTAATCTAAGAAACTACAGAACAATTTGCATCTGGTTACCCAAATAACTTCACTATAAAAAGGCTGTGGCTAAGCCATGTCTCCACCATATCCTTTCTTCCAGGAGTGCTAGTCTTGCGTGTTTGCAGGAGAGCTTCTGTGAAGTTTGGAAAGTAGGAGGCGAGGTACTGGCGGAAGTACAGTTGTGAGGCGGCATCGTGAGTGGTGTCGGGATAGCACAGTCGGTAGTGCGCTTGCCCGGGAAAGGCAAAGGTGCCAGGTTCGAGTCCCGGTTCCGGCACACAATTTTAATCTGCCAGGAAGTTTCATATCAGCGCACACTCCGCTGCAGAGTGAAGTTTCATTCTGGAAACTTCACTATAGTTTGCCAAAAAAAAAAAAAAAAGAAAAAAAAAGAAAAAAAAAAAAAAAAAAAAAAAAGAAAGATTAATTTTATAAGAATAAGATAAAAGAAACGAAAGAATATTAATCTTTTTTTCCAAAACTGTTCTGTATGTCTCTTTATTTGGAAACGCTAATCTACGAGATATATTTTCAGGAGTTGTTTCTCTTACAAATAGTGTAAATCCTGTCGAAAAGATCAGCTTTATTCCCTCACAACATGACCAGTGAAACAAAAATCAAAATGTTCAAATGTTTGTAGAGTCTATGGGACTTAACTACGGGGTCATCAGTCCCTAAGCTTACAAACTACTTATGAACTAGCTACAACTAAGGACGGCACAAATATCCATGCCCGAGGGGGGATTCGAACCCCCGACCGTAGTGGGTGAATCAAAAGGTATGGTAATTTAAAATTTTATCCAACCATAGTGAGTGTCGGTTTGTCTACTTTAAAACGTTGATCTCCGAAACTACGAGCTAGTATGTGGTTGTGAGCGTCGTTTGAATAAACACATATGTTTCATTTCGTCAAAATCAGTCATGGAAACAAAAATATATTAATTTAAACATTTTTTGTCTAAAACTAGTGTGTCGGTCTGTAAGGGTACTAAAGTAATAGCCACGGAATTTCCACAGATTACTTGAAACAATATGTTGTTGTGATCTTCAGTCGGAACATTGGTTTGCAGCAGCCTCCCATGCTATCCTTTGTAAACCATCTCTGAATAAATGCGGCAACCCACATCATTTTTTACCTGGTTACTGCATTCTTCTCTCACTCCCCTTTCCTGATTTTTAACCCAAACACTTTCCACCAGTACTAAATTTACTGTTTTGTTAATGTCTCGTGTGTCCTACAACTTTTCCCCTTCATTTAGTCAAGTCAAGCTGCGGAGAAATTTCTTTTCTCTTCAGTTCTGTTCAACACCTCCTCATTAGTTACGCGATCTGCCCACATACTTCAGTATCTGCATCTATCATTGCATTTCAAAAGCTTCAATCATCTTCTTGTCTGAACTGTTAATTCTTTACGTTTCATTCCCATAAGTCAATATTTGGTAAACAGAAGTGGAATTATCTCTCGTGCAAAGCACCTTTTGTGCTTTTTACGACCCGTTTTGACAGGTATTGGGCCATCTTCCGCTTTTTTCATAATAAGTGCCGAAACATGTTTGGGTGAGAAATACAGAAAAAGTTTCTTGCATAATGCAGAATTCCTCTCCAGGTTATTTAGGTAAGACGGAGATGAGATGAACTGCAACATCATAAGACGATCATTAATATTCGATGTTAACAATTTTCTATTTAGAAAGGTGAACAGGTGGGGCTTAACAGCCGGCCGCGGTGGCCGCGGAGACTGCGGCGCGCCAGTCACGTTCTGCACGGTCACTACGGTCGGGGGTTCGAATCCCCACTCGGGCATGGATATTTGTGCCGTCCTTAGTCATAGCTATTTCATAAGTAGTTTGTAAGTTTAGGGACTGATGACTCCGTAGTTAAGTCCCATCAGCTCTACAAACATTTGTACATTTGAACATTTTTGGGCTTAACAGCTCTGACATAATTGCAAAACGCCATATTGACCATAGCTGTTTATTGTTTATCTCAATGCTACCGGTTTCGGTTAGTTTACCAATTTCAAGTGTTAGGCTGAAGTAGATGAAAGTTATCAAATGCATTAGTCAACCATATAGAAAATTAACAGAATGGTATGGTAAGTTACATGTGAGATACTTACAGAGTTTAGCTAATAAATCGTACAGTAGAGTACAGCAATAAGGACAAATACTCATTTTACAGTTTTGCATTTTTGTGTTACGACACGATAAGCTGTTACCTAAACTCTGTAAGTATCTCACATGTAGCTTACCATACTATTCTGTTAATGTTCTATACGGTTGAGTAATGCTTTTTATAACTTTCATCTACTTCTGGCTAGCGCTTGAAAATGGTAAACTAACCAAAACCGGTAGCATTGAGATAAAAAATAAACAGCTGTGGTCAATATGTCGTTTTGCACTTTTCTATTTGTTCAGGATCTGTTTAATACCTATTGCCGTTTTGAAAGTTATAGCTTCTATACTTCCAGCATCTTATTTTAATGTCCATGTAACAAAACCTGTCTACAACCTTTATTGTCTAATTCCCTCAATATCACTTCATCTTTGATATATATAAATTTAAAATACACCAAAAGCAATCAAATTTTTAATTACCACCATTTTCTTAGATAAAATACACCAAAAGCAATCAAATCTTTAATTATCACCTATTTCTTAGGTGGTAATTAAAAATTTGATTGCTTTTGGTGTATTTTAAACTTAAGTAAATTACGTGGTTTCTTTCTATAGGTTTTATTGGTACTTGATTTTTTGAGTAAGTGAATGTATTAAGTATTCAGTTTTTACCAATTTGAGGAACTGACCCCTGAACTCAATGGAAGGAAAAGATATTTCTTTGTGTTCTATGGACAAGTAATAGCTAATAGCTGGTTTTTTCATTAGGCGATATCTTGTGTTGCATCAATGGTTGTAACAAAAGACGAAGAGATCATGAACCTGCACACTGATAAATGAAGAACAGGGTTACATGGGAATTACAAGATCGACGGTAGTGCCATTATTGTTGATTTGTGCTGATCTCTACACATGTAACAACACATAACACTATAAGGTATTATAGATGTCTACTACATTAACGCCAGCGACAGGTAAGTCTGCATTTTGTGCATCTCTTCTCCATCTTTCGTGAAAATTCAAAGGATGTGTTAGTTTTTCCAAAGAATTTGAACAATTCGTTCCCCCAGTGACAATGATAGGCTAATGCTAGAAGGGGAGTATGTATTTTGCCATTATTTATGTAGAACAATGTAGTAGACTCCCTCGCGAAGCACCTTATAGTTTTTCTCCGATGAACGATTTTAGATGGACCTTGCAGCTTTAATAACGCACCAGAAAGCTGAAACCTTTAACCGATGGCACTAATTGCTCGTCTAAAAGACGAATTACGCTCTGTCTTAGCATTCCTTTTCTGTGAAACAAAATCCAATAAAAATTAGTGTAATTACTTTGAAACATTACTTGGTTTTCATAGACGTTAATAGCTGCAGAAATCGAAATTCTAACTGAGAGCTGTCCTCCGTTCACTGCTGAAAACCGATTACTTGGTACCCACAAAGTACCTGGCGTTACGAGCGCAATAAAGTCTGCCTGTAGTCGCTTACGAGTGACTGCAAGGGTTCGCGTGATCTCTTGAAGTGATTTCTTCACGTCCTCTCGTGCTCTGTAGGTAGAATGTATTAAAACCTAGTCCTTTCCTCTTTCCATAGAGCACCTTAGACAGAGAATATATGAATACTGACTTAGTTCTTTCATTATATATGACTAGTAAGCAGCTCATCTTCCCTGATGAATATGAAAGCTAACATATTAAACAAACTTCATTTTCAGATATGGCCCATTGTGAGCGAGGTAAAAACATGTTCTGCCGGCCGCGGTGGCCGCGGGGACTGAGGCGCTCCAGTCACGGTCTGCACGTCCACTACGGTCGGGGGTTCGAATCCCCCCTCGGGCATGGATATTTGTGCCGTCCTTAGTCTTAGCTGGTTCATAAGTAGTTTGTAAACTTAGGGACTGATGGCCCCGTAATTAAGTCCCGTAAGTTCTACAAACATTTGAACATTTGAAAAACATGTTCTAATCCCCACTAAAAACATATTTCGTTTTAGGCCTTTTTTTTAAAACTAAATTGTTTCTTAATACAATTAACTTCATTAGTTAGTAATTGGAATCTTCGAATGTTCAATTTGTATGTTCAAATGGTATTAAAGAAATAAAGTGCAAAATAGTGTCGTTATAAATGTTATTGTAACCGTTATATTGGATTATTTGGAAGGAGTGCAGACAGAAATAATGGATTCGTAACATTGTCAAAACCCAAATACAATGTATATTTTTAACGCTAGACTATTTGGTATATTTGTTACTCACTCATGCTCAAAAGAATGAATTGATTTGGATGAAACTTGGGATGGGCGTACTTCTGACTTTGGATTAACTATTACGCTACTTTTCGTGTGCCACCATGTAGTGCATGACTAAGGGTAGCTTAAAAATATTCTTTGACAATGTGTGACATATGTATGTTTTCACAGAGAATGTTTTTAATACTCCATAAGCGACAGTATGTTGCATGGCGGAAGGGTACCTCGCAATAATCTTTGAAACTCGCAACTTGGCACATATATTCCTTTCATTTTTTTTATTTTTTTTCTTATTTATTTATTTATTTATTTATTTATTTATTTTTTTATTTTTTTTTTTTTTTGTAGGATTCAGGACGATGGATAAGGAGAGGAACAGAGAGTAGAGGAGAAGGAGACGGACGAAAGGATGAGAGGAGGATGATAAGGAAAAGGGAGAGTAGGCAATGGGATAGTGAGGCAGAGGAAGTGCCGCGGTGGAGTGGCCGAGCGGTCTAAAGCACCTCGCTGCGGAGCACGCGGTTGTTCGCCGTGGAGGTTTGAGTCCTCACTGGGGCATGGGTGTGTGTGTTTGTCCGTAGGTTAGTTTACCCAGGTTTAAGTAGTTTGTAAGCTACGGACTGATGACCACGCGGTTTGGTCCGATAGATTTACAGACATTTGAACATTTTTGGAGAGGAAGTAAACATCAGAGAGAGGGGGGCATGGGGAGGAGCAGGTGAACAGAGATAGTAGAAGATGGCGACAGACTGATGAAAGATTGGAAAAAAATACATAATGTACCAAATGTTATCCTGAGTGGCAGATTCCATAGTTGATGTGAAAAGAATGCTTGAAGTATTTTACAATGACCAGTGTGATTACAAACTATCATATAGGTGTAAGGTAAAATACAGCAGAAAATACTTTGCAACATCTTACTCAATACCACAAATAGAATTATAAGGTATGCCTTGAGATTATTGCAGTATTATGCAGCTAGACACTATGTATAATAGTGTAAAGTGTAAAGTGGCTGGAAAAACGGTGATTCAATCTTGATAGTGTTGTACTCATACCAAGTAAACACTGTCGTGTTTCGCGGATATCTACAGCATTACTAGAATTAGGAGATGTTGTTAATTTAGTTACATTTCATTCGGGTTAAATGTGCAGTTAGTGGATGGTATTCTCAGCGAGAAATTTAAACAGCAACTCACTATATACAGCATATACATAAAACCTTCCTAGCTAATGCATCGTTCAAAAACCATAATGAGATATTACGTCAGGACTTAAGAATATTTAAGGACTATGGAGTGGCAAGACACACAAAAGAATCAAGAATCCGAACCCGACACATCAGTGTAGCAGAGGAAATAACCCAGAATCTAGTGGTGAATGAAGCTACAGTATTTTTTTTCCTTTAATTCAAATGACAGGAAAATGGAGAATTACTTGGTGTTATTTGCTTCTACGAAAGATTTATAACTGAGTGTTGCTAACGCAGTGTGCTAGTGTGCTAGTGTGCGCAAGTTTTAGAGAAAATTTAGGTGGACATTACTGGTCCCTGTGGACCTCGTGAACAGGCCGCAGAGGATTAGCCGTGCACACTGTGGCACCGTGCTGCGGTGCGCGCGACCGTTCGAGTCCCCCCCCCCCCCCCTCGGGCTTGTTAGGTTAGTTTACCTTATTTTAAGTAGTTCGTAAGGTACGGAGTAATAACAACGCAGCTGAGTCCGACAGATTTACAAACATTTGAACATTTTTGAGCCCGTGTATACCATACCAGTCTTGAACTATGGTACACTGGTTGCAGACCATGCGTCCCTTATCACGAGCCGCGCGTGAGTAGCCGAGCGGTCTGGAGCGCCACGCTACGGATCGCACGATCTCCCGCGTCGGGGGTTCGAATCCTCCCTCGGGCATGGATGTGTGTGTTGTTCTTAGATTAGTTTATCTTGGATTTAGTAGTTTCTAAGTTAGGGACTAATAACGAAGCAGTTAAGTTCCATATATTAACAAACATTTGAACTGAGAGGGGGTAGTTGGTTGGTGGGATAGTCAGTTCTGGTTCCATTTGTTTTATATATATATATATATATATATATATATATATATATATATATATATATATATATATATATATATAAAACAAATGGAGCCAGAACTTATATATATATATATATATATATATATATATATATATATATATTACAATCAGAGGCTGATGCAAGGCATAAGGGTAAGTTGAGGGAAATAATTTTCTGATAAATTAATAAGGCTCGAAATTTAGTAAATGCAACTCTTTAAAACACATTAAAAGACGCAATGAGCCCAGCATTTTAAGCGAAAGTAGAAAGTTTTTGATGCAAGCAACCCTTGTAAATACAACAAAATTTACAAATGACCCGTGCAATTTCAATGAAAACAGGTCAGCTTAATTATCAAAATCACACTAAAATGAGGCACCAAAACTTAGGTGACACAGCCATTTAAAAATACAATTGCCAATACACACTAAAGATGAGCTCAAAAATGTAAGTAAAGTCTGAGTTTGACTTTAACTGATAGCAGGAAACTGTGCTCAATGGTATCAATAGGCAGAAGGTCAATTGAACAACACACACAATAAAATTTACAAATGGGCCCTGCAATTTAAATGACAATAGTCCAGCTTAGCTACAGGAAAATGACACTGAGATGGGGAGCTGTCTACTCGTTAATTTAATACACACACACAAGTAAAACAGAAGAGCTGATTCAAAACAGGAAGGAGAGGAATAAGGTGCCCAACGGTCAACGAGAACTACAGCTCTGACACGAAGGGGCTTACACAAACGGATAGAACGTCAATTTACAACTACGGGGTGGCGATGCCTCACGGAGGGAAACTTACTATAAAAAAAAATATATAGAGAGAGAGAGTGAGAGAGGGAGAGAGAAGCAAAGCTATACAACTACCAACCGTGCAGATGCGCGCTAGGAGAGGGGAACAAAACAGATAATTTCCCCAGTTACGTTAACGAAGTTGATGAATATAGAGTACTTGCTACTCAGAGCAAAGAGAAAAATATAATTCAATTTAACTGAACTAAAAGTGCGGTATACATGAATAAACGACTAACGACGTAGAGCCAGCCAACTTCGGCCCCTGGGGTACGACCACCGATCCCGACAAATTCTCACACACATTTGTGGAACAGGACTGTATCAACCATTTAACTTAGTTATTTCTTACTCCACGACACGTTCAGGCGCCCTCACGATGGTGTAGGAGGAGGGCGTCAACCAACGCCGGGAAACATTTCATACATCCAAGATGAAAAGCGGCTGGAACGACGCGAGGCGCAGCCGGGGCTGAGTGCGGAGTACTCTGTCAGTTGCTGACAGCTCCGACGCTTGGCGAGGGACGGACGCTGTGTCGCACGGCCGCTAGCAACGCCACCACACAGCCGGGAGACGAGGTAAACAGCCCGCGACGAGGTGCTGTTATAACTTGACAGAAAGGCCTCTCCGAAGCAACCTCTTCAGCTAATGGCATGCATGGCTCCCCACAGACAGACAGTCCCACCCAGAACAACTACGATGCACACGCCGGGCCCGGCAACAAAAGGCCCCTTAACCTATTTAACTCGACCCTGGCGATGCCGTGCAATGTATCAAATCTCTCCCCTATCCCCGCAGCGACCGACTCTCTCGAACTGCCTCGGCACCACCGTCGCGCCATACGCTGCAACGAAACCACCAGTCAGAAGACAATTGACGCGCGATACATCAAACAGCGTCACGAGCGGTGCACGCACAGAGAGATCGATGGTACTTACGCCAGTAATTAACTCAAGGACAGAGTCAGTCGAAGAAACAGGAGCCGGGACCTTATCATGAAACTCGTTTTTCTCAACGCCAGTGGTATTGTCAACAAGATAATGCCCATCTCAAAATGTCACGAGTGGTATGAGGAGCAAATTGAAGCGCTGGACCTCCAGACTGCCATATCTGAACCCATTCTAACCACCTGGGATGAGACAACCTAGAGAGCTCATCGCCTCCTACGCAGGTATTTACGGGATTTTGTTTGGCCGCGGTGGAGTAACCGAGTGGTCTAAAGCGTCTCGCTGCGGAGCGCGCGGTTGCTCGCCGTGGTGGTTCGAGTCCTCCCTGGGGCAAGGGTGTGTGTGTTGTCCTTACGTTAGTTTAACTAGGTGTATGTAGTTTATAAGCTACGGACTGATGACCACGCAGTTTGGTCTGATAGATTTACAAACATTTGATTTTGTTTGTATGTCTCCCCCCCTATATCTGATCCAAATGTTGACGGGCGAGATATTGCTGATTACCATCGTGTACTTGTATTTTATACTCCCTGACATAGTACTAGTACTTATTAGTGGTCTGGAGTAAATGTAAGAAAATGATGTACGAGGAACAAAATCATTCAGCTCTGTTTTGCACTCTCTGTTGTCATTGTCTGCTAAATTTCGCCCATATGAAATATCTTCCAGCACGCTTTACAAACTTCTTTGCTACGTGGCATTAGCGCAGAAATCGTTATATTAGAAAGTGCGTCTGAAAAGTTCAGTGACTGGGCTCATATTTGACGCGCTGGCAAGGATGAGGTTCCCGTGAATACATATTGAGCTACATGTCAACAAGCGTCCCCTGTCGTGCAAAGCACTGTAGTGAAGCGTTGGTACACGCTGCTACCCATCTAACAGGGTCAGTGTGAGAGCATGGAATGCAAAATGGAGCAATTTATTAACATCCAGTTTAGTTTTCAACCAGTCATAACGGCGACGGACACCCATGGGATGTTGTTGCAAGTGTTTGAATCAGTGATTAGCCATGAAAGCCTTACGCTTCGCAACGGTTGTGGAGATCCAGCAACACGTGACTTCGAGCGATGTCACAATAAGCGTTTGATGACATTTTTTAACAGCTGTAGAACCGACATCAGTAGTGTATTGTAGCCGATGGCGATTATTTTGAAGACCAGTCAAGGTGTTTTGTTTGTAACTCTTGTTTGGTATATTTCCCGAGACCATTCACCGATCTTCTCAGACACACCTTGTAGTTACTGAAATTTTTGGTCGCCATAATCTACTGGAATAGTGGGGCAAAGGATATAAGACTATCATAAGGTATGTGAGTCACAGAAATTGTGGAGATGGGATTAAATGAACTTCTGTCTGTTTCTTTTTATATGAACATCCCAGTATTACAGAAACTCAATTAACCCTTTCATTTCCTGTGTATTTCCTCGACAACGACGTATTAAAAGCTGATTTATAGCGTATTTTGTGTATCAATCCTTAAAGTCGCTTTGCTTTTGATGAACAGCATGTTTCTACCACGACATTTTGCCGCTTGGTACTGTGTGTAGACACTTCTCAAACATTAATCAGTTCATCTTGGAAGTTGAGTTACGTTGCCGTCTGTATGTGGGTGTGAGTGTGGTTCATGTTATTTTATTTCAGCTGTGAATTGTCTTTGGTGCTGTGGCGAAGACACTGTTAACTAATAATAAAAAAACGTCTCAAGTAATAAAATACCTAAATACAAACGACTGTATTCTGCATTAAAAAAAATTAAAAAAATCAGTAGTTCGAACACAAATTTTAAAACATATTTTGTTGTTCAGTGCACTGTATTAATACAGAAAACACAGAATTTTAGTTTTTCCAAAGGTGAATCCATAATGTGGGACTGAAAGCGTTAAACATTCGGTTTCCCGGTAAACCAACATAGAGCCTCGTATTGGCTTCCTGTCTGTCTGTCGTTTTTGCAGATGTTTGATATACGCATTCAAGCCATTAATGAGTTGAAAACAGACCCTTGGAGGGTGAAACAATCGTTCGCATGCACCCAAACCAGCACACACAAACACATTTTCTGACGGGCCTCTGTTTGTTGTTTCTGACCTTATTTACGTGATAGGTCTCTTCCTGTAATGAGATACGAAGACACCACAATTAGACTGACACGTGCAAACAGACCTACAGACACACACAAACACACACACACACACACACTCATTCACACACACACACACACACACACACACACACACACACACACACACACACACACACTCACTCACTTACTCACACATACACATATACACA
The DNA here is from genome assembly GCA_026315105.1 of Locusta migratoria. Taxonomy (NCBI): domain Eukaryota; kingdom Metazoa; phylum Arthropoda; class Insecta; order Orthoptera; family Acrididae; genus Locusta; species Locusta migratoria. The sequence continues at coordinate 483,640,932 of CM048745.1, forward strand.
CACTCGCACACTGTCATACATACGTCCCGCTCCCCTCTCCACTAACAGAAAACCGATTGCGCCGGCCGCGATGGCCGAGGGGACTGAGGCGCTTCAGTCACGGTCTGCACGGCCACTACGGTCGGGGGGTTTGAATCCCCCACTCGGGCATGGATATTTGTGCCGTCCTAGTTCGTAAGTAGTTTGTAAGTTTAGGGACTGATGACCCTGTAGTTAAGTCCCATAAGCTTTGAACATTTGGGTCCCGAATCTTTTACGAGGAAGGAAATGCTGCTGCAATGCAAAGAACGTTACTCAGCTCTTAAAGCCTTTGCTGAAAAGCTTTCGAGATCAGATCTCTTGCAAAACGCATAAAAACGATTTACAAACATTAAAAAAAAAATAAAAATAAAAAAAATTGCAGATAGAGACATAGCGAAATGTGCCAAATGAGTTGAATGGAGGCGGGAGATTGGGAGGAGAACGGAAGAACATAGAGAATCCTTTTTACATCAGTTCCGAGGAAACCGCTGTTTCTCCTCCGCAGAACTGATGTCGTAACCGAGTTGCGGGCATTACGTCTGCGGCCGCGGCAAACAGGCACAAAAGGAGCTCCAGACACAGAAACGAGACGATGTATAAGAAATTCAAACAATTTTCCCATCTCTTAAACCATAACTTCTATGCTACGAGGTATATGAATATGGCAGCAGAGAGAAGTGCAGAACGTTGGAGGGGTAAGTGGAACATACGTAAAGAGGGCGCCGGCTCCACAAAGCGCCTTGTGGAACACTCTGCTACCAGGAGACGACGTTTCGCAGCCGCGAGGGGAGGTGTCTGGCTTTAATGAGGCGCTGCCAACAGCCGTCCGTCTTCTCTCTGCCACTTTGCGCTAAGCTGCTTCGCGCTGCCTGCTGGCTGGGAGGGTTGCTGGTTACAAATGTCTGCACAATATCGGAAAGAACAAATTAAAGACGTGTTTTGTTTTGAAAGCGAAGGCGTGGTACATTCTTTAGTCGACAGCTCCCGTGGAAATACACAGCCTAAAGAGAACCAGGAAAGTAAATGAAACTTGATTTTCACTTTTCTTTTCTTTAAACCTATGACCATGCTTTTCGTTTTCTTTTTTATTAATTTTCATGCAATATGCTGTACAGGCTTCACTCAGATCATTTAGCATTTGAGTCAGTGTATCTTTATTTTCTGCAAGGATGACCAATGTCGTCAGCAAATCTTATACAACCAATTGCCCTCCCGACATATCCTTACTCCTCTTGTCCCATCCAAACAGCTTTCCAGTACTTCCTCCAGATAAATGTTAAATAAAATTGGAGAGAGACAACAGCCTTGTCTGACACCTCTCCCAATCTTGCTGTCTTCCGAGATCCAATTACCTATTTGTACTAGTGCCTTCTGTTTTTGGTTCAGATTTGCAATTAGTCTTCTTTCCTTCCACTTTACTCCCTTCCTTTTCAAGATATCGAACAGCTTATCACACTGCACTCTATCAAATGCCTTTTCTCTAGTGCACCGTCCTGTATAAAAGGGTGGCACGAGACGGTGATCCTAGATGCCACAAACTGAATTTATGTTGGTACGCCTCATTAGTTTGGCAGTCAAAGCCAAAGATATTAACGTACCTTGTTATTATGTAATAAATCCTAAATGCTGCTTTAAATACAATTATTTTTATTACACTATAGGCCTATTTCGGCTTTTAGCGCCATCGTCAGGTGATCCGCGAAAAATGTAACATTATAAATACATCAAATTTTATGATTATCGTAATTGCAAATACTATTACGAAATATTACATACATCTGTTGGGCCGGACATCCATATACATCGATGGTTTAATTGCTGCCAGTCATTATTTATTGCTTTGAATTTTAATAATTGCAATATTTCTGATGACTTATTTACGTTTTGATGTGATAGCTTTTTGATAACCAGCTATTTAATAAGGTTACATACTGTTTCTTTATTATTACGAGAATCTTTGCTACCGGTATTTGAGATGTTGGTTAATGTATGTGTTTGCATATGTCGAGAAATTTTGTTATCTTAGCCGAATCGTCATTGACATGTGTGATATTTGTATCAGAAATGTATTAATCTTTGCTACTGAAATTTTATTCCTGTGTAATCTATGATGGTCTAAAATTTTTCCCCGTGTTCTTGGTTTACGATATCAATAAAATTTTTATGTAGTTTTGGTGTTTTAAGTCGACTTGTTCATTTAGTGTTTGGGAGTGGTGGTATAGTGAGTATGTAATCATAGATTACACAGGAACGAAATTTCAGTAGCAAAGATTAATACATTTCTGAAACAAAGATCACATATGTCAAAGACGATTCGGCTAAGATAACAAAATTTCTCGACATATGCAAACATATACATTAACCAACATCTCAAATACCGGTAGCAAAAATTATCGTAATAATAAACAAACAGTATGTAACCATATTACATCGCTGGTTACCGAGAAGCTATCAGATCACAACGTAAATAAGTCATCAGAAATATAGCAATAATTAAAATTCAGTGCAATAAATAATGACTGGCATCAATTAAACCATCGATGTATACGGATGTCCTGACCAACAGACGTATGTAATATTTCGTAATAGTATTTACAATTACGATAATCATAAAATTTGATGTATTTATAATGTAACATTTTTCGCAGATCACCTGACGATGGCGCTAAAAGCCGAAATAGGCCTATAGTGTAATAAAAATAATTATATTTAAAGCAGCTTTTAGGTTTTATTGCATATTGTCTTCAAATGACATTTATAGTGCTGCAGGCCCAAGAGAAACCAAATTGTACCTTGTTATATTATGTAATAGCTTAATGCCCGCTACTTCGCATGCGTAGGCTGGTTGGTCTGCACCAGTTGTTACTCCCTCTTAATATAATTTTTCATAGCTATAGCTTAAGCACTACAATAATGAAATGTTGTGATACTACTTGTAGCCACGGCAGAATGGGCGTGCGTATTGAGGCGCCATGATGCGGCGCGCTGTTGTTCGCCGTCGGGAGTTCGATTCGCCCTTCGGACATGGGTGTATGTGTTGTCCTTAGCAGAAGTTAGTCTATGTTACTTTAATTAGTTTGTAAGCCTGATGACCCCGTAGTTAAGATTTACAAACATTTGAACATTTGTTTTTACTACTTGTAACCCACTATGGCACTGCTTAATAGTTGAATTTCGAAAAAATACCCCAAAATGTTGCTTTCATCTTCCAACCAAGTATGTAAATGTAATTTCTTGTAATTATGGGTTCAAAATTGGCTTAGTAGTAATGTATTTTGAAAAACACGTTTCATCCCCTATTTCACCCCCTAAATGATTAATTTTCTGAAAATACCTAAACACATATCTTTTTAATTCTGACCAAGAAAACATATACCAATTTATGTGGTTGTAGTTTCAAAATGACCTTAATAGCAAAAGATTTTCCAAAAACATACCCTCTAAGATTTAGCCCCCTTGATGATTGAATTTCGAAAAATACCGAAGCACGTATTTTTTTAAATTCTAACGAACAATACAAATACCAATTTTTGCAGCTCTAGCTTCAAAATTGTCTTTACAACAATGTGTTTTCTAAAAGAATTTTTGATCCCCTATTTTACCCCCTTAGTTAGTGAATTTCCAAAAATACCGAAACTCCTGTCTTTCTAATCCTGGTCAAGGTTCCATATCCTACGTTTCGTAGTTATAGCTTGAAATTTGAGTTAACAGCAACATATTTTTGAAAATCAATTACTGCACCCCTTATTTCACTCTCTTATTGGTCGAATTTCCTAAAATACCGAAACACGTGTCTTTTAAATTCGAACCCTGAATTAAAATCTGAAATTTTGTAGTTCTAGCTTCAAAATTGCCTAAAAAGCAACGTATTTTCCAAAAACGTTTCCTCCCCTATCTCACCAATAGCGAAAAATCGTTTCGTAAATGACGCCTACAGAGTGAGATGAAACCCTCCACAAGTTTCTAGTTTCTATTTTCAGTGGTTTGGGCTAAGCGATGATGAGTCAGTCAATTAGTTAGTCGGGATATTGCCTTTTATTTATAGAGATTATTCCTGCGCTCGGCTGTAGCTGCATGGTGGGACAGTTCTGTCGAATTGTCTGTGGAAGTGTAAGAACGCAGGGCCATTTTGTGAATCTGTCCACTGTGGCGGGAGCTATTGATTTCACAGAGTTATATTATCTGATGAGTCGGGCATCTCTCTTATTATTTCATTGTGAAAAGAAGTCATCACAAGGCAATGATACTGTATTTATATGTATGTAGTTTATTACAGAGTTGATTGCACAACCATGACTTGTAGTTTCATTGTTCTTCGCTCTTTCTTGAATGAAGTTTCTTATTGGAAGTCTATGATTCCCCTTTCAGTAGTTAATACCTACACCCTCGTAGTTAGTTTGAATACTTATGTTACAGGAATTATGATTTTTGAAGTGTGATGTTATTTATGACAAAATTTCAGAAAGATAATCGTCACAGCAGTGTCCATTTTGTGAAAGGAAAAATGGCGGTCCGTTTGCTGAAATCGGGTATGAGGTTCTTGAGTTACACTGCCCGCAAAGTGTCGCATTCGGAAAATAACGTCAACTTCACCGAATTTATACTCGAAAAATAGTAATAAGTTAAGGGACAACTTCATGACAGTTGTTTTCTTTTAAATTAATTGGCACATTTGGAAGGTATTACTTATCTTAAAATGAATTACGAGGTCATTTTTCAAACTTTTCGCCCTTCTTCAAATGGAATAGCACATATATTATACAGGGTGTAAATTTTAAGTTGACAAACCTGAATAACTAGAAAAGTAGGCTACACAAATGTGTAGAATCCAAAGTTGATTATTTTCGAGGGGGACATCTGCTGGTGTTAAAATTAACTCGTGACAGGCAACTATAAATTCCAAATGGGAACCACCATTTTTAATGCAGAATCGGATTCTACATTAAAAACTACGTACATTTTGTTTTAAACATTTGTTACGATTCTTCGTGGTTGGCGCTATAATTCAAGTACATCCATGTTTTAATTTTTGCGTGGAAAATGGCTACGAATGGGTAAAAATTTTTAACTTCGTAAATTTTGATTAACTAAAACTCGCCCTGTTTCTCCGCAGGGTGGGGTTTCTCTCGCTATCAGTCGCGTTTGACGCGGAGTTAATATTGCTAGGCAGAATTACGCCGACCGGGCTGCTTTTCAATCATAGAAATTGTACCCCTGCATAGCAATACTACGCGTCAAACGAGACTGGCAGCTAGCAAAACCCCACCCTGTGGGGAGAGATGGGCAGTTGTAGTCTTAGCAAACCAAAATTAACGAAATAAATTTTTGGTACTCATCCGAAACCATTTTACAAGCAAAAAAGAGAACATGGATTCTCTTGAATTACAGCGCCAACTATCAAGAATCAAAACAAATGTTCAAGACAAAATAACGTAGTTTTATTTGTAGAATCTGATTCTGAAATAAAAAAAATGTGGGTTCTCATTTGAAATTTTGAAGTTTCTTCCCGCCCCACCACCGCCAGGAGGCTGGGATTGCGGGTTAATTTTAGAACCGGCAGATGTCCCCTTCGAAAACAATCATCTTTGAATTATACACTTTTTTTCGTGAAAAGCTTTTTTTTCGAGTTATACTGGTTCGTCAACTTAAAATTTACACAGTGTATTAACATGGAACTACGCTTCTACTATTCCAAACTCAATACTATGATTGTATGCCCAGCACTGATAAAAGTGGACGTTTCGCATTACGTTCATTAACAGAAATCAGTACGTCATTAATAATTATTGCCGTGACATAGCAGGAAAAGACATGTGATTTATTTCAGCGGATATGCTGAGCGCGACCGCTTTGCTTCTCATACGTTTCCTGTTCACATCTTGTCTTTATTGATATGTTACATCTATTTCCTTTTCATCTTCACCCTTTCTGAGGAAACAGACTGAAGGCAAACTTCAGTCTGTAATCAGGATGCTGAGGTTTAACGAGTCGGTGTAGCTATGTTAGCAGAAGGAACACTACGATAGACGCCCGTTGAGAACATGCATAATGATGTACCATAATTGTCGTCAGTCGCAAGGTTTTCGCGTTCGTATTTCTCTCTGTGTACTCGTGTGACAGAGGACACTAAAGATGTGTGTGTATTCCTTTCAACTCGACAGACCTTTACTTGGGTCTGTGTACCTCATTACCGAAAACAAGGTGTTACGTAAATGCAAGCAAAAGCCACAGACAAGAAGGCTAAGAGAAAGAGTCTCTGTCCCTCTCTCCTCTCCATTCTTCGCTTTCTGTCTCTCGTGTGTGTGTGTGTGTGTGTGTGTGTGTGTGTGTGTGTGTGTGTGTGTGTGTGTCTGTGTGTGTATGAGCGGGAAATAGAGAGAGAGAGAGAGAGAGAGAGAGAGAGAGAGACGACTTTATATACTTGTGTGGAAGTCTTTGAAAGAGTAACGAGTTGTAGAGTGTACTTTTCGAAACCATGCATGCATATATACATAGGAAATGAAGCGATCCGCAAATAATTTACAATCTCAATGAAAGCAGCTACGCTGGTAGACGGGCGCTAAATGCAAAGACGCGCATATTGTTCGGATAGGTTCAGAATTAATTTTTGTGGGGTTCAAAACGTCATATAAAATTACCCTTCGCGATAAATTAAAGCTCTTTCTCTCTCTTTGTGACTGCACCGGTACGCAGAATTATACTTACATGACAAAAATATTTCATATGTATGAGTCAGTAGAAATAGCCTCAGACTTAAAAAAATGTAATAATCCCCACTCCAAAGAAAGCGGACGCACACGGAACTATCAGTTTAATGAGTCATGGTTGCAAAATAATAACACGAATTATTTACAGAAGGATGGAAAAGCTGGTAGAAGCCGACATCGGGGAAGATCAGTTTCGATTCGAAAGAGATGTAGGAACACCGAAGGCAATACCCCTTTACGGCTTATCTTAGAAGATAGATTAAGGAAAGGAAAACCTACATTTCAAGCTTTTGTAGATTTGGAGAAAGCTTTTGACAATGTCGATTGGAAAACTCTCTTTCAAATTCTGAAGCAAGCAGGAATAAATTTTGGGAACGAAAGATTATTTACAACTTGTACGACAACCTGGTGGCGGTTGTCAGAGTTGAAGGGCATGAAATGGATACAGTGGTTGGGAAGGGAATCAGACAGGTTTTTAGTCTTTCTCGAATGTTATTCAATTTGTATATTGATTAAGCTGCAAAAGGAAACAAGGAGAATTTTGTAGAATAAATTAAAGTTCAGTGCGAATAAATAAAAACATTGCGTTTTGCCGAGACAGCAACGAACCTGGAAGAACAGTTCAAGGGACTGGACAGTGTGTACAAAGCAGCGTATAAGATGTACGATAACAAGATCAAAAAAGGATAATGGAGTGCAGTCTAAGAAAATCAGGAATTAGATTAGTTAACGAGACGTATAAGGTGGTAGATGGGTTTTGTTCCTTGGGCAGGTGTTCGCAGTACTGACGATATAAAATGCAGAATGGCAATGCGAAGAAAAGCATTTTTGAAAAAGAGAAATTTATTAAAATAGAATATTAATTTTATGGTAAGAAAGTCCTTTGAGAAGGCATTTGTGTGGAGTATCGTATGAGAGTGAAACATGGACGATATACAGTGTGGAGAAGAAGATAGAGGCTTTTGAAATGTGGTGCTACAGAAGAATGCTGAAGATTAGTTGGGTGTATCGCGTAACTAATAAGGAGGTACTGAACTGAACTGACGAGAAAAGGAATTTCTGGCGTAACTTGACCAACTTAGACATCGAGAAATCGTCAATTTAGCTTTGAAGGGAAGTATGTGGGGTAAAAATCGCAGAGGGAGACCAAGAGATGAATACAGTAATCAGATTCAGATGGATGTAGGTTGCCGTTCTTAGAGGAGATGAAGAGGCATGCTCAGGATAGAGTAGGATGGAGAGCTGCATCAAACCAGTTTCCGGACTCAGAAACGTGAGTTTCAAAAATTTCAAACACAGGTTTATGAAACAAAGTGAGTGGTTTCTGTCATCCTTATATCTATCCCAGCAGTTATTAAATATACAATATGTAAAAATCTCTGTAAGATGTGACTGCTGTAATTTTCTCAGCGTATTTATTCTTCTAATAATATTTGAGTGTGCAGCCGCAAGCGGTCGACATTCTGTCCCGATTTTTCCACCCAGAGGCATTCGTCCATCTTTAGGCGAGTAGAAAACTATCGAAGCGACAAGGTGCAATCGTTGTATCTGTGCAGAATCTCGCACATGTTAAATGAGTTCGCGTCTTTCTGAACATGCGTGATGTGACGACAGACGAGTGAGGGTACTGCAGCTCGGTGATGGAAGTGAATGATCATCTAACCATTGTGTATTCTGCATGTGATCTGACAATTTTAACTATAGGATTACAATTTTTATCCACTTGAAAGCTATTGTACTACCTGGAAGATTATCGGCAACACATATTTCCATCGATCCTTGGAATACTGACTTCCGAACCCGGAAAATGGATTGTATACGAAGTTTTGCTACTGATAATTTTTATGGTTCTAAGCAACGCTACTGGGCCGTTTCGGTCGTACACCCTATATACAGGGTGGTCCATTGATAGTGACCGGGCCAAATATCTCACGAACGAGCATGCAACGAAAACCCTACAAAAAGCAAAACATTTCTATCTTGAAGGTGAAAAATAGACGGCGCTATGGTTGGCCCGCCAGATGGCGCTGCCATATTTCAAACGGAAGTCAACTACATTTTTAAAAAATAGGTACCCCCATTTTTATTACATATTCGTCTAGTACGTAAATAAATACGAATGATTTATTTGGAACACATTTTTCGCTTTGTGATAGACAGCGCTGTAATATTCACAAAGTTATAAGTACGTGGTATCGCGTAAAATTCGCCAGTGCGGACGGTATTTTCTTCGTGATACATTACTCGTGTTAAAATGAAACGTTTACCAATTGCAGAAAAGGTCGATGTGGTATTTATTGTGATCAAAATGCCCGACGGGCCTGTGCTATGTATGTTGATCGTTATCCTGGAAGACATCATCAAAGTGTCCGGACCTTTCGTCGGATAGTTACGTTATTTAGAAACAGAAAGTATTCAGTCACAAGCGAAACGTCAACCACGACCTGCAATAAATGATGATGCCCAAGTAAGTGTTTTAGCTGTAGTTTCGGCTAATCCGCACATCAGTAGCAGACAAATTGAGCAAGAGTCGGGTATCTCAAAAACGACGGTGTTGAGAATTCTACATCAACATAAATTTCACCCGTATCATATTTATGCTCCAGGGTATGCATTGTGAAGACTTTGGACGTCGTGTATGATTTTGCCACTGGGCACAAAATAAATTACGGGACGATAGGAGGTTTTTTTTTTTTTTTTTTTTTTTTTTTTTTTTTTTTTTTTTTTTTCACGCGATCTGTTTAGTCACGAAACGTTTCACCAACAGACGTAACGTCAACCGGCATAATATGCACTAATGGGCAACGAAAAAACCACGATGGCTGTGACAAGTGGAATATCAGCGACCTTGGCGGGTTAATGTGTGGTGCGGCATTATGAGAAGAAGGATAATTGGCCCCTATTTTATCGATGGCAATCTAAATTGTGCAATATATGCTGATTTCTTACGAAATGTTCTACCGATTTTACTACAAGATGTTTCACTGCGTGACAGAATGGCGATGTACTTTCAAAATGATGGATGCGCGGCACATGGCTCGCGTGCATTTGAAGCGGTCTTAAATGGAATATTTAATGACAGGTGGATTGGTCTTAAAAGCACCATATCACGGCCCGCACGTTTACCGGATCTTACATCCCCGAATTTCTTTCTGTGGGGAAAATTGAAGGATATTTACTATCGTGATTCACCGACAACGCCTGAAAACTATTTACTTCTTACTTCATTTAAAACTTCCGGGCTGATAAGCCATGGTCGATTTATAAAACTTTCCCCTAACGTTTCATCTTCGGCTGCGGGAGACGTCTTCAGAGGTAGAGTGGCGAACTGCGATGAGAACTTGAGGGAGCGCCGTATGTATAGGCAATGTAGAGGGCACCAGAAGACATCACGTGACGTCGGCTACGACACTATCTCTGGTATTGCCAACATTCTTGGCAGAGAAGAATCGATTGTCATTCCGCTGGTGTAAAGCAGAAGTCCAAATTCTGTCTAATTTAACAGCTTCCTCTTTCCTGTTAAAATTATTGCGATGTTTATATATCTCGACTGCTTCTCTATATGTGCGCGCATGATAGTGTGAAGTTTTTGAGATGACACTAGTCTCATTAAATTTAATTTCATGGTTTCCTTCTTGGTATACATGTTCCGCTACGGCCGATTTCTCCGTGTGCCCAAGGCGGCAATACCTTTTACGTTCGACCAGACGAGTATTGGCGCTTCTTTTAGTAGTTCCAATGTAGACTGAACCACAGCTGCAGGGAATTTTATGTACACCTGGTGTATTCAGCGGATGTCGTACATCTTTTGCAGATCTTAAATATTCTGTTGTCTTCCTTGTAGGTCTGAAAATGGTTTCTACCCCATACTTGTCCAGCACTTTTCCAATACGGTCTGTAACCTTATTTATGAACGGAAGAAAAACTTTCCCCTTGGGTGGTTGTTGTTCCTTGTAGATGTTAACTTTCTTCCTGGGACGAAGGGCTCTCTCTATTGCTTTGGTAGAATCGTTCTTCCGGAAGGTAAATTGTAAATGCTCCAACTCATCTTTTAAATAAGTGGGTTAACAAATTTTATGCGCCCTGTCAACCAATGTTTTAACCACACCTCTTTTTTCTCTGGGATGATGGTTAGAGTCTTTATGTAGGTAACGGTCTTCCTGTAGACCTTGTGGCCCAACGTTCCGTCCACGTGCTTGATTACAGACACACCGAGAAAATTCAGCTGCCCGTTGCACTCCGTTTCCATCGTAAATTGTATTCTGGGGTTGATACCATTGAGATGCGTTAAGAAGGCATCTAATTCCTCTGCACCGTGTGTCCACAGCACAAAGGTGTCATCGACATATCGATACCACCTAGCTGGCTTTTTATTAGCAGTCTGCAACGCCTGTTTTTCAAACGACTCCATTAATAGATTGGCCACCGCTTACTTCTTAATTTGATTAACGAAGGGATTTCTTGCTTATTGTTCTTATTCCCCTTCTTGCAGTTTCTGAATGTCGGCATTTTCTTATTTTGCCTTGTAAGTCAGCTGGCGTCCTCCCAGGTGTATTACTGTCGCACCAGTGGCGCTGTACGTGTTGTTATGATCTTTGGCGAGAGCCTTGCGATGAGCCAGCACCGGGGAGTGTTGAGTTGACGCTTGGCTGGGCAGCGGCACGGACGCCGTGGGTTGACTACGGACGCCCCTCCTGTTTACCTATCTTCGCCGCACTGTCGGCGGCGTACGTGGCATACAGAGACTAACACCGTTCTCGCACTTGGAGATCGCTTAAAACTCGTCGCCGACTGCTTGTTGCACCTTGGCTGGAAGGTTGTACTCATCCCTGACCTTGCTGCTGCTGCACGTTACATCTGAAGCCGTATTTTCTCGAGGGCGTCCTTCATCGAAGTATCCAGAGTCGATTCCAATATGGTCCGTGATTATGTGAGGAACGAGCTTCTCACTGCCATTGTGAATTGCCTGAGCGCTATTACCTGCTTACAAGCCTGCTACTACCGTGCCCTAGTGCTCACGGCTTGTCCATCTGTGCTCATTGTGTTACGTCTATATTTGTGAATTGTTCTACCAATGAACCCCAGCGCTGGTTGGCTTGCTGTCCTCGTCTTCAGTGCGGTATTAAGGTGTCGTGTGTGGGTTCAAGAACTTTCTCGTTCTGAGCACGTTTATTTAAAGTAAACAAACTTCTAGTTATTCCTCGTCCTGCCATAGTAATGATAGGTCAGGATAAAAAAAATGCCATTCAATTACCATTGTTTTAGTTTTACAGTAAACATTTCCTTTTCCTTTGTGGATCTAATCTGTCATAGCCTGTCTTCCCCCCCCCCCCCTTTCCCTTTTCCTTCCCAGCTGTTGTTGCTCACCGGGCCTAGTGTTAGATTTAACATCTGAGCTTGGTTCAATACGTCACTTCGGCTTGGTATAACATTATTTATGCTTCATGATTGTAATTTACTGTAACGGGTTGATATCCTTGAGAGAGTGTCATGTTAAATCTTGCTAAGCATGTGCTGTACATCTTGTGAATCAGATCTACTGTTAAGTGACTTTTGTACATCTCGTAACGTCCATTTAAATCTTGAGCAGGCCGGCTGTAGAATTACTTGTTAATCTAGCATTTCTGTTAATTTGATTTTATCCTTTGGTGCAGCAGTTTTAAGAACAGTGTCACTGTAAACATTTGCCCAAGCCTTCTTATAATTTCACCTGTTCGTTCTCTTTAGTATTTTAGCCGATATTTTCTTGAGTTACCTGTTATTTCTATTTGTATTAATGACGCCTTGCCTTCTTATGCAACCGTTATTTTTACTGTCATGTTAAAAAATTGTCTGGTGGAGCGTTTGGTAATATCAGTTATAACGCCGCCCCCTTGATTTTCAAACACGCCTACCGTTATATCACCTGTTATTCTATTGTCTGTTAGCTTGTGTTTGCTACTTGGGCAACTCTCTCTCGATTCCGGCCTTTACGTTGCTCCATTATTCAAATAAAGAAGTAGCATGAGTGGATACTTACCCTTATTACCTATTTATTAATTGCTGCATTTTGTCACGTAAGAGTTAAGGGCAGGTTTATGAACCGTGTTATTGTACCTTTTAAAAGGATAAGCAGGGCTGCCTTTTCAAAGTTATGTAGCCTATTTCTATCTGAGCTATATATATTTATGCAACGTTATTTTGTGCTCCTAATAACGTAAAAAGGGCCTTGTCCATTTAATCATTTAAATACCGAACTACTGTTTCAACACTGTACTAGTTAGTACTGTGTTCTACACAATTTATCTGTACAAGTTATCACGAAGTACTTCTGTACCGACTGGGAGCTGACAATGAACTAAACAGTATGGCATGGCTAAAGTTGTCTGTTTGTGAAGCCAAGCACTAGAGACAAGCTAAAAGACGTGACAAATTAGCATTGTCTGTGAATGATATATTATACGATTAAGGTAATAGATTACCATTCCATCTATTTCAACAATCCACCATGCTCTGCTGCTTTGTGATACGCTATAAAATATGGCCGCAAATGGTGTGATACCGTGTGTTGCGAATATATATCAATCAGACAGATGGGGGCCACTCTGACTTCTCTAATGGACTGGTTCAAGTTTCTGAACTACCTACATTTTTTTACATAATTTATTCCCACGATAATCACAGTTTATGCTTTGTTTTTTGCAATTTTTGATATTATTACATTTGATAATGATGACAAATATCATAGAAACTAGTTACGTTATTTGAACAAAGGATTTTTCTATTCTTTGTGACGTTCAACCACTATGTATTTGGCATATAATAAAATATCAATTCCACCTCTTACAATATGTTGACAACACATCTATTTCCTGTATTTCGCGCCCCCCCCCCCCCGCGCAGCCCACTCCCAGCACTTGCTCCAATCTCACATCACGGAGTTCACTGATTGGTATAACCATTGGGTCCATTCCGTGAATCCAGATCAATTACAGGCAATCATCAAAGGTCAATCTGCCACCTCCATACGCCTACATGACTTCTACCTAACCCTCCATGAACCCTAAAATACCTCAGCCTTACTTTCGATAAATCCCTCTACTGGACTCTTGACCACAAAACCCTGTCCCGCCTCAACCTTGTAAAGCTCCTGTCGAGCCAAACGTGAGGACTGAACCCCTCCGCTATCATACACTCGTACCGCTCCATAAGTAGCTTCCATCCTAAGTAGCTTCCATCCTGCCTAGATTTCCGCTCCTCTTGCCAACTGCAAATACTTTCAAATTCTCTAACGATGCAGCCTCCGCCTCGCTTACGGTATCTGCCTCCCCTATGCAGATCCTCTACGACCTCTCGTTCTAAACAAAACGTTTGTTAAGCTTATGGGACTTAACTACGGGGTCATCAGTCCCTAAACTTACAAACTACTTATACTAAGGACGGCACAAATATCCATGCCCGAGGGGGGATTCGAACCCCCGACCGTAGTGGCCGTACAGACCGTGACTGGAGCGCCTCAGTCCCCTCGGCCACCGCGGCCGGCCCTCTCGTTCTACAATTTCTCGAACACATCTGCATCCTATACATATCCCATAAAGTAGACTCCTGTAACCCCCTAGTCTACCCAATCCTCACCAACCCTGGGTCTCTGCCATCCCTCCCTCCCTTCACCTCCCTTGTGCAGCTCCTTGCACTCCGCTCCCTTCCCTCGTGCTACCTCCCCCTTTTGCATTCCCACGTCCCTCACCTCTGTAGGGTCCACGGGGTAACGGGTTTTTAACACATCATCAGTGCTGTGAAGTGGGTTTACACTCCTGTCCATTAAAATTGATACACCACGAAGATGATGTGGTACAGACGCGAAATTTAACCGACAGGAAGAAGATGTTGCTGGGCATTCACACAAGGTTGCCGCCGGTGGCGACAGCTACAACGTGCTGACATGAGAAAAGTTACCAACCGGTTTATCATACACAAACAGCAGTTTTGACCCGCATTGCCTGGTGAAACGTTATTGTGATGCCTCGTGTAAGGAGAAGAAATGCGTTCCATCACGTTTCCGACTTTGATAAAGGTCGGATTGCAGCCTATCGCGATTGCGGTTTATGGTATCGTGTCATTGCTGATCGCTTTGGTCGCGATATAATCACTGTTGGCAGAATATGGCATCGGTGGGTTTAGGAAGGCAATACGGAACGCCGTGCTGGATCCCAACGGCCTCGAATCCTTATCAGTCGAATGGCTCTAACGGATCGTGCAGCCACGTCTCGATCGCTGAATCAACGGATGGGGACGTTTGCAAGACAAGAAGCATCTACATGAACAGTTCGACGACGTTTGCAGAAGTATGGACTATCAGCTCGGAGACCATGGCTGCGGTTACCCTTGACGCTGAATCACAGACAGGAGAGACTGCAGGAGAGTACGCAACACGAATCTGGTTGTACGAATGGTAAAACGTAATTTTTTCGGATGAATCCAGGTTCTGTTTACAGCATGATGATGGTCGTAACCGTGTTTGGCGATTTTGCGGTGAACGCACATTGGAAACGTGTATTCGTCATCGCCACACTGGCGTATCACCCGGCGTGATGGTATGGGGTGCCACTGGTCACCTCTTGTTCGCATCGACGGCACTTTGAACAATGGCCGTTACATTTTAGATGTGTTACGACCCGTAGCTCTAACCATCATTTGATCCCTGCGAAACACTACATTTCAGCAGGATAAAGGAAGACCCCATGTTGCTGGTACCTTACGCGCCTTTCTGGATACGGAAAATGTTCGACTGCTGCATGGCCAGCACATTCTCCAGATATCCCACCAATTAAAAACGTCTGATCAATGGTGGCCGAGCAACTGGCTCGTCACAATACGCCAGCCACTACTCTTGATGAACCGTGGTATCTTGTTGAAGCTGCATCTGCACCTGTACACGCCATCCAAGCTGTTTGACTCAATGCCCAGGCGTATCAAGGTCATTATTACAGCCAGAGGTGATTGTTCTGAGTAATGATTTCACTGTATCTCTGCACCCAAATTGCGTGAAAATGTAATCACATGTGAGGTGGTAGTATAATATATTTGTGCAATGAATACCCATTTATCATCTGCATTTCTTCTTGGTGTAGCAATTTTAATGGTCAGTAGTGTATGCGACCGCCGCATACAGTGCCTGTTTTGCCAGTGTCTTTTATACAGTGTCTTCGCATTTTCTTCGTAAGCAGTGTTTGTGTCCATCAATGCACTTTTAACACCACCGTGGCCATTATTTTACGAACTACATGTTTTTATCGCCTATAACTATTTTGTTATCTTCAAAGTTCCTCCATGTCTTTTTTAAATTCCACCGTTTTAACATCTGTTGTATTTTATTTATTCATCATGCCCACTGTCACAAGTCTGTAGGCAGAAAGGAGGCGTTAATGCTGCTACCAGCCTACCGCTAGTAATGGTGGCTTAAAATAACAATTAAAGAAAATATATGTATATCAATTTTAGTCGCACTCCTAGACAATAACGTCGAATAAAAAAATGAGTAGTCATTGAGATGCTCATGTATTCGTGGAATGTAGTCTTATTTGTGTAGCAGTGACGCACTCTGGTTTCTAAGAGTTGGCGAAGCCCTCGGGAACGTTTGTTAAGCCAGCGAGTCTAATGAAATTCTGCCGTTCCTTTCTGCGTCCTCCGAGTCCCTCCGATGCCCTGATTTATTTCTTTTGTACGCACAAGGCGAGGCGCGTAGGGCGGCGCACATAGGCCGTGGATTCGGTGTAGCTGCGCGCGGCTCTGTCGCACCGTTTGACATGCAAATATTGCGCCTTCCCTCTGTACCGCCAGCACGGCATCTGTCGCCGCCTGGTGTGACGTTTGAGCATTCTATGTGTCTCCATATGACGCCAGTTGTCACAGGGGTGCATATTACAGCAGGATGACATTCCGAACACTGGGTACAGTGATAATTGAGCATTGAAGTCTCCTGACACCACCACGTAGTGCAGTCTGTAACGGACGTTACTGAGGTTGTTGGTCAGTTTTAATATACAGAGGGGTAAAAAAATGTATCTTTTGTAACCCCGCCTCGTCGCCACTTTTGTGTCTCGTTTCCTAGTTGTCGTAGGTGTCGGTGGCCGAGTAGAAAGAGACCGACACAGGAATACAGGATGCACGCCTGTGCAGGTACGGAGGTGACCAGCCAGTCGGACAGCTGAAACTAGAAACACTAGAGTAAATTAGAACGAGATCTATATTTCATAGAGACTTAATAACACTTAACGTTTACATAGTTCTTGACTGCAGAATGCTGATACATTATATAGAGGCCTGCCTATCCAGTAGCCAAGTCTTCACTGGTGCCTATCTGATTCCGAAGTGTTAACTGGTTCCTATCTCAGTCCCAAGTGAACGATGTCGTTCAGTGGTGGCCACGAGCGGAGTTGCAGCAGAGGGCGTTCGTGGCTGATGTAAGAACGCCGCGCCGTGCGTGCATGGCGGCGCGCGGCGAAAGTAGGTGGCGCGCACTTTAGACTTGTGCGACACCACAGTATCCACTGTTTGAAGGTCCATAGCTTGCAAACTAATTGATGGGATGTCTCATCTTTGGTACTGTAATAGTTTGTAGTTCCGGCAATCACCACACAAGTGTTAAATTGCGTTGTTTTCTTTTGTCAGTGTTTCATTTTTACTTGCACCTAGTTACTCCAGTAAAAATGGCTGGTGCAAGGCTTACATTCGATCAAAGGAAGTCAATTTTGAAGTGGTGTTTTAAGTACGAAAACGTTAACGAGGTTCAACTTCAATGGCGAAATGAGTATCAGACAGAGCCACCGACACGTTTAACGATTCGACGCATTCGAGACAAATTTGAAGCCGAAGACTGTGTTAAATTTGTACATAAACAACGACATGGACGACCTGTAACAGTAACAAGTCCAGCTAACTCCCGTTACAACACTTCACCCGCTCACCACAGAAGTCTGTGAGACAGAGCGCCCGTGGAATCGGACAAGTGTTCGGCGAATTCTGAAGACAGCAAAGTGGACGTGCTACATCCCACGATTGCTACACGCAGTGACCGAGGACGACCTAGATCGTATAATGGAGTAATGGTTTACTAATATGGTGAGCAACTATGAAGAGTTTGCAGAGATGATTGTGTGGTCTGATGAGGCACAGTTCAAACCCAGTTGTACAGTAAATCGACACAATTGCATCTACTGGGCCGACGAAAATTCGAACGTCCATGTAGACAAAGTCGTGGTTTGCCAGTTGTAAATGTGTGGTGTGGGTTGTCTTACCGGGGCTTGATTGGGCCATTCTTCTTTGCAGAACAGTTACCGGTGAGGTGTACTTTCAGAAGCTTCAGACATCCATTTTACCTGCCACCGGAGACTTGTATGGAGACGAAAGATGGTGCCCCAGCCCACAACCAAAATTGTGTTAGGGCTTATCTCCACGAAAATCTACTAGGAAGATGGATAGACTGTAGACTGTAGAGGTGCTGTGGAGTATACACCACGTTCTCCAAACTCCTCTGGACTTTTACTTATTGGGAACACTAAATGACGTCGTTTATCGACAAAAGTCACACACATTGGATGAACTTCGAGAATCTATCGTACATTCATGGATACATATCCAATTGAACACGTTGCAATCAGTAGTTCCTGCTCCAGTTCGGTGGCATCATTTGTTTGTGGATGTTAATGGTGACCATTTCGAACACCTACAGTGATTAAGTTGGACTTTAAGGTACAGTTTCACCATGAATGAGACAACTCCGTCAATTAGTTTACAAGTTATGGACTTTCAAAAAGTGGATACATAGATGAGGCCGTCGCCCAACGCACTTCTCTAAGACCAACGTTTCGTCTTCCGATGCTGGCGATGTCGTCAGAGGTTATAACGTCTTGAGAACTACTCTCAAACAGAATCAGTGACTAGGTTTTTAAGTATCCACGAAACCGGTTGGGCATGAGATCATCAGAACATTATCTAAGCAAGATGACCACATTAATCGACCTTATGCAAAAATTTGGCTGCATGCAGAAGCAGAACTACACAGATTCCACCAGCACCTCAACAGCCTGCACAAGAACGTACTGTTTAGAATGGAGATGGAAACTAACGGATCTTTTCCTTTTCTCGATGTGGAAGAATACAGAACATCTAACGGCACACTAGCACACACAGTCTAGGTACCAATAGGTATCTATATGCGGATTCTCATCGTCATCCAACACAGAAGAACGCAACATTACGTACACTGACAGCAAGAGGTCACAAAATTAGCGACGCGGCAACTTAAAACATTAACTGAATCACCTGAAGACAACATTCCACGCAAATGGGTACAGCAAACGTAAGAACCTACTCATACGCTGCTGCCTACGAATCACCACCTTAGATGTATGACGTCAGTATCAGATAACGGAAAACTCACATTTTATTCGTGTATACTTTCAGCAGTATCCAACAGTTAACTGCCCAGGAGAAAACCACTGCACAGTGGCCGAAACGTCGACAGTACCTCTGCTAAGTATTCTAAAAATGACATGGCCTAATATCCAGAATTTTTTGTATGTTATTAGGACATATTAGAGTAGTATTAAACCAAGTTTGCAGCTTCGAAATCCCTTAGCTTAATTTTTAAGAGCCAAATACCTCTAAATTTTCGGACTTTTTTCTGGTTTTGGCTTATAACTCGTGAAGGGTGGTTTTTCGACGAAAAGTCACTCACACCTCTATTACTGTAGATAAAGTATTATAAATTTTAAGCCCAAACGCAGTTCTGTAAGTCCAATAGTTCCCGAGATACTGGACTTTAAAAATTGACTTATTTCTCCAAAAAGTTCAAATTTTCTATTTTAGTCATGTTTCGGCTAGAATATTGGCTCTAATGATCACCCCATGGGGAAAGTCATACACAAAAAAGTTATAGAGCAGTTATTTAGCTTTAATCTAAGTACAGAACGAAGTCCATGGGCCCAGTAGATTTCTAGTTATCGTTAAAGACGAGAAGTTGAAAAAATTGGAGTATTCAATAAACTGATCCAGACGAATTGCAGTCCTGGATTTCGAAGCTGCAAACTTGGTTTAAATACTACTCTAATATGTTCTAACAACATACCAAAAATTCAGCTTCCTACACTTTTTTTATTTTTATTTAATTTATTTATTTGACCTAAACATAGCTGGCGACTGGGCTAAGACGCAAGTTTCCAGGTTCTCGTACTAAATTCTATCACTGTCCACCAGTAATTTCCTCAGGTATATCTACGAACAATAAACCTTGAATGTTGTGACCAGTAAGCAACGTTATTTGCTACAGTTGGAAGAATTTCTACACACGATAAGTGAAAGAGGATTTTTCGTTATCCTTATCCTTGTAGATTTGAACTTGGTTGCAGATATCATAGTTCCACGGAAGAGTACGTCGTAGATACAGAACATAAAAGTGTATTGCATGGCTACAACTGAATGACGACGACGACGACTATGAGGCTGCTATTCTCCTTCGTTCACATTCTTTGAAAACTTTCTTTGCTTTAGCGAGACTGTGGAGTGAAATAAAGGGAGGCGAGTGATGTTGAAGGCTACTGCACTTTACTCGTGTCCGTAATAGTGCAATGAACCGTTCCCTTTCGAAGTTACAATGAAGAGAAACAATTCCGTCAAAAGAGTCAAGAGAAGCTTTGAATCATTAAAATGGGATGTATCTACGTTGGAATAAATACTTCGAAAACGTTGGTAATCACCGAGAAAAGCTTGAAAAAGTAAATACACCATGTTTAGATAAATACAGCGGTAGGTTGCCGGTTACGCCTTTTACGTACACAAGTGCGGCGTTCTCGTTGAAGTGGAGGTGTGCCTAAAATGTTTAAGGCAATTGTCATTTGGTATTGTGTCCGTAAGATAACCCACGTTACTACAATAACGAAACAGCCATAATTAATGCCTGTGAAAAAGTCGTTGGCGATGCCAGAGCTGTTATGTATGTTTCCATGGAATAGGTTTCTGTGCCACTAAATCCACCGTATGGTGAACGGCTGTAAGTACATGGCGATAAACTTCACCGCTCACGATGAATGTTCTCAGATACAGGTAAGCATAGACCAAAGATAACATAGACTGCGCACGCCCCTATCTCTGCAGTGTTGTGGTTTGAAACCAACATTTGAAATTGCCCCGAGTCACGTGACTGAGGCTTCGTCATTATGAGCAACACAGTTTCTCGAAACTTCCTGGCAGATTAAAATTGTGTGCCGGAACCGGGACTCGAACCTGGGACCTTTGCCTTTCGCGGGCAAGCGCTCTACCACTGAGCTACCCCGACACGACTCACGATGCCGCCTCACAACTTTTCTTCCGCCAGTACCTCGCCTCCTACTTTCCTAACTTCACAGAAGTTCTCCTGCGAACCTTGCAAGACTGGTTCGAGTCCCGGTTCCGGCACACAATTTTAATCTGCCAGGAAGTTTCATATCAGCGCACACTCCGCTGCAGAGTGAAAGTTTCATTCTGGAAACATCCCCTAGGCTGTGGCTAAGCCATGTCTCCACCATATCCTTTCTTCCAGGAGTGCTAGTCTTGCAAGGTTCGCAGGAGAACTTCTGTGAAGTTTGGAAAGTAGGAGGCGAGGTACTGGCGGAAGTAAAGTTGTGAGGCGGCATCTTGAGTCGTGTCGGGGTAGCTCAGTCGGTAGAGCGCTTGCCCGCGAAAGGCAAAGGTCCCAGGTTCGAGTCCCGGTTCCGGCACACAATTTTAATCTGCCAGGAAGTTTCATATCAGCGCACACTCCTCTGCAGAGTGAAAGTTTCATTCTGGAAACATCCCCTAGGCTGTGGCTAAGCCATGTCTCCACCATATCCTTTCTTCCAGGAGCGCTAGTCTTGCAAGGTTCGCAGGAGAACTTCTGTGAAGTTTGGAAAGTAGGAGGCGAGGTACTGGCGGAAGTAAAGTTGTGAGGCGGCATCGTGAGTCGTGTCGGGGTAGCTCAGTGGTAGAGCGCTTGTCCGCGAAAGGCAAAGGTCCCAGGTTCGAGTCCCGGTTCCGGCACACAATTTTAATCCGCCAGGAAGTTTCATATCAGCGCACACTCCGCTGCAGAGTGAAAGTTTCATTCTGGAAACATCCCCTAGGCTGAGGCTAAGCCATGTCTCCACCATATCCTTTCTTCCAGGAGTGCTAGTCTTGCAAGGTTCGCAGGAGAACTTCTGTGAAGTTTGGAAAGTAGGAGGCGAGGTACTGGCGGAAGTAAAGTTGTGAGGCGGCATCGTGAGTCGTGTCGGGGTAGCTCAGTCGGTAGAGCGCTTGCCCGCGAAAGGCAAAGGTCCCAGGTTCGAGTCCCGGTTCCGGCACACAATTTTAATCTGCCAGGAAGTTTCATATCAGCGCACACTCCGCTGCAGAGTGAAAGTTTCATTCTGGAAACATCCCCTAGGCTGTGGCTAAGCCATGTCTCCACCATATCCTTTCTTCCAGGAGTGCTAGTCTTGCAAGGTTCGCAGGAGAACTTCTGTGAAGTTTGGAAAGTAGGAGGCGAGGTACTGGCGGAAGTAAAGTTGTGAGGCGGCATCGTGAGTCGTGTCGGGGTAGCTCAGTCGGTAGAGCGCTTGTCCGCGAAAGGCAAAGGTCCCAGGTTCGAGTCCCGGTTCCGGCACACAATTTTAATCCGCCAGGAAGTTTCATATCAGCGCACACTCCGCTGCAGAGTGAAAGTTTCATTCTGGAAACATCCCCTAGGCTGTGGCTAAGCCATGTCTCCACCATATCCTTTCTTCCAGGAGTGCTAGTCTTGCAAGGTTCGCAGGAGAACTTCTGTGAAGTTTGGAAAGTAGGAGGCGAGGTACTGGCGGAAGTAAAGTTGTGAGGCGGCATCGTGAGTCGTGTCGGGGTAGCTCAGTGGTAGAGCGCTTGTCCGCGAAAGGCAAAGGTCCCAGGTTCGAGTCCCGGTTCCGGCACACAATTTTAATCCGCCAGGAAGTTTCATATCAGCGCACACTCCGCTGCAGAGTGAAAGTTTCATTCTGGAAACATCCCCTAGGCTGTGGCTAAGCCATGTCTCCACCATATCCTTTCTTCCAGGAGTGCTAGTCTTGCAAGGTTCGCAGGAGAACTTCTGTGAAGTTTGGAAAGTAGGAGGCGAGGTACTGGCGGAAGTAAAGTTGTGAGGCGGCATCGTGAGTCGTGTCGGGGTAGCTCAGTCGGTAGAGCGCTTGCCCGCGAAAGGCAAAGGTCCCAGGTTCGAGTCCCGGTTCCGGCACACAATTTTAATCCGCCAGGAAGTTTCATATCAGCGCACACTCCGCTGCAGAGTGAAAGTTTCATTCTGGAAACATCCCCTAGGCTGTGGCTAAGCCATGTCTCCACCATATCCTTTCTTCCAGGAGTGCTAGTCTTGCAAGGTTCGCAGGAGAACTTCTGTGAAGTTTGGAAAGTAGGAGGCGAGGTACTGGCGGAAGTAAAGTTGTGAGGCGGCATCGTGAGTCGTGTCGGGGTAGCTCAGTGGTAGAGCGCTTGTCCGCGAAAGGCAAAGGTCCCAGGTTCGAGTCCCGGTTCCGGCACACAATTTTAATCCGCCAGGAAGTTTCATATCAGCGCACACTCCGCTGCAGAGTGAAAGTTTCATTCTGGAAACATCCCCTAGGCTGTGGCTAAGCCATGTCTCCACCATATCCTTTCTTCCAGGAGTGCTAGTCTTGCAAGGTTCGCAGGAGAACTTCTGTGAAGTTTGGAAAGTAGGAGGCGAGGTACTGGCGGAAGTAAAGTTGTGAGGCGGCATCGTGAGTCGTGTCGGGGTAGCTCAGTGGTATATTCGGCGCTCGGCTGCCGAGGTGGACGGACGCGCGGCGGCAGCGCTAGAAGTGCTGGAGTAAACAACGGCTGCGTGGCTGCTACGAAGGTCAGTAGAGCGCTTTGACTACTATTGCGTCTTTACGTGATTTAAAATGACAAAATGAACGAGACTGAATGTGCAAGAATAGATACGATTAGATTTACCTTTGATTGGAACTGTACAAGACCGAAAGCGTTCGAGATAAAAAAATTGTTGTCAGAAGAGGTTAAGATCACAGGAGAGGAAGTTATTGGAGTACATCTTTCCTTTGTGACCAATTCTGTCTTTTTAAAATTGAATTCTTCTGAATTGTGTTGCTCTATTGTTGACAAGTGTGGTGGTAAAATGAAATTTCGCCACTCGGACGGAACCGTTAGTGAAGTTATTGTTTCTCATGTCGGGATAGGCATCCGTACAGTGAGAATTTTCGAGCTGCCATTCGAGGTTCCAGCTGCAGCAATAAATGCTGCGCTTCAGCCTTATGGTAGGGTTCTCTCGAATATTGCCGAAAAGTGGTCAGAGGAACATATGTTTCCTGTTCTGAATGGAATTAGACAAATTAAGATTGAACTTTTGAGGCATATACCTTCTTATTTGAATATCTGCGGACATCGCGCTCTCGTAATTTACGATGGTCAGCCGCGGACTTGTTCGTTATGTAATGCCACCGGGCACGTTAGAAATCAGTGCACAAGAAGGCGAGTCCTTCAATTACCGAATAACGAGGCGGTTGTCTCAGGGCAGGCCGTAAGCATGAAAGTGACGTACGCTGCCGCGGCCGTCAACCGGGCCCCGTCTCCACCGAGTATGGCCGAGCAGGCGGGACCTGCCGACGCGTGCGCGGAAACCGGAAGGAACGCAGAGTTGGGCAAAGGAAGCGAGCCGATACCGGCCAACGATGACGTCACTGAGAGCGCAACACGCATGCTTTGTGAAACCGACAACTTTTCAAACGAGAGACAAGCTTCCCATACGACACCTGATGTAGACGTGACGAAAAATGTAACAACAGTCGCACACGACGATGCCATTAATTTACAGGGGCCTACAATGGATGAATGTCCGACGACAGACACACTAAACGTGACAAAGGAAGACCATGCGGATGACAAGGTACCACAGGAAGAAACAGACAACTCCAGTCTACCGGCCAAAGGTAGACAAAAACAAGAAGGATCCGAAGCACCACCCACTTCACGTGTCGAAGGAAAAGAAGCAACAGTCGACTGCGAAATAAACGGAGTTAAAAAATCTTCCGCTAAGAAGAAAGGCGAGGTAGCTTCTCGGCGTTCTTCCATGGAATCGCCAGAAAGCTCACCAAAGAATTCACCGGAGAGCTCGCCAAAATCATCAAACAAGAAAAAGAGGAGAATCGCACATCAAGCTGCAGAGATCTTGGCTCCTCCTTTAAGAGAGCGGCTGAGACAGATACAGGAGCCCGACAAGAGGAAAGAAGACACAAAAACGCAAAGAGTAGTTGCATGCTCTGATCGGAAAAAGAAACAGGAAAAGGTTGCTACATCGCACGGATCATGTGAACAATTGCATGAAAAGACGAAACCGGATATAGACGATGACACCCGACATGGACATGCGCACGGACATGACACCAAGGAAACAACAATTATCTGGGCGGATGACAAGGAAGATGAGACTGATGCAATAGAAACGGAAGGGGCCTTTGAGGAAGAATGTTTTTATTAAAATTTGTGCATGAACTTATAGAAGAAAGAAAAAAAAGAAGAATGAAAAACGAGGAAAAATAAATTTAACTAGGAAAAAATTATTATCAGAGGATCCAATTAAGTGTCTTCTATTACACGTCTTGTAGCGTTACAAAGTGGAACATACATATAATGTGACTACTATAAACATAAACAAAATTCAGAGTCAACCAAAGGTGGCTGCACTGAAAGACTTCCTGTATCAGTCAGATACAGACATCGCTTTCTTGCAGGAAGTTAACATAAAGAACTTGTATATTTCTGGGTATAAGGAGGTGTTAAATGTAGCTCCAGAAGAATCGTGTGGGACAGCGATCCTTGCTAAAGAAGGGATTGAGATAACGAATGTGTGTCTTTTAGAATCAGGGAGGGGAATCAGCTGTAAAATTTTTAACACCACTTTTATAAACATTTACGCGCCATCAGGCAACAATGTACGACAAGAGAGAGCGGCCTTTTTCAGGAGTGACATTTTATTTCTACTCAAAGAGAACCCGGCAGAAGTTTTAATAGGGGGAGATTTTAATTGTGTTTTGAATAAAAAGGACCAGCGACCAAATTTTAATTTTTCTCGAGAACTGAAGGCATTGGTCGAAAACTTGAAGTGGTTTGACGCGTGGGAAATTAAATATCCTACGATGGTTAGATTTACGTACATCACTAGTACTACACAGAGTAGAATAGACAGGATATATGTCACCCCCAATCTAGAGACCAAAGTAAGTAGCATTGAGGTGATACCAGCTGCCTTCTCTGATCACTTAGCAGTGAAATGCAGTATCAAATTAACAAGACAAAAGACTTACTGGGGTCGCCCACTATGGAAATTGAACATCAATACCCTCTCAGAAGATGCTCTGGCTTTAAAGATACAAGCAACTTGGGGAGCTGTTTTAAGAACGCGTAACAAGTATAGAACAAATATCGAATGGTGGACGATGGCCGCCAAGAGAAAGTTAAGAGCAGCGTTGATATCTCACGCAAAGGAAAGAGCAATTTGGTCAAGGCACACAATGGAATTCTATTACTGTTGTCTAAGGGACCTTTACGACCAACCAATATCTCAAGAGGCCATTATAAATATTAAAAAAATTAAAGCCAAAATGATAAGTATCAAGAGGAAACATCTGGAAGGATTGCAAATAAAATCACACACTAGAACGACAGTAGAGGAAGAAAATACCTCCATCTATCACTTGATACAACACACAAAGAACAGAAGAAGAAATTTTATTGCCAACCTCAGAACGGAAGGTAACAGAGTACTAACAGGCCAAAAAGTTATTTTAAATGAAGCACATAGATTTTATCAGCAGTTGTATTCTGGAAATGCTACTGATAACAACTCCGTGCAAGAGCTTTTACAGAGCTCTGAAATGGAAGGTATAGTTTCAGAGGAAGACAATAGAGGTCTTACGTTAGACATTACAAATGAGGAGGTCCTTGACATCATTACATCTTCGCCTTCGAGGAAGTCTCCAGGCCCAGACGGCTTGCCGGTGGAATTTTATAGAACATTTTGGGAACATTTTGGGATCACCTTAATGAATTCAGATTATAAAGTAGTTGCACGTGTAATTAAAGAAAGAATGAAACCCATTTTAGAAAAAGTTGTTGGAAGCTACCAGACTTGTCTCCCCAGACGTACCATTTTTAAATCTGTATGTGAATACCGCGACATAATTGCTCTTTTCGCAACATCGTCAGCTAATGGCGGCATTGCCTTCATTGATTTTGCTAAAGCATTTGATAGAGTGAACCACGAATACCTCTTCAAAACTCTGAAACACATCGGCTTAAAGGACAACAACTTAACGGTTTTAATGAACATCGTCAGGGGTATAAAAACCAAAATCTCGATAAATGGACAATATACTAACGAGGTATTGATATTAAGTGGAGTTCCTCAGGGAAGTCCCTTGTCTATGTTGTTTTACGTAATTTCTCTGGAACCTCTCCTACGGCGTTTGAATGCAACCCTAGAAGGCATAACAGTAGCCGGACTCAAGACAGTTACAAACGCATACGCTGACGATGTGGGAGTTTTAGTGAGGAGCAATGAAGACTGTGCAAAACTAACGGAAACGTTAATGCTTTATAGCAGAGCAACTGGTGCGAGGATCAATGAGACGAAAAGTTCTTTTTTAAATTTAAAGGGACTTGAAAATGTGCAGCTACCGTGGGCACACACAGTGGAACACCACAAGACCCTAGGAATAACGTTCTACAGTTGCCCGTTAAGAACAACGGCCGCAAATTGGAAACAGGTCCTAGGAAAAATAAGAGGCAGCTTAATAATGGACGAAACAAGAGACTTAAATATAAAGCAGAGAATTAAGCTAATAAATTGTGCAGTTCTATCAAAAGCGGCATACGTCGCTCAGATTTTACCTACACCTCCTGCAACTGCGAGAACTATAATGAGCACTATCTGCAGATATGTATGGAAAGGGCATATATTCAGAGTAGCGGTAGGAACAACCACCATGAGACCAGAAAAAGGAGGCCTCGGGCTGACAGACATTCGGAAAAAAAGCACGGCCCTCTTCATTAAAAGGACACACAACCTTATAGAGACGCAACCGAACAGCATAACTGCTGCTCTGTTCAACCTTCTGAAACCTGGCAGCCTGCAGCCACCAGTAGATGTTAGTGAAATAAGCTACAAACTGAAGCACATTCAGTCTTTTTACGTAGAGCTAAGCTACTTGACATGTATTCTAAGGGATAAACACAAGAGGACAAGCAAATATATAGTAGATAAGTTGAAATCAACCGATAACCAAAATAAGATGGAGCTGAAATACCCTAACAAAAACTGGGGGAAAATTTGGGCGAATATAAATAACCGAATGCTGACAACAGATGTGCAAGCATCATGGTATAGAGTTATAAATAATGTCGTTAGTACGAACGAAAAACTTTATTCAATAGGACTAAGCGCGACCAACGAATGCCCAAAATGCAAACATTTGGACTCATTAAGCCATCGCTTCATTTGTAACGGATACAAAAATATATGGAAAGACGTTATATTTCAAGTCGCTTTCATCAAACGGAGCGATGGAAGGGAATTAACAATAAACAATTTACTCTTCCCAGAAGATGTTTCTTTCCCATCACAAAAGAACAACGTAATATTATGGCTATTCGGAAATTTTGTAAATTATGTAGTCAACAAAAAAGGAACCGACAATGTACCAGAATATCGAGAATATATAAAAGAAGAATACTTCAAAATATACAAGAAAAAAGACCATAAAAAGAATTTTGGAAACATGTTGAAAATTTTGTTTCAGAAACAAGGTATAGGTTAATATCTACACATCATGAAATAGACAGAACAAGGTAGAATGCCAAAGTAGGGGAGTGCTGTTGAGGGTGAAGTACGGTGGGGACATCGTGTGCCCCGGGGCCGCTACGGTAGCCGTGAAGGCCTCAACAGAACCCCGAAAAAGCATTTCTGCCGAAGAAGAAAGAAGAGAGGTAAAGTGACGAAGATAATTTTTCTTAATTATTTTACTTTTCTTTCCTTTTGAAAAACATCATTAGTTTCGTATTATTCAAGTAAACTATTTAATAAAGCAAGGTATTCGGATAAGGAATTTTACGTTTGTCTTTAAAATGCATAAAGGCATATTTCTTTCAGTTAAAACACAAGTATGTAAAATAAAAATATAAAGTACCAAGAACGGTACTTCAAATACGAACTGCGAAGAAACGGATATTTTCGTTTGAAAGGCATATGAAGCCGACGCCAAAGAAGGCGATTTTGGAGAGCGTAAGGTGGGGCTGAAGGGGAGGAAGGAGGCCCTAAAAAAAAAAAAAAAAAAAAAAAAAAAAAAAAAAAAAAAAGTGGTGTAGGGGTCAGCGCAACTGCCTAGAAAGCAGGAGACCCGGGTTCGAATCCCGGCTGGGTACACAATGTAAAAAAAAAAAAAAAAAAAAAAAAAAAAAAAAAGTGGTAGAGCGCTTGCCCGCGAAAGGCAAAGGTCCCAGGTTCGAGTCCCGGTTCCGGCACACAATTTTAATCTGCCAGGAAGTTTCATATCAGCGCACACTCCGCTGCAGAGTGAAAGTTTCATTCTGGAAACATCCCCTAGGCTGTGGCTAAGCCATGTCTCCACCATATCCTTTCTTCCAGGAGTGCTAGTCTTGCAAGGTTCGCAGGAGAACTTCTGTGAAGTTTGGAAAGTAGGAGGCGAGGTACTGGCGGAAGTAAAGTTGTGAGGCGGCATCGTGAGTCGTGTCGGGGTAGCTCAGTGGTAGAGCGCTTGCCCGCGAAAGGCAAAGGTCCCAGGTTCGAGTCCCGGTTCCGGCACACAATTTTAATCTGCCAGGAAGTTTCATATCAGCGCACACTCCGCTGCAGAGTGAAAGTTTCATTCTGGAACAGAGTTTCTCATTTACAGGTGAAATAATGCAATCATCTTAACAATAAAACGACTTCTCGCATTCCTATTACATATCTAGTGATAAAGGCAATGTAATTTAATCGTATTATTAATATTAATACAATGATTATCGTGTTTAATCTGCCCAGGTGATTTGTACCGTATTGTCTGTTACGTTAATTACATATCCTCGGTGCTCGTGTTGCGCTATGAATCTTTTCCTTTTTTCACCTTATGAATGAGATTATCGATGGGATGATTATTCAAGCTGCTCTTGAGCGAGTTTATATGTCAGCAAGTAAGTCATTTCTGGTGAAAATCGGCTTTAAGTAACGTTATAAATGCTAAAAATTCATTCAGACTATTCATTATACCTACAAAATCACTCCTTACCGAGTTCGTCGATGAAGTTTCTTCACTACCCTATTATTTAATGTAAACAGCCTATATTTTGTTTTACGTTTTGGCATCGCGGTCTGCAGTAAAAGTCTTAAATATAAACTGCTTTACTTTGTTAAGATCGGACATTATGGATGCAAACAGATTTCATTTCTTATAGAAGAACAACGAAACATTTCACATGTATTGTTGAGGAATCGTAGGTAAGGAAGCTCATGCTCCTATCAAACTGATATTTGATCTTCCACTATTATGTAAACTACAAACTAAAGGACTCACTGTACCACGACAACAATCTTTCGCTTAAAATCTGTAGTTCTGTTGCTTGTAAAAAGAACTGTCAATACATTTCACGTAGGCACATGAAAAAACTGTACCTATTGCATTAATTCTTCTAATTGCGGATAAATAACTCCAACTGTACTACTAAAGATTTAATAAGAGTACGCTAAGAAGTTTTATTGTTCAAATCTACGCTTAATTTCCACTACAAAGGGTAAGAACTGCAACTCAGCTACATTTCGTATTAGTCGTAATGATGAAAACGGTTTCCTGCCCCGAGTCACGTGACTTAGATGTTGGTTTCAGTGCAATGACGTCACACGCAGTCTTTATTATCTATGGTCTATGCAGGTAAGTATACATTGGTTAGGATGTAGAAGAAATGGACCGAGAGAGGCGAGGAAGAGATGGTCAGAAAGGGCCAGAGAAGCATAGAGGAGACGGTCCGAGGAGTGGAGAAAGAGACGAACAGAGAGAGGAGAACTGAAGATATAAAGAGGAAGAATGGTGGCGGGATAAGGGAATGTGAAGGAGTGATGAGAGAAGAAAACAGAGACTT
The DNA here is from genome assembly GCA_026315105.1 of Locusta migratoria. NCBI lineage: Eukaryota > Metazoa > Arthropoda > Insecta > Orthoptera > Acrididae > Locusta > Locusta migratoria. Next base: position 483,671,834 of record CM048745.1, read on the forward strand.
AGGTAGGAAGACAGAAGGAGTGGGGAGGGCTAGGTGAACAGAGAGAGGCGGAAGGACAGGATGGATTTATGTAAGAGTGGATTAAATACATAATATTTAACCTTAAAATTACACTTACCATAGCTTAAACGTGGAAGAGGGGAGTACGTTGGATACAAGAAGGAGGAGGAGGTTGCGTTAGAGAGGCAGAGATGGTGATAGTGTGGTGGGAAGAGCAGGTGACACTACAGATATACAAATACCACAGTTGGAACTTAAAAAGTGGCACCACTGCTTTGGAGACACTGTGCAATGGACCCTACTATTGTCGCTGATCTCGCTCGTTATATATCTTACATCCAACAAAATGGACTCGCCCGTCCCTCGTCACCGGCGTGCGCACAATCGAGGGAAACTCAGTCACTTGTAAGCGAGCTGTCTAATGAAACGGTGTCACTTTGTTTTCGAAACAGTAACAGCGGAGTTGGATCAGTATTGAACATTGCAAGGAAAGAAAATTATTTTAAAATTATAGAATAGGAGAAAGGTGTTTATTTTATCAGAGAAAAGTGTGAGTGGAGGTAAAAAACTATATAAATTTTGATTTACGTGTTATTAACTGTGGTGGCTGTTGTTGTAATGTTTGAGCAACATAAAATCCTGACCTTAATTTCGTGGTTGGTTACGTTAAACTCGTGATTAATGCAAGTGGTGTAGTTAAATTTTGAAAATATTAAGCAAGACAATTAGTGTAATTAACAAATACTATGGCCCTATCTGACAAACTTTTCAAAAGATCACTAACCTTTCCTTTCCTTACAAAATCTTCTACAGAGACTGTGCACACACAGATAGCAGGAACTAACTTACTCCGTCTGTGCAATGCGTACGACTCAATTAGCACGCTAATTGTAATGATAATTTACAAAATTATGTATAGTAGGATTTTTAACATCAAGTGATTGGCAAGTGGGTGCAGTCCAACCACTAAAGTCAGTATCTGATAAAATTAATTCACCCAAGCAAATAGGAAATTTAAGTAAATCAGTCTTAAATAATGCTATGCATACGACATTAGTACGAGTTTGATTCTTTATAGGATAGATGTGGCAGTGGCTATTATTGTTGAACTCAGTGCAAAACTACACAGAAAAATTATTCATTAATTAAACTGTCTGTTATCTTCTACCATCAATTTTAGCAAAATTGTCTCAACTGAATGATTATCACAGTCTGTAACAATTAATGACATCACTTGATTGTAAAATTGTGTAGAAATATTATTCTTGCATTATTGAGGATTGTACACTAATCATGAGTGGTTAATTAGTTGTTCAAATAAGATAGCAAAAGTACTGTCTAATGTTCTTGTATTTTAACAAAACTTAAACATGCATTCACAGTAAATTACAACCAATAGCATATAACTTATCTTATTTATCAGTCCTGCGACGTGGTACTCTGCAGTCATATAAATGGTACATAAATTCATACAGAAATTATTTTGATGGTGGCTCCTCCTTTGGCAACTTCCTAACAGTTCGCCGTGATGCTTCGCGAATCGCGTAATTAATCACGACAGTTAGCGTCCGCGATGACACTACCACGTTTCGGACGTCTGGGACGGTTACCGAACACGTAACGAATTTCTGCCTCAGCAGAACAAACGAATAAATGTTTTATTAATATCAGTTCTTACTTCACTTATGTTCACAGGTTTCACATAAACTTTCATATCGTTGCACTTATAATAAATAATAACTTTCACTTTGTTTTAACTTTATTACTTATTGTTTGAGCACTCCGCGGACCGCGTACGAATGTCTGATCTACGTCACGGGGCGGCAGATACTGCTGCTTGCCCGCTCTCCCACAGGCGAGCACTGCTATACGATAATGTTTCTGACCTGAGGAGCCATATCGATAACTGTTCACAGAGAAATATTTTACATTGTTAAACTTAATAAGTAATCACAGTCATATAGAAAACATACAAAGTACAAATAAAATAGAATAATATAAACATAAACAATTACAATACAGATAATAAATGACAGAAAATGTTCACAGTTAAGTTCCTATCTACATTTGCATCACGATAATTAATTAAGTGACATAAGAAGTTAATTACCACATATTCGATATAGAAGGTTCAAACGAATAATATGTTTCAAAATGAAGCTCATTCCTCGTTACAATGTAAAGCTTACCTTAAGGGTTACCTTACAACATACCAGAGGTCGTACAGCACGACAGCATCATCACGATCTTCAAGAGACCTGCGGGGAATCGGCATCTACAGTACGTACAGAACAGTGGCTCATTGTGTAAACGTCTCCAATGGAGGTCGGAAAACTGCTACAGACATGCATCGGGCAGGTCGCTCTAGCGTCTCTGAAGATGTGCATACCGTTGCAGTGTTAGTGGACAGTGACCAATGCCAGACGATTCGTGAGCTCGTCCACGAAACCGGATTGGAGCACGTGACTGTGCTTCACATCCTGTAAGAAATCCTGGGCATGAGAAAAATTGCATCACGGTGAGTTCCGCATGAATTGACGGAAATGCAGAAATGGATGCTTTACGACGCTGCTCGGACGCACTTGGATCGCTATGAGTGGGAAAGAGAGGCTTTCTTACGCCGCCGTAACGTAACACGTCGTACGTGCCAAAACTGCAATGACAATCCAACGGATGGCGCTATTATGCGTCGCCGCGAAAGTCGACAGTGCGTCAGAGCCCCAGTATGATTAAAGTTCTGGTGATTCTCGGGTACGACTCTGATGATGTTATCCTAATGCATTACTTTTCTCCGTGGCAGACTGTCAATGCACAGTGTTACTGTACGGTTTTGGAGCATCATCTGCTACCAGCTTTGCGAAAGGAGCTGCAACACTTTCTGCGCAACCATCCCATATGTTGCACGACAATACGCAAGCGCTACAGCACAAGCTGTGGCTGCTCTGTTCGGCCGTTGAGACTGTGCTATCCAACATACTCCCCGGAGTTAACTCCTTGTGACTCTTATTTCAAAAAATGTCCAAATGTTTGTAGAACTTATGGGACTTAACTTCGGGGTCTTCAGTCCATAAGCTTATAAACTCCTTATGAACTAGCTAAGACTAAGGACGGCACAAATATCCATGCCCGAGGGGGGATTCCAAACCCCGCCCGTAGTGGCCGTGCAGACCGTGACTGGAGCGCCTCAGTCCCCTCGGCCACCGCGACCGGCGACTTATTTCATTCCCAAGATGAAGGAACCACTTCGTGACATTCACTTCATAAGTTTGTTTGTATATCTATCGGACCAAACTGCGTTGTCATCAGACCGTAGCTTACAAACTACTTAAACCTAGGTAAACTAACCTACGGACAAACATACACACCCATGCCCCAGGGAGGACTCGAACCTCCACGGCGAGCAACCGCGCGCTCCGCAGCGAGACGCTTTAGACCGCTCGGCTACTCGACCGCGGCCACTTCATAAGTGTTCCAGAGATTCGACAGGCAGTAGACCCCTCGATTCGCATGATCAAGGCTCTGCTAACGGTATACTACGCCTTCCACATCTCTGCCACTATTTACGTTCCAACCCTCGTAGATGGACAGAAAGGCTGACTATTTTGGATATAAAATAATAGTTTAAAGAAAATGAAAAAGCTGAGCAAAGAAAGCGCCTTTCAAATTACATGTAGATGTAGAAGGAAAACTATTGGTGAATCGTAAAGCCTAGAGTAGGGAAAACAGATTATAGACCATAATGGCGTGTTTACGGGCGTTCTGCCTAGTTATTGCTTCTGTTTTATACACAATATTTTGTGGAGCGATGAAGCTTCTTCTTCATTAGCTGCGAGTTTTCCTGATATGTTTAATCGCAGTCTATGAAAGTCGTCTCAATCTTGTACACAGAACATACGGAATATCAGGAAAAAAACATTGGTAAAATGCGCTGAGAGTATCTCATATAATAAGGTTGTACAGGGTGGAGCAGAGGAAACGCTTGTTTTTTGAACTGCTAGTACGCGGCGACTTGAAAGAATGTTGACGGACTGCACATATAATGCAGTTCCAGTCGCTCCAGAGCGTAGAGCATCGACGATCGTTGTCGAGCATTACGTTGGAAACAATGATTCCGTTGTCACAGTTGAAACACGTCCACATAATGTGAACCTGTTCCATATTATATAATGAAGCAATTATATTTGTTGTGTTGCTAGGCGACTCTGTAAATTCCCTCATGCAAGTATTTCATGACGCCCCAACATTGCGTCTTATTCCTTTAATTTTCTCGTAATATTTTATGAGTTATGTTGCATATTGCCCTGACTAACATCGCCACTGAACGATTGTGTGTGTGTGTGTGTTTGTGTGTGTGTGTGTGTGTGGAATGTGTCGCTATCTTGCGTGTTGCAATATCAATGTGGAGCGCTGCCTCCGCGCTCTGCAGACGAGGTGGTAATTTTCCTGTGATTTATTCAAATTTTAACGAAGTTTCTTTGTCTGTTAGTCATGCCACGTGTGTTAGCTATTATGTACCCGATACCGATCATCAAATTGCTTTATGGCCACTCAGGCGATACAGGTTAATAATTTGCTTCTATTTATTCAATTCTTCCGCGTGTCGTGCTTTTAGTTCAAATGTTTGTAGAACTTATGGGACTTAACTACGGGGTCATCAGTCCCTAAGCTTACAAATTACTTATGAACTAGCTAAGACTAAGGACGGCACAAATATCCATGCCCGAGGGGGGACTCAAACCTCCGACCGTAGTGGCCGTGCAGACCGTGACTGGAGCGCCTCAGTCCCCTCGGCCACCGCGGCCGGCGTGCTTTTAGTTCCATGTATTTCAAGTTTGCGAGTTGAGTTGTGAACCAATCCAGTAGCCTGTGAACAACCACGTGTCCCGATTACGAAATAACAGTCGAGTTTTACATTAGTATGTGCGCGTGCTTCAAGCTTGCTCTTCTCCTCATTTTCTGCTGCAGACGCTGGTCGCTGTTGAGTAAGTGTCGCGAGAGCTTTGATGAGTGTGTGTGAATGAATGTATGTCTAATCACCCACAATTGTACCCCATTTTCTGAATTATTAGCTTTATTGATAGGTGGGCAATCAAATGGGCCGTTTATCAAGTTCAATGTTGAATTTTATGAGGTGTGTGCTTTTAATGTTTTAAATTGGTCTCCCCATTTCATAAGCGTTTTTCAGAATACATCTTAAACGTATTTTCTATTCCTTAGCACTCCTCTCAAATTTAATTTAAATATTAGTCAGCGTTGGCTCTCCCCGTTTGGGAGTGGCGAAGTTTTACGTTGCGATTTGACTCTTAAGTCTCAATGCAGATAGGCTGTTCCTAAACTGTGTTGCGAAAAGGATTTCGTTCTTCCACTTCGGAACCTGCAGAGAAAGTCATATCAACCACTAACTAGTAATACAAGCATAGGACAGTAAAGTTTCCGTCAAAAATTTACAGTTCAACGTCGAACTGCAGTGTCTGATCGAAATACTGTTCTCCAATGGATTGCATCGTTCAGAAGAACTAGACCCGCGATGAAAAAGAAGCCACCTGGTCGTCCCCGTACAGTTCGTACTCCGGAAAATGTAGACCGAGTCAGAACAACAGTTCTTGCTGGTCCGAAGCGATCAGCTAAATGACAGGCTGTAGCGCAGGGTACGGCACGTCGTTCGCTTCACCGCGTCTCACATGATGATCCTAAGTTTCACCCGAACCTGACACTCATGGTTCATCAGCGTAGTGAAGGGGATTTTGTGCAGCGCAGAGAGCTTTGTCGGGTAATGGACGAAATTTTTACGGAAGATGTAGATGGTACAGTCTTCATGGGCGATGAAGCACATTTTCATCTAGACGGTTACGTCAATGTTCACATTATTCGGTACTGGTCGTCGGAGCACCCACATGGTTTACAACAAAGACCTTTCCACTGTTTAAAAGTAACAGTGAGGTGCTGCATTACAACGATGGGGATTGTTGGACCCTGTTTTCTTAACAGGAAGGAACTGCAGTTACTGTGACATCAGCTACCTACGTTGAAATGTTAAACAAATTTCTTCGCCCAGATCTGGAAAGGCGTCAAGTGAACATGAGAGAAATATGGCTTCAGCAGGACGGTGCCACAGCTCACACGACATATGTTCCCAGGACATGTTATTTCGAGATATGGTGATGTTTACGGGACCCTCGCTCACCCGATGTGTCTATATGTGACTTCTTTTTGTAGAGATAATTAAAATCAAAAGTCTACATGAACAATAGATGACCTGAAGAAATCCATTCGTCAGGAAATTGAAGCCGTCGCGAATGAAATGTTGGAGAGAGCCATATCTATCTTTCGGGAGAGGATCCACATTTTTATTCAGCGAGTAGGACGTCATCTCCAAGACATTATTTTTCGAACCTAATTAATGTATATTTGAAAACTGCTTTAAAAAATCTATCACTTAATTCTTCTTTTTACTATTTTTATTACACCGTATTTCGTTCAGCAGTGAAAAACATGCGTTTCCTCTGCTCTATCCTGTACACGATGCCCAGTCCAGTAGTAAAGTAAAACATAAAAAATTGGGAAAGCATAAAATCGTTCGAAAAACTGGAGTAGTTGGTGCCCTTCTCGAAGCATTTATCATCGTGATATGAAATACTAATCCAGGTTTTGCATTCCAACATAACCCGTAAGATCTATTAAAACATTTCTGATTAATTACAATTTGGCCCACTTTAGGTTACGGTAGTATCAATAAAAGTGGGCCTTTGCGATCGTCTTTTGACAGATCGAAATTAAAATTAAAATAACGGCTTAACCATAAATCTGACTCGAAAATTGAATAACCTAATTTGTAGAGGAGAGAATTCTCTACAACTTTGCTTCCTTATGTTTTTTTCACATCTCGTAACGTATCAGGGATATTTGCAAAAATAACGGAGATTTGACAACCTCCATTGAATTAACAAAAACCAGCCGTTCGGAGATGTCAAGTGACATTCCTTGCTCAGAACTCTCTCTGGCATACGCCTTCTCGCATTGCGTATTTGATGATTTTCTTCTTGTAAAAAAATTTCAGAGCAGTGGCACACTGAAGAATTAACAAAAGCACATGGTGCGGAACCCGCAACTACCCAACTTTCCCCCTAAAAGGATCTCAGACACTGGAAACGTGTCCATAAAAAAATTGTAAGAAAATGTCTAATATTCTGCCTCCTGTTTTGTGTCGAGTAACTTGCTTGCAAGAAAAATGTATAATATTGCTTCTACTGTGTGTATCGATATGTGTACTTAAGTCTGTGAAGTTTCATCTTTGGCAAACAGTATGCATTGCATAGGATTGTAGCTCGCGCAGAGAGAGAGTGGGACTTGTGTGTATGGCTCCGATGTAGAGCAGAGGCTGCTGTTCCAGCAAGTTGATTTGATTGTATTTGGAATATATATTGTATTTTTATTACTATGAAAACGTTGTACCACCGCTGCAATGAAGGTAATTGCATTTAATGTCATTATAAAAGGTTGTATTATGTAGGTAATGTAATGGTGATTATTAATAATAAGTAACAAAGTTGACCTTTCTTTCCTGTTTCATTTACGTAGTTAGAAGATTAACCTACCTCCTTCATTTGATAATTAGTTATTTGTGGATTTAAATTGCATTGTTGATTTTGAGAATCTTGTTGAACAGATTTAGTTATTTGTGTCATAGTAAATGATTGTTATGCAACACTGCAGTTGATTGATTATGATACTGAATTTTGATAACCAGGTACTGATATGCATAAAATTCTCGCAGTCAAACATTAACAAAGTGGTTTGTGGTTTTTAATATCTTTCTCGCAGTCAAATTTTTTTGAGTATAGTCAGTGTTTGTTTCATATGGTGACTTGCCACAGCTGTTTCGTTAAAAGATCCGTTGCGCACGTAATCAGTTTAATGTACTGTTTCTTATTTAACAGTATATACATCAATATCAGGGCCATAATTAAACCAAGTTGCTGTGTTAATGAACAATTTGTTGTCTGATTTAACGATAGGTTCAACATTAAACAACACACACACACCTTTTACACTCTTATTAATATTTTGTTATTATTTCATTATTATTTTGGTCCAAAATGTTTGAATAAACTTATAAAACTACAAATCTAAAGTGGGCCGTAAAACACGTCAGTACGATTTTTCTTTATCTAGTTACCGAGTTACCCAATGTCCTGTAGGCCGTTTCTAGTATACGGAGTGTTACTCGTTCCTGCTTACGTCACGTAACACGGGAACACTCGTTTTTTGTCGCGGGAAATTCGCTCTGTAGGTCAAAGATAAAAGAGGCCGATACGGCGGGGCATTCATTACCGCAGAGCAGCGCAGCCAGACACGATGGCGGGGGCGGGGGCGGGGGCGGGGGCGGCGGTGGGGGCGGACAAAGCGGCTGCCCCCGACAACCTCCGCGGCCTCCACCTCCCCCCCCCCGGCTTCTTTCATCCCACTGTTTTAAACACCTTGTCCTTTATACTTTGCATAGCTTCTTTTTACTTACGGCCAGAAAGGCAACGTGGTTTTTTTTTTTTTTTTTTTTTTTTTTTTTTTTTTTTTTTTTTTTTTCTACAAAAAGGAAGTACCGTGCACTTTGTCCGTGACACATGTGTTTGTTACCAGCTGTGACGTCAGGGCCATGAACTAAACTATATTCTTACAACATCGTCATAGATGGCAGTTTGTCTCATACTTTCTTCATCTTCGAACACGTGAATTCATGTAAGAGTATATGTATACTTGTCAGCGAAAAATGTGTACGACTGCTGAATGCTACCAACATAACGTAGCTGTGTTGCAGGTCCTCTAATCAGCAATCCTCTGTGATGCAGAGTCGTTCGACAGTGGGTACCATAAGAAGCAGTAGAGAATATTGCTCCTTATGGCAGTCAGTCCACATGTAATTCAATACTGGCATAAAACAAATATTGGAATATAATTTATTATAGTCGAGACAGCAACGTAAATTCAATTTCATTACAACAAGTGACAAAATCGGATACCTTATTGAACTCATTCAGTGACATGATGAGATTTAATTCATGTTCTGAATTTGAACGCACTGATAACCAAAACCGCTTGTGTTTCAAATTGAGACTTGATTAGACACAAAGATAATGTAGAAAAATATAAAAAAGCCAAGATCGCTGATCATCAATTTTTATTTACGACGACTGGTTGACATTACAAGATTATGGCCTTGTAAAATATTTTATTTGACCAGATGATGCTGACATAGTTCATCGAAACCGGTCGTCGTAAATAAAAATTGATGATCAGCGATCTTGGCTTTTTTATATCTTTCTACATTATCATAATTGGATCGCCTCCTAGAATTTAAACCAACTTAGACACAAAGAGATGTAAACCATTGACGTTTTCATTATTATCGGTTTACAAAGCCAATCTTAGAACCCAGAAATGTATGTTTAAGATTGCACCAAGAATTGCATGAAGATAAAATTGTTGCTGAGAGGTAACCACTAAAGGTGTATAACACAGTGCAACTCACAGGTGTCAAACGTCATAAAATTGTGGAATAGTAGGCTATACCTATATGAATCGTTACCTTAGTACGACCACATATCAGATATTAAATAAATTCACAAATAGCGCTATATTTGAGCTTGAAACGACGATACAATTGACTTCTTTCCCGGCAGGGACTCAAACCCAACACTATTCGCTACAGTAATATATATATATATATATATATATATATATACCATTAGCACGATGTGCACATGTTCGGGTAGAAGTAGCCCAATAAATTGTGCTGCCTTGGACTCCAACCCCGCTCCAATTGTCATTGTTGACCTCAGGCTACAAGGTAACAACTATCCCATTCTCATTCACTAGTTGTTAGGATCGCGCCGTTCATAGTGCCCTGGAGGGCTTCAACATTTCGAGTCAGTAGGGAATGGACATGTGTAATGTTGATTTGAAACACGCTACAGTCCTAAATTCTGTGCTTGGATCTACTGAAGGGGAGAGGGGATATTTGCATTGTTGAGAACTGTTACCCTAGCAGGAATCAAACCATATCTTATGACATTACAGCCCGACCAGCTACCGATTTTCAGACGTTATAGTATAACGTTTTTGTCAAAATGGAGAGCAGAACACATGGTGCGATTAGTAAATTCTTGGCCGCGCTGTCTGAGGCGTCTTGTCCCGGGGTCGTGGCCGCTACCGCCAAAGGATCTACTGCTTCCTCGAGCGTGTGTAGTTGTGTATGTGTGTGTGTGTGGGTGCGTGTGTGTGTGCGCGCGCGCTTGTGTGTGTGTGTGTGTGTGTGTGTGTGTGTGTGTGTATGTGTCCTGTCACGACAGTCAAGAAACGTCGTTAATCCGACACTGAGTAAATGATTGGTGCACAATGCATGAGAAGTACCACACATGCACAGAACAGGGTAGGTGGAAACACACGTTGACACGGGAGAAAAAATCAGAAGCTTCGTCAGTTGCAGAGGACGTGAATAGACATCTATAAAAAACGGACGTGTTAGACGGCATTTATTTTTATCACTAAAAAGAGCATGTAACAATAGAAATTTAATTGAACCGTCTGTTACTGTTACATATCTATATATAGCTGTAAATAGCTATCGACGCGAGGGTAAGGCAGCGCGGGTTACACAGCCGCTGTGTGTCCTCCTTATCATGTCAGTTTAAGTTATATGGAGGATTAAGTGCCCTACACACGATGCGATTTATTGAACCAATTCGTTGGTCACCCGATAAATTGGGCGGTTTTGGGCGCTACCCGACCAACTTTCCCTGTCGGCCGGTTGGTTGTGCGTGACCACCCGATCTGCGATTCCCCCACCCCTTCATCCGACAAATTGTACAGTGTCGCGCATCCCGACCAACTTCCACGCCTGAGGTAGCCTGCATAGCGAACACAAGAAAACAAAAACAGTCGACAAACAGACATCAGAACAGGGTGGCGCTGCGTGCAGTTGGTAGGAACGTGTGTAGGCTGCTATCAATTGGTTGTTACGTTGGACATCTTGTTGGTCACATGATAAATCGGAGCATGTGTAGGGGCCTTTAAGGATAGTGACGTGTATAGTTTTATGACTCACTTTTAGAGTACACTGCTCAGAACAAGTACGGAATCAGGTGAGATATCATACACAATATACATATGGTAACAGACATTATTTACAATTGTAATTGCAGTGTGATACAGTAAGATATTTTGCTGTCTCAACATTTTACTTGAGCTTTTCATGGTGCTCACTTAGAGGGAGGTACCATTGGATTACCATAACACTGAAAAGATCATTCTCGTTGCCCGGTAATATGGTATATGATCACCTCGGAGAGCCAGTACAGATGCACACCTGCATGGCATAGACAGTACGAGGTTATCAATCAGCTCTACAGGAATATTATCAGCCGCGGCGGATTGGCTGAGAGCATTTAGGCGCTATGCTAAGATGCGCGAGGCCGTTGTCCGTCGGGGATTCGAATCCCCCCTCGGGCATGGATGTTTGTGCCGTCTTTAGTATAAGCTAGTTCATAAGTATGTTCAAATGTTTGTAAAGCTTATGGGACTTAACTGCGGGGTCATCAGTCCCTAAACTTACAAACTACTTATGAACTACTTACGAACTAGGACGGCACAAATATCCATGCCCGAGGGGGGATTCGAACCCCCGACCGTAGTGGCCGTACTGACCGTGACTGGAGCGCCTCAGTCACCTCGGCCACCGCGGCCGGCAGTTCATAAGTAGTTTGTAGGTTTACGGACTGATAAATCCGCAGTTAAGCCCCATAAGCTTTACAAACATTTGAACATTTGAATACTTTCATATTCTTCCGTGATTGGAGTATCCACCTCTGCAACCTTTGTGGGAGATGCTGGCCTTGTAGCAATGAGTCTGGCAAGTACATTCCAGACATAATCAACAATAGGCATCTTCATTTGTTCAGTTCCCTCAAGCAAGTTCTCCGCCAGTGCAGCTCAGTGTGGATGAGCGTTATCATCCACCAGAATGAACCCAACTCCAATGGCACAAGATACTGTACAATAAAATGTCGAATGACCTCGTCTCCATACCTCTGAGCAGCCTAAGCGCCGTTCTCAACGACATGTCCGTACGTCCGCCAATACTGCCCTTGCCCACAACATTTATCCACCACCATGATATTGGGGATGTTTCCTGCACATATAGAAGATTGTTTTAGTTCAACGTTCATTCCAGATGAGTGATCGACGACTTTCCGGCTTAACACAAAATCTTGACTCATCTGTGAGCAGAATTCGGAGCCATTCGATACCACTCTAATCCCGGCCCGTTTCTGCGGGCTAAACTGTGTCGCGATTTCAATGGAACACACACCACTGCGTGGGTAGAGACCACATTCCAGTAGGCGATTTCCGACCGTTTTTATTGATATTTCGATGCCTGGGGGAAGCGTTATCCATTTTTAGTCCCGGGCAAGTCCCGGAGATAAATTAAACTGGTCTCAATCCGCCGGTTCTGTCCAAGGTTTTCGGGAGGTTTTCCTTGGTTGTAAGGCGTATGCCGGAACTGGTAAGCCCCTCCCACTTATTCCCAATTGGGATTCCCCCCTTGCCCCACTATCAGCTTGTCTGATATTGGCTGAATAGAACCGCAACTCTTTATGGGCCGGATCTCAAACAGCCCGCTCCACTCCTCGGAGTGGAGAATGAAAACGTTGCATTCAGCCTCCTGGGTCGACGAAATATCAGCTGGAAATAACGGTCTCTGTTGCTGATGTGACTCGTGGTCTACCTTGGCATTGCCTACTTTTAAAGGTTTCCTTTGTATGCGTCCAGGTTTTGTAAATTACACTTCGGGACACTCCAATAGCTGCAGCCACCCCCCCCCCCCCCCCCCCTGTGTCTGTACCGCCTCCAACCGTCCTATGGCCTCCATGCCATAACAAGTCTCGTTGTTGTTACACTGCACTACCTGCTCACTACACTTTCTGAATCCCACTGCTTATTTAATTCGTTTGATAAACACAAGTCAACACCAACCCCTCTGCAGCAACTTCCTGTTATCACCACTATCTCGACTTCAAAAAGGCGTTTGACGCGGTGCCACACTGCAGACTGCTAACGAAGATACGAGCTTACGGGATAGGTTCACAGATTTGTGACTGGCTGGGACTTCCTAAGTAAAAGAACGCAGTACATTGTTCACGACGGCGAGTGTTCATCAGAGACGAGTGTATCGTCAGGCGTGCCCCAGGGGAGTGTGATAGGACCGCTATTATTTTCTATCTATATAAATAATCTGATGGACAGAGTAAGTAGTAATTTGCGGATGTTAGCTGATGATGCTGTGGTGTATGGAAGGTTGTCGTCTTTAACTGACTGTAGTAGCATAGAGGATGACTTTTATAGTTGGTGCGAACAATGACAGCTAGCCCTCAATGTAGAAAAATGTAAGGTAATGCGCATGAGTAGGAAGAACAATCCCACAATATTCGAATACAGCATTAGTAATGAGCTTCTTGGTGCAGTCGCTTCATTCAAATATCTAGGCTATATGAAATGGAACTAACATGTAAGGACAGTTGTGAGTAAGGGGGACAGCCGACTTCGGTTTATTGGGAGAAATTTCATCTGTAAAGTAGACCGCGTATGAAGCGCTTGTACGACCACTTCTTGAGTATTGCTCAAGTATTTGGGAACCGCAGCAGATCGGTTTAAAGGAAGACATGGAAGCAGCTAGGTTTGTTACTTGTTACTGGTAAGTTCGACCAATGCGCGAGTGTCACGGAAATGCTCCGGCAAGTGAATTGGGGATCGCCGGGGGAAAAACGACGTTCTTTTAGTGAAATTCTGATGAGGAAATTTAGAGGGCCGAAATTTGAAGCTGCCACCTACTTACATTTCGCGTAGTGATCACAATGACAAGATCAGAGAAATTAGGGCTCGTATGGAGGCATATAGCCGGCCGCGGTGCCCGAGGGGACTGCGGCGCGCCAGTCATGGTCTGCACGGCCACTACGGTCGGGGGTTCGAATCCCCCATCGGGCATTGTTATTTGTGCTGTCCTTAGTCTTAGCTAGTTCATAAGTAGTTTAGGGACTGATAACCCCGTAGTTAAGTCCCATAAGCTCTACACACATTTGAACTTTTTTTTTTTTTTTTTTTTTTTTTTTTTTTTTTTTTTTTTTTTTTTTTTGGAGGCATATAGGCATTCTTTTTTTCCTCGTTCTATTTAGGAGTGGAAAAGGAAAGGAAATGCCTAGTAGTAGTACAGTGTACCCTCCGACACGCACCTTACGGTGGATTGCGGAGTATGTATGCAGATGTAGAACCGGCACAAAGTCGTCGAACTATTTCAGTTCAATCTGTCAATGACAGTACTTCAGAACCTGATCCACTAATTGTTTTGACCAATGTAAATAAAACATATTAAAAATACCACAGGAATGTCTATCACCTGGGTATGTGTGACTAGATCAACCCAATAATCTTACAGTAGTGAATATCACCATATAAAGCTATTGATGTACCAATAAAGCTTTATCTGTTGTTTAACATTCCACCAGTAGCTTCATATTCTAAGATGCACTATTCAGGCGTAATTGGGTTTATGTGACTCGACACAAATGCCCTGATGGTAGCCATGCATAGCTCAAATCAACAGTAGTAAAAACACCATTTCGATTGCTACTCATTACTCTTATCCGTTGCTCCTGATAAGGTCTCAGTACAGTATTTTGGAACATCGACTCATAAAGAAACGTCAATTATATCGGCACCCTACCTTGCTTTCCAGTGAATAAGTCGAATGAAACGAAAGAAAGAGTTGATTTAATAGAAATCATTTTTATCGTAATGCCAGTGGGGTTCGTACATGCTCTGTTCGTCCATTTTAGACACAAACATGCAGATTAGCAAAGAGCTTACCACTTAGTTGCCTATGTGCGAAATGATAGAAGCAGACGTCTTCTACAATATGTCCTCCATGCACCCTCCTCCGTCCATTCCTTCTATCTCTCTTTCCCCAACATCTCCCCTTCGTCCTCCTCTCTAGCCATCTTCTACACTCATGAATTCCTTTCTCCTTTCATATACTTATTTCTCCTACCTCTCCGTGCCCACTTCATCATTCCCTCTCTCTTTGTCAATCTATTCCTCCCCATCGTTCTTCCCACTTCTTTTCCTTCTAATCCTCTCTTCACTTTACAATGATACATTTGCACGTTTAAAGTATGGGACATTTCATTCAATTTTCAACATTGCTCCATAGTGCCTCCTTTGAAATCTTATCTTGTTCTAGTTTCACTTCCATAGAATGATAACTCTATCAACAACTTTTTGCTCAGTCTTACCTCAAAATGTAACACCATTTCGATTTCTAATAGAAGAAAATGTCCTTCTCTGGAATCCATTTCATTCTTAAACATCCCTTACTAGACCATCATGTGTAAGCCATATGCATGATAGGTGAAGTCTTTTATTTCTGTTACTACTAATTTGTTCACATTTATGCTACTAAGCATGCAATCCGGTTTCTTAAATTTCAGATTGCGTGACTACAGTTCATAACCATGAAGTAAGTTCTAATTGTAATTTATTATTCGACAAGAGTATTTCTTATATTTGAGGTAGAATTTTAAGTTGTATGTACGTTACACTACTTATCTTCACCTTTCTGGTTGTAAACAACGTAATTTCTCGTCGTGAGTAGAATTGCCGTTTCCTGTGCAGCACTCAACAGGTGAGGGGGAGGGGGCGGGGAGCGGATGAATGATGATTATCAATATTATCAAGAGGATGATACTTAGTGTGGCCTATACTGATCGGGCTGGTAATAATATTATTAGAACTGCGATGAAGAACAGAGGATATTAATTTAAGATAAAGTTTCTGCCTTGATCATTAACTATCTATTCACATGGGTTGGGATGAGTTGTTAACATTTTATTAAACAGTGTTCAAAAACATTCAAATGTTTGTAATTCTTATGGGACCAAACTACGTTGGTCTGCAGTCCCTAGACTGACAGACTACTTAAACTAAGTTAAACTAACCTAAGGATAACACACATCCATGCCCGAAGGGGGATTCGAACCCCCGACGCGGGAGGCCGCACGATCCGTAACATGGCGCTTCAGACCACTCGGCTGCTCCAGCGCAACTGTCAAATAATGGTATTTGGCAAAGTCTTACTATTTGGAGTTAATTTCTAAAACCATATGTTAATGCAAATCATTAACCACGATTGTAACGTTAGTTTTATTCCCATATTGCTTTTTTTATTGGCCTTTGAGTAGTTCGCAACAGCCTCCCACATACGTAATCATAAGGACATCCTCTGAAACAGTTAAGCAATCAAGTTGGCAAAAGCAACCAAACAAACATCAAAGATATGACAGAAAACAAAAACAGCAAGATAAATTTGAAGTAACATAACAAACAGTAAAGATGTGACACAAAGACAAGAGCAATTTGAATTAGCATATAGTGATTAAACATGGTTTTATCTTTTACATAACAGTTCATAACTCTTTCTTCGCCGCCGTTAGAAAAGAGATAAGTTCTTTGTACACTGCAAAGTCTTTGGTTGCCAATAATGTTGACACAGATATTGGTAGGTGGTAGTTCCTGCTCACAATATAACTTAGCATCTTTGATGTAAGCTCCCACCTGTTCCCTGTTGGTAGCACTGGTGTTATTTGTGGATAGGATTTTCCTTTAGTTGACTGTGAAGCTTGCCATTCTTCCATATTGCTTTATGCTCATACTGTATGTGTGTGTGTGTGTGTGTGTGTGTGTGTGTGTGTGTGTATGTGTGTGTATGTGTGTGCTGAATCCCATGTACTTTTGTAGTAGAACTGATTTATTCGTGGTAAGTCAAATGTCAAATGTCTGTAAATCTATCGGACCAAACTGCGTGGTTCATCAGTCCGTAGCTTACAAACTACTTAAACCTAGGTAAACTAACCTACGGACAAAGACACACACCCATGCCCCAGGGAGGACTCGAACCTCCACGACGAGCAACCACGCGCTCCGCAGCGAGGTGCTTTAGACCGCTCGGCTACTCCACCGCGGCTCGTGGTAAGTGATGAAACGTTGTTACAGACAACATTTTACATTACAGACAGAATACAGTAATACTTCTGGCAGTCATTTAATTAATCTGAAGTCAATCCCAGGAACAGTTGGTTTTAATTCCAATGTCATTTCTCTGTGTCACATATTATTACGTTTCACAGTGCGTTGTTACATATTCGTGAGTGTGACATTTAGCAATAAAATGTTCAAATGTTTGTAAAGCTGTTGGACCAAACTGCTATGGTCATCAGTCCTTAGACTGACAAACTTCTTAATATAACACTAAGGACAACACACGTACCTATGCCCGAGATAGGATCGGAACCTCGGGCGGGAACGGCCTTAGACCTAGCGGCCATTCTTCGCAGCTAAAATTTATCAAACGTAATTTTATTTAGTACAGGTCGTAGAGTTACTGCACATTACGAAAGAGTGAGGAATATTCTTTCAAGGTTGAGTTTGTAATTAAATCCAGAATTTGCACAAAGGTAATTTGTGAGTATTAAAATTGCATAGTTTATGTAATAAAGCACGCTTCTACACTTTAAGGAATTGTTAGCTGCTTGACAGTTACATTACAATAGTTCAACTATTTTTCATGAGATTTATTTTACGTAATCACTTGCTTTATTCAGTTCAGTGGAAAGTGTCATATATGAAAACACACACACACACACCACACACACACGCACGCACATAGGCAAAAAACTGAAAAGAATTTAAGCTACAGATTATGTGTTCAAAATCGTCCAGTGTCTGTCATACGAGCCGAACCTCACTGGAATAACTTAAAACTGCATTAGGGTGCAGGTACTTTCATTCGAATTTGTCACCAATGCCGTCAAATGTCTCTGCTAGAGTTGTTGCTACATATCGTAGTGTTTTCTCTGTGGCTAAGTTATCATTGTATCTGGCTGACATACCGAGGGCCCAAATTCGATTCCTGGTACATGGTGCTGCAATTAAAGTGAACAGTTCTCATTCGTGTGATGACAGCTGAAAAGCAACTGTCATATGAAGTAGATCAATAGAGAGTAAAATAGTCTAGAATGCCTGGGAGAATCGTATGCTGACCCCATGACCGAGTTCTATCACCATTAGCAGAGAATGACTCCGTTGTTCATCGCTCTCAGTCGGGTTCTCGTGGTTCTTTACAAGTTGGAATGATTCATCTTGAAATATATTTCAAATAGGTTTTCGAATCATACTGTTACAATCGGTGGCGACTTTACTATCGATATGTTGGCATAATTACGTATTCAAAACCGGGGGCAAATATAAAACATCGTCCGAACTAGTACTGAATGCTTTTTCTGAAAACTACTTCGAACAATTAGTTCATGAACACACTAGAATAGTACGTGGTTGCGAAAATACTCTTGATCTCCTAGCAACAAATAATCCCGAGATAGTAAAGAGCATCAAAACAGATACAGGGATTAGCGAACATCGAGTTGTAGTAGCGAGACTGAATATCGAAATTCCCAAATGCACCAAAAATAAACGAAAAATATATCTATTTAATAAAGCAGATAAAAATTCGCTTCACGTTTTCCTGAGTGATAGTCTCCAGTCCTTCAACACTAAAAATGCGAGTGTAGATCAGTTGTGGCTTACTTTCAAAGACATAATATCAGTAGCAATCGAGAGATTTATACCAAATAAATTAATAAAAGAGGGGGCTGACCCCCGTGGTACACAAAACAGGTCAGATCACTGTTGCAGAAACAAAGAAAAACGCATGCAAAATTTAAAAAGACACACAATCCGCAAGACTGGCAATCATTTACTGAAACTCGCAACCTTCAATGCGAGAATCTTATAGTTGTTTCCACAACGAAATCCTGTCTCGTAATCTTGCAGAAAATCCAAAGAAATTCTGGTCATATGTGAAGTACACTAGCGGCAAAACACAAACAATACCTTCACTACGCGATAGCAATGGTAATACTACCGACGGCAGTACTGCTAAGGCAGAATTACTAAACACAGCTTTCCGAAATTCTTTCACCAAAGAAGACGAAGTGAACACTCCAGTATTAAATCCAAGAACAGCTGCCAGCATGCGAAACTTAGAAGTAGATGTTCCTGGAGTAGTAAAACAAATTAAGTCACTAAACAAAAATAAATCTTCCGGGCCAGATTGTATACCGACTAGATTCCTCTCAGAGTATGCTGATGCAATAGCTCCGTACTTAGCTATAATTTACAACCGATCACTCAGCGAAAGATCCGTACCCAAGTTGCCCAAGTTACTCCAATATTTAAGAAAGGCAATAGGAGTGATCCCCAAAATTACAGGCCTATCTCACTGACGTCGATTTGCAGTAGGATTTTAGAACATATACTTTGTTCGCATATTATGAACTACCTCGAAGAGAACGATCTATTAACCAATAGTCAGCACGGATTCAGAAAGTATCGCTCTTGCGAAACACAGCTTGCCCTTTATTCACATGAAGTATTAAGTGCCATCGACAAGGGATCTCAAATCGATTCCATATTTCTGGATTTCCGGAAGGCTTTTGACACTGTACCTCACAAGCGGCTTCTAATGAAATTGCGTGCTTATGGAATATCTCCCCAATTGTGCGATTGGATTCACGATTTCCTATCAGAAAGGACACAGTTCGTTGTAATTGACGGTAAGTCATCGAGTAAAACAGAAGTGATATCTGGCGTTAAACAGGGAAGCGTTATAGGTCCCCTACTCTTCTTCTTGTTTATAAACGATTTAGGAGATAATCTGAATAGCTCCCTTAGACTGTTCGCGGATGATGCTGTCGTTTATCGGTTAGTGAAGTCAACAGAGGATCAAAATCAACTGCAAAGCGATTTAGACCAAATTTCTACTTGGTGCGAAAATTGGCAATTGACACTAAATAAAGAAAAGTGTGAAGTAATACGCATGACCACTAAAAGAAATCCGCTGAACTTCAATTACGCGATAAATCAGTCAAACCTTAAGGTCGTAAATTCTACCAAATACCTAAGAGTTACAATTACGAACAACTTTGACCGGAGAGAACACACAGAAAATATTGTGGGGAAGGCGAACCAAAGGTTACATTTCATTGGCAGAACGCTTAGAAGATGCACCAGCTGCACCAAAGAGACTGCCTACATCACACTTGTGCGTCCTCTCCTGGAGTACTGTTGCCCCTTGTGGGACCCTCACCAGGTGGGACTGACGAAAGATATTGAGAAGGTTCAGAGAAGGGCAGCTTGTTTTGTTTTATCACGTTACGGGGGGGGGGGGGGAAGCGTCACGGAAATGTTGCACGAATTGGGGTGGAAATCATTAAAAGAAAGACGTTATTCATTGCGGCGTGATCTAAATGTTAAAATGTTTGTATAGTCTATAGGACTTAACTACGGGGTCATCAGTCCCTAAACTTACAAACTACTTATTAACTACTTACGAACTAGGACGGCACAAATATCCATGCCCGAGGGGGGATTCGAACCCCCGACCGTTGTGGCCATGCAGACCGTGACTGGAGCGCCTCAGTCTCCTCGGCCACCGCGGCCGGCGTGATCTGTTTGCGAAGTTTCAATCACCGACTTTTAGTTCTGAATGTGAAAATATTTTGCTAGCACCCACCTACTTAGGGAGACTTGACCATCCCAATAAAATAAGAGAAATCAGATCGAAAACGAAACGATTTAGGTGTTCTTTCTTCCCGCGCGCTATTAGAGAATGGAGTTGTGAAAGTGGTTAATGAACCCTCTGCCAGGCACTTAAATGTGATTTACAGAGTATCTATGTAGATGTATATGTAGATGAAATCGCTACACTGGTAAAAGGGGTCCCAAACTGTTATCTGATTACAAAACAATGTAAATTTTATGCATAATACCACATACTGTATGTCTCTACCCACTAACACCCATGGGCCTGACGGTTAGTTCCTGAGATCGTGTGTGGCGACCACGGAGTCCAGAGCTAATGCAGTCTTCCCCCCTTCATTACTCCTTGGGCTACATTTCCTTTCCCTTTCCTTCCTTCCCTATCTTCACTCCTTCTCCTGTCAACCGGGGTACTGATGACCTTAGCTGTATGGTCCTCCTGCCCCAAACAACCCATTCATCTATCATCTACCCATTGAGTTCTGAAACTTACATAAACGTTTACTAGAGGTAACATAGTAACATGTAAATCACTTCAATAAACGGCCAAATTATTGGATCACACATTAACGTAGACAACACATTACACTTTGCGTTGTACCGAATGCGTCCTCAACATGAGGATTTTCGGACCCACATACCACAGACATAAAATGCAGACTCGTCGTAAAACCGCACGCGCTTCATGAAAGCATTATCCTCATCCAAACCGCTCGCGATATCTACTGCAAATTGTTCACATTTTGGGCGAACACCTGGTAGTAATTGTTGAAAAATTTGGACCGCGGACTGTACTGTTTTGCATTTATGGCTCCCGCCAAAGCTATCTAACCTTTTTCAGTGCAAACCTCGTGAATGCGGTTTCAACTGCCTGCACGATTTCCTCCGAAACAGAGGGTCTAGCACTGCTTGTCCGTTTCAGAACTCACCGCGGTATTAAGAAAGTTTCCATCCGTGTTCTGATGAACATTGGGTGATTTCATAATGGGATACAAACTGTCCCTGCTATTAATCGGCGATTTTGTTTCTGCCGACTACACAAAACACTGAGATTTCTCCTGGGGGACGAGCCATTTTTACACTATAACGGCGCTCCTTGTAGGCCAGTAAAAATAAACAAAGGTTACAATTAAACAGAATTAATATTTAATCCTGAAATCACAGTAAACATTTATGCAGACCTCGTTTTTAGAGTAGTTTGTCAGACTTTGTAAATAGTTCGGTGATAATAACAATATTGAAGTCGAGTGGAACTTTTTATATGGTTATCTATTTCCGCGAAGATATTAACGACTCACAGTTCCACTATAGTTACGTGTCGAGATCACTTTCCTTGGCTGCCGGATCCTCAGGCCCACGTTTAACTATCTTGGAAAATGACAAATGTCTCGCAGTAATTATTTCATTTTTAATTACACGAGAAGGACAATGTTGTGTAGCGTTCCCGGAACGCCGGGTATGATTTGCGTGCCTAAAAAAGTGTCCTTCGTTCGCCAGAGAGCTCTAATTTGAAAGTACCGGAGCATGAAACGGACCACTGCCGAGCAAGAGGGCTGCAAATGAGGAGACCAATTAATGTCAGAGTGAAGAGACACGGCAGTAATTGTTTCCGACGAACCACTACCTTTTAAACGCGTACCGAATTCAGAGAAATTTAATAGCTTCGGACGTCTCTACGAATAGTGGGTATTCTACGAACTTCGTGTGATTAGTTACTTTGCTTCTCCTTGCCGTTGGTGGTCTTGAAGAGAGCGTTATGCCAGAAAGATCAACGTATTTTGCGTTTATAGCGTTAGTAACTAGCGATGTCCAGTTATTTATTTAATCTATTTATCGGCCACCTCTTTCTTCCCCCTCTCTCCATTACCCTCTGTCCATGCCACCTTCATGTATAACAAATTTCCGCCATTAGTTTCATTTTCAGATTTCGAATTGTTATGATTAATAATTCATCTGACCACTTCCCATAACGAACTAATTTGAATGAATAAACCTTATTCAACTAAATCTCAGACTTTTTGAATACCATTTTCAAACGTTAGAACAAACCCATTTTTATTAATGAACCGTTTTTTTTTTCATGTAATATTAGCTGAAAACCCGGCGTTTCCCTGGTATTTATTTATTCCTGCCATTTTTCAGGTATATATTCATTTGTATAATGGCTGTACGTCTCTAAAATCTCTTGGGAATACAGTTAGTAGTAAAGAAGTAATAGATTAAAACTTGGAGCGGGAAGGGACGGTTTTCCATGAACGTTACTGTTTATGTGCTCGTATATCATGAACTCCGTGTCCTACTGCGAAGCAATTTAGAAAGTATACTCAGACTATATGCGTGTATACTGTTGGTAAAATTCACTGCGGCTACAAGTTGTAGTGTACAATTTATAAATTGTAACGTCATACCGAAAGCCGTAGTTTTACTCCATAAACAGCGTTAAAGTAGTAAGCGAGAAACATTTTCCCTTTCATCATTTTTCTATGGTCGTCAGCGAGAACAGTTTAATAAACGTTTGAAATTATGTTTAAAGTTTGTTGCGAGTCGCTATGTACTCTCATTCTCACATAGCGTATTTTTAAAGTCTCGCCGCAAAACAAACGGACACACAAACGCACGGACACACTACTTTATGTATTAGATTTCCTATTTGTTTCGCAAACTACAGCCTCTGCAAAGAGTGTAATTAACTACAGGATCACAGGTAAAAGATAATATCTGCTACTAAGGTAGTTACTGGGGTATGAAAGCAGACGGTTCTAACTTAAGGTAACATCGAGCCAAACTTCTAAATTAGAACGTACATAGCCCAATAGGCAGGTTCTTACAGCCTATACTCACACTTAGTTAAATCGTAGGTGTGATAAAGGCGGTATAGGAAATATCGTTAAGTTGAATTTGGAGGCTCAGCCAGGATAGGAATAACATTCGTTTAAAAATTCACTGATGATACTAACACATTACAATAAATTTCTTATCAAGATACTGCGGATTGCCTGGGGGTTTCGAGCAGTTGTATGCATGAGAATCGGTAGCAGTAGATATGTTCAGAATAAAGCATAAAGTCACAAAGGGAAAGTACAGAGTACTTTCAAGTGTGTCTTTAGTGGAATTAATCGTAACTTCTTACTTATGTCAGATTGAAGTTTCTATGTATAGCCTATACACTGTATATGAACAGACTTGACGTATGAAACGATTTACGTCTAAAATGTTAAGTTGCGATCCATAAAAATTCCTACATATCAAGGGGACCAAACAAAACCATAAAACTTATTGAGTGTATTGTTTAACCTGCGTAGAATCAAAGTTTATTACTGAACCAAGTGTTGTTTCTTCTCTGTAATGGGTTTCCCTTCATCATTTTTAAAATCTTTCGCCCTTAGTTTTCATCAATAAGAAATAATGTTACATATAGTTTTTTGTATTAGTAGTAATTTCTGTATTATAACTGTTTGGTGACATTGGGTCGCGAAAATGTTTCCCGGAAGACTGTGGGTACCATTGCGAAAAGATTGGATAGCACTTTCTTAGACAATGAGTGACTCCCATAACAAAGATACAATAAAAATGTTGAAATGTTTGTAAACCGATTGGACCAAACTGCTATGCTCATCAGTCCATACACTTACATTCTGCTTAAACTAACTTAGACTATTGGCAAAACACTCACCCATGGCCGAGGTAGGAATCAAACATCTGGCCGCCCAGTCAGTAACATGACGCCTTAGACCATACGGTCATTGTGTGCAGTCTGGCACGACTCCTAAGCTGAATTAAGTAAGCCCAAATGACTTCTATGCCTGAGATAGACTGTCAGCGATTAGCATCTCGTATAAAACACGCCTTAGCTATTCCCCCTTATATTACTTGAGGTGACCAGTGACATGTTTTGACTGATGGAAGTCACAGGCTCAAATTAGTCACACGCTGTCAAAATGATCTCAGAAAGCCAGGAAATGCTCGCAAAAATTACCCTTTAGTTATTAGTACCAACTCACACAATAGCTGTAGCCCAGAGATCACAAATATCTCTTTGACCCAACATAGATGTCACCTAATTCTATACATACGATATAAATGTGCAGAATTTCTGCGAAACTAGAACGACTAGACACGACTCTTAAACATTGATGATATAAAATTTAACCACGTAATGACAACAAAACTGCAACATAAATCACAATTTATGAAACGGTCCTTCATTAGCTTTATCTAATTGTAACCATACCAAGTACCGAAAGAAAATGATATACTCCCAGCTTATTAATTTATAACGTGCGTCGTATCCCTAGTTTCGAGTTCAGAGCTGGAGTTCCATCATCCATATTCATGCCTCAACTGAATAAGTAGAGGTCTCATTTTTTCCTCCACTTAACAGAGCTGTAGTCTACGCAGATGTAACAAAAGCTGAACGGAAGCCGAACTTGCTGGCTTTGTTTGCACCTATCCTGAATTAACGCTGGCGAACACCGCTTGACAGGCAAGGAACTGGTGGAGCGGAAAATTAGTTCGGCTCCCGCGCTCTGCTCGGGCTACTATCAACTCGTTAGGCGTTCCGCTGGCGCGCAGCAGCGAGGTCACACTACGTCGCAACACAGCACTGCCGCCATTTATTTTTCCCTGCGCCGTGTCGCTCGTAGGATGCAAATATGTGCTCCCCGAACCAGAACACACCGCCAGTCTAACAAACTACACAGACGTGTCCGCTGTTTATTAGTCCACGAAGTTTACGCTTCGAATTCAATCGTTCTGCAAGAGGCGGTAACAAAATTTATGAAATGCTTTACCAATTATAGTCACTGATGAAATATTTTCGGGGCACTGAAATACAAAAACAAGTCTCTGTATTTCAATTGTTTTTAATTAAACTCGGCTGACGGTATCTGTGATGCTGTTTCAGCTACGAGAAGGGCTTTGCAGGAACAGCTTGTCTGGTATTCGATGCAGCAATAGTTTTGTTAATTTATGGATGTAGTCAGGTAATTTATTTATTCGTGTCAGAAGCACTTCCAATGTATAAATCAATGCACAATATTTATAAGTTATGTGTATATATCTATATATGTATAATAACGAATGTTTCTCTGTATGTCGTCTATGTGTTCATAAATCATTCATTCGATTGCAATGAAACTTTGGTGACCCGTTCACCGTGCGCCCAAGAAGGTTCCTGACACAAAAACAAAAGAGCACGACTCATAGCTCAGGAGATATGACGTCATAAATAATGAGGTCACCGCGTGAGAATACCCAGATTTATGCACCAATGATTGGAAAATGGTAGTAGGGACCTGCAACTGTAGATGCCGTAAAACTGTCGTATTAGGCATGATGTTGTATCAAATAAAGTTAGCATTACAGATATGCATGTTACTGTTTATTTTCGTCTGCAAGTCTCCCCTAACTCTCTCGACTACGAAATACACGGCGAAGCATACTTCTCCTACAGACTCACGAAATGTACAGTTTCATTCTGATCTTCACGAAATTTCGCACGGTTGACCGTCAAAACAAGAGGAAGGTCACCGTCTACCTTAAGTTTCATGCGGTGCATGGGGAACGGAACTTTGCAACATAAAATGAATCCCTAAATACCTTGGTCGCGCCATAACTTGAGAACGGCTCGACCAATTACACATATACTTTTTTTTTTGTTTTCATTATTCTCAGAACAAGGGTTGTGTGAAATAAAACTAGAATATTTGAGAAAAACAAAATGCGGGTTTCTATGTGACCCTGAGTTTCTATTGCAAAAAAAAACTTCTATATTTTTGTTCCGATATTGATGTGATTTTACACACCCTACCTTAAAAACAAGATGAATGTAACTTTCTCTATAAAATTTCGTTCCGTGCACTGTGGAGGGTACTTAACGTACTGAATTTTACAAAATGCATAGATCACTGGGTACATAAATGTTTGTGAGAGTACCTGGTAGAAAACTTTGCCGAGAGAGGGAAAGTTGGAAACAAACTGATAAATGGGAGAGTAGGAGGTGGAGCAGGGAGAGGGGAGAAGGGGATGTAGACTCCGAGATTGTAGGATAAATAAACACCCTGGCAACACCGGGTTTACAGCTTGTCATATTTATAATTATTCAGATTTTCAGTTCACAACTTATTATGAACGATGCTGCGATCTACTATTAACGTGGACTAACAGGTGAGTAAAATTCTTACCAGACCAACACTAATAGTAGGTATGAACACTGAAATGATTACGAGTATTGTGGAAAAGGTCTTTTAATCGTAAGTGTGGCATACACGAATTGACAATACATAGGATCAGGCAGCTGCCTCTTCTCGTTTCGTGCATGTTTGGTTCTTCCTTTTTACATAACTGCGACCGTGAATTAATGGTTTTAATATTCTTTACATCAGATCTTTCTCTCTCTCTCTCTCTCTCTCTCTTTCTCTCAAATAAATAAATAAAATTAAAAAAATCGAGGAACTTAAATTAAGTATTGTGGTTTAAGATAGTTTAGGCCTGAGAAAGAGGACTAACGATATTTAAAGCAATGTAAAATTTCTTATTATGTCAATCCTCTTACGTGCCGTACGAATTTTGAATATGCTCCAAGGAAAGTTAGGAAAGGTACATGCTTTGGGTGGGGTGATTCTGAACAAAAGAACTCAAAAAGGCCTTTTCTTAACCTTTTACGCATAAAACTATGAAAACAACTAGGAACGAGAAAGGTGCAGGTGAGAGTAAATTAAGATATTATTACGTTATCGTTTCTTTAGTTGTGTAAATTTCCTCACAGAAGATATTCAAACAGTCCACTGTCCACTTCAATGCATTTTGCTGCTGTGTTGTGTTTCCGACTGAATCTCAGTTCTGTATTTCTTAACTTGAGCACAAGCAGAAAATGACAAAAGAAATCATTTTGCAGTGTCTGCAGTGCAGCGTTTGCCCTACGCAACGACTGGGCGATTCATTAACACCATCATTACCGAACAAAAACGGTACCACAGAATGCGTCACGGTACAACGGAGACCGGACATACAAAATTCGCAGACACGGTAGTTCTTACTGTGAAGACAAGGAACCACGTGCGCTCTTTCAGGAAATCCGCAGAGACGCACGAAAATGGCAAGACACGGAGAATCTAGCAGCTAAACTGATATGGCACTCCTGTGCTGCAGAGTAAAACCACTGCAGGCAGCAAGCAGACGACCAATGACGAGGGAGGGGCCTTCAGACGCCAGCAGTGGAGGCTGAAATTCTGACTATGCCGAGCGCTCGTGCCGGCGAAATGTCAGATACAACCCCAAAATACCTAGGTCGATACATCCTAAACACGAAGATATAATGGCCGTGTGGCATTTGATGAACGGAAAATCACCATCTGGATTTCGGACACCTAGTGCAAATTGTTTTATTTGACGTCACTTCGCTGACCTGCATGTTGAAAAGACCCAGAGTCCGAGCGCCGCGCCGAGTCGATGAAATTTCTCCAAGGACGGGAAATGGAATCCAGGCCCCTTGCACGGAAATACATCACTCTGACAAGACAGCTAAGGGGATGGACTCATAGACAGGCAGGAAATATGTCAACAAGTGAGTGTGAAAAGCCACAATACTTCTGTAAACTTGTAAAAAGATATAAAATAGCCAAGATCGCTTATCATCAATTTTTATTAACGACGGCCGGTTTCGCTGAACTATGTCAGCATCATCAGGTCAAATAAAATATTTTACAAGGCCATAATCTTGTAATGTCAAACAGTTGTTGTATAACAATTTACACTGCATAGTGCACTATGTCATTATAATGAAACATAATTATAATGACATATTGCACCTATGCACTGTAAATTGTTATATAACAACTGTTTGACTTTACAAGATTATGGCCTTGTAAAATATTTTATTTGACCTGATGATGATGAAATAGTTCAGCGAAACCGGTCGTCGTTAATAAAAATTGATGATAAGCGATCTTGGCTATTTTATATTTTTTTACAATATTATAAGTGGATCGTCTCCTAAAACGTAAACCAACTCAACTTCTGTAAACACTTGGAAACACGAAGTGTTTTACCTTGAATTGTCCTGGATGTAGCTGCCGTTGCTACCTACGGGGTGTCCCAGTCTATCTGTCAACCGCTTCTGAAAGCGAGGGAGTCGAATGAAATGGAAAATACAACACCTGCTAGTAGTGAGTCTACAACGCCGGATCGATTGGGACCATTCGCAACTTACGATTCCCAACGGAAGTGGACTATTCAGGTCATAAGTCGACTTTTTTTTAAATGGAACAGCATACTTTTTCTTACTGATTTTGATTCTATGCTGGAAATGGAGAACGTTTTTTTGTTATTTTTTTTTTCTAAATTGTCACTCCAACATCTATAATATGATGACCTATCTGGAAATTGGCATGCATAGGTTACTTGATATGGTAAGATACTAAAGCAAAATAAGTTACGCTGATAACCTCGCTGTTGCGCGGCCCTCCAACCTAAATAAGTTATTCACATACAATAATACGAGGCGCGTCCAGGAAGTAAGTTCCGTTTGGTAATAAAATGAAATTGTACACAGATACAGAAGAAATTTTTATTGCACAAAATTCTACAACTCTTAAACTACATTTCCACAAAACTGGCGAAATTTTGCAGCCATTTCTCATAGCGTGGCCCAAGGTTTTGTATACCTTCTTCATAGAAATCTGCCCCCTGTGTCTTCAACCAGTTGGAAACAGTTCTTTCAACTCGTTTTCCTGGATCTTGTCATCAATCGCGTGAACCAGTTCTTCTGTAACGAAACGTTTTCCACATAAATGCCGAAATTTTGCAGGCATTTGTCATAGCGTGGCACCAGGTTTTGTATACCTTCTTCATAGAAATATGCCGCCTGCTCTTTGGTAACAATTTAATCCATCAGTGATCGCGAAATTTGTGGGAAGTCCATAGCGAGAGCACTGATTGTAAACCTACGGTTTTCCTGGATCTTGTCATCAATCGCGTGAACCAGTTCTTCTGTAACGAAAGGTGGACGCCCACTTCGTTCTTCTTCGTGCACATCACTACATCCGCCATTGAACTTTCGGACCCATCTTCTCACCAGCCAATCACTCATCACATTTGGTCCGTAAGCTTAGCAAATTTGCCGATAAATTTCACTTGGTTTCACTTTCCTCGCATTCAGAAACCGAATCACCGACCTGATTTCACGGGATTTTCACTCAACGCCGACATTTCAAACAAGCACAACAAAGCTTACGTAACTGACAGCGATCTACAAATGGCGCACGTTCTTCTCCTTGATACACATCGTCTGCAGCGCATGTGCGGAACTGCAATCGCAGTGCTGCAGCGGAGATAAATTGAAACGGAACTTACTTTCTGGACGCGCCTCGTATAATACGTTATTAAGGTGCATACAGTGTACCAGATAGTAACTTGTAACTCCAGGCAATCGACCTTGCAGTGATGAGGGCCCATGAGTGTATGAACAATTAAACAAATACTGCGCTTATAAGCTGGACTGAATCAGTTTACCAGTTGACACGTACCTGAAACGTATGCAGTGGACGTTTTAAATGAACTTCTGCAGGTAAGGAGTACTGTACTTAATTTAATAGAGAATTACTCTTCTGTCTTCAAGTGCTAGTACATCTCAAAAGAGTTTTGTAGTGGAGAATAACGATTTGGAATTTTTTTAAACAAAGCATTTTCCAATTCGGAAGTTCAAAATGCCACCATTCGATCCGGCGTAGTATACTACTAGGATGTACTGCATTTTACATTTCTTAAGGTTCCCTAGAGTATTTAAGGGGTGTACTTGTCGTATTCACATCTATATATTCCCAACAAATACAAAAGCGTTACATGTTTGCAACTGTTACTGCCCTTCAAAGTAGTCATCAGCGTTGTGCTGAATCCTTTTCAAGCGATGTGGAAGGAGTAGTACACTATTAGCATAGCCTGTTCTGTTGATGGTGCGAATGGAGCTGTCTACTGCCTGTCGAATCTCTGGAACAGTTCTGAAGCGAATGCCACGAAGTGGTTCCTTCATCTTCGCAGTATGGTAGATGGTCCAGTCCTTCCAGTCCCATAGACCGAACACAGCAGCCACAGCTTGCGCTTTATACGCCCGCGCATTGTCATGCAAAACGATGGGAGGGTTGCGGAGAAAGTGTTCCCGCTTCTTTTGCAAAGCTGGTCGCAGGTCATGCTCCAAAAATCAACAGCAACACTGTGTATTGACGAGCTCTGTTGTTCCTGTATCGAAAACATACTGACACCGTTACGTGTGCTATCAGCGACAATAGTAGATTCCACTGCATAGTGTCTCCACAGCAGCGTTGCCACTATTTGAGCTGCAACCCATATATATTGCTGATATTTATACCTTTGGGGGCGATCTATCTTGTTTTTCAAAAATTGCATAAAAACAAACATCGTCCAAGAATTAAATAATTCTCAGTCTCTGTTGCAATATGTTTATTCCCCAATTACACGTATCGCGCTGTTAGCGCATCGTCAGACTGGGAAAAAAAAATATTTTATTACAGTCGGTGTACCTGGCGGGCAGCGAATCTAATGTGGCTAAGGTGCCCGCCAGGTACACGAACAGTAACTACACATTTGTCTTTCGGCAGTCTGACGATGCGCTAACAGCGCGAAACGCGTAATTGGAGAATAAAAATATTGCAACAGAGACTGAGGGTTATTTAATTACTAGCTTAACCCCGCGGCTCCGCTCGCGTGTTGGTAGATCAAATCACACGTAAAAATGCACTCGTTCCGAAGAATCCAATCACGAAATTCAATAATAATGATAGTATTAATATCATAGATCGCTCACTTGAAGTAATGAGCGAATCGTCAAATGGATTTTTTAAAGAGATATATTAAAAGAAATTTCTTTTTTACTGCTTTATTTATTTATTCTTATATTTCCTTAATCGTATGCTTATCCTTACAGAGAAAGAGCTGAAAACATTGTAGCACGCCGGCCGCGGTGGCCGAGGGGACTGAGGCGCTCCAGTCACGGTCGGCACGGTAGGGGGTTCGAATCTTCCCTCGGGCATGGATTTTTGTGCCGTCCTTAGTATTAGCTAGTTCGTAAGTAGTTTGTAAGTAGTTAAGTCGCATAAGCTATACAAACATTTGAACATTGTAGCACGCATAGACCAAAGATATGGTTTGTGGCATCACGTTTCGCTGTATGTAAACTCCTTACTATAGCGTCGCAAACGTCATCGCTGGCCTTCAGTCCAAATTTGTTTATAATTTGACGACTTTCAACCACCATATCTTCCACCCCCTTACAGCTATCGGCATGGAACTGCTATGGTGTACAACGGGAGACGTCGGAGAACAATTACACACAGACCATTCGTTTCCGTTCTGTAGTTTTCGCTACAGAGCGAAATATTAACACACACACACACACACCCCATACACACAGGCACACACACAAACGCGTGCGCGCGCGTATAATTTTATATACACCGATAACTTTCCATTCCAATATACTCCACCCCTTTATCATTATCAACCCTCAAGCAACAATGCAACAAATAAAACCATTTTCAAAGTGTAATTATTGTTCCGCATTTCGCGTTATATTCTTCAAATTACTAAATATCTATCAAATTGCTATAAACCTCGCCTAAAACATTCCTCAGGTATAAATTAGTAACTGTACAAATATTTAAGTCTCTGCGTCTTGTCGTTCAGACCTGATAAACGTACATCGAACAGACATTCACATTTATAGATATAGATTCAACACTATTGCTGCATCAGCCGCCACCACCACCATCATGGAATGGTATGAAATGTCGTCCAAAAAGTTTGTGCAGTGCGTTAAGATATAACGAGGTACCAAAACTGTACAAAATCTTTAGTAAGTGTAACACGAAGATGCAATAACGTAAATTTGAAAGGATTTTCCCGCCTTTTTGTGTCATTTTCAACTCTAAACTGAAAATAAAATTGCGCATATTTGCATATTATTATCTAGTTCCTCATGAACAACACATCAATTACTCAGCTATCTGAAATCAAACTGGAGTTAAATATGCAATCAAGTAACAAAATGAGTGAGTAAAGACAGTTTCATTTTTTGTCTAATCACATGTAATTCACTCATCTGAATTGTCAAAAGAATAAAAATGCAGTTTGCTCACTAGCTAAAATCCATTCTAGTTTAAAGGAACAAAGTTGCTCTTTGCATTGTCAAACCGACTCTTCAATTCAATACTGAGTCCTCTTGTAAGGTTTGATCGAACCCGAGTTGAGGGACTAGACGCGATTCAGTACGATAATGTGATACAGTTAACGCTATTAGCCGAAGTAAATTGTCATGTACAGTTGTGTGGCAAGTGTGTTTCACATGGTACATGGCACATGGTAGTCTGTACCGCTGTTATCTAGCACCAAACGATTACTGTGGCATTTTCTGTAGAAAAGGAATTAGAGGCCCTCTCTCTGGATTTAGCACCGTAGCAGCTTGTCACGAAAGAACGCGCAAGTCTTTTGCAAATGGCCTATTAGTCCAAGCATTCTGTGACGGGGTAATGTTAAATTTGCAAAAATTATTACATGAAAACAAAAAAATCTATGAGCGTAGAGAAAAATTAATTTTCAAGTAGAGTTTCCATTTAATGAAACTCCAGCCGAAATGGCGAAATTGGCAAAAAAATTCGCAAAGTTGCAAGAAAACGTTTTTTCTTAAATACACAAAAAAATCAGAAAGTTATAGCACTTAGGATTGTCTATCTATTGCCTTTTTGTACGTATGGATTCCATTGATATGTTTCGAGTTATATGGAAAAAACGTACACAAATCTTTAAAAACTAGATTCCTTGTAACTCGCCAACATCCATTTTTACAGACTATTATTTACCGTAAGTATCGCACGAGATGAGTAAAAAAATTATTTGTTAGAAGAAATTAAAAAAAAAATATCAAGTGTTTTTCGAGAAGCTTGCATCCTCGAAGCTTGGTTAGAGTTGGTCAGGGGATCGACCTAGAGTAACAGTTTCTCGTCTATTTTCTTCGTGAAGAATTTACCATGCTTTCAATATTTTTTTTAGAATTTGGTAATTAAAAGTATCAGAGAATGAGTTTAAAAAAACTTGCACTTTTTGGGCCAGTTCAACTGCCTGTAGCTATTTTTATGTTATAAAAGTAACTGTTAAAGAAATACGTTGCTGACATTTCTCACAGATTTTAAAACAAATAATGTTGCCCTACGACCTTCTGAAGTCGAGATAAATATTTTTCTTAAAAAAAAATCTAGTGAAGGTAATCAACATTTTACAGTGATACACTTCGTGGAACTAAATATTGAATACTTATAATAAAAAGAAAAAATACTAGGATATGTTGGATTGTTTGGTAGAGTTACTAACCGATTGGTAAAGTGGAGCGTAGCAATGCAAGTTTGGGGCACTTTCTGGTAGCACGCTCCACTTTACCAATCGGTTAGTAACTCTACCAAACAATCCAACATATCCTAGTATTTTTTATTATTCCATATTAAGCTCTATGGAGCATATCACTGTAAAATATTAATTACCTCCACTAGATGTTTTTAAAGAAATATTTTTATCTCGGCTCAAGAAGGTCGTAGAGCAGCATTATTTGTTTTAATATATGTAAAAAAATGGCAGTAACATATTTCATTAAAATCTACTTTCTGAACATAAAACAGAAATAGTCAGTTGGGGAAAACAGACCTACAAAAACAGCAAGTTTTTCTAACTCATTCTCTACTTTTAACTAATAAAATGTAAAAAATAAATATTTAATAGCATGATAAACTCTTCACGAAGAAAACAGGCGGGAAACTGTTGCTCTAGCTCGATCTCCTTACCAAATCTAACAAGGAGGCCAATTGGAAAAAAAGGGATGGCAGTACTCGAATAATAATGGATGATTTGAATTTTTTCGAGCATTTACTTTTTGACTTATTTCGTGGCATACCTACGGCAAATAATAAGTTAAGGAACATGGATTCGGACCACATATAAGGAACACAGTTTTTAAAGATTTTTTATATATTTTTTTCGATGTATCTCGAAACATCATTGCATTCGATACGTACATAAAGGCAATCCATAGAGAATCCTAAGAGCTGTAACTTTCTACTTTAACATTATCCCAACAGAATTAAAGTGGTTTTTTTTCTGCAACTTTGCGAATATTTTTGACAATTTTGCCGTCTCAGTTCGAGTTTCATTAAACAGAAACTCTATTTGAAATTTAATTTCCTATACGCTCATTTTCCGTTTTGAGGTAATAATTTCGGCATCCACTTTTTCCTAATGCTTGGACTATATGTGCTGGTATTGCTTTTCAGCCCACTTGTAAAGTCAGTCAGTTGGTACATGCTTCTCTCAAATAAAAGATACGGGGAGTTGCAATGTAACCAGCACGGATTATTCACACATTCTAACACTATCCATGTTTTCCCGTGAAAGTGGAAGGCTAATATTGTCTACATCTACATAAATACTCTGCAAGTCACACTGAAAAGCATGACAGACGGTTTCTTTGAACCGTTTTATGATATTTCTCTACAGTTCCATTCTCTAGTAGCTCACGGGGAACATATTTCCGTGCTTCGATCTGATTTCTTTTATTTTATTATTACAATCATATCTCCCCATGTAGGTGTGTGCCAAGTAAATATGTTCGCATTCGGAAGACAAAGTTGGTGAAAGAAATTTCGCAATAGATCTCGTCTCACGGAGCAACGCCTTCCTTTTTATGATTTCTAGCACGACTCGTGCGTCATTTCCGTGCCAATCTCTGCTCTATATCGTCTGTCAGGCCCACCTGGTGTGGATCCCCCACTGCGCAGTTACATTCCAAGATAGAACGCACAAATTTTATGTAGGCAGTTTGTGTAGTAGAATTATTGCATATTATGTTCTGCCAATGAAACGTAGCCTTTGGTTCGCCTTGCCTACAATATTGTCTATATGTTCCAATTTAATTTGTTTGTAATTGTTACTCCTAGGTATTTGCTTCAACTTACGGCTTCTAGGTGTGACTGATTTGTCGTGTAACTGACGTTTAACGGATTTCCTTTAGTGGTCATATTGATAGCTTCACACTTTTCATATTAAGGGTCGACTGTCAACTTTTGCATCACGCTGATATCTTACCTAAATCATTTTGCAGTTGCTTCTGATTTTCTGCTGACTTCACTAACCGATAAATGACAGCATCATCCGCGAACACTCTAAGGGAGCTACTCAGATGGTCTCCTAAATCTTAATATATATAAAAATTGAGGTGTATGTGTAGGTATCAGTCTCCCATTCTGCACTATGATGGTAGAGGGTTGATAACGATAAGAGGGTGGAAGATATGGGAGTTGAAAGTTATCGACTTCTGAAATTGTACATGTGAGTGTCAATACTTTCCTCTTCAGCAAAAACTACAGAATGTAGACGAGCGACCTCTCTGTGTTGTTGTGGTACAAAGTTTCCTTTTGTACCCCATAACAGTTCTGTGTCGATAGCTATAAGAGGGTGAAGGAT
Organism: Locusta migratoria; assembly: GCA_026315105.1. Lineage (NCBI taxonomy): Eukaryota > Metazoa > Arthropoda > Insecta > Orthoptera > Acrididae > Locusta > Locusta migratoria. Next base: position 483,708,047 of record CM048745.1, read on the forward strand.
ATAATGGTTGAAAGTCGTCAGCTCATATAAAATTCGGACTGAAGACAAGCAATGACACTATAATAGCAAAGAGGTTATATCCAGCGAAAGGTGATACACATTATTCAGTTCTTTTTCTGAAACAAGAGTACAAATAAAGAGAAACAAGTCAAACATGTGCATATTGCAGTTTGATCATGTGAAAAATACCAAATAGCACCGTGGTTCGGAACCCACGTTAAACTGTAGGTCCTCCCCTTGACTGGCTGGGAATGTCAGTTCGAAGGTCGGAGGAAGTCAACGGTATACGACTTCCAAACAGGACCATGCGTAGTAAAGTACTGTGGTGTTCAAACCAATCTTCGGATTGTTGACTGCGTTTTTTACCTTTAGCAGTTAGAAAAGTGAAACTACCAGGAAAGATGCCAAAGCGTAAGAAAGAAATTTCGCGTCCTCGATCCGTTTCTAAAATACAGAAAACCACACTGAAAAGTGAAATTTATAGACGTTGTTTATCTTACACTGTAGGCATCTGCGATTTTTCTATATTTCTATCCCTAAGAGGGTGAAATAGGGGATGTAAGGTATTTTTGAAAATACGTTGCTATTCAGGCAATTTTGAATCAAGAAATACAAAACTTCGGATTTAGATTTTTGATTAAAATTTTAAAAACACTTCTTTTTACACTTTCGGAAATTCAACCACTGAGCGGGTGAAATAAGGAAAAATATTTTAAGGGTGTTACTAAGACCATTTTGATGCTAGAGATGAGAGCATTTGGATTTGGAACCATGGATAGAATTTTAAAAAGTGTGTTTTGAATTTAAAACAGTGTATTTCGGTGTGTTTTGAATTCGTTGTCTTCGAGGTAGTTCATAATTTTTGGGGAAAGTATATGTTTTGCTGCAAACGGACGTCAGTGATATAGCTCTGTAATATATTGCCTTTCTTGGACATTGGAGTGATCTGTACAAATTTGCCGTCGTTGAGTACGGATCTTTGACTGAGCCAATGGTTGTACGTGATAACTAGTTATGGAGCTGTTAAATCAGAATACTCTGAAAGGAACCTAATTGGTATAGAATCGTGATCGGGAAACTTTCTTTTGTTAAGTGCTTTAAGTCGCCTTAATACTCCAAGGGTATCCACTTCTAAAATAGGTTTGCAGCTGTTATTGACAGGAATTTTGGAGTATTTGCTTCGTCTTCTTTACTGAAGGGATTTGGGAAAGTTGTGTCAAGCTATTCTGCTTTAGCAGATCTTTCTTTTTCATTTTAAAATTGCGAAATCAAACACAAACGGCATGTTCTGTACACAGTGATCGATCATAACGCCAAACAGTCTCGATTTGGCCGCATCCTGCTTTGATGAAGCGGTGAAGTAGGTTCCAGATGCGTGACAACAATCGTTATACCTTGCCGGTATGAAAAACCTGGTGCCCTGTTGGGAGAAATACGCTTTCGTGTACCTTCTTTGTTTTTATGGCTTCTTTCTCCTCAGTCGCAGTTACACAACGTACGTAAGTAGTTGTCTTTCACGACTGAGGCGCTTGAGTTACGGTCTGCACGGCCACTACGGTCGGGGGTTCGAATCCCCCCTCGGGCATGGAAATTTGTGCCGGCCTTAGTTGTAGGTAGTTCATAAGTAGTTTGTAAGATTAGGGACTGATGACCCCGTAGTTAAGTCCCTTAAGCTTACCAAACTTTTTTTGCGACTGTAGTAACTTTTATTAAGACTTTTTGTGTTTATTTTAAGGCCTCTTCAATGGACATTCTAACACTACCATTTTTCTTTCAGTTTTGTGTGACTGTCGTATTAATCGTTAACAGCGATCGTATCTTATTACTATGGAAAGTGTTAGCTATTGGGAATACTTCCGCATTTTGTTAATTTTGTCCTTCTGATTCTTCTAACTAGTGCGGTGAGTTTCGTTACACTGCACTTCGACTGGCACTAAATTATCACGTCACCAATGGGTAATTCTGTGTAGTTTGTATCAATATTGCGTGATGCACTCACATACTATTAGCAGGCGATCCATTTCCTACTGAAACAAACAAAACACAAACGCATCGCTCAATGATGTAACGCTGTACACAAAATGGCTAGTTGCTCGCTGCTTTTCAGAGGAGAATAACGTTAATATTTTATGCCAGCGTAAGAGCAGTGTAGAAAATACATAAGCTGAAATGTGTTTGTCATCAATGCGAAAATAACTGAGGGAGTATGAATAATAAAGATATACAATGTTGAAAAAGTTAGTTTTCATTGGAAAGCTTAAAGTGTTATCACTTGAAAATTTTAAGAGGCATCCAGTATCAGCCCGGTTTCGTATTTACATAGATGTAATACTATTTTCCTATTTCGCTGATAATTTAAAAGTCAGTATTCAGACAAAAATTTATTGCCTATACCGGATTTTGACATGTACCGACATTTAGCGACGGTGCCGCATTGCAGACTGCTAACGAAAATACGAACACATGGAAAAGGTACCCAACTATGGGAAAGGCTGGAAGACTACTTAAATAATAGAACGCAGTACGTTGCCCTCGGATGACGAGTATTTATCAGAGGCTAGGGTATCGTCAGGAGTGTTTCGGAGAAATGTTATAGGACCTGACGGACAGAATGAGTTGTAATCTGCAGCTGTTTGCTGATGATGCTATGGTGTACAGGAAGGTGGGCATTGAATGACTGTAGTAGGATGCAGAATGACTTGGGTTAAATTTCTGGATGGCGTGAGGAATGGCAGCTAGCTCTGAATGGTGAAAAATGTAAATTGATATTCTCGTATATGCGTAGAAGAAACAATCCCGTAAGGTACGAATACAGCAATAGTATTCCATCATCTTTCGGGAGTGCACCCGGGACAGCGATAATTTTTCGTCCAATATTTCGGCTGCAAACCTTACAGCCATCTTCAAGGCGAGTCCAAGACTAAGTTCTCAGCGTCTGCGCGTGCCTATTTATACGGTAAATCACGTGAGGCAAAGCTACTGAAGATTAGACTGCGCATGCTCGAAGATATCACATTCGTAACTGCTGCGCTAGTCATAGATAAATATATACTTCAAAGATAACCTGTGAGTAGTGAGTGCAAACATAAACAGAGCTGTTATGTATCCACAGTGCTTACAAATGAATAAATCAATCATTAAAAGTGGTAACATCAATCGGAGTAGAAGACGCAGACATTCTTTCAGAACGAAGGCGTAATATAAGTGGCTTCCATGCACTGTCAAGATGAAGTCCGTCGTCACGATTTAGCAGGTGGTCCGCCAGTTGTATGTGTACAGCTTCCTTTACAACTGAGTCCCAGAAAGTAGAAGCTGTGGTTAAAATCTTTACGTCTTTGTAGTTCATGGAATGGCCAGTAGAAATACAATGTTCGGCTACTGCAGACTTGTTGGACTGAAGAATGCTTGTATACCGTTGGTGCTCAACGCATCGTTCCTGCACAGTGCGCATGGTTTGACCTATATAACGTTTTCCACACTCAGAAGGGATTTCATAAACTCCCGCTTTTCGCAATAACAAATCATCTTTGACAGATCCCAGAAGAGCTGAGGTCTTAGCTGGTGGGCGAAAGATCACATCCACTTTATGTTCCTTCATGATTCTGGCTATTTTTGAAGACACATTACCCACGTATGGGAGAAAGGCTGTAGATTTCACATCCCGTTCCTCTTCATCTTTCTCCTGTGATTTATCTGGTGCTTTTATTTGTAAGGCTTTTTTAATCTGATGTTGCGAATAGCCATTTTTCTTGAAAACCGCCTCCAGGTGCAGGAGTTCATCCTGTAGGCTGTCAGCATCAGACACTACCTGAGCCCTGTGAACTAAGGTTTTCAGTACACTCATAGTGTGCGAAGGATGGTGGCAGCTGGACGCCTGCAAATAAAGATCTATATGGGTGGGCTTGCGATGTACGCAATGACCTAGGAATCCATCCTCTTTGCGTCGAACCAGAACATCCAGGAACGGTAAACAGCCATTCTTCTCCCGCTCCATAGTGAACTTGATGTTTTCATGAATGGAGTTAAGATGGTCTAAAAATTCTGTCAGTTTATCCTCTCCGTGGGGCCACACTATAAATGTGTCGTCCACATATCTCCAGAAGACCGTCGGTCTTAATGTTGCTGAATTGAGGGCTTTTTCTTCAAAATCTTCCATAAACAAATTAGCTACTAGGGGAGAAAGAGGACTCCCCATAGCAACACCGTCAATCTGTTCAAAGTATTGTTCATGAAATAAAAAGTAAGTGGAGGTTAGTGCATGGTTAAATAAAGCTGTTATATCATCCTCAAACATGTTGCTAAGGAGAGACATAGAGTCAGCCAAGGGTACTTTGGTGAACAACGAGACAACGTCAAAACTAACTAATAAATCAGTGCTGTTGAGTTTCAGAATTTTTAACCTACTGATTAAATCCGACGAGTTACGGATATGATGTTTACATTTCCCCACATGTGGTCTCAACAATGAGGCTAGATATTTTGCCAGTGAATACGTTGGTGCACCTATGTTACTAACTATTGGTCGAAAAGTCAACACTTTCAATATATGCTCCAAGCTTGGTTTGAGATTTTCAATTTCTTCTGAACTGGACGTTTGCAAAAATTTGTGTACCTTTGGAAGGCCATATAATCTGGGGGTCACCGAACTGCGGCCCTTCAATTTGTTTGCAACATCTTTAGGTAGAGAACTAGCGTTCAAAAGTGATGTAGTCTTCCTCTCAACACGATATGTGGGGTCCTTGTCAATCCTACGATATGTTGATTCATTCAGTAGGCTGTGCATCTTCTCAACGTAGACGTCTCTTGGAAGTAAAACTGCTGTGGCATTCCCCTTGTCTGCAGGAAGAACCAAGGTCTGTAAATCATTCCGGAGATTACGTAGTGCAGTTCTTTCAGTTGAAGATAAATTACTTTTCTGTGGACGGGATCTTGTGAGTGTACGGCACGCTTCGCGTCTTATTTCTTCATCAGAGTCACCAGGTAACTTTCTAACAGCTTCTTCAATACCTGAGACAAAAGATCGTGACGACGGATTTCATCTGGACAATGCATGGAAGCCACTTATATCATGCCTTCGTTCTGAAAGAATGTCTGCGTCTTCTATTCCGATTGATGTTACCACTTTTAATGATTAATTTATTCATTTGTAAGCACTGTGGATACGTCACAGCTCTGTTTATGTTTGCACTCACTACTCACAGGTTATCTTTGAAGTATATATTTATCTATGACTAGCGCAGCAGTTACGAATGTGATATCTTTGAGTATGCGCAGTCTAATCCTCAGCAGCTTTGAATCACGTGATTTACCGTATAAATAGGCACGCGCAGACGCTGAGAACTCAGTCTTGGACTCGCCTTGAAGATGGCTGTAAGGTTTGCAGCCGAAATATTGGACGAAGAATTGTCGCTGTCCCGGGTGCACTCCCGAAAGATGATGGAATATTATGTCCGCCAGGAAAAATTCAAGAATCACACAGCAATAGTAGTGTGCTGCTTGACAGATTTCCGTCGATTAAATATCTAGGCCGTAACGCTGCAAAGCGATATGAAATAGAACGTCGTGGAGAAGACGAATAGTCGACTTCGGTTTATTAGAAAAAATTTGGAAAGATGTTAATTGTCTATAAAGAAAACGCTTGCGCGACCGCATCCTGAGTACTGCTTAAGTGTCTGGGATCCCGGCCACTCACCAAATGGTTTTAAAGTAAATCATATAAGCACCTCATTGGGTTTGTTACTGGTAGGTTGTATCAATGCGCGAGTGTTACTGAGATGCTTCGGTAACTCAAATGGGAGTCACTGGAGGCAAGGCGACGTTCTCTTCGAGAAACACTACTGAAGAAATTTAGAGGGCCGGAATTTGAAGCGGAATGCAAAACGATTTACTGCCACCAAGTTACATTTCGCGTGAAGACCACAAAGATAAGGATAGTGAGGTTAAGGCGTACAAAATTCGTTTATCCCTCGTTCTGTATGTGAGTGGAACAGAAAACAAGTAAGTTGTTGTTGTTGGCTTTTGGAAGGGACTAAACAGCGACGGTTATCAGTCAACAAGTAAGTAGTAGTGCTGCTAGGTACCTCCAACATCCATCTTCAGGTTGATCGCGAAGTATATATGTCATCGTCATAAACTGAAGGCTATGCCTTGTCGATTTAGCCACGTCTCTCTCTCCATTGTCATCCTCTTCAATTCTTCATACAATTTTATCCCCCTATGTTCTTTGATGTTATTAAAATACGTTGCTCTTGGCCTGACTCTTGGTTTTTTCCCTAAAACGTTTCCTTCAAACACATTCTTTAGGAACTGGTTGTGTCTCATTATGTGCGTTATCATTTTTGATTTTCTTCTTCCTATATAATTTGGCAGCGTTCTTTTCTCAATCATTTCTCTTACGACCTGTTCATTTCTTTTCCTATCTATCTAGCTTGTTTTCGTCATTCTTCTCCATATCCACATTTCCATTGCTTCCAGTCTCTTATCCTCTGTCTTTCCCAGAGTCCATGTTTCATATCCGTATTTTAAGACACTTAAGTTTTGGCAAACTTTTTCCTACTTTCTAGGCTTATTTTGGAAAGTTTGCTTTACCAAGGCTATTCTTCTCTTTATATCTGTGATACATTTATTGTCGTCAGTGATTGTTCTCCCCAAATAACAGAAGTTCCCATACTGCTCTAGAACGTCATCTTCTAGTTTAATATTAACTTTACCCTTTTCTTTTGTTTTCCCTGCTACCATAGTTTTTACATATAGGCGACTCCATCCGGAGTCTGGTGAAGAGCGACCACATTAAAATTATTAAAATTGAAAATACCAGCTTTGGCCGTATTGAAATCTTTATTTTTTATATACTTGATGTTAATATGTAAAGTGGAAGTTTTCGTGTGCCCATAAGGCTTGGATTCGAGCACTGAGGATAGTCAGACAGTGACCGAAATCAATCTGTAATATATATATATATATATAAAGTAAAGATTGCAATGCGGCCAAAGCTGGTTCTTCCAATTTTAACCATAGTTTTTGTTTTCCTTTATTAATTTTTACATTAAATTCTCTTAGGATTTTGGCAAATTTTAGCAAGTATATATGTAGCATAGCGGAAAGAATCATACACATCAGGAGAGTTTTGAATCATGCTTTTGTGGCGGCGAGGGAAGCGCTTTATTAGCATTTCTCCGAAGGTGCACGGGCACCATTAGGGCAGTCTGAAATCGATTTACAAAGGGATAACACACGTGCTTGTGGACGTTCCCTACTAGAATTCTTCCTTCGTGCTCCTGTATTGCGTAAGCATCTACAGTATGCTTTCTAAATTAGAAGACCGTCATTCGAACGCATTCCAGAGTTATATCGAGGAATAATAGTTGCCTACAGGTATTGCGGAGTATCCGTCGAGAAATAGATCACGTCAGGCTGACCAAGCGACTGAGACGCGCATCAGTAATCCCTGGGTGCATGAGGGAACGATACATCGACGGGAACAATTGCACACTCAAAATGTTCAAATGTTTGTAGAACTTATGGGACTTAACTACGGGGTCATCAGTCCCTCAGCTACTTATGAACTAGCTAATCCTAAGGAAGGCACAAATATCCATGCCCTAGGGGAGATTCGAACCCCCGACCGTAGTGGCCGTGCAGACCGTGACTGAAGCGCCTCAGTCCCCTCGTCCACCGCGGCCGGCTAATTGCACACTCTTCGCTGCACCACTGCGAGTAATGACATACATATTTCCAACATGCACCACAAGGACGTACCGCTTTGCCGCATCACTAAGCATATCCAACCAACTAGAGGACCCGTGCGAATACTTCGCACCTTTTGTGGAATGACAAGAAAGTTGGGCAAAAAATGACAGTTCAGCTGAATGTTCACTCATAGCTTTCTTCAGAATCAATCAATGCAAGTGTTTAAAATACAAAATGAACAAACTTGATCCGCTGAGTGTTGTTAAGTCAAAAAGAACTGCTTATCTTAATTAGAACCGAAGATATCGTAAAACAAAGCGATTAAAATATTCAGTGCAAGGACAGAAGGATATCGTGTTTGAATAAAAATAGAAGATTGAGAGACTTAAGTTATCCTGATACTTAATGACAAATCTGAGACTGAATACCTTTCGTTCAAAGCAGAAATGTAGGAAATCGGTCGGATAGAACGGCCTGACCGACTGACTTAAGTTTACAGCAAGGACATCCCAATAAGAAATATACAGAAGGAAACCTCGTTTGATTATATAAAAAAGGAAGGCGAGAGTAATGTAAATTCTAATATTTGATGACAAATCTGTGGATGAATACCTTTCGTTTAAAACAAAAATGAAGGAAATCGTCCGGGTAGTTTGGTCCGGCCGACTAGATTAGACTAGATTAGTACTTGTTCCATAGATCACGAATACGACACTTTGTAATGATGTGGAACGTGTCAGGTTCATGAAAGGTGTCTTCAAATTATTACATTGTACTAATATTATATGACACAATATTTTTTTTAAATTTTTTTTTCAGATTTACTAATTTATGACTAAAACTTCATCTATAGTGTAGAAGGAGTTGCCATTCTGAATTAGTTTTAATTTATTTTTAAATGATAGTTGGCTATCTGTCAGGCTTTTGATGCTGTTTAGTAGGTGACCAAAGACCTTTGTGACAGCATAATTCACACTTTTCTGTGCCAAGGCTAGATTTAACCTTGAATAGTGAAGATCATTCATTCTCCTAGTGTAGTAGTTATGTACACTGCTATTGCTTTTGAATTCATTGGCATTGGTAATATCAAATTTCATAAATGAATATATATACTGTGAAGATCCCTAGCTCTTTAAATAAGTGTCTGCAGGATGATCTTGGATGGGCTCCAGCAATTATTCTGATTACACGCTTTGTACAATGAATACCTTTTTACTCAGTGATGAATTACCCCAGAAAATACTGCCATACGAAAGAAGAGAATGAAAATAGGCATAGTAAACTAATTTACTGAGATGTATATCACCAAAATTTGCAATTACCCTAATAGCATAAGTAGCTGAACTCAAACGTTTCAGCAGATCTTTAGTTTTCGTAGATTCTTTTAATAAGATTTGGTCTGATGCACAATAAGCAGTGTTTGTTACTGCCTTTGGACGCCGTCTACAGGAGACTGGATTGTCTACAACGGATGAAATAAAAGGATGCATTGCTGCGTTTAACACTGAGAGAGCGCCACAGATGTTTCCGCAGGCAACAGTCAGGACATGGACCAACGATTCTGCCTGCACCGACACGGAAATCGGATTAGAGTGTGGGGACACCATGGTGAAAGACCAGTTGTTGTCTTAAACATCGCCACACTGTTTCTGGGCTGGTAGTTTGCTTTGCGGTACTATCGGATTCCACCCCTGCTATTGTAAAAATAAGAGCTGTAAAAAACGAGCTGTAATGTCCCTCAAAGGTTCTGCCATTTGGAGACGTGCAGCCTGGAGACCGTCTGTTCGACCCCTGCACAATGACGCGCCGCCTCCACACCGTGATACTACATCTGGCTAAAGCACTACACTTTTGGATGAAGGAGAAGGAGAAAGTCACACGGAACCGCCACAAGGTTATTCCGCAGTCTTGACGACCTTTTAACGCGGGTTTGGAAGAGCTCCAACTTCGACGGCCAGCGCTGTTCAACTGGAAAGCCAGAGGCAGAGATTTCGCCGGCGTAATCGGAGAAACACGGTCCGCGAAGCAGAAAGCATTTGACAGTCACCGCCTAACCACCGCCGCCGACGACACTAGCCGAGTCATTTTACTCACACTAAAAATAATGTCTCATTTATTCGTTTCGAAAAATCTGAAGACACTTTCGATGTCCTCAATCGACTAACTGATGCAATCTCCAGCAAAATCAGACAAATCTATGTACAGCCCGATAAGTGACCACACCAACTAATTTCGACACCTTGACGCAATTATGACCATCCCAAACGGATCATGAGATCTACCCAAACATGACCACTACGAATCAAGGCAGCCAAGCCTAGCCATGCCGCTGGAGTGTACACTGATCGCCGCCACTGGCTGATATCCGTTGTCCTCTGCATATGAGGGGAGGCTTGGCCGCACCAAATACGACTCTAGGCGTAGTTATCTATACATATAAAAAGGAATTGCGGTTCTAATGTTTGTATAGCTTATGGGACTTAACTAGGAGTTCATCAGTCCCTAAACTTAAAAATTACTTATGAACTAATTAATACTAAGGGCGGCACAAATATTCATGCCCGAGGGGGAATTCGAACCCCCGACCGTAGTGACCGTGCAGACCGTGACTGGAGCGCCTCAGCCCCTCGGCCACCGCGGCCGGCTAAAAATGAATTGCTGTTCGTTAGTCTCGCTAAAACGCGAGAACGACTGCACCGATTTCGCTCATTTTAGTCTTGAAATATTCGTGTAAGTTCAGGGAAGGTTTAAACGGAGATAAAATATGGAAAAGTTGCCCAGAAAAGGAGGAAAATCTGGAAAAACTGAAACAGCTTTTTCCAGTGAGCTATCAATGCCGTTCGTCCAATTGCGATAAAATGTTTTACATTCCATGTCGAAAGCAAGAGGGATATTCCCAGCAAATAAAAATTTGGAAAAGTCGTCCAGAAAGCAGGAAAATTTAGAAAAAATCGAAAGCGATTTTTTTCTTTGAATAAAAATCAATTGCCACATGGTTGTAAGACCATCACTTGAGTACGCCTTGACAGGACAAGGTTTGAATGAGATAAATGTTTTAGAAAATTTACCGGAAAATTGGAAAATTTGAGAAAAACTGAAAGTGAGTTTTTCAATATGTTTTTGATTGAATTCAGCCCTCGGGCGTGGGTGTTTGTGTTGTCATTAGCATAAGTTAGTCTAAGTTAGTTTAATTAGTTTTTAAGCCTTAGGGACAGATGACCCCGTAGTTAAGTCTCTAAAGATTTACCAACATTTGATCATTTAATTTTAGTACTTGTAACCCCCTACGGCACCCGTTAATAGTTGAATTTCGAAAAATACCCCAAAATGTGTCTTTTAAATTTCAACCAAGAATGCAAATATCATTTTCTTGTAATTCTGAGTTCAAAATTGACTTAGTAGTAATGTATTTTGAAAAACACGTTTCATCCCCCATTTCACCACCTGAATGATTAATTTTCTGCAAATACCGAAACACGTGTCTTTTTAATTCTGACTAAGAAAACATATACCAATTTATGTGCTTGTAGCTTCAAAATTGCCTTAATAGCAAAAGATTTTCGAAAAATATCCCCTCTCCTATTTAACCCCCTTGATTGTCGAATTTCTAAAAATACCGAAACATGTATTTTTTAAATTCTAACGAACAATAGAAATACCAAGTTTTTCAGCTATAGCTTCAAAATTGTCATGACAACAATGTGTTTTCGAAAAGAATTTTTGACCTCCTATCTTATCCCCTTACTTGTTGAATTTAAAAAAAATACTGAAACTCTTGTCTTTTTAATCCTGATCAAGAGTCCATTTCCTAAATTTCGTAAATATAGCTTCAAATTTGAGTAAACAGTAACATATTTTTGAAAGTCAATTTTTGCATCCCGTATTTCACCCCCTTATTAGTCGAATTTCCCAAAATACTGAAACATATATATTTTAAATTCGAACCCCGAATCCAAGTCCGAAAATAAATAGCAACAGATTTTCGAAAACATCCCTTCTCCAATTTAACCCCCTTTAGGGTTGAATTTCCAAAAATACCGAAACATGTATTTTTTAAATTCTAACCAACAATATGAATATCAATTTTTGCAGCTCTAGCTTCAAAATTATGTTAATAGCAACGTGTTTTCAAAATGAATTTTTCATCCCCTATTTTACCCTCTTACTTGTTGAATTTCCAAAAATACTGAAATTCGTGTAATTTTTTAATCCTGACCAAGAGTTTGTATACGAAATTTCGTAGTTGTAGTTTAAAATTTGAGTTAACAATAACATATTTTTGAAAATCAATTTTTTGCGTCCCCTATTTTACCCCCTTAGTCGATGAATTTCAAAAACTGAAGAAACACTTGTCTTTTCCATTCGAACCCTGATTTAAAATCCGAAATTTTGTAGTTCTAGTTTCACAATTGCCTAAATAGCAACGTATTTTTCAAAAACGTTTCATCCCCTATTTCACCCCCTTACGGACGTAATATCGAAAAATCGCTTCTTAAGTGACGCCTACAGAGTAAGATCAACACTATGTACAAATTTCAAGTTTCTATCTTCAGTGGTTTGGCCTGGGCGATGATGAGTCAGTCAGTCAGTTGGGACATTGCCTTTTATATTGCCGCGAGAGACCACGAATTCTGCCGGCGTGGCGCCGGGTATAGCCGGGCGCCGTGGCTCAGCGCGCCCGGCCAGAGGGCTCAACGCCCTCTGTAATAAAAAAAAGCAGAGCCAACAACACACCGAACAAGAACGAACAAATCGATCAGCGTCCGCAACGAAGAGAACTACTGAGCCGGGCGCCGTGGCTCAGCGCGCCCGGCCAGAGGGCTCAACGCCCTCTGTAATAAAAAAAAAGCAGAGCCAACAACACACCGAACAAGAACGAACAAATCGATCAGCGTCCGCAACGAAGAGAACTACTGAGCCGGGCGCCGTGGCTCAGCGCGCCCGGCCAGAGGGCTCAACGCCCTCTGTAATAAAAAAAAGCAGAGCCAACAACACACCGAACAAGAACGAACAAATCGATCAGCGTCCGCAACGAAGAGAACTACTGAGCCGGGCGCCGTGGCTCAGCGCGCCCGGCCAGAGGGCTCAACGCCCTCTGTAATAAAAAAAAGCAGAGCCAACAACACACCGAACAAGAACGAACAAATCGATCAGCGTCCGCAACGAAGAGAACTACTGAGCCGGGCGCCGTGGCTCAGCGCGCCCGGCCAGAGGGCTCAACGCCCTCTGTAATAAAAAAAAGCAGAGCCAACAACACACCGAACAAGAACGAACAAATCGATCAGCGTCCGCAACGAAGAGAACTACTGAGCCGGGCGCCGTGGCTCAGCGCGCCCGGCCAGAGGGCTCAACGCCCTCTGTAATAAAAAAAAGCAGAGCCAACAACACACCGAATAAGAACGAACAAATCGATCAGCGTCCGCAACGAAGAGAACTACTGAGCCGGGCGCCGTGGCTCAGCGCGCCCGGTCAGGGGGCTCCACGCCCTCTGTAATAAAAAAGCTGAGCCAACCCTGCAACGAACCACCACGAACAAACTAAACGAACGACCGCGACCCATAGATCTACCAGATGATTAAAAAAAAAAAAAAAAAGGTATAGCGTCACGGACTGCGGTGCTGAAGGTCGACGATTCAGTCCCGCCCACCTGCAAACATTTATTTATTTGTAATTAAGAATTCCAGAATGTTCTACATCTTTCTCATGTTCACTTGTAAATTCTACTTGTTTCTTATGTTAACTGTTCTTCTAAGTTCTTGTCAATTCTCTCTGTGTATAAATAGCAGAGCACTCTGCCTGAGAGGCAGTCAGTGCTGCGTGTATGTTAAGTTCGTAATAAACGTGCTTTCACTATAAGTGCTCTGTTCAGTTGCCTTCGAAGTCAAGCCTGCTTCCATTTCTACGCGACAATATAAAGAGTGAAACTTCCTGGCAGATTAAAATTGTGTGCCGGAACCGGGACTCGAACCTGGGACCTTTGCCTTTCGCGGGCAAGCGCACTACCGACTGTGCTATCCCGACACGACTCACGATGCTGCCTCACAACTTTACTTCCGCCAGTACCTCGCCTCCTACTTTCCAAACTTCACAGAAGCTCTCCTGCAAACACGCAAGACTAGCACTCCTGGAAGAAAGGATATGGTGGAGACATGGCTTAGCCACAGCCTAAGGGATGTTTCCAGAATGAAACTTTCACTCTGCAGCGGAGTGTGCGCTGATATGAAACTTCCTGGCAGATTAAAATTGTGTGCCGGAACCGCGAAAGGCAAAGGTCCCAGGTTCGAGTCCCGGTTCCGGCACACAATTTTAATCTGCCAGGAAGTTTCATATCAGCGCACACTCCGCTGCAGAGTGAAAGTTTCATTCTGAGAATATAAAGAGTTTACTGGAGACCAAGAAACACATATAGTAAGCAGATTCAAATGGATGTAGGTTGCCGTTTTTATGAGGGTATGAAAAGGCTTGCTCAGGATAGAGTAGGGTGGAGAGCTGCATCGAACCAATCTCCGGACTGAAGATCGTAACAAGATATTGTTACAACGAGTTTTTTATGCAACAAATGGCGAGCATTATTTCAGGTCCCCAGTACTAGACTCCCTTTACTGTACTGAATGGTTGATGAAATCTGTAACTGTAAAATGCGACTTGGAAACTGAAGAAGTCAGGATGGAGAGGAAAGGCACTCGCGCGTCCCCGCTCTCTCCATACAGGGCTTCTCCATCCGCTGTTCCCGCGTACCGCCGCTCCGCAGAAACTGATTACATTGCTGCGCTCCGTGCACTCCCTAGGGCCGTGCGAGACGCTCCGCCCAGCTCGCTGCACGCACCTTAAGTTAGCGGAGAGGAGGAACAGTACTCTGCCTTTATTTCTCTATTCTGCCTGTCTCGCCCTACCTCCATAATTTTATTTACGTATGCCGAACGAATCGCACAGCCCACAGACTTTGGTGTAACAAGTCTCCATCGAGAGCGTTCTCACTACTACTTTATCCATTGTTAGATGTCACCCAAAATCAGCAGAACATTCTGGAACAAAGGAGCACAGCTGCCTTGCAGAGGAGAGGAAAACCTCCGAGGAGGATTTATTGGCAGTCTTAAACGTTTCGAGGACTACAAGCCGGCCGCGGTGGCCGAGTGGTCTGCGGCAGGCCTGTCACGGTCTGCGGTCGGGGTTTCGAATCCCCCCTCGGGCATGGATGTTTGTGCCGTCTTTAGTATGAGCTAGCTCAGAAGTAGTTTGTAAGTTTAGGGACTGATGACCCCGTAGTTAAGTCCTATAAGCTGTACAAACTTTTTTGAGGATTGTGAATGTGGATTAAGGAAAGGCAAATCTACATTTCAAGATTTTGTACATTTGGAGAAACCTTTTAACAATATTGACTGAAATATACCTTATCAGATACTGAAAACAGCAGGAGTAAAAAAATGTAGGGAACGAAAGCTTATTTCCAACTTGTACAAAAAAAAAAAAAAAAAAAAAAAAAAAAAAAAAAAAAAGACAGTTATCAGAGTTGAAGGGCGTAAAAGAGATGCAGTGGTTGGGAATGGAGTAAGAAAGGGTTGTAGCTCTTCTCGAAAGTTATTCAATTTGTTAACTGAGCTAGCTATAATAGAAAGCAAGGAGAAATTTCGAGAAGGAATTAAAGATCAGGGTGAATAAATAAAAACATTGCGTTTTGCTGATGACATTGTAATTCTGTCAGAAACAGCAAAGGACGTGGAAAAGCAATTGAACGGAATGGACAGTGTGGTGAAAGGATGGTATAAGATAAGCATTAACAAGAGCAAACCAACGGTAATGGAGTGCAGTCTTAGAAAATCAGGCGATGCTGAAGGAAGTAGATTAGGTAAAAAAAACAATAAAGGTGGAACATAAATTTTGTTACTTGCACAATAAAATTACATATAATGGTCGCAGTGCGAAAAAGAGAAACTTGTTAACATTGAATACTAAGAATACTAAATTAAGCGTAAGGAGTCCTTTCTGAAGGCGTTTGTGTGGATTGCTCCCTTCTATGGAGGTGAAACATGGACGATAAATAGCTCTGACAGTAAGAGGATACAGGATTTTGAAATGTGGTACTGCAGAAGAATGCTGGAGATTAGGTGGGGGATCGCTTAACTAATAAGGAGGTACTGAACGGAATTAGGGAGATAAGAAATTTATGACATACCTTGACTTAAAGTAGGGGCACATTCTTCGACATCAAGGAATGTAAATTTTACATTAGAGGGAAGTGTGTGTGTGTGTGTGTGTGTGAGGAGGGGGGGGGGTTAAAATGCAGAGGGAGACCAAGATATAAATACAGTAAGCAGATTCAAATGGATGTAGGTTGCCGTTCTTATGAGGAAATAAAGAGGCACGTTCAGAATAGAGTAGGGTGGAGTGCAGCATCAAACCAGTCTCCGGACTAAAGGCCACAACAAATCTGGATACTGCATCTCCTGAGTGATAATTCTAAAATACTATCGAAATCACTTATTGCTGAAGGGTGAAACTAAATACGCCTAGAATGCCCCTGGTAATTTTATTGCATCTACCTTTAACGTGGAGCGTGGGCTGTGTCTGGTCATAATATGTTAAATTATTAAATGGAACCAACAGCAGTAAATTAAAAAAAAAAAAAAAAAAAAAAAAAAAAAAAAAAAAAAAAAAAACTGCATTCAGTTTAGGTTTCACACTGAAGTCATCGTCAGTGCTAAACTAAAAGCAGGTAGCAAATCCTTTTAGACAGCATTAGGAGTATATTAAACTGCCGTCATGGATTCCGTCTTACACAACTCCGTCACGTGCTATCAATACTATGCAAAGAGATATGGAACTTTCATTTCGTGTAGGGGCATGAAGATGGCTTCAGTGTGAGGCTCGTTGCAAAGTAAATTATGTATTAAACATTTTCTTCTTTTGGTTTCTTTTAATTCAACATGAATTTAAATAGTGGCCGAAACGTCAGCAAATAAGTGACCAATTAAATCACGTACCCTGAAAAATTTTATTGATAGAGGTAACCTTGCTCCCAGAGGATTATTGTATGTTTTGTATATTCTTACAATGGCGATGAAATAACCTTTCCTCCAGTAGGGCCCAGAAAAATATCTACTCGCACATTCTGCGGGCAGACTACTATAAATTATTTTATGGTGAACAACAGTTCTATCAGTAGAGCATATTTCTGAAACGAAGAGCATAATGTAGACCTAAACAAATCTTTGGGAAGGGTAGTGAAAGCTCAAAGACTTCACGAATAAAAACACTCTGATATTTTATGAACAAATTTCAGCTATCACACACAATGGTAATAATTAACAGTCGGTGATGATTAAGTTCTTTCAAGACGGCAGACCTGTCTATAAAGGCTTTTAACAGCAAAACCAGATTCGCACCAAAAAGGAAACCTTTAGTTTTCAGAAAGATATTTTCACTACCCTGCATCGGAATGTGCGTTGTTGTGCAACATCCTGACAGTATAAAACTGTCCACCGGAAACGGGATTAGAACCTATGACCTTTACCCTTGACGAAAAGATTAGGTCGCAAGTCGAATCTCGTTCCCGCCACACAGTTTTAATCCGTCAGGATTTTCAGTGTGCTTTTAACGCTTATAGTAGCATACGCTACGTGTTGGATTTATTCCTATCAGTTAATTTCCCTACAGATTTTACTCACTCTGATTCCCTCTAGTGCCATGTGGTTTTATTCATCTGTCATATCCTCCTGCCATTTCGTATTGTCAATGTTCCCCATATATTCCGTCGATTCCTAGCACAAATTCTTTTGTCATCAACTTACCTAATCTTCAACATCTTTGTAGAAAGATATAAAAAAAGCCAAGATCGCTGATCAATTTTTATTTACGACGACCGGTTTCGCTGAACTATGTCATCATCTGGTCCAATAAAATCATTTTACAAGGCCATATTCTTGTAATGTCAATCAGTTGCTATATAGAATCATTTACAGTGCATAGGTGCACCATGTCATTATAATAAAATTATCACAGTTTCCTATTGTCACTCACTGTGATAATTTATTATATTTACATGGTGCACCAACGCTCTGTAAATGATGCTATATAGCAACTGATTGACATTACAAGATTATGGCCTTGTAAAATGATTATATTGGATCAGATGATGCTGACATAGTTCAACGAAACCGGTCGTCTTAAATAAAAATTGATGATCAGCGATCTTGGATTTTTTATATCTTTCTACAATATCATAATTGGATCGCCTCCTAGAACATAAACCAATTCAACATCTTTCTCTAACAGCAAGTTTCAGTCACTCCTTTTCTTTTCTTGTAATCTCGCAGCCAACTCTTCATTCCAACTTAATGGAGTGCTCTAGACATATATTTTCAGAAATTTCTTCTTTGCATAAACCGAGCTAGGTGGCGCAGTGGTTATCACACTGGACATTCGAATTCGGATGGATAGTGATTCATATGCGCCTCCGGCTGCACAGATTTAGGTTTTTCGTGATATCCCTGAATCACTCCAAGCAAATTTCGCAATGGCTGCTGTGAAAGGACATGACCGGTCTCTTGTGCTCTCTCTCTCTCTCTCTCTCTCTAATGACAACGCTGACGATACGACGTTGAACTATAACACTTCTTATATTTTCCTGTTTTTCTTTAGATAATATCCGACGATGGATGCTGGCTGATTTCTGTTAGCCATGTATTTCCTTTTTACTTGTGGCTATCTGATTTATGCCGCCACGTTATTTCGACCATCCATTAGAATGTTTTCAACGTAGGAGAATTTCTTATTTTCGTCGAATTCACGGTCTTTTACATCTATGGAATTACTCTGCAAATCACATTCAAGTGCATGGCAGAGGTTTCATCCAACTGTTTTCATGATATTTCATTGCCGTTCTAGTTTCTAATAGTGCGCTGGAGAAAGGAACACGAGTCTGTTTTCGCTCTGATTTCTTTTGTTTCATTATGATTATCATGTCTCCATATGTAGGTGGGTGCTCAACAAAATAAGTTCGCATCACCTTTTTTTAAAATTATTTCCACTTCAGGTTATGCATCACTCGCTCTCCAGTATTGGGATGTTACAAAACGAACTGCGCTTCTCTCAACTTTATTTCCCCTCTCAATCTTATTTGGGGGTGATTTTACAATGAACAATAGTACTCGAAATTACGACAGACAAGTATAGTGAGGGCAGTTTCTTTAGTAGAAATGTTACATCTTGGGTTCGGCCAATGAAACGTAGCTTTTGATTTTTCTTTCTATTATATTTTCTGTGTGTTCAGTCCAATTAAAGTTGATTGTAATTGTAATTCCTAGTTACTGAATTGAATTTGATTGATTCATTGTGTAAATTAATGCTCATATGGGTGACTTCGCACTTTTATTATTTACTGTTAACTGCCAATTTTTGCATCATGCATATATTTTGCAGCAGCATTTGATCGTCTTGTGACTTTACTGAGCGATAAATGACAGAATCACCCGCGAACATTCTAAGAAACGTGCTTAGATTGTCTCCGAAATCATTTATAAACATAGGGAGCATTAGGGAACCTTTAACGCTTACTGACGAATGCCAGATATAATTTCTGTCTTAGTTGATGACTTTTCGTGAATTGTTACGTTTCTTAGAAACCCAGATCTGCTGCTTGTCGGTACTTCCGTCTTTCCTCGCTGTACTCAAATGTTTGTAAACATGGACAAAATGGCTATGATCAGAAACAACTTAAACTAACATACACTACCGACAGTACACACACACACACACACAATAACATACACACATAGCCATGCCCGAGGGAGGACTTAAACCTCCAGTGGGAACGACAGCCCATTCCTTAGCATTGCGCCATAGACCACGCAGCCACTCCCGTACGGCTTCTGGTTGTAATTATATTCTTCATTTCATTCAACATGACCAATAAAGTTTGGCTCTATCTTACTGTCTTCCTAAATTTATTCGTCCAAATCAACAGATTCCGTAACTATCATTCACTTTCACTGAGACCAGCAATGTAGTCACTGATTATCTGTATGTCTTCTATGTGTTCATCAGCCATATCATTCGATTGCAATGAAACTTTGAAACTTTGGTAAACCGTTCACCGCACGCCCACGAAGGTTCTGAGCCAAAAACAAAAGTGCACAACCCATAGCTCAGGGAATATGACGTCACAAATAATGAGGCCACCGCGTGAGAATACCCTGATTTATGCGTCAATTATTGGAAAATGAGAGTAGTTATTAGGGTCTTGGGACAAAGTTTACATGTAATTTTGGACATTTATGAAGCGTTTTCTAACTGACCGCCCTCCACACACACACACACACACACACACACACACACACACACACACACACACGCACGCAAAATGATGAAACAAAAAGAAGTCTACCGCTCACAAAAGTTTCGCTGTAGATGCCGCAATCGTATATACTAGGTTTTATGAAAGTTTAATGACAGTCCACTTGTAGAGAACCACTTAATAATTTTCTGTAAGATATCATTTACAGTTTCATCAGTTAATTCCGGTTTGTCAGGCGTGATAGCTATACTTATATCATCGGCAAAAAGAACTAACATAGAATCATCGTGAATGTAGAATGGCAAGTCATTAATATATATTAAGAACAGCAAAGGACCCAAGACCGAACCTTGTGGGACCCCACTTTTGATAACTCCCCAGTTAGAGGAAATAATTGTTTCTTCTATACCATGTGAACTGCTTATTTCAACTTTCTTCACTGTTCCAGCTAAGTACGATTTAAACAATATGTCCACTGTCCCACTCATACCACAATACTTAAGCTTATATAGAAGAATCGCATGATTTACACAATCAAAAGCCTTGGAGAGATCACAAAAAATCCCATCTGGTGATGTCCGGTTATTCAAAGTACTTAAAGAGTGGCACATATCCTACGTACTATGTAGAATAACACTTTCGTTTTTACTAACATCAATATCTTGAATAATGAAGGAATTATATGTAATTATTACACCTAATGTTGCTGCTGATACTTCAAAATTTTCCCTCTTATGCTGCGATCCACATCTCTTCCATACCCATTTCTACCTTTCCCAAACCGTCAAACAGCTGTCCTCCATTGTAGAAATCTCAGATGTTGACATTACCTGACATCACAGATTGATGCGATCTGTTTATATCAATTATCTTCCAAGGTAAAACTCGAAGCTCGCAATATTATTATTTAATTTACTGACGACTGGTTTCGAACCCGCTTGGTTAGCCGTGTTGCCTAACGCACCACTTCCCGAGACGGGGAGGCGAACCGACCCCGGTTAACGAAGATGACAGGGGGTTTGGAGTGCAGGTCAGCCTGAATGTGGTTTTTAGGCGGTTTTCTACATCCCCCTAGGTGAATACCAGGCTGGTCCCCAAGTACCGCCTCAGTTACACGATTCACAAACATTTCGTAAACTTTACACGTTTACACATATAACACTATACGACAAATCCGGATTAACAAAGCAAACCCTGTGTGTGCTGGAACATGGGCTAAGAGAAAAAGAGAAAGACTGACGACTGGTTTGGATGGGAAATGCCACCATCATCTGGTCGTATATATTCTACAATGGACTCTTACAAGCAGTTAACAATTTCATTCCGCCAATTCTATCTGGTAAGCATCCCATACTGCGAAACTCTCTGTACAATCAAGGACGATCAAGCGTTGTGAGGGCTCACTCTTTAATGGATAGGTTGCATCTCCGAAGGGTTTTGCCAAAAAATCACTATCCTTCATTTACCTTACCCATAACATCATCTACGGTCTCGCAAATTATACTTGCTCATAGTTGTGATTCAAGTGAAATCAGTTCATATCAGCCTTGATATCGGTGAGATGTAAGCTGTAACAGATTTGTGTTAATGATCGTGTGGATAACGTCATACTTCTCTTCATTTACATCTAGTTGTCATTTTTCGTTCATACATATATGTTTACATCATTTTTTTACATAACTTTACGTCACGTTGAATGGCAGAATCATGTGCGAAACACCTAAGAGGACTTCTCATTTTATCATTCATGCAGACTGGAATATCAGAGGCCCTATGACCCTTTATTGAGTATTGCAAAGTCAGATCTATTGATCTCAATGACTTTCCGTATATTGCTACGAAGTGTTATCTTTCCGACAGAAAATTACGGACCTAGTCGCACAAATGAGGCAACTTATTCCGCAGGCACCCAGGTTTATTAAAAGTCGCTTGTGAGGAGAGGTGTCAAAATCCTTCTGGAGCACAGAAAAGTGAAATCAATTTGAGATCCGTTGTAGATATCACACATTACTTCATGAAAATAAAGAACTAAAAAGAATTTGTGTAGTTTCAAAGCTTCTTACAATGGTGATATGGAGTGCCATGAACAAAGTACTAAACATTCTGTCCAGTGGGAGTAAACGTAGAACTACGATGCTAGGATGAATTTGAAGATCACCATATACTCCAGTGAAAACATAAACGAGTACAGAATGAAACTAAATTTAATTTCACGCAATATATATATATATATATATATATATATATATATATATATATATATATTTTAAATTTCATCGCGATATTTATGCTAATTTAGGCTGTTATTGTAGGCCACTTTGGGTAGTCTCCTGACATGATATACAATAATTATAGCATACGACTTTTCACCTCTGTTTCCTCTAGAGCATCGTGTACCTAACGAACAGTTATCGTTTAATTTTTGTCTTGAAAAATTGCAAGTAAATTCTTTGCAATTTACCTTCGAATTGAAGTTGAAATCCTGAATTCCGCAAACAGTCATGTAACTGATAAATGATCTTTCAGTACATACTTCCTTTCCTGCTTCACGATTTTAAAATCTCAGTAATGTCACTATTTCTGTCGCAAAAATGCTATCGTCTATGGTCTTACAAAATAGTTTTCTGGAATGGTATCGGTCTGAAAGTAACAATTCATTTAAAAAAATCGCCAAGTATCACGTACCTAATAGTGTATTCGCACATTTCTAAACTCGATCGCTATTGCAAGCAATACCACAAACGATCTCTGTAGTTAGTGATGAAATAATCCTTAAACAGAGGAATCAGGCAAATGTTTCATGTGTTTCCGCCAGGTACAAATGATCATCTGGCTTCCTGGTTATATTTGTTGCACGTTCTTCTTTCAGATTTGACAGGTAGTAAACTAGTGGAATAATCGCTGAGAAACAAACATACTACTCCATTATAAGAACTGCTCAATGTTGACTTCACTGTAGTTAATATAAATCTGTGACACACGAGAACTGTTTTACATTTCAAACGCTTCTCGTAAAACAACCTCTATAACGCCATTATTCTTGCCGTTTTAACTTACCGGAAGACGACTTGGCGGCGAATTATATTACAAGACCATCCGGGCTTTGACCAAAGGCACAGCTCCGTAACTACATGTTCTCCATCTCTCTCAGGACAGCAAGTCACAACCCGTCACGAGAGACAGAATTTAATTTCGTACCTCAGAATCCCCGTTCTTGCAACTTTTCTCGTCTTTCAGTCCTCCGCCTATATTGCTACTGCGGTAAGACACTTCGTGCACGTCCCGTGAGGAACAGCAAAAGTTATAAAAAACTTTGAACTGCGGAAACGAAAGGAAGACCGCGAGTATGAATTTACGAGTAAGCCCCAGGAAGCAACGTCCTGACACGCTCCATTTCTCTGAACAAGGATTCGTGATGATTCGTTACTGATATCGAGACTACACGTATTAATGATAATATTCATCTCGGGTATGCAGCCGGATACAGTCAACTAAACACGATATTTCGGCATACCAACTGGCTGCACTCACCTGAAGATGGCAGCCAGTTGGTCTGCCGAAATATCGTGTTTAGTTGACGACAGTATCCGGCTGTACACCCGAGATGAATATTATCAGTTTTATGCATGGCTGTGAATCAGCGACTGTTACAATACAATTAAATTTATAAGGGGCAGCCCTCCGTCGCAAAGTACGAAAATAATCGTTACCAGGTTTCAATGCCGCTATGGGCACCTTCTTCAAACGAAGATGAATATGTTAAACCTACATGTCAAAATTTAAAATACAAAAAAATATATCTAACAAAATCATATAGTCATACCTAAAAAGTAAATAGTTGTAGACAGGCAGAGCAGTCACGAGGGGCTGCAATGTCTCCGCTGCCAACGTCGATAGAAATATTTTTTGTATTTTAAATTTTTACATTGTGAGGATACAGGGTTTTAGGTTAGTAACCTCTTTGGTACGTTTTGGTCTAACGATAGTTATCGTTGGTGTGCAACGAGAGCTGCTGGCAACAATGCTTAGGTTGGAATGTTCTTTGTTTGTTGGCCGGTGTGCGGCAGTCTCCCGCCGACCGCATAGCGAGGCAGTAGCATGTTGACAGTGCGTCCGTAACCCGCGTTTAGCGGTGGCTAAAGTCTTGCCCATCAGTCGTCTCGCATATGAGTTTCGGTTGTAATTGCGTATTGTTTCAGTGTGGACTTGTAGACATCATCGTAGTGGCACGCGGTTATTTAATCGGTGTATTTAAAGGAAGACTTTTTAACATTTGTCGTTCCATAATAAAGGAAGTTAACAAAGTTTATTGTTATGGATCAACCTAGTAATTGTCCGCATCCCATACCGTCAAACCATTGGAACAATTATTAAATGATTAAGCAGCAAATAGAATATAACGGCAACTTCGACCATCGAGGATTAGATGGACGCAGCGGTGACGTTAAAAAATGTAGGTTTCGCATTTTCATCTTCTTCTGAAGAAGGTGCCCATAGCGGCAGTGAAACGATTATTTTCGTACTTTGCAACTGAGGGCTGCCCCTTATAAATTTAATTGAATATTATCAGTTATTACGCCGGGAAAGTCTACGCAGCTAGGTACATATATTAATGCTTTTGACATACCATTATCGTTCCAAATAAACAAAGCCGACCCTGCAAGTGCTGCAACAGGGCTAAAGAGAAAGAAGAAGTAATTTCATTGGTTGCTAATTATGGGTGGAGATGGCACAGGGGCGCAGCTCGTGCAGCCGAGCACAGCTCGCGACCTCCAGCAGTGACACCACCTGAGGACTCAGCGCTCCTGGCCGCGTACCACCGGCTTGGGTATAACAACATTTTACTCTCTCTTCTTGTATTTCAGTGTAAAACGATTACAAATGTAGTTCGTCTTTTAGAATTCCTCTGAATGTATAACAATAATTACAGAGCAAAACCACAGTCTAACATATACCGTCACGACACTCCCGCATAATTTTGTTATAAAATGTTCAAATGTTTGTTAAGCTTATGGGACTTAACTACGGGGTCATCAGTCCCTAAACTTACAAACTACTTATGAACTACTTACGAACTAGGACGGCACAAATATCCATGCCCAAGGGGGGATTCGAACCCCCGACCGTAGTGGCCGTGTTGACCGTGACTGGAGCGCCTCAGTCACCTCGGCCACCGCGGCCGGCTATTTTGTTATACCACTGATTGGTTAAATTCGGCTGTTTTTACATAAATTTCCGTATTATGTAAATCAATTGATATTTTACTAATCCTTGTAACACAAAATTGTACTAACTATTTGTTTAAATTCGTACAAAAATATTTATAAACAAACATCTCTCATTCGGCGGCTTGCCCACCGCTAGGAGCGCTAGTGTCGTTGCAACTGTCCGTCGGTAACGACTTTCACAGCAGTGAGTGTCGCGAATGTAAATGTTAGACTGTGCCAAAACCCTCAAGATGGTGCAACACAGTGTTAAAACTTGTTCGAAATACAAAATCAGTCTGCGATTTAGATTGTTTTTATATATAAAATTATCACAAGGGCACTGTTATCTCTAAGGAAACAAAATGTTTCCAAAAATATGTCAGTATTGTTATCTTTCCAGCAGACGGCTGTGCCGTAGTGAATACACCAATTCCCGCAAGTTGGGTCGCCGTAAGTTGATACCTGACAGCGTGCATTACTGTTGCAAGCTTTTAACAACGAAGTGCAAACTGGTTCAGGCTAAAACACTGATATTGTCATATCTACATCTACACAGATTGCAAATCACATTTGAGTACCTGGCAGAGATGTCATTAACCACTTTCATAACCTTTCTCTAGCGTTCGATTCTCTAACAGCGCGGGAAGAAAAAACACCTAAACCGTTCCGTTTTCGATCTGCTTTCTCTTATTTTATGGGGATGGTCAGGTCTCCCTATGTAGATGGGTGCTAGCAAAATATTTTCACATTCATAAGTAAAATTCGGTGATTGAAATTTCGCAAACAGATCACGCCGCAATGAATAACGTCTTTCTTTTAATGATTTCCACCCCAATTCGTGCAACATTTCCGTGACGCTTTCCTCCCCGTAACGTGATAAAACAAAACGAGCTGCCCTTCTCTGAACCTTCTCAATGTCTTCCGTTAGTCCCACCTGGTGAGGGTCCCACAAGGGGCAACAGTACTCGAGAAGAGGACGCACAAGTGTGATGTAGGCAGTCTCTTTGGTGGAGGTGGTGCATCTTCGAAGCGTTCTACCAATGAAACGCAAGCTTTGGTTCGCCTTACCCACAATATTTCCTACGTGTTCTCTACAGTCTAAGTTGTTCGTGATTGTAACTCCTAGGTATTTGGTAGAATTTACGACCTTAAGGTTTGACTGATTTATCGCGTAATTGAAGTTCAGTGGATTCCTTTTAGTGGTCATGTGTATTACTTCCTACTTTTCATTATTTAGTGTTAATTCCCAATTTTCGCACCTTGTAGAAATTTTATCTAAATCGCTTTGCAGTTGCTTTTGATCCTCTGTTGACGTAACTAACCGATAAATGACAGCATCATCCGCGAACAGTCTAAGGGAGCTTTTCAGATTGTCTCCAAAATCGTTAATAAAGACAAGGAAGAGCCCGTAAGGAAGACCCGTAACGCTTCCCTGGAGAACTCCAGATATCACTTCTGTTTTTCTCGATGACTTACCGTCAATTGCAACGAACTGTATCCTTTCTGATAGGAAATCGTGAATCCAATCGAGCAATTGGGGCGTTATTCCATAAGCAAGTAATATAGACACATGCGAAATTACGACACGTCTGGTGGCAGTAGACGCCCGAAGATCCTGCGACCAACTTGCTGCAACTGTCAGGGATCAACTTACAACGGCTCAACTATAGAACAGAGTTTTTCAACCTGTGGGTCCCGATCCCCAGGGGGGGGGGGGTGGAGAGTCACGAAGTCGTGTTCTGGGGTGGCGGTCAAAGAAGGTCTGTCTTTCAATACCAAAATTGCCTAATTAAAGTGAAATTTATTTTACGTAAAACTTCCGTAATTTCGTTGATAGAAAGTTCCGTCGGTTCTTGGTCGAATATTCGATACATGATTACTAATAAAAACACGACAATGTTGCAATATTCCACAATATTTATTGTCTAGTACGAACTAGTTTTCGGCTGCTAAGCCATCATCAGGTGCAAAGGTTACCACTAACAAACGTCAAGGCAAAGATTTTACGATATGTGCATCACATAGATAAGCAAAAGATAAACGTTGTTAGGAAGGTACAAGTGGTCCAAAATTATTAATATTGACCAAGTAACTATGCAAAGTAAGAGACAGGTGAAAAATAAATTACATGGTATTTGTTACAAAAAAGCGACAATTTGGAAAGGTTAATAACAATTGGTACACGTTGTTTGATTTTTAAAGAAGGTTACATGCAACAATTAGGCCTTTAGTGCCTTTGGTATCCTTTCGAAAAGTGATAAGGATGTTCATTCATATGAAAGTTACACGTTTTCTTCGCCCTGTCTGTGGATAATTTGTCACACACATATATATATATATATATATATATATATATATATATATATATATATAGTTTTCCAATGGGCCTACTAACTTTTATGAGTAGTTACTTGTACCTTCATCCTGTCTGTGAATATTTTGTTCTAATCCTATTTGTTTTGTAATAGTCTTATAGTGACCTATATATCCTTGTCACCAGTCGCGCAGGGCTAGGCGTGCAGTTCTAGGCGCAGTGTGAGGGGACTCCGCTAGCGTCAGAGGTTCGCGCGCGCGCGCGCGCGTGTGTGTGTGTGTGTCGTCCTTAGCGTAAATTGGTTCGTAAGTCGAGGGATTGATGACTGCAGCAGTTTCACCGCTGATGGTTACTGTGAACTTCCTGTTGGTACTAACCAATAAGAATTGGGAAATACATAACTCAGGGTAGTGCGACATTCGTGGCTCGTTGTGTCTGTTCATAGGGGTGAGTTATGTATGTCAGATTCTGTGCCCTAAACAGCTACCGAAACTGTTTTAATAAGATCAGTAATTAATCTGTAGTTTAGCCAGTCGGTCAATCTGCAGATGATGACGCGAAAAACATATTTAAAGCTCTGAATAACCAACAAAATGGATTATAAGATAATGTTCAGCAGAGATTCACTCACGAAGTAATTTTTTGTATAAATTTCATTTCTCTTTTGGACATGAAAATGCGTAGCTGGTCATACTTTATAAATCGGTAAATAACTGAATATTTAACGATACTAAAATCGGTTGAGACTGAAGATTTTTGCCCAGGTAGCTATTAAGCGTGGCGTCTCACTGTTCAGATACACTGCCGCCGTAGAAATACAGTTACACAATTAATATGTAATTCATCATGGCTTTTTATGCAAATATATTCAGTTCTTGTCCACAAATACATATAATTGTTTATATATAAATTATTTGCTGCATATCTACTATTTGTAGTTGGCCATAAAGTATTTAAATGGGAGTCTACAACATAAAACGAACGTTAGTAAGAATACTATTAAATATAATACATATATAAATGTAATGCGCTTTGCTGGGTTCATGTTTTGTGCTTCTGTAGTGGAATACATGTTCTGACATAAGAATATTGCTACCTCAACGAAAAGCAAAATAAGAAAGTAAAACCAAGTGTATTGACGGAATACGGAAATAACGGGGTGCATCTTTTAAGATAGGTAACGTGGTGCAATACTGCTCATTTGCTTCTTAAACTGTTGCCAATAAACACTACGTATCAATAATTGTAAATATAAGTCTTACAATACTATTATTATGGTACTGAAACTTATAGGCTTTTTATCTGTAAGGGATATTGAAATTGTAATTACGGCGCTTGATTCTCCCAAGTCTCCTGAATCCTTTCATATAATTATATTTGCCATATGATCATTCCCTGATTTTATATGGATTATTAGTATAATGTGTGTGGCTATATTGTATTTCAATTGCAATCTGGGATAGCCGCCCTCGCTAATCCAAGACCACCGTTTCCTGTTTCCAGCAGATTAGGGTTTTCCTAATGTATTTCTTTCACTAGGTCCAAACTGGTAGCCGGCTAGCTGGGGAACGCAACAGCTTCCAAAAACTTGCTTTTCACATGGAAACAATCAGCTTCGCTGTTTAACTATAATGTCGCAGTTATAAACGTTTGAACATTTAAAGTTAAGCACCCTTGGGTTTCGTTAGCACTCGGATGGGTCACCAACTGGCTCTGGCCAAAGCTGTTAGCAAGAGGGATGCATTCAGCGCTTGTGAGGCCAACTGAGGATCTACTTGACTGAGACGTAGCGGCTGGAATGATCAGCACTGACCACGTGACCCTACACACGTCATCCGTGGACTCCTTTGTACGGAGGCTTAACGGCAGCCAGTCGGTATAGTATGGGCCTTTCGTGGCCCTTAAGACCGAGTTTAGTGTTAAATTACCTCCAGCTCCCCTTTTCAGAAAATAAAACCTATTTATCCCTGTTGTCTGTCAGAATTTGCTTAGTACTCATAAGTAAGAAACAGCAACCACGGCAACTCATTTCACTTCATGTTCATCGAGCATATAGTACAGCGTTGCCGAAGGTGACTTTTTTCAGATACAGTATGGGAAGAGATGAGAAATGACTACACTTAGATCTAAGTGTAGTCATTTGTCATCTCTTCCTATACTGTATCTAAACAATGTAACCTCTTTGACACAGCAGTAAATATTCTGAAGATGGCCTAATAAGCCGAAAACCGGTTAAGTAAGCAAAAATAAACTTGTAGAACACACACAAAATTGTGTTTTTTAATTTATGTGACTTTTTTTTCCTTTAGGGTATGAAATGGAAGAAGATGTGACCTGGCCTACATACTTACACAGATAAATTATTTTCATAATTTCGGGTTATCACAACAATTTCATTATTCTTCAAAATGTTCAAATGTGTGTAGAACTTATGGGACTTAACTACGAGGTCATCAGTCGCTAAGCTTACAAACTACTTATGAACTAGCTAAGACTAAGGACGGCACAAATATCCATGCCCGAGGGGGGATTCGAACCCCCGACCGTATAGGCCGTGCAGTCCGTGACTGGAGCGTCTCAGTCCCCTCGGCCACCGCGGCCGGCCATTATTCTTCGTGCAGCATTTTTCAATTTAGATGAATTTGTTTTTGTATCACAGATTAGATTCATCGGATATCTCAACCTTTTTGATCTCGCGTGTCGGTTTTTACGCCGAATTAAATCGTTAAATATTAAAGATTTGCTTCGCTGATTACTTATAACAATTTGTTGTGCTTTCAAAAATCACGCAAGCCAAACCCTTTCGATAGTAAAAATTCAGTTATCAACAATAATTCAATTCCCTGATGCAGATATTGCCTCATAACATGAACGACATTGAAACGAGGCGTTGAATTAAAATTTATGCCGGGCCGGGATTCGAACCCGGGAATATCGGCGCAGAATTAAAGTGTGTGTTGTGAAGGGAGACGTGCTCTAAGACAGTTCGTTCAGCAGCATTATACATAAAGCCGCTTAAATGTGTGATAAGTTTGCATACTAAGCAAAAGGTCACGGCTTCGTATTCCGGCCACGATTGAAATTTTAATTCAACGCCTTTCCTTATTCTTTCATCATCATCATCATCATCATCATCATTATAAGAGACTGATTATGTCTTTCATCGTCCAGTCTAGGGCATAGCCTCCCTAATAGAATACTTCATGTTCCCCAATTCAGTGCTAACAATGATGCCTTGTCCGACAAGCCATGACCGAATCAAAGTAATTTTTCCTTGATATACCTTGACTCCTCTTACCCTTTACAGCCGAACCGTACGAGCCTCATAGATAATCTAGGTCCTGCAATGCGTGTAACATGACCCCACCATCTCAGCCTGTTCGCTCTAACCTGCTTCATTAATGGTTTTTATTCCTAGATTTTCTTTACTTTTCTCATTGTGGACACCTTACTGTAATTTTTCCCATCCTTGTTACATTCATGTCTGTAACCTCAGCGTTATTAATAAAGTAAACTGTATCCACCAAGATTTCACTCTTATACAACAGAATTGGTTTAAAGATAGAATGGCGCACTGCTTAGTCTTGGTACGGACTTCCTTCTTGCAGAAGAGAGTAGATTTTAGCTGAAAATTCACTACATTAGCTTTGCTACACTTTGTGTTATGTTATTCTACTATCTTGCCATCCTGTGAGAAAATTCATTCTAAATACTTGAGACTATCCACCTGTTCTATCTTTGTTCTTCCTATTTGGCAGTCTGTTTAAATATCTTTCTCACAGGCATTACTTTCGCTTTGAGATTCTGATCTACAAACAATGACTCTTACTCCTCTGAACTGTCTCTGAAATATTAAATTGCAACCTTTTAATCGAATTCTGCCATCACAACTGAGTCGTCTGCAAATGCGAGACTGTTTATTTTGTTCTCATCTATTTTATTCTCACCCTGCTAATTATTTCTTTTCAACATATGAACCATAAATAGTGAGAACACCCTTGAATTACCCCTGAACTCAACTTACCTTCAACTCTGACTGTTGTCTGACATTCTACGTAAAGACTTTTAATTGCCTGCAGAAGTTTGCCTACTATTCCATAATCGTATTGAACTTACATTATGCTTTCTCGTAGGAACAAGGTCATAAGACTTTTCTACAACTATAAAATATAGATAAAAGTCTGTGTTGCACTCTTAGCAATTCTCCATTACCTACCGTTAAGTTAAAAATCTGCTGGTCGTGAAAGCCTCTAAGAGGCCTAAATCGAATCTGCTTTTCATCCATTTGTCTTCACCTAATACTCGTACTGCCCTTTCAACAATAATAATATTTTTCCCAAAAAGTTAATTAGAGATTTAACTCAGGAGTTGCTACCCAACGGCGGAATAGCCGTGCGTGCTAAGGCGCCTTGCTACGGTACGCGCGGTCGTTCGCCATCGGAGTTTCGAGTCCTCCCTCGGGCATGGGTGTGAGCGCGTGCGTGCTTGCGTGTGTGTGTGTGTGTGTGTGTGTGTATGTGTGTGTGTGTGTTGTTCTCAGGATATGTTAGTTTAAGCAGAATGTAAGTATGACTATTGCAGTTAGGTGCCATAACTTTACAAACATTTGAATGTTTTGTAGTTATTACAGTCTTTCCTGTTTTAATGCTTGCAGATTTCGTCCTTTCAGACGGAACCTGTCCCGACTCAACTCCCATGCTTCTCTTTATATTCAATAAAAATCCACAATTTTTGAGAAACTTAACGACAGTTGCAATTCCTTCTGTATTTCCGTTTGTATTGGCAATAAAATTACGAGGCGCGTCCAGAAAGTAAGTTCCGTTTGGTAATAAAATGAAATTGTACACAGATACAGAAGAGATTTTTATTGCACAAAATTCTACAACTCTTAAACTACTTTTCCACATAAATGCCGAAATTTTGCAGGCATTTGTCATAGCGTGGCACCAGGTCTTGTATACCTTCTTCATAGAAATCTGCCGCCTGTGTCTTCAACCAGTTGGAAACAGTTCTTTCAGTTCGTCGTCCATAGCGAGAGCACTAATTGTAAACCTACTATTTTCCTGGATCTTGTCATCAATCGCGTGAACCAGTTCTTCTGTAACCAAAGATGGACGCCCACTTCGTTCTTCATCGTGCACATCACTACGCCCGCTATTGCACTGTCGGACCCATCTTCTCACCATCGAATCGCTCATTACATTTGGTCCGTAAACATCACAAATTTGCCGATAAATTTCACTTGGTTTCACTTTCCTCACATTCAGAAACCGAATCACCGACCTGATTTCACAGACGACGGGATTTTCAATCAACGCCGACATTTCAAACAAGCACAACAAAGCGTACGTAACTGACAGCGATCTCCAAATGGCGCACGTTCTTCTCCTTGATACACATCGTTTACAGCGCATGTGCGGAACTGCAATCGCAGCGCTGCAGCGGAGATAAATTGAAACGGAACTTACTTTCTGTACGCGCCTCGTATAACATGAAACTAGAAGTTCAAAAACAGCTTACAATTTTTTTAAAGCAGGGCTCAACAGATTTCTTTCTCAAAGTAGCACCAACGCGTCAAAGTTTCAATAGGTATAACTTACTCTAAGAACAACACACACACACACACATATGCCCACGTTCCCGAGGGAGGACTCGAACCTCCGGCGGGAAGTAAAAGTTTCAATATCGCTGTGAACCGAACTACTGCTACTACGACCGCATGGTTAACGTAAATAACACATTCGTGCTGCTGCTACATCTTGTATTAGTGCTATTACTGATAGCAGACTCTGCATCTCACAGAGGCCCACAGTCTGAGTTTCTGCCAGTCTTACAATTTTTATTCAAGAATGTCTACTGTTGTTATTAACGGTCATATGAGCCACGTATTCTGGATTTCACAGTAAAAACTGATATTGAAGCCAATTCCGATCCTTTGTCCTACGTGGCGTCCATCTCCTATCGTTTCATTATCCAACTAAGCTAATTCTTTGTTCTGATTTCGATATATACTAAGAGGCCGCCTTAACCGAATAAACTATCAGGACATGGTTTCCGTCCTGCCAAAGTTCTCACGTTATATCAGTCTATGATCGTAGTGCTCTCTGCTCAGCACAAAATTTGAACTTCGGTTTTGAATATGTTCCAGTGTCTAAGTGCGGGTGCGTTGTCTTGGTGAAACAGCACACGCGCAGCTCTTCCCGGACGTTTTTGTTGCAGTGCAGGAAGGAATTTGTTCTTCAAAACATTTTCGTAGGATGCATCTGTTACCGTAGTGCCTTTTGGAACGCAATGGGTAAGGATTACGCCCTCGCTGTCCCAGAACATGGACACCATCATTTTTTTCAGCACTGGCGGTTACCCGAAATTTTTTTGGTAGCGGTGAATCTCTGTGCTTACAATGAGCTGACTGGCGCTTCTTTTCTGGATTGAAAAATGGCATCCACGTCTCATTCATTGTCACAACTGACGAAAAGAAAGTCCCATTCATGCTGTCGTTGCGCGTCAACATAGCTTGGCAACATGCCACATGGGCAGCCTTGTGGTTGTCCATTAGCATTCGTGGCACCCACCTGGATGACACCTTTCGCATTTTCAGGTGCACAGAACCCACAGAAATGCCAACTCTGGAGGCAATCTGTTCAACAGTCATTCGGCGATCCCCCAAAACAATTCTCTCCACTTTATCAATCATGTCGTCAAACTGGCTTGTGCGAGCCCGAGGTTGTTTCGGTTTGTTGTCACACGATGTTCTGTCTTCATTAAACTATCGCACCCACGAACGCACTTTGGACACATCCATAACTCCATCACCACATGTCTCCTTCAACTGCCGATGAATTTCAATTGGTGTCATACCACGCAAATTCAGAAAAGGAACGATTGCACGCTGTTCAAGTAAGGAAAACGTCGCCATTTTAAGTATCTAAAACAGTTCTCATTCTCGCCACTGGCGGTAAAATTCCATCTGCCGTATGGCGCTGCCATCTCTAGGATGTATAGACAATGAACGCGGCCTCATTTTAAAACAATGCGCACGTTTCTGTCTCTTTCCAGTCCGGAAAAAAAAAAAAAAAAAAAAAAAAAAAAAAAAAAAAAAAGAACGTAGGCCTTAGAATTTGAATGCACCTCGTATGTTTATGTTTGACGAAAAGAGGGAAGGTGCATGCGGTAGGATCTCACCCTTAATCCCCCTCATCTTCCACAGAAAAATTATATGGAAAACTTTTAAGAAGCACCTGAAGATTCAACTTTAAGTTTTGTATTCGGTAGTGCGGGTCTCCATGACTCCAATAATAATAAGAAAAAAAGAAAAACAACTCAAGTGGACCAAGGACTTTCATTCAGACATTTACAATTTTAACACCTGATTTTAACTGTGTGAAAGTGTCTTAATTCTGTATAAACTAAGCCGATTCTAAACAAATATAAATCTGGAGGAGAGGCTTTGAATTAGAATTTGTGCCGAGTCCGGGATTCGAACCCGGAACCTCCTGCTTACTAATTCAAAGCCTCTCCTCCAGATTTATATCATTCATATATATATATATATATATATATATATATATATATATATATATATATATATAGTCAAAATATGTATCGTTTTATTGTTTGATATCTACTGAAATAGTTGTTTAACCGCAATCGGAAACGTTCAGATATTACTTTTGTACAGCAGTAAGGAAGTGGTGTTTAAGCATTTGCGTTCTCATTGAGTGCCGAAGTTTCGAACTGCATGAATTGTTAATAATTTTCTTCCATACCTAAACGTATAACACACCACCGTAAATCAACACTCGTTAATCGTAACATTATTCTATTACTTCTCACCATCGTTTGCAAATCAGAGATTTCCGAATTATATATTTTATAGCTGCTACAATTTATTGCTCCACTCAAACTCCTAAATGCGATGATATTTTGAATCTGCTGCTTCATTACAAATCACATAAAAAAAGTGGTTTCGCGGTATGTTTATACGCCCCAGTCGCCTGACGACGCGACAGTTTCAGAAAATCACTGGGTGTTTCGCGACTCTTATCTTACAATCTGATGTCATCTCCAAAAGCTCCTTTCGTGTTGCAGGGACTTAACTACGGGGTCAACAGTCCCTAAACTTACAAACTACTTATGTACTAAGACTAAGGACGGCACAAATATCCATGCCCGAGGGGGGGGGGAATTCGAACGTTGCTCTGGAGGGTGTTGGTGTTCACTTGTGTTTACTATACCGAACGAATTACACCCGTTGTTAGGTTGAGATAACGTGGTGAGCTGCTAGAGGAATGCAACAACAACTTAACCGAAGCTATGACATAGAGAGCCATATGAAGGTTGGATGCGGGACAGACACAGAGGGAGATGGCCGCAGTTGCTGGGATGTACTTGGCAGAAGCATTGCAACCACACCGGCACCTCCAACAATGGTTGCAGAACTGGGTATTGCACTCCTGGAAATGGTCATATATTTATTATATTGGTGTGGTGTCTGTTATTTCTGAGATATCCGAAAGAGCAGACACCATCCCAATACAATATTTACACACGAAGATGTTCAAATGTTTGTATAGCTTATGGGACCCTACTACGGGGCCATCAGTCCCTAAACTTACAAACTACCTATGAACTACTTAATATTAAAGACATCACAAATATCCATGCCCGAGGGGGGATTCCGACCGTAGTGGCCGTGCAGACCGTGATTGGAGCGCCTCAGTCCCCTCGGCCACCGCGGCCGGCCTCCATAAGATAATCCCAATCAATCAGCAGATTTTGCCTATTGTCAAACACTGAACACTTTGCTAATCGGGTGATAAGTATGAGCTGTAATTTTTTCTTCCAGTCACTTCACCAGTCAGAGGTGAGACGAAATAATTTTTCCTACTTATTTCACTGTGCCAAACAGAATATAAATTTCCACAGTGCTTCCAATCTTTTTGGAGCAATATTCAGTTTTTTTTCAATGGAATATAGTCTTTAATAAAGGACTTTCGTGTGTCCCCAAAGCAAAGCTTCGGAGTTAATTAATGAACGCAGTCTTCTTCAAGAACATGACAAGCGTTGATATAGACGTTTTGTTTTCTTTTTCCTTCTTTCTAAAAGGCTGCTTTCACGTGGAAGTAGAACAGCGTCACCAAACAGTGCGTCTCGTGGTAAGAGGATCCGTAATTACCCACTGCTAAAGGAGTCTCTCTCCAGCCGAACCTCTCCATCATGATTAGCGAAGTCTGTAAACATCCCAAGTTTCTCGGGAAGGAGATTTTTAATTCAAAAGCACAGTACGGCTGAGATTCAGAACTCTTAAATGCGGTCCACTGCAGATAAAAGATTTGGGTGACGTAGTTAGGTGACGAAGGATTCTTTAGATTCTTTCATGGCCGAGGGGACTGAGGCGCCCCAGTCACAAACATTTGAACATTTGATTTAGATTCTTGCAAAACTTTTGAGAGCGTTTCTCAGTTTACATATTTGGTACCTACTAGCAATCTTGAAGGGATC
This sequence comes from Locusta migratoria, assembly GCA_026315105.1. Lineage (NCBI taxonomy): Eukaryota > Metazoa > Arthropoda > Insecta > Orthoptera > Acrididae > Locusta > Locusta migratoria. Next base: position 483,745,050 of record CM048745.1, read on the forward strand.
AAACATTCTCTCACTTTTTTTTTCTTCGTTTAATATTAGTATCATTATAACTAAAATCAATTTTAAGTCTATTCTTTTACAATCCTCAAGTGTGGTCTCAACGTATATCCTACTGGTTAATAAACAAATTCGCTTGTTTGTAAACAGTAAGCATCAAGAATCACAGCATCATGATTCGTTTCCAATAAAATTCACAAACATTAACTCTTTCATTCTAATTTATAAACTAATACAAATACTACTATAACAAAAAACTTGTTGTCCATCTCGTCAACGGAAACTGAGATCATTGCGACGCCATTTCAGTGCTGTATGAAGATACGCCACGAACTAAGTATAATGACTAAAGTATTTTAATTTGAAAGATATTCATAATGACACTGTAAATTTAGAGGATTTTTCATGTGCCGCGGCGAAGCGACCGAGCGCATTGAGGCGTTATGCTCCGATGCGCGAGGCCGTTCCTCGTCGGGGGTTCGAATCCCCCCCTCGGGCATCGATGTTTGTGGTGTCTCCAGTATAAGATAGATAACATTTGATTTAAATTTTCCATGTGATCATCAATCGAATCCGGGTCTTCTACTTTGGGCCTGCAGTCGCCTTAACCACTTGGCTACCCGCGTTCGTCTCCCATCCTTCTCAAACTTCCACAAGTCGCACGCTATGGCTGTTTCGCACCTATCGTCCTCGCCTCTTACATTCACCATTATGCATTCCCACGCGAGGTCGAACGCATAACAGCATCTGCGGTGAAGTAAGTGAAGCTAACGCCGCCTTCGTGTGTGCCGGCCGCGGTGGCCGAGGTGACTGAGGCGCTCCAGTTACGGTCTGCACGGCCACTACGGTCGGGGGTTCGAATCCCCCCTCGGGCATGGATATTTGTGATGTCCTTAGTATTAAGTAGTTCATAGGTAGTTTGTAAGTTTAGGGACTGATGGCCCCGTAGTTGGGTCCCATAAGCTATACAAACATTTGAACATCTTCGTGTGTAAATATTGTATTGGGATGGTGTCTGCTCTTTCGGATATCTCAGAAATAACAGACACCACACCAATATAATAAATATATGACCATTTCCAGGAGTGCAATACCCAGTTCTGCAACCATTGTTGGAGGTGCCGGTGTGGTTGCAATGCTTCTGCCAAGTGCATCCCAGCAACTGCGGCCATCTCCCTCTGTGTCTGTCCCGCATCCAACCTTCATATGGCTCTCTATGTCATAGCTTCGGTTAAGTTGTTGTTGCATTCCCCTACCAGCTCACCACGCTATCTCAAATGTACAAATGTTAGTATAGCTTATGGGACTTAATTACGTGGTCATCAGTCCCTAAACTTACAAACTACTTATGAACTAGCTAATACTAAAGACGGCACAAATATCCATGCCCGAGGGGGTATTCGAACCCCCGACCGTAGTGGCCGTGCAGACCGTGACTGGAGCGCCTCTGTCCCCTTGGCCACCGCGGCCGGCACGCTATCTCAACCTAATAACGTGTGTAATTCGTTTGGTATAGTAAACATAAGTCAACACCAACACCTTCCAGAGCAACGTTCTTTTACTACCACTATCTTGGTTACCATAATATTGTTGTCTACACTTCGTAGATCCGACAGAAAGACATCGAAGCATTTTACTTCATTCAGCGGGCGACAATTCTTAATAACCTAGATATTTCAACTGATCTCTTGTTTTGACCAGTGTATATATTTGATTCTTGTATACATACATGGTGGCTAAAGGAAATATAGTCCACTATATGTAATAGAAAAAAAAATTGTAACTGAAATCTGTCTTGTAGTATAGGTTAGTTATAGAGAGAAAATTATAAATGTCATCATCCAAAATACAATCCAAAAAAGACCGTATATATAACAGCCAATTTTTTTATTGAGAAAGTGGGGGGCGTAACAAGTAGTTCGGATCACACGACTGAAAATCTATTCTCATTTGAAGCGATGAAGCCGCTCCTATACGCTTCTGTATTGAATCAAAGGGGTTGTGGTTGTGTTGGAGTATTGTAGTCCATGCTACTTACACCTATTTCAGTACTGGTGTGGTATAACAGTGGAGTGATAGGCTATGAAAATGTCTTGAACACTGTGTGCCACGTATGGTCGGGTACTATCTCTTTTCTGTTTCGAAACCTGTTATCCTCCGATATTTTCGGAGTCTAACTAAATAACCTCCGTCTCACGCAGAACCGTTGGGACCGACCGACCCTCATCTTCTGCCAGAAGGCTTCACCGTGGTCAGCGACCCGCACTCCCGGCCCTTGTCTCGGTTTTCGCTACCAAAGCTGCCACTTCTCAATCAAGTAACTCCTCAAATCCCTAAGGGGCCTCTAAGGGCTGAGTCTGAGTGCACCCTGATAGCCAACCGTTCGTTAGATCCTATCAATTACCCATCCTAGTTATAACGAAGCTCGCCTCTACATAACTTGTGTGATCGAACGGGAACCAGTATTTTTTTTTTTTTTTTTTTTTTTTTTTTTTTTTTTTTTTCGCGGGAAAATTTTAGCAAGGTAATGCGCGGCCAAAGTCGATGACGAACCTCTTCAAAATCCATTGGACTGCAATGCTGCCTCGACCTTCCTCTTCTACCGTTCTCTGACCCAACGAATACATTTGTTGGGTGTCTTCGAGGATACACCACTTGCAAGAACACGATATCAACTACGACAACGTGTGGAAACAGCATGGGCTTCTACACTCAACAAAATACGTAGAGATTCTTTGATACAAAGCCAAGTTGGGTGACAGCACTTATAGCCGGCGGACCTGCAACACGCGTTACTGGTATTATCCTCCTCCTTGATCACAAGACACATGCAGAACCACACAGCCCACGAGACATTGCTACGAACTAATGACCACACAATTAAGTACCATAGATTTACAGTCATTTGAACATTTGAGCAATGTCTCGTTGGCTCTGTGGTCCTGCGTGTGTCTTGTGAAGCAAGCCTGGGTTACATTGGCAGTTCTAATCCTGATGGGAGACAATACCTTTGGGAATGGTATTTTGTTTTATTTTACACTGTTTTATACGATGCAAACTGCAAGAAAAAACTCTTCAACGAAATCAGAAGAAAACCTTTACACAGAGAGTCTTTCCAAAAGGTCGACTCCAAATTCTGGAGATGGTCATAGATATTTGCTTTGCTTCACGATACAAACGCCTCTGAAGAAATTCGAATTGACTTCCATCGACTAAATTTATATTACTCCGTTAGGACCCACGCGCCCCGGGATACATAAGGAGGAAGTGAACATAACGATTAATATAGTCACTTCACGCTAAAAATCTGCTGTAGAAAGGAGACAAGAAGACACTAACCTTGAAGTGTGTCTGTGTTGCTTAAGTCATGCGCTGAAAGGTATTCCCATAATTTATCAAATACATTTACCTTAAGGAATCAAACAACGATACTAAAACATTTTGTAGTTTTCAAAATGAAAAGCCAAGATCGCACATTAATAGTTTATTAAATGAAGATCGGTTTCGATGCATAGTGTCACCATCATCTGGTCACGTATATGTTACAAGCTGGTCATCTTGATAAAAAGTTGGGTATAAAATAACAAGTGCAACATTGCACTTAGTCATTTTGTAAGATGTCATATTTTTAATTTGTGTATTTTTTATATAGTGACTAAGTGCAATGTTGCACTTGTTATTTTACACCCAATTTTTCAACAAGATGACCAGCTTGTAACATATACGTGACCAGATGATGGTGACACAGTGCACCGAAACCGGTCGTCATTTAATAAATTATTAATGTTTTTTTGAGGTTTGATTCCATTACTTTGAGGTGCTCCACGACCACACAATGATGAACTCACCAGATGTAATTAGCAGCATTGGCCGTTAATGTTTTATTTTAAAAAACCACAGATCGATTTCGATCACATAATGATCATCTTCAGTGTCCTTCCAACGAGCATATGCATGCCCTGAACGCAACTGCAACGGTAATTTGCAGTGTCGTTTGCAAATTACCGTTGCAGTTGCGTTCAGGGCATGCATATGCTCGTTGGAAGGACACTGAAGATGATCATTATGTGATCGAAATCGATCTGTGGTTTTTTAAAATAAAACATTAACGGCCAATGCTGCTAATTACATCTGGTGAGTTTAATTATTAATGTGCAATCTTGGCTTTTCATTTTGAAAACTATAAAACGATCAGATCGGATCCAAACCTGACAATGTCAGGTGATCTTAAAACATTATTGTACACGTATGCCAGGTGGCTTGATGAAAAGACACAAACATATAACAATGACAATTTACATGAATGGCTTTTCAAAAGGGAAAAGGAACGAGATTTAAGCGACAAGTAACAGTGCTAACCATCGTAGAGTGCTATTTCATGGATCAACGACTATGAAAATTTTATTTCCTCTCTAATGTATTGTGTATTAGTATAGTAAAATACTCATCATTTAAGACAAGTTGTATGCTTCATTGATATCGAGTGTGAAATAGAAACGGCAACCTCTTTGTGGATCACCACTCAAAAAGAGTAGAACATTTCCCAGCGTCCAGCGTCCAGCGTGATGGGCGGCAGCAGTAGGGTTGCCAGATCTCCGGGCACCGCCCGTAGTGCCCGGGTTTGGAATGAATTCTCCGGTTCTACGGGCCAATGACTCTCATCTCCGGGATTGAATGTAACCTTCATCTTAACTTTTTTAATTTTTTTATTATTATTTTTTTACGACGCTTTTTAAGTACTATGCTCATATAGCGACGATCTACATCGAACCTAACGTAACAAACGAAGGACGAACGCAACATCCACGCCCTAGGGGGGGGGGGGGATTCGAACCTCTGGCGGAAGCAACCTCGCGCACCGTTGCAAGACGCCTCAGTGCGCTCGGCCATTCCCGGCCGGCTCCTCTTTAGTAATTATGAATAACTTTTATATAAATGTCAATTTCTTATTGCAACAAAACGCTACTTTTCTATTCTTCCTCTGAAAACTTTTCACTGCTGCGTCGATAGTAATCGGCAAGCGCATTATTAAGCAAACACTGTTGCGGCAACGTGTCAACTGACGACGTCTATTATTTGTGTTCGTTCGTTCATTGTTTGTTATCAGTTTACCGGCAATTTTTGGAATACTCGGATCGTGTGTGAACAGACAAGCTTACATTAAATCAAATTAGTGAGTCATAACAGTGAAATGAATAGACGATATCTAAGTTCGTTCCGTGAAGAATGGTTGCAGGAAGAAAATTATAAAGAGTGGCTACAAAAAGTCGATACTAATGAGTGTATGTGTAAGTGAAGAATATGCAATATCTCATTTACTGTTGAGTACGACGGAGTGAAAGCTGTGAATAAACATTTACAATCAGAAAGACACAAAACGAATATTACTACACAAAAGAAGAATCAGTCGCTTCTTAAATTCTTGCCGGAACAATTTTCTGCAGAAGACGACAAAGTCACTGTAACGGAATTAACTTTGACTCACCATGGTGTGAAACTCCACCATTCTTACAATTCTCAAGATTGTGGTAATAAGCTATATCCTTATGTTTTTAAAGATTCCTCAGTGGCAACGAAAGTAAGATGCAGCTGAACGAAAAGCGAGGCAATAGTAAAAAATGTGCTTCTGCCTTATGCTAAACCGAAGCTGCTAAGCCAATTAAAACAAAATGCTCCGTTTTCATTAGGTTCAGACGCTCCAAACAAGGGCAATAAAAAACATTATCCGATAGTTGTAACATACTTCTCCAAAGATAAGGGAAAATGTAATGAAGTTCTTGATTTCTACGAAGATGTTAACGAATCTGCAGAAGCCATCTCATACAATCTAAAATTAATTTTATTGCAAAATGGATTGACACTAAATAATGTAGTTTCGTATTCAGCTGACAATGCATCAGTTAATTTCGGGAAACACAATTCTGTCTTCACTAAAGTGAAAGAAGAAAATGAAAACTTAATCAAAGCCAATTGTTGTTGTCATATTTTACATAACTTGCTGGGAGGGAGGAGATGATTAGGGTTGGGGGTGGGGGAGTTGGTCGGTTGGGAGGGGGGGGCACGTCTGGTCTCCGGGCCTGCCTCGAGTTCAATCTGGCAATCCGAGGCAGCAGACGCCTTGGGCAGAGGGTGAGGCAGCGCAGCGCAGCGCCGCCGCCGCCATCGCCGCTGCTACCGACTGCCGGAGAGCTCTGCCACGAGCTGCGTCCAGAGGCAGCCATGTTGCCGGACTGAAATGTTATAACCAGTGCATCGCGAAATTAAATGCTCCCATTGCACTCGTGGAAACTACTCTCACGAAGGACTTGAAATTAAAATTTTGTCAGCGAGTGGTTTCGATCAACAACCCTCACATTGCAAGTCACGCACTTTACCGCGTGACCAATGACGTATCTCCAGCAGATCTCTTGGAACAACACAAGACTTCCAGCATGAACTGCTTCAGTCTACAGTGTTGCCAGATTGTGCAGATAGCCGGACTTACAGCGTATCATCGCGGCCACGTTTAGTGTCCCATTGCGCGATCAGCCGACAGCACCTAGAAAACAAGGCCTCACGAAGGCCGTGCTACGTCACAGTGACCAGGCCGTGGCCGCCAGCGGAATGGCTGGCCGCTACGAGGCAGTGGGCGTGCCATAGCGGCCAGCCAATAATCTGGCGGCCGCGGCCTGGTCACTGTGACATAGCACGGCCTGTCGCGAGGCCTTGTTTTCTAGGTGCTGTTGGATCAGCGCGGACTTGGGCCCCGCTGTCAAAAAGTGTACAGTCCTTATCGTAGCATTTTGGGTGGTTTGCAGTATGCCCTGAAGTTAGTCTGCTTATCACCAGATAGTTACGGGAGACCGGATATGCTAGCCACAGGGTCGGTTGTCACAATGTTTATAACTCGGTCACGAGATATCTCACAGCACTGGAATGAATGCATTAAGAGTGGCAGCATTATCGGCATCTTCTGTATGAAGTTTCAGTTGTTCGCGTCGTTTGAGTGAACAGCTAACCATATTTTGTAAAAGGTATAAAAAAGCCAAGATCGCTGATCATCAATTTTTATTTACGACGACCGGTTTCGCTGAACTATGTCAGCATCATCTGGTCAAATAAAATCATTTTACAACTGATTGACATTACAAGATTATGGCCTATTACCGTTAGATTTAACAACATAACTTTCTGCTGTACTGATAATCGGAATCTATAGTCACGTAGTCCACACGCATGAACCACAGACATTGACGAGGTGGGGTGGCTTGCGTGCCTCAACGATACAGATAGCCGTACCGTAGGTGCAACCACAGCGGAGGAATATCCGAAGAGTGGCAACAGCCTTTTCTGTATATGCAGGGGCAACAGTCTGAATGATTGACTGAGCTGGCCTTGTAACATCAGCTAATGTCGCTTTGCCACACAGTTACTGCGAACGGCTGAAAGCAAGGGCAAACTGCAGGCGTCACTTTTCCCGATGACATGCAGCTCTACTGCATGACTATATGATGACTGCAACCTCTCATGTGATTCCGGAGGTAAGAAGTCCCCCAATCGGATCTCTGGGTAGAGACAGTAGGATTTCATCAGGGAAGCCAACAATGGCATTCTGCGGATCTGAGTGTATCATGTTAGAACCGTTAATCGGATAGGGAAGTTAGATAATGTAAACCGGGAAATGGATGGTTTGAAGGTAGATATAGTGGGGATATAGTAGGGATAGTAGGTATCAGTGAAGTTCCTTGGAAAGAGTAACAGGATTTCTTCTCAGGCGAGTACAGCATTATCAGTGCAAAATCAGTTGGGGGTATTACAGTAGTAGGTCTAATATGCTGGTAAAGTAATACGAGCAGCGCAGTGATCGCATTGTCGAAGTCAAGAGTCAAGATAGATATAAACCGACCATCGACCACTGTGGTATACGTTTACATGCCCACTAGCTCTGCCGATGGTTAGGATATCGAAAAACTGTCTGAGGAGATAAAGGAAATTATTCAGAAAGTTAAGGGAGAGGGAAAATTAATTGTGGTGTGGGACTGGAATTCTATAGGAGGAAAAGGAAGGGAAACGTAAATAGGAGGTGAATAGGTCTTGTGAGAAAGGAATGAAAGACGAAACCGCCTGGTAGGAATTTGTACAGAACATAATTTAATCATAACAAACACTTGGTTTAAGAATAATGTCAGAAGGTTGTATACGTGGAATAGACCTCGAGACACTGGAAGGTACCAGATAGATTTTACAATGGTAAGACATAGACATCTGAACCCGGTTTTAAACTATTAGACATACCGAGGGGCAGATATAGACTCTGTCCATATCTTACTGGTTATGAACTGTAGACAGAAATTGAAGAAACTGCAGAAAGGAACGACTATAAGGAAATGGGACCTGGATAAATAGAAGGAACAAGAAGTTCTTGAGAATTCAGAGGAAGATTTGAGAACAATTAACAGAAACAGGAAATATAAAGCAGTAGAAGAGGAATGGGTAAAGAGATGAAATAGTCAAGGCAGTAGAGGACCAAATAGGTAAAAAGGCAAGACCTACGAAAATCCTTGGATATCATACGAAATACTAAATTTAATTGATGAAAGGGGAAGATCTAAAAATGTAGTAAATGAAGGAGGCAGAATGGATTACAGACAACTAAGCAATTCCTAATTTTTGACAGTATTGATTCGAATACACTCTTTCAAATTCTGAAGTCAGCAAGGGTAAAATGGAGGGAACTTACAACTTTTACATTAACCAAACAGCTGTTAATATAGTTGAAGAGCATGAAAGGGACACAGTGGTTGGGAAGGGAGTAAGAAAAATTTGTAGCCTTTCTCCATCGCTATTCAATTTATACGAAATTTAAGAAGGAATTAGCGTTCAGGGTGAAGAAATAGAAAAATTTCGTTTTGATGATGACAGTGAAATTTTGTTACTTGGGCAGAAAAATAACACACGATGGTCGCAGTACAAAGGATATAATACTCATAATGGCAATGGGAATAAAAGGGTTTTTGAAGAAGATAAATTTTTTAACATCGAATTTTAACTGAAGAGTAAGGAAGTGCTTTCTGAAGGCATTTGGGTGGAGTGTTGCCTTACACGGGAGTGAAACTTGTACGATAAATTGTTTAGCCAGGAAGAGGATAGTGGTTTTCGAAATGTGGTGCTACAGAAGTATTCTGAAGATTAGGTGGGTAGCTCGCGTTACTAATGAAGAGCTATTGGACAGGAGGAGAAAATAATTTTTTTGCATACCCTAGCTAAACAAAGGGATCAATTGGTAGGTCACTTTCTTAGACATCAAGAAATCGTAAATTTGGCATTGGAGGGAAGTGTGTGGGAGAAAAATCGCAGAAGGGGACCAAGATACGAATATAGTAAGCAGCTTCAGATGGATGTGGGTTGCCATTCTTATGAGGAGATGAAGAGGCTTTCTGAGGATAGAGTAGGGCGGAGAGCTGCATCAAACCAGTCTCCGGATTTAAGATCACAATAACAGTCACGTCGTGTATACATCAATATATTATGTGCGTTCTTTCTCAAACAATAAGAAACTCACAATCCTAGATGCTAGATAAAATTTTCAAAATAGTGCTTCGGGATTGCTTGTCACACGACTTACGGGGATGGTTGTCAAGCAGAACAAGCAGTGTTTCAAATTACCCAGCTTCAAACATGAAGATATATGACACTCCAGGAATAGTGACTTCCGCATATCCTCTTGTGTTTCCACCATCAAATATCCAAGCAGGATTCACGGCTGATACTGTAAGCACCGACTCAATACAAGAAGGAGACTAAAAATTTCAAACATTGCACGTCTCCACAAAACAAATTACTTAGACAGCTATTTGTGATCCAGCCTTCTTGTAGTGGAGTCTAGGCCCAATTTTGTTATTTCCGAAAGGCATCAGCCTTTCCCTAAAGCTGGAGAAAGCAAACAATAAACGAACAACAACAAATAAAGGAAGTGCTTTTTGGCAGTCCTGTAAAAGAGTAAAAATTCACGGATATCAAGAAGCGTGTTCTTCCAGCTGAAAAGAATAAACTTAGAAGGAAAAGCCCCCCCCCAAAAAAAAAAAAAAAAAAAAAAAAAAAAAAAAAAAAAAAAAAAAAAAAAAAACCACTTCTAACCAGTGACGGTGAATACGATCAATGCTTTTCTATTGTATGTCGATTCATTTACTAACAGCAGATAAAGGGAAACGTTGGTACAACGTACGCACTGAAGGAAATGGAAACCATCAGGAATGTACGTCAGGATGTGGCTCTTATAATTGTCAAAGTTGCTGGACTGATGTTTCAGATCATTCTGTTGAGTCCTGGGAAATTTTAGTCTTAATGTTATTATCAATTGACAGTTTTCGAAAATGTTTTTAAACCTGTGGCAACGAACTGCTGTCGTAATCGGTCCTTATACATAAAAACTACTTATATTAAGAACAACACACGTACCGACACCCGAGGGAGGATTCGAATCTCTGAAGCGAGCGGAGGCACGATCTGCAGCGTGACGCTCCAGACCGTACGGCCCTTCACGCGTGGCAATGGACAGTTATCACTGAAGTCCTATCCTCTCAGCTTGTAAGTCTTTTTTTCCATATGTCGAATTACTGAACTTGTTGTGTTGAATCATCTGAATTATGTTGCTCGTGTTTATGTTATTTGTGTGAAATAGAAATCTTATATTTTAATCTCGGATGCTTCTTTGTCTTGTAGAGGTTTAAAGTAACACAACATGGATTTTGTTTCTTCAAGCACCTGTATTTATTACGTGATATTAAAACGTGACCACAAACCCCGATTCCTGTGACAATCCTTCCAGTCCCTGGGTCGGTAGTCACAAACTTAATAGAGAAAGCAATTCTATCACAATTATAACGCCATAAATTATTTCTAAAATATTTCTTAAGACTACAGCCTACAAGTTAGTTAGATAAAAATGCGAATATTTATTTTGGTTACGGCAAAAAAGATTGAAGAAGTAAAATAAAAACACAACTAATGAGAAACTCCAGGAAGCACAAAGTACAAACACCCAAAACTCTCACAAACACAGACAAGGCAATACTCCTGATACAATCAGCAAAAATAAATGGTACACCCTTACATACAAACAAAAATCAACACACAAAATAGCAAACATACTAAAGAATCAAGGTTTACAAACTGCCTATAGAACAAGAAACACACTCCTGTCACAGTTGCTAACAACAGATAAACCAGACAAATATGAAGGGGCAGGTATATATCAGCTAGAATGCCAAGAATGTAAATCAGTATATCTGGGAATGACAGGCATAAACTTCAAAACCAGATATAAAGAACATATAAGAAGCTGGAAGTATGAAAATAGCCACTCCACCTTTGCAGAATACCTGATAGAACACGGACATGAACCATCCACCATGGAACAAGATATGAAAATTATCAGAACCAATAATCGAGACAGAAAGATCCTGACACTACAAGAAAACTTTCATACACAGAGAGCCCTGGCAATGAATAAGAAAGTGATCAATGATCAGATCAACATAAGTAACAACTCACTGATCAAGCTGGCCACAAAAACAGTGAAAAACAGTAATGAAACATGAAATGCCCTACCTCCTTCTCCCTCTCGCTCCGCTCCCCCCCTCCCCCTACTCCCATATTCAAAAAACGAACACAAAATACAACACACACACACACACACACACACACACACACACAATCTACACAGACACCAACACAAACAAAAAACAGCTGATACACTCAGAGATACAAGGAACACAAACAAGATACAGTCGAAAAGCGACAGTTGGCAACACTAAACATCGTAAACAAACGTTCAAAAACGAGTACACAGTGAAGTGGGATACAAGGGTTTTCATCAAGAACGAAAATACCGTATCCTACTGAAGACCTCACAAACATCTCCATCAAGACACACATGGAATAACACAGAAAACCGTAAGTAGGGCCAAAAACCGGATAATTAAATTAACTTTGCAAAAGCTAGTGCTACAGAAGTTGTTTCTAACCTAGTAGATCCGAACTTTAAAAATTGTAACAAGACTGTTAAATGTCATACTGTGAAAAATACATATAATATTATGACGATACTACAATATTATACAAAAATAACATGTATTACAGGTCACTGATGATGCTTCACAATAAAGAAGCGAAATGCGCATGGCACACAAAAAAACGCCTTTCATTTAGTTTCTAAAGACGGTAATACACCTCCACCAAGTAAAATGTGACTACCATACCCGATATCTCCTAGTGACGACACTGTAGCACTTTCATGTTAACTGCAATTGATGTGTTGCATTTATAACATCGTAATAAGCGATGTATATTACGTTGCGCAGTTTCAAACGAACAGTTGTCAACAAATTACGAAACTGAAAGACGCGAGGTTTGCTCGTGGTTCGCGTAGCCCTGGAACGGAGATCGCGCGTTGCTGCTCTACAGGGATGTTGGCCTGGATTGACAAGTACATGGCTGAATGTTTGATGTAACAGCGCACGCTCCAGTGGTTGGCACCGACTGTAGGAAGGCGTGGGGGGGGGGGGCAATTCTAGGGGTGTTTATATGTGGCAATGAGGCATCAGTGCAAGACTACACATATCGCTCATAGAATGGACATAAGTATTGTTGAGCAAGACAACCTTTCTTCCGCTCTGCATGGGGAAGAGAAGAAATTATGATGAAACAGTCATAAAATATCTTTACTAATTTCGATGTCATCGTTTATTCATTTTTTAGGATTACAGCTCATAGTACCAAAATTAAATTCCAATTGAATGTAGAACCACAATATTTTGTTGACGTGCTTTTTGGTCTGAGAAATCTATAACTATATTCTATATACGAGGCGCGTCCAGAAAGTAAGTTCCGTTTGGTAATAAAATGAAATTGTACACAGATACAGAAGAAATTTTTATTGCACAAAATTCTACAACTCTTAAACTACTTTTCCACATAAATGCCGAAATTTTGCAGGCATTTGTCATAGCGTGGCACCAGGTTTTGTATACCTTCTTCATAGAAATATGCCGCCTGCTGTTTGGTAACAATTTCATCCATCAGTGATCGCGAAATTTGTGGGAAGTCCATAGCGAGAGCACTGATTGTAAACCTACGGTTTTCCTGGATCTTGTCATCAATCGCGTGAACCAGTTCTTCTGTAACGAAAGGTGGTCGCCCACTTCGTTCTTCATCGTGCACATCACTACGCCAGCCATTGAACTGTCGGACCCTTCTTCTCACCATCGAATCACTCATCGCATTTGGTCCGTAAACATCGCTATTCTGCCGATAAATTTCACTTGGTTTCACTTTCCTCCCATTCAGAAACCGAATCACCGACCTGATTTCACAGGCGGCGGAATTTTCAATCAACGCCGACATTTCAAACAAGCACAACAAAGCGTACATAACTGACAGCGATCTCCAAATGGCGCACGATCTTCTCCTTGATAAACATCGTATACAGCGCATGTGCGGAACTGCCATCGCAGCGCTGCAGCGGAGATAAATTGAAACTGAACTTACTTTCTGGACGCGCCTCGTACTGCACAAAAATCTGGAAAACCGTCGTGAAATTTTCATAGGTTTCCACAGATCTTTTGAACACCATAGAAATATAGCCGCGGACAATAAAGTTCGATGCATTGTCTTGTAACATTAAGGTAGATGAACGAATAGACTACAGTTACCTTACTGCCTTTCGAAATCTTCCGTAACTATGAACCGCTGAGCTCTGCAATACATGTACTGATAACTTTGCACGAAATCTTCCTTTGGGATGCCGTATAAAAGCCTCGTCACATTTCGCTCGTAATCAGGAATATTGTGAAATCTCCTGAGTTTGAGTCGAGGGAATAAGAAGAAGTCTGGAGGATTGAGATCCGATTACTATGGTGAATGTTCAAGTTCCACGAAACCTTTTGCCTACATACAGCTAATATCGTCAAACAGTTCCTGGTAAAAAAAAAGGGGGGGGGGGGGTGCTACATCCATCGTACTTGCCGGATCGCAGTCCTCAAGACGTCTGCCTATTGCCTTGTCTCCAACTAGCTTTGCAAGGTAAGAGCTTTCAGGATATCCTCGACAGCTGACGAAACTAACTAGGCTTTTGAACACCATCCAAAAGAGACTTCGTGCAAAGTTTCCAGGATGGGATCGCAGAGCTCATAGGTGCATACTTATGGTTCGTGACTATTTCGAAGGACAGGAAGGACACTTTAGTTAAAAGTTCATCTACATTAATGTTTCAGGTCAATTTACAGAATTTTATTTCTCGAGTTGCTTCACACATTAGTAAAAATACAGTTCTAACAAAATGTCAGTTTGGTTTCCAAAAAAGCTTTCCAACTGACAATGCTATATATACCTTCACTGATGAAACATTAAATGCTTTGAATAACAGGACATCACCAGTTGGGATTTTTTGTGATCTCTCAAAGGCTTTTGATTGTGTAAATCATGGAATTCTTCCACATAAGCTTAAGAATTGTGGTGTGAGTGGACAGTGCACAAATGGTTTTAATCATACTCAACTGGAAGAGTGCAGAAAGTTGAAATAAGCAGTTCACATTATACACATGAAACAATTAATTCCTCTAACTGGAGATTTATAAAAAAATGGGGTCCCACAAGATTCGATCTTGGGTCCTTTGCTGTTCTTAATATATATTAATAACTTGCGATTCTACATTCACGAAGATACTAAGTTAGTATTTTTGCTGATAATACAAGTATAGCTATCACACCTGAAAAACAGGAATTAACTTATGAAATTGTAAATGATATATTTCAGAAAGTTATTAAGTTGTTCTCTACAAATTGACTCTCATTAAACTTTTATAAAACCCAGTACACAATTTCATGCAGTAAATGGCATGACACCATTAATAAATTTAGACTTCGAACATAAATCTGTGGCTAAGGAAGAATATTCAAAATTTTTAGGTTTTTGCATTGACAAGGGACTGAATTGGAAGAAACATATTGAAGATCTCCTGAAACGTTTGAGTTCAGCTACTTACGCTATCATAGTCTTTGCAAAATTTAGTGATATACATCTCAGTAAATTAGCTTACTACGTCTATTTTCATTCATTACTTTCATATGGGATCATATTCTGGGGCAATTCAACATTGAATAAAAACGTATTCACTGCACAAAAGCGTGTAATCAGGAGCTGGAACCAGGAAAAAGCATCCTGCAGACGTTTATTTAGGGATCTAGGGATCTTCCGACCCAATTCAAAAGTAATAGCAGTGTGCAGAGCTACAACACTAGGAGAAAGGATGATATTCACCATTCGAGGTTAAATATAACTTTAGCTCAGAAAGAGGTGAATTATGCTGCCGCAAAAGTCTTTGGTCACTTACCAAGTAGCATCAAAATTATGACAGATAGCCAACGAGTATTTAAAAAGAAATTAAAGGAATTTCTGAATAGCAAGTCCTTCTACAATGTAGATGAATTTTTAGATAAAACCGTTAAAAGTATTTAAAAAATAAAAAAGATAAGAAACCACTAAAATGTAATAAAATATCCTTAAAATATTGATTGTCAAGTGTAGGACACATTCTTAGACATCGAGGAATTGTGAATTTAGCATTGGAGGGAAGTGTGTGGGGTAAAAATCGCAGAAGGAGACCAAGAGACACATATAGTAAGCAGATTCCAATGGATGTGGGTTGCCGCTCTTATGAGGAGATGAAAAGGCTTGCTCAGGATATATTAGGGTGGAGAGCTGCATCAAACCAGTCTCCGGACTGAAGACCAAAACAACAACAACAGTGTAATAATAAATGTTAAAAATTGAAAATTAGTGTAGTCTTTGAAAAACATTGAAGAGTCTCTTAATTCACAGTAGTTCCACAGTGAAATTGAATAATTTAGAAGAAAAAAAATTGTAATGTGCTCCAGTAAGACAACCCTCTGAGGCTCTCCCACACAACACATTACCAATGTGCCATAATTTCGTCATAAGCGTTATTAACTCCAGAAAGCAGGATTATTTACACTTGGTGACCAGCTTTGCATGATGGAATAGGTGGTCCGTGGTATTCAAATGTTCAAATGTTTGTACAGCTTATCGGACTTAACTACGGGGTCGTCAGTCCCTAAACTTACAAACTACTTATGAACTACTTACGAACTAGGACGGCACAAATATCCATGCCCGAGGGGGGGATTCGAACCCCCGACCGTAGTGGCCGTGCAGACCGTGTCTGAAGCGCCTCAGTCCCCTCGGCCACCGCGGCCGGCGGTCCGTGGTATGACTGCGTCAAATGGTCAAATAACGTTTACGCCGTCCCTAAGACACAGTTACCAACGCAGTCATCGAGTCTTGAACAAGACATAATCAAGCAAGATTTGGAACTGACACAGGTAAATTCCAAAATGGCACTTTAATCTTTCCTCGTTGGATGTTGGATGGCATAGCCCTGGAACGGGCAGCTCTACTTTAAAGGCAGCGGCGTGTTGCGTGCGCACGCAACTGCAGGCTCGCTGTCTGGAGCGACGCGCCGGCGGCTGAAAGTTTGATGCGACACCGCACGCTCCTCTGCGGCTGGCACCCGCCACCCTGCCACTTTCCATTAACCTGCCGCGCTGAGACCGCGAGGAGCCACTCATTGCGAATATCACCCACAAACGAGGCAGAGGAAGTGTGGCAGGCACGACGCCAATCCACCCATTGTTAACGGTGGTAGAAATGGCTAAACAATCCATTTTATCCTGTTAGCTAGGATATTTTAAGTGAAGAAACTGTTTCTCAGTTTCTATATCACTTACAATGCTTCATGTTAAGAACTTTGTATGACGGGCAACCACAGCTAAAATATTTATACATATTTGAGTGACTTTCACACAGTTAAAAATTAGGTGTTAAAATTGTAAGAGTCTGAATGAAAGTCCTTGATCCACTTGAGCTGTTTTTCATTGGAGACGTGAAGACCCGCACAACCGGTTTCGCAACCTTCAGTTGCATCTTCAGGCGCTTTTTATTTATTTACCACCGATTAATACGTCCGATATTTCTAACAGTTAATAAAACTCACACTTATATCTTACATAGGCGTTTGTTTGGGAGATATAAGTGTGAGGTTTATTAACTGTTAGAAATATCGGACGTATTAATCGGTGGTAAATAAATAAAAAGCGCCTGAAGATGCAACTGTAGGTTGGGAAACCGGTTGTACGGCTCTTCACGACTCCAATAAAAAACAGCTCAAGTGGATCAAGGACTTTCATTCAGACTCTTACAATTTTATCACCTAATTTTTAACTGTGTGAAAGTCGCTTGGATATGCTTCATGTTAAAACAGAAATGTAAATCGAATCAAATGTAGAAGATACGCACACGCTAGACACAAAACACACACATATACTCTCCCTCTCTCTCTTTTTCTTGATAACACACAGCTGCGACTGTTAAAAATTCTTTATCAAGAACTCACGACCGGTTTCGCAAATTAAATTTGCATTATCAGGTGCTCATTTCATTCAGGTACTTATATTACTTTGACTCTAAACTAGCTGATCCCCATCATTATCCTTGAGTTGTAACCAAGTTGCCTATAAAACCACCTATAAAATCCCTTTTGTCCAAGAAGTGGAGCTCCGTCAACTTGTAAACTGAATAAAATCCCATACCGAAAACAGCAAATTTTCATCAGCCATGGCCTACACCTGATATAAAACATTACACTAAGAACGGTATTCAGCATAAAAGCCGCTTCTGGGGGTAAAAGAAGATTAAAAACTATTAGCGTACTGGCACTTTACCTCCAGAGGAGGTAAACACACACACGCACGCACATACACAGTCTTCCTATAAACATTTTTATTGTCAAAGAAATTATTTATAATTCGAGTGTTAGCATTGATCGACTGTGTCAACCAAAGTTAGTTTTTTTTCATTCTTAATTCAAATTACGGTCTGTTGTAATACTGGCGGTCCCATTTATCTTCAGGTTGAGCCTCTGTCGGTCACTTGCATTGCTCACGTGTTTCTGTTTGGTTGTTTGTAAATCTATCGGACCAAACTGCGTGGTCATCAGTCCATGTGTTTCTAGCGATCGTACATTGTCAACTACTGGAACTTATTTTTGCCCGTGTTCTTTTTGGTGTACTAAGTCGGCCATGCGACCGCTGACGTAAGTATAATTTTTGTATGGTAATTCTGAATAGCCGGCCGCGGTGGCCGAGGGGACTGAGGCGCTCCAGTCATGGTCTGCGCGGCCTCTACGGTCGGGGGTTCGAATCCCCCCTCGGGCATGGATATGTGTGCCGTCCTTAGTATTAGTTAGTTCATAAGTAGTTTCTAAGTTTAGGGACTGATGACCCCGTAGTTAAGTCCCATAAGCTATAGAAACATTTGAACATTTTTTGAATTATGAATACCGACTTTACATTGTATTAAAATCTATCACCAGCAACTATGTTTTACTTCTATTTATACTTTTAGAGCCTTTTTCAGAAAACGGTTATTAGAGGCGGAGATTCACAGGTTTCTAAATGAAGATTTGAGTGACAGAATTTAACTGGTCTGATGGGAATGAATAAATGGAAGAAAATAGCAGTTACGGATCACAACAATAAATCAAAAATAGTAGTTCTTTTAGAGGGAAGAGAACACATACATCTTGATGAAGAGGAAAAGCAACGTCATACAATTGAAGATACTTTTGATTTTATAAATGGGTATTTTATTTTTAAAGCTGACCAAACGGAGTTGTACAGAAAAATGTCAAAAACGCCCTCAAAATATATAATAAATAATCTAACTTGTCCAAAGAGATCTGCTAAGGGTAATACATAAGGAGTCATAACATCCAACAAGATTTTTAGAAAAAAAAATATAGGTCAAATTTTATAATTTTTTTTTTCTAATAATTATAAGACAAAATAAGCTTAATATTTATTAAATACCAAGGACATTTAGACAGTGTTTTTCACGTGTCTAAATAAAACGAGGGCTGGTTGACACAGTCACCCACGCGACCACTGGAGTTACAAACACTGATGCGACGACTCAAGGTAATTCTTGCTCTCGATTGAGAGGGCATTGCTTCAAGAACCATTCTCTTTCTACAGATTTAATTATACCAAGCGTAATTCATGTATATGCCCATAATGGAGGTTTTTTTTTTCTGACCACTTTAGGTTAAGGTAATAAAACTAAAAGTGGGCCTTTGCGATCGTCTTTTCACAGCTCGAAATTTAAATGAAAATAACGGCTTAACCATTCATCTGAGACGAAAATTCAATAACCTGATTTGTAGAGGATACAATTCTCTACAACTTTGCTCTCTTGTGTTTTTTCGTATCTTGTATCGTTTCAGAGGTATTTGCAAAAATAACGGCGATTTTGGTATGTCTGTTTGTGTGTCCGTCTGTCTGTAACGTGTTCTCCATTTTTAAGACGAACCGTTCAACTGATCAACACCAAATTTTACAGACATAATTGTCGGCTACCAGAGACCAGAACCTCGCTTTTTGAAATATTTCGGACAAGAAATACGTTAGTAATACCTAAAAAGGTCGGTGGGAATGTAATTTTAATTGCATATAAACCGTTCATCTGACGCTAAAATTGAATAACCGAATTTGTAGAGGATAAAATTCTCTACAACTTTGCTCTTTTCTGTTGTCTTTTTTTTTTTTTTTTTTTTTTTTTTTTTTTTTTTTTTTTAAATATCTTGTATCGTTTGAGAGATATTTGCAAAAATAACGGAGATCTGACACCGTCTATCGAATTAACGAAAACCAGCCGTTCGCAGATGTCACGTGACATTCCTCGCCCAGAACTCTCTGGGCCATACGCCATCTTGCGTTGCGTATTTGATGATTTTCTTATTGTAACTTACACGTTGTTATTTCAAAGCAATAGCGCACTCAAGAATTAACAAAAACACGTCGTTCTTCGTACGATATATGATAATCTAGTGTCTACAAATGCCATATTAGCATCAGTAAACAACGGCTATCAGTAGTATAAGATTGCCGGCTGCGGTGGCCGAGGGGACTGAGGCGCTCCAGTCACGGTCTGCACGGCCAGTACGGTCGGGGGTTCGAATCCACCCACGTGCATGGATATTTGTGCGTCCTAGTTCGTAAGTAGTTCATAAGTAGTTTGTAAGTTTAGGGACTGATGACCCCGTAGTTAAGTCCCGTAAGCTTAACAAACATTTGAACATTTGAAGTATGAGATTAAAGTACAGAACTCCTAAATGATCGCCGCAGCGTAGTGGGAAATGCGTTATAGTGTGACGCTGAAGGTCAGTGGTTCGGAACCGGTCACTACCAATTTTATATTTTCTTAAAAGGGCTTCAGACACTCTTATTAATTAATATTTTATTATTTACATTATCAGTTTGGTCCAAAATGTTTGCAAAAACTTATAAGGCTACAAATCTAAAGTGGGCCGTAGAACACGCGTCATGGTTTTTTTTTTTTTTTTTTTTTTTTTTTTTAACAATGTTTCAGCTGCTATGGAAGTGGAATTTGCCTTTATAAATAGTATGGTTGGTGGGAATCGAGTGGCAGATTATTTAGTGGGGTGTGTTGTGTTGCAGGCTCGGCGTGCCCGGGCGAGTGTCCCCCGGAGCTGGCGCCGGTGTGCGGCAACGACGGCGTCACGTACCGCAACCTGTGCCAGCTGAGGAGGAGGGCCTGCGTCCAGGGCACCAGCGTCAGGGTCGCACACGTGGGGCAGTGCGGTGAGTCGCCGCGAGCTGCTGGCCCACCCTGCCTGCTGATACTAAACTCAAACACTGTGTCACATGGGTTAAGGAAAGGGAAACCTACGTTCTTAGCGTTTGTGGATCTGGAGAAGGCTTTCCACAATTCTGACTAGAATACATTTTTTTTCCAGATTCTGAAGGTAGCAGGGGGAAAATGTACTGACTGACGAGTTATATTCAACTTGTACAAATAACAGAAAGCAATCTTTTCAGTCGAAGGTCATAATAGTGTTGCAGTGGTTGGAAAGGGAGTAATACAGGAAAGGGAAACCTACGTTCTGGGGGAAGCTTTTGATAATGTTGACTGGGATATATATATATATATATATATATATATATATATATATATATATATATATATATATATATATATATTCTGATGGTAGCAGAGTAGAATGTAGTGAGTGAAGAGTTATATTCAACTTATACAAATAACAGAAAGAAATTATTTCAGTCAAAGGTCATGATAGTGTCGCAGTGGTTGGAAAGCGAGTAAGACAGGCTCCTAGTCTTTCCCCAATGCTGTGTTTCATTCTGTGCATTGAGCGAGCTGGGAAAGAATGCAAGGAGAAATTTGGAGAGGGAATTTAACCCACTTCTTCCCAGTGTTGCGTACACGCACAAAATTTAGCCTTACAAAATGCAGTCGAAATGGACTTACTATACAAAGTTCACCACACATGTGTTAAAAGACATTCACGAGTTCTCTGTATATGTGTTAATGTTTCACAATTACCTTAACACTTCGTAAAAAGATGCAAGATTTACAAACGTCAGACGATCTACATACACAAGAAATGGCAAGTTCAGCTTCACACAGAGTGTTTTTCAATATTTCATGAGTGATACCATCAATGTAAGTCAGAGTTATCATATAATAGACAATATTGCACAGTTTGAACAAATAGAAGAATGTGGTCACAAAAACTAAATTTTTCTATTTTTTTCTAGGAAACAACGCAACATTATGGGTGGTGCAAATTACAACACATACTGCTAGTTTGTAATATTTGTAATGTTATTTGAATTGTTTTAAAGACAACCTGATGACTAAATATAACACTTTTTCACATTTTCTATTATTGGGAAGAAATGGGTTAAGTCCAGGGACAGCTAATAAAAACCATGCGGCTTGCTGACGACATACTAATTCTATCAGAGGCGGTAAAGGACATGGAAGAGCAATTAAACGGAATGGATAGTATCTTGAAAGGAAGGTATAAGATGAACATTAGGAAGAGTAATGGAATGTAGTCTCAGAAAATCAGGTGATGCTGAAAGAATTTGATTAGGTAATGAGACAATGAAATAGTAGATGAGTTTTGTAATTTTTATAGCAATATAACTTCTGATGGGCGAAGTGAAGGAGACATAAAATGCAGAATGGCTATGCAAAGAAAACCGTTTCTGAAGAAGCGAAATTTGTTGACATAATATATTAATTAAAATATTAGAAAGTCCTTTCTGAAAGCATTTGTCTGGAGTGTAACATTGTATGGTAGTGAAACGTGGACGATAAGGAGTTCAGGTAAAAATATGATAGAAGCTTTTGAAATGTGGTGCTGCAGACGAATGATGAAAATTAGATGGGTAGATCACGTAACCAATGAGGAGGTGCTCAACAGAACCGTGGAGAAAAGGAGGTTCTGGCGTATCCTAAGAGAAGGGATAGGTTGGTGGGATACACTCTGAGACATCAAGGATTCATTAACTTCGCTTTAGAAGGAAGTCTGTGGATTAAAAACCCTAGAGGAAGGCCAAGAAACGAATACACTAAGCAGATTCAAAAGGATTTAGGTTGCTGTACTTATTCTCAGATTAAGACGCTAGTACAGGACAGGGTAGCGTGGAGAGCTGCATCAAATTAGTTTGCGGACTGAAGACCACAAAAGCAACAACTATGTCAGTGAATGTAACGAACATTTTACCAATCTGTTTAACAACCATGCTGAAACGTTTAAACTCAATATTAGGACTTTTCAAATTTTTATGCAAGGTGAGTGACACAGTGGAAATACCGATCCATTCAAATGTTAAAATGCTTATTAAGCTGATGGGACTTTACTGCGGGCTTATAAGTCGCTAAACTTACAAACTACTTATGAACTACTTTACACTAAAGACAACACAAACATCCATGCCAGAGGGAGGATTCGAACCTCCGACCCCAGAGGTTTCGCGATCCGCAACGTGGCGCTCCAGACAATACCGATCGTTCCAATGTATGTAAAGCTATGGGATCAAATTACAGTGGTCATCAGTCCCTAAACATACAAGCTACCTAAACTAATTTACGCTGTTGCCGCAAGGAGGACTCGAGCATCCCACGGGGAGCAGCGGCGCACTCCTTTGCAAGGCGCCTTAGAGAGCTCCGCCACTCCAGTGGAACAGGGTGAAATGGTCTCAGAGTTTCACTTAAGTTCCAATTCCAAAGTAAGCAAGTGCAGAAAAATATGTGAAAATTAGAACAATAACAGTTTAATAAGCCGTAGTTGCAAAATACTAACCCGAATTATTTACAGCCGAATGAAAAACTGGATGAACTCCACCTCGAGGAAGATCAATTTGCATTTAGAATAAGAACACGCGAGGCAATACTCGCAATACTCTAGAGGATAGTTAGAAACAGGCAAACCTACACTTTCAGCTTTTGTAGAGACTCGCAAGATTACGGAAGAATAGTCTGTCGCTTTCTGCACTCTGCTTTTTAAGCAGCATCATACATATGGTTTTAACTCGTTGCTTCTGTACTCTGTTATGAACACTGTTTAGAGGTTGTATAAATGTATTTACCTTAAAATGATAAGATGACAATAACTCAGATGCATGAGAATCTAGGTCAGTATGGCCATTCACCGCCCCGCCGGCGCCTCTACGACATTGCCATCTCCTCTTAGTAGCCTCACTGTGTTGCAAAAATGCCTTCTTCGTTCCCCCCTGGCATATAGCAGTCTCACTCCCACACATGCTGCAGACATTGCAGCGGTGGGGGTAGTAGTGCGCCAGTCAAAACGGCTCGCATCGGAAGTGCGCTAGCATGTTTTCAGAGGAACTGGAGGAAAATGCACCTAAAACCAAACTTTTTTTATTAGTGTTTCAATAAAAAATTTTTGCCCTTACATAAAATTATTTTTAATATCGCATATTTATGATACTAGTTCATTTAAGAAATATATACAGGGTGTCCAGAAAAGGGCTCCCTGATTTCAAAATTAAATATCTCGTAAACAAAGATCGATAGAGGAATGCAGTAAACGGTATGTTTTTTGTGAACGCTGTAAGAAGTTTATACAG
Organism: Locusta migratoria; assembly: GCA_026315105.1. Classification (NCBI taxonomy): domain Eukaryota; kingdom Metazoa; phylum Arthropoda; class Insecta; order Orthoptera; family Acrididae; genus Locusta; species Locusta migratoria. The sequence goes on from CM048745.1 coordinate 483,769,080, forward strand.
CAGTTTGAAATAACTACTTATACTAGGCATTACGTATGGCGATTACAGCGCCATTTGTTAGCAGCTTTTGGAACTATTATTTCAAACTGCTGTATGAACTTCTTACAGCTTCCACAATAAACATACCGTTTACTGCATTCCTCTATCGATCTTTGTTTTCGAGATATTTAATTTTGAAATCAGGGAGCCCTTTTCTGGACACCCTGTATCTTTCACAAGAAGCCTACTGTATATATGACGAGTATGCATGTACAATGCTAATAGAATCAAATTTGGGTCACAAAATTACTAAGTTATTTTTCGATTCGTGTTTTGGATATTTTCTAAAGCTTTGCGTAGTGATTCTGCCATACAAAGACTAGCTATTTATTCACACGAAGTGATGGGTGCTATCGACAAAGGTTCGCAAATCGATTCCGTATTTCTTGATTTCCAGAAAGCTTTTGACACCGTACCTCACAAACGGCTTTTAATCAAATTGCGTAGTTATGGTATATCGCCTCAAATTTGCGATTGGATAGGGGATTTCTTGTCAGAGAGGACACAGTTTGTAGTAATCGATGGTAAGGCATCGACTAAAACAGAGGTGATATCGGGCGTTCCACAGGGTAGTGTTATTGGTCCTCTGCTATTCCTTATTTACATAAACGCTTTAGGGGAAAATCTAAGTAGCTCTCTTAGTCTTAGGTTGTTTGCAGATGACGCCGTCATTTACCGTCTAGTAAAATCATCTGAATATCAAAATCAACTGCAGAACGATCTGAATAAGATATCAGTATGGTGTAAAAATTGGCAATTGGCTCTAAATAATGAGAAGTGTGAAGTCGTCCACATGAGTACGAAAAGAAATCCGTTAAAATTTGTTTACAACATAAATCAATCAAATGTGAAGGCCGTAAACTCCACAAAATACCTAGGAATTACTATTACTTCAGACCTAAACTGGAAAGAACACGTAGATAATATCGTGGGAAAGGCGAACCAGAGACTACGTTTTATTGGCAGAACCCTTAAAAGATGCAACAGAACTACTAAAGAAACTGCATACACTGCGCTTGTCCGTCCATTTTTGGAGTATTGCAGCCCAGTGTGGGATCCTTATTAGGTGGGTTTAACGGAGGACATCGAAAGAGTTCAAAGAAGGGCAGCTCGTTTTCTATTATCACGATAGAGGGGACAGCGTCACTTAAATGATACAGGATCTGGATGAAAATCATTACAGCAAACTCCAATCACCAACATTCTCCTCCGAATGCGAAAATATATTGTTGACTCCCACTTACAGAGGTAGAAATGAACATCCGAATAAAATACGAGAAATCAGAGCTCGAACTGAGAGATTCAGGTGTTCTTTCTTCCCGCGCGCTATTCGAGAATGGAATGGGAGATAAATAGTACAATTGTGGTTCGATGAACCCTCTGCCAGGCACTTAAATGTGATTTGCAGAGTATCCCATGTAGATGTAGATGTAGATTGTTACCTAAACAGTAGATGGTTTGCTTCTTTTACCGTTCTTCGACCACATTACAGAGCTGCGCTTTCTCTGTTACTTCGTTGACGTTGGTTCTAACCGCGGGCCAGTCCAGCGCAGAGCAGTGCTGCGCGGTCTCTCTCTTTCCACAGCTCTCTCTCTCGCTCCGTTGCCGAAACTAGCGACACACGGTCGTGGCCGGCTCGCCGGACGAAAATGTTGGCCATGCCTGAACTAGGTTTATCTTAAAACTTGCAGTAAATTACGGAAATAACAGTCATTCACTGTTTGATAATGTGCGCATTTATCGGATTCTAACAAACTTTGAAACTACTTTCAAATATTCCTAAACTTTGTTATAACTATGTTTCAAAAATGTTACAGCCAAGATCGCTGGTAATTAATTTTATTTTGAACGACCGATTTCACTGGTCTCTATCAGCATCATCTGGTACAAAATATCTTTTTACATGGCCGTCATCTTGTAAAGTCAAACAGTTGTTATATAAAATACGTTAGAGTGCATAGGGGCACTATGCCATTATAATAAAAGTGTTCTTATCACTGTTACTGACAGTAAGATACTGACATGATTAATTATTATCACCTATGTCACACGTTACATTATTTGTGAAGTTCGCTCTAAGAAGGGAAAGAAGGTGTATAACACAAACGTATTACGACCAATTGTATGCGCTCTTCAACTCCAAAACTACTGGCTACGTGCAGCAATAAAATTACGTAATTAAGCGAATATGAAAATAATTCTATTTTCAGTTTTTTTTAACTACAAGTACTTTAACTGCAGGTGAATCAAAGTACACCAACATCAACGACTGAAGATATCAAAGTGAAGCTCATTTGAGAGATAACGTGTTGTACTAGAAACAGTTGGTTGAAAATTCAGACCTTTGTGAAAATACGGAGATGATTAAATTAAATGTAAGAGCACACTTCTTCTCGTTATTAGACCGCATTGTTATTCTTTGAAAATCGATCAACGTTTCGGCGACTGTTGCAAGTAGCCTTCTTCTGGATATTTATCTGACTGCTGAATGACTACAATGTTCCAGTAGTGGTTTATGGAGGAGGAGGGGCTATGTTAGTTATTACCGACATTGCTGGCTACAACCACTTACCCATTCCACACCGTTGAATCAAAGAGTATCGGGATGTTACAGATATCATGCCTGTTCTTTCACCATGTTTGAAAGAACAGCAACCATGTGTAGATAGGCTATCAATAGTTGTAAATTTCTGAATTTATGAGGCACTACAATCGTAGTTTGTAATATGTTTATAATGTGGGCAAATGTTCAAATGTTTGTTAAGCTTATGGGACTTAACTACGGGGTCATTAGTCCCTAAACTGACAAACTACTTATCTACTACCTTATACTAAGGACGGCACAAATATCCATGCCCGAGGGGGGATTCGAACCCCCGACCGTAGTGGCCGTGCAGACCGTGACTGGAGCGCCTCAGTCCCCTCGGCCACCGCGGCCGGCATAATTTGGGCAGGCCTGGAAGCGTGTATGGATAGGCTAACTGGTTAAGATGACCGCTTGACCAAGCAGGTAGTGTATTCCAGGTCAGTCATTTCAGCCGTGCAGAATGGCCGTGTGGCCTAAGATGTTACGCTACACACTGGGCGGTCTTTCCCGCCAGAGGTTCAAGTCCTCCCTAGGTCGTTTATATGTTGTCCTAATGTTCTTGACCGATCGCTGACACAATGTTATGTCATAATACAGGGAAACTTTAACATAACTACTTACTTTCATCTTGAGGTATAAATAGCTCTTCAATGTCAGTGTTTGCTTACAAATAAATTTGCTTTTTAGGTATGATCTGCCTTGAGCAAACACAATTGTTTTTAGTTTCTCCCAAACATGTTCCGCTGGCGTGGCCGCATCATCAGTGGGATTTTTATTTTATACTGTCTGTCAAATGAACAATGAAATGATTATTACATTTTGTACATTAAGAGTAGAAACTGCAGATGATTGTGAAACCAATACAAAGCGCTTCTTATTTTAATAGGTACACTAGGCCTACCTTAATATCACATGTAGTTGTGAGATAAAGAACCACAAATACAACTAAGTGTGGTATTAAGGTAGGTCTAGTGCACCTATAAAAATAAGAAACGATTTACATTGTTTTCTCAATTATCTGTAGTTTATCTGCACATTTGATTGTCTGACTGACTCCGCATTGGTAGATACTCGTGGTTTCACATTATTGTACTTCTGTTAACCGCACCGTACTCTCAGTACCTTCAAACCAATCTTCCCTCAGTCTGCACGTGCAATGTCGAGACCACACACCAGGTTCTTTGTCACATATTTGTTGCTGAATTTAATGAAGCGCATTACGGAATCAGTTTGACTCTACATCTGTGTTAGCGTGAGAAAAAATTGGTAAGCTTTCTCCTCTATATTATTTAGTTGGGAAAAGCATTCATTTATATAAACGCAACTAGAGTTTTTTATACCTTCTTACTTGTAACAGAGAGGTTCTTGGTAAAGAAGAGCAGCAAACGGTATCCGGCGAAGGCAACCTGGCAGCTAGAAAATATTGTTGTATATACCTTAAAAAACTGAAAATAAAAACCATCACATTATGCAGACGTTGTAATCGTCCAGTCCGTGGAGAGCGATATGTAACAATTGTATATGAAGTAGCATTACTTTATTTTGTATTATGTATATATATATAACATTGTTTATTACTTTCGAAGAAATAAATGTCAATAACTGAAGTGACTCTTTGAAAACAGTTTAATTTTATAATTCACCTAGCAGGTTTTGTGTTTTATGAATACTTGAGTGTTAAAAATAATTTTTATTAACTAAACATGGTATTGCCATCCATAATTGTTCAAAACGCCGTAATTACACATTAAAGAAATGAAAACTTAATGTTCATCCCGAGGAGGGGGATTCGAACCTCCGACAGGCAACGGCATCGCACATCATAGCATAGCGCCTCAATGTGCTCGGCTGCTCCGCCGCGGCGAAAAATTAAAGTTGCGATAGAAAGTAGTAAGTGGCAAGGGAATAATAAAGAGTCAGTTTGACTTCATGTCTGCGGTTTTATAACACAATTTCATGTCCGTGGTTACGGGCTAGTACGTCTCTAATCCGATCATTGCAATAGTCTAAAGGCATTATAAAGACATTCGAGACTTCTTCATCGTCCGTAGGATTAAATTTCTGATTTTTCGCGTATTGAAAATTTCAAGTCAATAACTGCAAAACGGCTGGCGCAGCATACCACACCCACAGCTATATCTCATCATCTTTGGCAATACGAAAAAACATCTAGGACGCCTATATACCAACAGCACGTCGCGAGTGTCTTCGATTCAATGGCGAGGTTTTGAGCTGTGGTTATGGTCAGTAAAGGTCACAAAACTGAATATAGATTTCAAATCTTCCTTTTTTCACATATTGCTGTATTTTGTTACATGTGATCTTCGTATAACTTGTTATCTGTCTATATAAATAAAAATGTTAACATCAGAGCAAAGCCGCTAATCTCCTATTGTTCTTGACCGATCGCTGACACAACGATATGTCATAATACAGGGAAAAGTTAACATAACTACTTACTTTTATGTTATATGTAACCTGTATATATCTATTTTTGCGTTACTTGTAACGACCTTTTCCCATTATGAAAATGCTTACATGACATATATTAAAAAAGAGGTATATAAAAACAGGCGTGTATTACAGTGCAACTGTGAGTCATAATTTCAAAACATCCCGTAAAGAACATAAGAAGATTTGCGTTTAGTAACATCTGCATTAAATAATTAACTTAATGTGTTTTTCGTAGCAAAGACTCTCCGCTGTTGTCGTTTTCGTTGCTGTGGTCTTCAGTCCTGAGACACGTTTGATACAGCTCTACACCCTACTCTATATCCTGAGCAAGTCTCTTCATAACCTTCATGAAACCCCACATCTATTTCACCTGCTTCATTCCTCTCTCGGGTCCCCTGTGCCATTTTTACCGCAGGCAGTTCCCTCCATTGCTAAACTGACCATTCCTTGAAGTCTAAGACTATTTCGAAACGATCCCTACTTTGTTTCAGGGTATGTCAGAAATTTCTTTCTCACCCTACTGTATTCAGTACAGCCACAGTAGGTACGCGATCTGTCTATCTAATTTTCACCATTCGTCTGTAACACCACATTTGAAAAGCGTCTATTCCTTTGCTATGTGTGCTATTTATCGTCCATGTTTCACTACCGTACAAGTCACCACGCCACACTATTGCCTTGAGGAAAGACTGCCTAGCAGTTAAACTGATATTCGACGTCGCCAAATGTCTCTTTTTTTCAGAAACGCTTTCCTTTCCAATGCCAGTCTGCATTTTATATCAGCTGTGCTGCGACCATAATATGTTATTTTACTCCCAAGTAACTACGCTTCTACCATCTTTATTTTTCAGATACCAAATCCAATTCCTTTATCATCGTCTGATTATCTTAGACTACGTTCTACTACCCTTGTTTCGCTCTTGTTGACGTTCATGCTGTACGCTCCACTCAAGACAGTGTTGCTAGTTAGGTGCTTTGCTCTCTCTAACAGAATTATAATGCCATCGGCAAACCGTATTGTTTTTATTCCTTCATCCTGAACTTTAATTCCTCCTCCAAATTCTCGTTCACAGATTTCTGAATGTACGAATAACGTAAGGAAAAGGCATCTTACTCCCTTCTGAACCAATGGTTCCCTTTCACGCCCTTCGATTCTTATAACTGCTATCTGATTTCTTTACAAGTTGTAAATACCCATCAGTTACCTGTATTTTACCCATAGTGAATTCAAAATTTGAAAATGTGTATTCCAATGAACATTTCCAAACGCTTTGTCAAAATGTACAAAAGCTGAAAACGAGTTTTGTCCTTCCGTGACCTGTCTTGTAAGATAAGTCGTGAGTATGGCCTAAAGTGTTTCTACATTACTTCTAAATCCAAACTTATCTTTCCCGATGTCGGCTTGAACCAGTTTTTCCACACATCTGTAAAGAAATAGTGTTAGAAGTTTGCAACCATAACTTACTAAACAGATAGTTCGGTATTTTTCACACCGGTCTGCCCTTTCTTTACTCAGAATTCTGATCATTCATTTTTTCAACAAGTTACATATTGTGGGCATCCGCAGCTGTAGACTTCAGTCATATTGAATGAAAACCTCTTCAGCCGTATGGTATTCTTTTATATTCAACCAACTAGTTTCGTGGCGTTAGAGCACCATTATCATGGTTATCCGTATACAAAGATGAGCAAATGCCACTAACAATCATGTTATGGTATTTTACATTTGGCTATAGAGAAGAAAACTCTAGGTGAAAAGTACTCACAAATTATTTCATATTTTTCTCGGTGACTCTAGATGACACAACTTTCTCTGGTCCTATTCCTTAAATGATAAATAAATTGGATTGCCCGAATTGAAATGATGTGTAAATGGTAAATATGATAAAATTAAGCATACATACCGGTGGCGTTGCGCTGGGGCCGCCCGTCAACTATGTGGTGTTCATGACAGAGCTGCTACGTCAGAAGTGCGCATGCGCGAAAATCAAATTGAGCGTTAGGTGGTTAGCGCTTTGAAATAAGTATTGTAGCAGAGAAGGTTGGGTCTGCCGGCTGAAGGTATTTCGCCTATTTTACATGCCTTGGACACCAGGTGCAATAGATTCGTCGCCATTGGGTCTCACAGAGAGTTCAGCAGCTCGAAGGGAATGTTATGTACTCCAGGGGCCTTGTTTCGATTTAGGTCTTCAGTGCTCTGTCAAATTCTTCTCTCATCTACTTCCTCTTTTCTTCCTACAATATTGTCTCGAAGTTCTTTGTAGAGTCCCTCCATATATTTTTGCTTCATCTACATCTACATCTACACGGGATACTCTGAAAATCACATTTAAGTGTCTGGCAGAGGGTTCATCGAACCACCTTTATACTATTTATCTCCCATTGCATTTCTGAATAACGCTGGAAGAAAGAAGCTCTCCGTTTGAGCTCTGATTTCTCTTATTTTATTCTGATGATCTTTTCTACCTACGTACGTGGGATTCAACAATGTATTTTCGCATTCGAAGGAGAATATTGGCGATTGGAGTTTTGTAAGTAGCCCACGCCAGATTCCCATTGCTGATCCTGTATCATTTCCGTAATGCTGTCTGCCATGTATCTTGACAATACAAAACGAGCTGCACTTCTTTGGACTCTTTCTATGTTCTCCGCCAAACCCACCTGATAAGGATCCCACACTGGGCAGCAATACTCCAAAAAAGGACGGACATGCGTAGCGTATGCAGTCTCTTTAGTATCTCTGTTGCATTTTTAAAGGTTTCTGCCTATAAAACGAAGTCTCCGGTTCGCCTTTCCCACGAAATTATCTAAGTGTTCTTTCCAGTTTAAGTCTGACGTAACAGTAATTCCTAGTGATTTTGTGCAGTTTACGGCCTTCACTTTTGATTGATTTGTCTTGTAAAGAAAGTTGAACGGATTTCTTTTCGTACTCTTTGTTCAGAACTGGTTTGCGATCTGAGTTCTTGTTATTCATACAGCTGCTATTCTTGCCTCCAAACGTCTCTTTTGGTTTCCAGGTACATATTAGTAAATGTATTGGATGAAAGTTCTTTGGTCACCATTCCCTAGACTTAGAAACTACTTAAACTAACTTACGTTAAAGATAATACACGGACCCATTCTGAGAAGAGGACTCGAACCACCGGCGGGAGCGGCCGCCCATTCCGTAGGATGTTGCGTTAGACCACGCGGCTACTCCCGTGCACCTTCCGGTATGCGGGGGCTGTGTATACCCATTACTATTTTTACATGAATTTATATATTACTTGTAGTAAAAAAAAGTTCAGTACGTACAAAAACGTTCATTTCCAATCAACACTGGATCGAAACTTAAGAGAATTTGGTCAAGAACGTTCGTAAATATTAGAATTTCAGCATAACGGAAAACAAGGCTCTTGGTTACGAAGATATCGACGTAGGATGGAGGAGGACGAAATGGGGCGTGCAGGAGTGGCCACGTGGTCTGAGGCGCCTTGTTGCTGAGCTCGCGTCTGCTTGCCTTCTGAGGATCGAGTCGTCTCTGGAGAGTGTGTGTGTTTGTGTGTGTGTGGGTGGGTGGGTGGGTGTGTTGTTTTTAGAGTAAGTCAGCTTAAGTAATTTGTAAGTCTAGGAACTAATGACTGCAGCATTTTGGTGCCACAGCTGTAGAAACATTGACGAAGTGGGCAGGAGAGGCTGGCGAGGAGATGGACAGAAAGAGAGAGAATGTGAAGATGCACAGAAAGGGAGGAATCAGAAATGGAGAGGGAGTGTTAAGAAAGGGGTAAGAGGAGAGGACATGGAGAGGGGCAAGGAGAAAGGCAGGACGAGGTGAAGAAGGGAATGGGCAAGATGGAGCAGAGATCGCAATATGTATATCGAGGGAATATTAGAAATGTGTGCTTTCTTTTTTCGTTGTTTTCCATTTAATCTGTAACAAGCCAGAGGACGGGTGCCTGTGTATAGAAATCTGACCCTGATTTCTTCTTATCTTCTTGGGTTTGCATTTCGGATGGTTAGTACTGTAGAAATCAGTCATTTCAAGGAATATTAGATACATTGCGCTATAGTTATTTGTACTTTATTGCATGAAATAAGGAGGTAAAAAAAGGCAAAGCAGTAAACACACCGAATATTGGTTTGAACACCACAGGGATGGTCATGTTTGGAGGTGGTATGCCGTGGTCTTCCTCCGACCTTCGAACTGACTTACCTAGTCAGTTATAGGGGGGACCTACTATGCCGTTTTCACGCGAACAACACTGCCAGAGGGGAAAGGGGTGGAAAGTGGCCTTGGGATATCGAGTGTGGCACTCTCCCACTGTGTAATTCTTTTTTCAGACTTTATTTACACAGAAGTACTCAAAATTGCATTGAGTTGGACAACAATAGACTAGAAAATTCATAGTGAACTTTTCAATGGATCAACTCCGCAGTTACCTTAAGCAACTGTGGTTATGAATATCACTTGATATTGCGTCTATTTGCCAGCACTATACTTCCACACTGTACCCCTTTTTTTCGTATTTTATTTTCCCGTTCTACATAACGGTCTTGCTCAGAAAGCAAAATCTTTCTCATAGTTCATTGTGTTCTCAATATTGTGCTGCTCTATAAGGAGCAGATACATCACGAATTCCTCCTTCGTCTTTTCTTCTGAGCTGAGTAAGTAGTACACAGTGTGGCCCATCAACCAGGTGACTGCGTTCCGTTTGGTCTTCGGGAATGGGATTTCATCAGGATTGAGAAAGTCAGCCGGTATTATTGCATTGGGCGAAGTCCGCCTAATGCTCGCCAATTTCTGCCGAACGTAGTCCCATATATCTTTTACGATATTACAGACGATTATGTGTTCGTCACTGTCAACGAGATTGTAAGTGAAGCACGATGGGGAATCCGTTTAATGAATTGTGTAGAGCCTGGACTTTGTCGGAATTTTCCTGTTAACTAGTGTATACCTCATGGCTCTAACATATGAAGGTAGGTTCTGATTGTGTATATTTTCCCATGTGGCAGGACAATTTTTATTTGGGAAACTTCGTACGACAATGTTCCTTGACTTATTTGCCATCATAATCTACAGGCCTTTTACTTTCAGGTACTTTCGCATGAATATTGCTGTAATCAAATGTTCAAATGTTTGTACAGCTTATGGGACTTAACTACGGGGTCATCAGTCCATAAACTTACAAACTACTTACGAACTAATACTAAGGACGGCACAAATATACATTCCCGAGGGGGGGTTCGAACCCCCGACCGTAGTGGCAGTGCAGATTGCTGTAATCTACAAGACAGTGTCGGAAATGCTGTAGAGCCATCGATGTATGATGTATATCAGTAGGTGGCTGGAGATCATGTGGCGCAATTTCATTCAGTCGATGAGCGGTCAGATTGTTCGGTGACTTCCTCCACAGCTGTGGAGACTGTGGTGTCGCACAAGTACAAAGTGCGCGCCACCTACTTTCGCCGCGCGCCGCCATGCACGCACGGCGCGGCGTTCTTACGACGTCAGCCACGAGCGCCCTCTGCTGCAACTCCGCTCGTGGCCACCACTGAACGACATCGTTCACTTGGGACTGAGATAGGAACCAGTTAACACTTCGGAATCAGATAGGCACCAGTGAAGACTTGGCTATCGGATAGGCACTAGGCAGGCCTCTAGCTCAACTATGTATCAGCATTCTGCAGTACTGAGCTATGTAAAAGTTAAGTATTGTATAAATTCTGTGCAATATATATCTCGTTCTAATTTACTCTAGTGTTTCTAGTTTCTCCTGTCCCACTGGCTGCTCACCTCCGTACCTGCACAAGCGTGCATCCTTCATTTCTGTGTCGGTCTTCCTAGTCGGCCACCGACACCTACGACGGAAACGAGACACAAAAGCGGCGACGAGGCTGGGACACAAAAGAGAAGGACGCCGAAATAAGCAACACAATGAATGCATATAAACATCAGAAAATCAACTAGAAACAATACAGAATATCTGTTGGCACGTGTGACGTGCCGTGGACAGGATACGAACCCGAAAGGACAGACCGCAGCCACGTGTGGTGTTAGCTGCTTGTGGAGACCGGCGCAATTAATCACGTGTGGTGTGGTCGCAGGTGGCGCGACTGCAGCGCGGCCGAAGCGTTGGCAGCTTACAGGAGAAGTAGCGTCGTGGCCGGAGGGTGGTCCGGCCAGCGATTGATTACCGCCGGAAAATACGACGCCTGGACCAGAGTGATTAATAGGGGGCCGATAAGGCGGCAAGGGGACCGAGGCGCGAGGCGGCTGATAAGGCCGCACTGGGCTGCACTGGGCTGCATCTGATAGAGGGCCGTTTCTTACCGGCCAAAGGGGCCCAGCACCGGCGACTTCATTCATCGACAACCCTCCGTCCAGCCGTCCCAGCCACCTGAAAGAAAGGTAAAAGGTAAAGCAGTCAACAATCCGAAGATTGGTTTGAACACCACAGTGCTTTACTGGGCATGGTCCTATTTGGAGTGGTGTGCCGTTGCCTTCCGCCGACCTTCGAACTGACTTACCCAGCCAGTTATAGGGAGAAAATGTTCAAATGTTTGTAGAGTCTATGGGACTTAACTACGGGGTCATCAGTCCCTAAACTTACAAACTACTTACAACTAAGGACGGCACAAATATCCATGCCCGAGGGGGGATTCGAACCCCCGACCGTAGTGGCCGTGCAGACCCTGACTGGAGCGCCTCAATCCCCTCGGCCACCGCGGCCGGCGTTATAGGGAGACCCACAGTATTACGTGGGTTCCGAACGACGGTGCTACTCGGTATTTTTCACATGAGCCATATTGCCAGAAGTGAAAGAAGTGAAAAGTGACAAAAATACTTGGACATGGCGGGGATCGAACCCACGACCTTTGGATTTGTAGTCTCGCACTCTACCACTGTGCAACCGAGGCGCACCTTACTTTTTGAAGTTTGTTTCTTTATTTATTTTTCTTTCGCCGCGGGAAATGGCCGCGCGGTCCAAGGCGTCATGGTACGAACTAGGCGGCCGCTCCCGCCGGAGGTTCGAGTTCTCCCTCGGGCATAGGTGTGTGTGTGTGTGTGTGTGTGTGTGTGTGTGTGTTTGTCCTTTGTCCTTAGTGAAAGTTGACGGTCTGATTACAATAGCTGTTGGTCCATAGCATTGCAATTACTTCAACATTTATTTTATTGCAGTTATCCGGCAAGAATATTTAGGGTGAAGAGATTTCAGAAACTAGACGTGTTGATACAGTGGATTAGCAGTCTGACTGTATTCAAAATCTATTTCCGTTTCCACGTACCCAGCACAACTTTCTATCAGACGTTCCATACTTCGCTCAGCTCAGCATTGTGAGCAAAAGGACAGACGTTTACATAAGGTATAAGGCATGGTTTTTTAACTAAGTTCCGTTTTGTTGTAGACAGTAGTAGTTCCTTCATATACCGCAACGAGCGCGTGCGTCGTGTACCGGAATGCTACGGGAAAAACTGTAATCAGTTTCAGCTCTATAGCTAACCTGTACGGTTCTGATTTGTGCTTTAAAAATGTTTAAGACTATCAACTCGCCCGCTGCGAGTGAGGTTCGCTCAGTGATATGGTTTTTGTCACTAAGAGACCTGTCTGATGCAGAAATTCATCGACAAATTTGCGATGTGTACGTTGATACTGTCATTAGTAAAGGCAAAGTGCGTCAGTGAATACGAGAATTCAAAGATGAGTGTGACAACGTCCCGTGGTCCATCTTCGATTACAGACGATTTGGGGGTTTCGTCTGAAGCGATTATTCGTGAGAACTGGAGCTTCTCAATAACAGGTCTCTCAAACGAATTTTCTGAAGTGTCGAGATCAGTGCTTTACAAAACGGCAGTGAACTCTTGGTTATCGGAACAGGCGGCAAGATTGTATGGAGAGTGGTTTTTAAAATAGGTTGAGAGGCATGGCAAGTGTTTGAGAAAACTTGGCTACTATGTCAAAAAAAATGAAGTATGTACTTTCAGAAAAAAATTACATTTTTGAAATAACCTTTCGTTGTGTACTTCTGTTCAAACGGAGCTTACTTAAAAAACACGCCTCGTATTTATAAATTTCGAGTTCTATCAGCATGCACATTGTTTAAAGATCCACTGTACGTTGAGATACATTCGGGAACCCTGGCAATCGATAGGTGTGTAAGACACGCAGGAACGAAAATATGTCTGAAAAGAGGTCAAATATTTCCTTTAATCAAAGATAGGCAGAGAGATTAAAACGTTTAAGGAATTGGTCGGCGGTTATCACGCAAGCAGCACCGACAGCGCACGAAAGTAAAGAATTACGGTGGCCGAGGGGACTGAGGCGCTCCAGTCATGGTCTGCACGGCCACTACGGTCGGGGGTTCCAATCCCCCCTCGGGCATGGATATTTGTGCCGTCCTAGTTCGTAAGTAGTTCATAAGTAGTTTGTAAGTTTAGGGACTGATGACCCCCGTAGTTAAGTCCCATAGACTATACAAACATTTGAACATTTTTGAAAAGAATTAGCGAGCAATTTTTATTTACGTATCTGCTAAGCAGTTTTCATTATTTCCTTCGTTGCTTGTTTTTGTATTTAGTAGGCCCACTCTCTCGTTTTTCAAAACTGAGTAGTTTGATAGTTGTGTGTTTGGCCGCCGTTTGGTACAGAGGAGAGTGTACCTTCATATTACGTAAGTGTTGCCAGTTTCTGACGAGAAGCAACCTATAGTAATTTGATTCCTCTGCGAGCTTTTTTCTTTCAGTTTGTACTGCTGTTCTGTGCTCGCATGTGTATTATACTTAAATTCGTCTTTACGTAACAGTTCCTCTGAGTGATTCGCGACAGTCGTTTTCCTCCATATTTCTTTACTGTAACCGTCTCCTCACTACGAGCAACTAATTTTGACTTTTCTGTAGAATTCTTCCTTTAGTTTCTGAAATTTATTGGGTTTTTAGTGTGTATATTAGATTCATATTCGCGTTAATCATCTGGTTCCGTACTGTTCTGCCCTGATAATCTCTAAATTCATCTGAGATTACCTTAGTTGTTCACTGTATAGTCTATCACCCCTGTTTAGTCGTTCATTTCTCTGGGTACCGTAGTAATGGATAGGGACAGTGACTGCTGTGGTCGGTTGCAAACTGTGTTGGTAACACTTTGCTCCCAGCTTCAGGCTGTATTAACCTCTGTTGCACAGCCAAAGGCTGGGGTCGAGGGGCGCCGTTGTCGTGGACCGGCCGTTGGAACCGGACAATGTTTTTCGCGTCTCGGCGTGTCAAACGATCGATTAGATTAGATTAATACTGGTTCCGTAGTTCATGAATAAGAAACTTCGTAATGACGTATAACGTGTCAGGTTAATGAAGGGTATCTGTAAAAGACATTACATAAAATATTACATGACATTTTTTATATCTAAAATCTCATCCAATAAGTAGATGAGTTGTCATTCAGAAATTCTTTTAATTTATTTTTAAATGCTCGTTGGCTATCTTTCAGGCTTCTTATGCTGCTTGGTAGGTGACCAAAGACTTTTGTGGCAGCATAATTTACACCTTTCTGCGCCAAAGTCAGATTTAGTCCTATATAATGAAGATCATCCTTTCTCCTGGTGATATAGCTGTGCACACTGTTATTACTTTTGAATTGGGTTGGATTATTAACACCAAATTTCATAAGTGAATATATATACTGTGAAGTTACTGTAAGTATATTTAAATCCTTAAATACATATCTTCAGGATGATCGTGGGTGGGCTCCAGCAATTATTCTCATTACACGCTTTTGTGCAACAAATACTTTTTCACTCAATGATGAATTACCCAAAATATGGAACCATGCGAAAGCAGTGAATGTAAATAGGCATAGTAAGCCAATTTACTGAGATACTTGGCGCCAAAATTTACAATAACCATAACAGCATACGTAGCTGAACTCAAACGTTTCAGCAGACCGTCTGTGTGTTGCTTCCAGTTTAATCTCTCGTCAATGCACAAACCTAAAAGTTTTGAAGATTCTACATTAGTTACAAACTTCTGTTCAAAGTTGCGGTTGCGACGACCCCGTCACTGCTCGTAATGAGGTCGCAGTGGAAATCGTCCCTATGCGTGGCAGGCTGCTAAATAATCCCTGGGGGACCGATCGTGAGGCTTCCCCGGTATGTCTTATCAAGAGGTTTGAGGCGATGTACTAGACAGTGTTCTTGAGCCGCATGGTGTCGCCTATCCTGACGTCACCTGCCAGCCCGCAAAATCGGGGCTGTGGTTGGGTTTGCTTGTAGATGGGAGTTAAAACGGGGGGGGGGGGGGGTGTAATGGAGCCCCTTAAGGATATGGCTGCTAGGAGGGGGAAGAAGACCAATACGCACTCTGTGTGCATAGCCAGTCAAGTCATTCCAGATGTGGAACGACACTTTGGTATTTCATCTAAACCTAGTACAGTGAAGCCATAACATATCGCAAATTGCGATTTATTTCATTAATTTGAACGGTGTAATGTCGTCAAAAACATATAATTGTATACAAGCCGAGGCTGGGCTCCTGACGGCAATTAAATGTGTCTCGATACCTCATGGTCTGTTCTCCCTGATGCAGGAATACAGTATTGTGGCTGAGCATTACAGAACATAATAGGCTGTGGTTATAGGAAAGAGACAGTGTGGTGAATGGAGATTTGTGTGTGGCGGGAGACGTGCAGGGAAGAGTCCTCTGCAGTCGGGTTGGTCACTGTGTCCTCGGTGGCGGAGTGGTCAACGCGTCTGCCTAGTAAGCAGGCGATTCCGGGTTCGAATCCGGGCCGGGCACAATTTTTCATTCGCCGCACTTTGGTATTTCATCTAAACCTAGTACAGTGAAGCCATAACTGATCGCAAATTGCGATTTATTTCATTAATTTGAACGCTGTAATGTCGTCAAAAACTTGTAACAGTACGTAGTAAGTCACGGAAAGACATCACACAGCGTAGATGTGATACCTGGCTTTCCCCAGGGAGGTGGTGTAGGGCCCATACTCTTCCTTATAGAGAAAAAATGTCCAAATGTTTGTAAATCTATCGGACCCAACTTCGTGGTCGTCTGTCCGTAGCTTACAAACTACTTAAACTAGTCTAAACTAACCTGAGGACAACACACCCACCCATGCCCCAGGGAGGACTCTAACCTCCGACGGCGAGCAACCGCGCGCTCCGCAGTGTTGTGCCTTAGACCGCTCGGCTACTCCACCGCGGCACAGTTATAAAAGATTTAGGAAATAATATAAGAAGTTCTGTTACACACTTCGCGGGTGATTCTGTCGTTTATCGATTAGTAAAGTCGCCAGAAGATCAAAAGCAGCTGAAAAATGATTAAGAAATCTGCAAGGTGCAATAATTGGCAATTGGTCCTAGACAATTAAATGTGTGGAGTTATCTATATTGTCACGTTGCAATGGAAGTAGGCTTGACTTCGAAGGCAACTAAACACAGCACTTATACTCAAAGCACGTTTATTACGAACGCAACATACACGCAGCACTGACTGCCTCTCAGGCAGAGTGCTATTTATACACGGACAGAATTTACCAGAAATTAGAAGAACAGTTAACATAAGAAACAAGTAGAATGTACAAGTGAACGTAAGAAAGATATAGAACCTTCTGGAATTGTACATTACAAAGAAAGAAGTTTTTGCCGGTGGGCGGGATTCAACCGGCGACCTTCTGCTCCGCACTCCGTGACGCTATCCCCTGCGCCACGCCGGCAGTCGGTGTTCGTGGTCTCTCGCGGCAATATGAGCACTAAAAAAATTACGTTAAACTCCATTTACAAGATAAATCTGTAAAATATAAAAACTGTAAATTCAACTAAATATCTAGGAATTATAAGTACGAACCTTGAATTGGAAAGAACACACAGCAAATGTTGTAGGGTAGGTGAACCAGAGGCTACATTTTATTCGCTGTTCTACTAAGGAATCTGCTTACACTACAAATGTGGGTTCTCTCTGGGAGTTTTACTGTCCATTGTGCTATCGTCACCAACTAGCAATGACGAATAATACGAAAAAGTTCAGAGAAGGGCAGCTGGTTTTGTATTAACGCGATATAAGGAAGAGAGTGTCACAGAAATGATGCACGAGTTCGGGTGGAAATCATTATAACAAAGGCGTTATTCTCTGCGGCGAGCTTTATTTGCGAAATTTCTTTCTCCAAATTTCTCCTTCGGATGCGAACATGTTAGCAGTCACCTACGTGAGGAGTCATGATCATCTTAATAAAATAAGAGAGATCAAATCAAAAACTGAAATCTTCTCTTTTTCGTGGGTTCTTATATATAATAGAATAGATAGGTGGAGAAATATCATAAGAGGGTTCGATGATGCACTTAAATTGCGATTAGAGGAGTGTTTATGTAGACGTAGATGTTAGGACAACTTAAGTACAATTTACTTGGATATGAAGTCAAAAGTTTGTTTTAGAATGGTCAAGTGTATGCTAGAGGTTCTCTGAAATGCAGAACAGGAAACAAAATCATGCAATATTGTCAACTAATGATTCAAACCGATGTTGCAAAATAACGATAATAGTAAAACATAAAATACACAACAACTCCAACGCTGGTCAAAATAACTGACGTCACACTCGTATCGTATGAAGGACTTCAGAGTTTAGTGTACCTTCCTATAACTTCGTATGGTAAAGCACTACAATGTACAAGTAACAGAAAAAGCGTTGGTAAACATTTCTTATTTATATCGAAAGTGAAGACCTATTTCTCAGTTTTATGCTGCTATTATTCCTACAGTTAGAGTTCAGAAAACTGCGGCTTACATAACGACTGATAAATAAATATACGGCTCTGGCTGTTCAAATAATACTCGTTTACAAAAATACTGTGATAGTTTAGAAATTACAAATATCCGACCTGCTTTTCCATACAGCGTCCTGCTGCTGGCGTTGCTGCTTTTTGTGTTCGGTGCTTATGAGTACCTACATGGCTTGGCGAATGTATCTGTGTGAGAATGTATATCGCTTCCTCCCTTCTCCCCTACGAAAAATAATCATTATTAATTACGCTAGTTCTACTTTTGCTGGTGGGCAGTATTAGGGCTGTATAATCTTTGTAAATGTGGATTCTTTTGTAGGTGTGTGTTTATTATATTTAAATCGGTCTCTCCGTGTTTGTTGTTTATGTCTTCGACAATAAATCATTTTGTTTAACGTTAACCCTTTGTCCTAATTTAAACTCTCCCACATTATATATTTTATAAATTTTGTGTAGTCAAATAAAATATCTTGTTTCTTGCTCCCTTCTGGAGGAGAGAAAACTAACCCGCGTTTCCGTTGCCACCATTTAATATGTTATTCAAGTTTCCATAGATGGGGATCGTTATTTAATTTGTTGCAGTTCCATTAAGAAAAATAGTTAAGCCACGCTTCTTTCACTTGGCTATCTGAGCCAGAATTTTGCTTAGAGAACTGCACGCTTCTTTCAAGCTCTCTTAGGTTGTTTGCAGATGACGCCGTCATTTATTGCCTAGTAAAGTAATCTGAAGATCAAAATCAACTGCAGAGCGATTTAAATAAGATATCAGTATGGTGTAAAAATTGGAAATGGAGTCTACATAATGAGAAGTGCGAAGTCGTCCACATAAGTACGAAAAGAACTCCGTTAGACTTTGTTTACCAAATAAATCAATCGAATGTGAAGGCCGTAAACTCCACTAAATACCTAGAAATTGCTATTTCATCAGACTTTAACTGGAAAGAACACGTTCGTAGGCAAGGAGAACCAGAGAATGCGTTTTGTTGGCAGAACCCTTAAAAGATGCAACAGAACTACGAAAGAGATTGCATACACTACGGTTGTCTGTCCTTCTTTGGAATTGGTGCCCAGTGTGGGATCCTTGTCAGGTGGGTTTGGCGCAGGACATCGAAAGAGTCCAAAGAAGGGCAGCTCGTTTTGTATTGTCACGATACAGGGGAGACAACGTCACGGAAATTATACAGGATCTGGGATGGAAATCATTACAACAACGGTGGTTATCGCTGCGCCTTTGTCTACTTACGAAAATCCAATCGCCAACATTCTCCTCCGAAAGCGAGATTATGTTGTTGGCTCCCACCTATTTAGGTAGAAATGATCATCAGAATGAAATACGAGAAATCAGCGCTCGAACGGAGCGCGCTATTCGAGAACGGAATGGCATTTGCAGAGTATCCCATGTAGATGTATGTAGATGTCATACGTATGAGATGAGATGAATAGGGGCTATCTCCTCTGATATACGAGAATAAACTTATTTAGAAATGAGACGAGCAAGTTGATTGTCATATAGGTTCGTGACACACTTTCAAAGAAATGCAAGTGACAGCTGCCAGCGACTGTGGACATGCCTGAGCATAAAACCGCAATTTAAAAGCATGCGTTGGTGTCAGTGTTTTATTTTGCTGCTTAATGTTTCGTTATTACGAATTAAGAGTCATCAACAGGCATTTGTACAGTAAGAGACAGTTACAATGTGTCTACAGAATGGTTTTCAACAGTCATATTAGTTGTCAGATATAAAGTTTCTCGCTTGCATAAAAATCAAGCTGAAGAAACACATGTTTCATCAACTTTATTGTACTTTCGCCTACGTTCGACGTCCAGACGTCATCGGACAGCGATAACGATACAGGGAACGGGTCTATAAAATTGTCCAATTGCTGGAGGGAGTGGGAGGGAGTGGAGGGGGGGGGGTGGTCGATGACGGAAGGGGCTGGGGTGTACGCTCATATCTGTGCAGTCGATGTCGTAATGCGGAAAGGGACTGAGTTACAATAACGCCCAAAACGACGTAACAATGGGCTATCGGTGGAAGCATTTTCAAAAGGGACGAATTATTAAACTGATTGCGTGGCCTCTAGTTGCATGATACGGCATGGAAAAATTGCCTCGACGCAACTGTGGTGAATCAACGGTCCTTGACCGCACGTTCAACGATGTCTGTGGATATATTTACAGGTGAACGGAGCAGCTGATCTTCCTGGTTAACCAAGTGGCTGCCACTAGTATCGGCAGCCAAAGTTCCTACATACGCGTTCTGCAAAGGGCTCCTGCTCCACTCACCCTTGTTGATTGGGATTCATCGGGTAGTATACACAGGGTGTCCCACTCAGCTTTTCACCCCAGATATCTCTGAAACTACAACAGATATTCAAAAACGAGTTTCACGGTCATGAACGTACGACAGGGGCTTATGAAAGTAGGTAATATGAGACAGTCTTAAACGTAAAGAAGTAATACTTTCAACACAAACTTATGTTGTTTTTCCATGGATACCTCATTTTATTTCTTTTAACGTGATGCGCGAGTAGATGAGTGCTGAAATGTACTTTCTGAGCTTTTTTATTAATCTTATCTCACTTAAATTTGGCACCATTTCCTACATGTACATCAACATCTACATCTTTATGGGATACTCTGCAAATCACATTTAAGTGATTGGCAGAGGGTTCATCGAACCACCTTTATACTATTCATCTCCCATTCCACTCTCGAAAAGCGCGCGGGAAGAAATAATATCTGAATCTCTCGGTTTGAACTCTGATTTCTCGTATGTTATTCTGATTATCATTTCTACCTATGTAAGTGGGAGTCAATAATATATTTTCGCATTCAGAGGATAACTATGGTGATTGGTGTTTCGTAAGTAGACCACGCCGCAGCGATAAGCGCCGTTGTTGTAATGATTCCCATCCCAGGTCCTGTATCATTTCCGTGACGCTGTCTCCCCTGTATCGTGACAATACAGAACGAGCTACCCTTCTTTGGACTCTTTCGATGTCCTCCGTCAAACCCACATGTTAAGGATCCCACACTGGACAACAAAACTCCAAAACAAGGACGGACTAGCGCAGTGTATGCAGTCTAGTAGATCTGTTGCATCTTTTAAGGGTTCCGTCAATAAAACCCATTCTTTGGTTCGCCTTTCCCACGACAATATCTATGTGTTCTTTCCAGTTTAAGCCTGAAGTAATAGTAATTCCCAGGTATTTTGTGGAGTTTACTGCCTTCACGTTTGATTGATTTATCTTGTAAACAAAAATTTACAGATTTCTTTTCGTACTCATTTGGACGACTTCACACTTCTCATTATTTAGAGTCAGTTGCCAATTTTTACACCATAGTTTTGATCTTCAGATCATTTTACTAGACGGTAAATGACAGCGTCGTCTGCAAACAACCTAAGAAAGCTACTTAGATTTTTCTTCCAAATCGTTTATGTAAATAAGGAACAGCAGAGGACCAATGACACTACCCTGTGGAACACCCGATATCACCTCTGGTTTAGTCGATGCCTTACCATCGATTAGTAGCACCTGTGTCCTCTCTGACACGAAATCACCTATCCAGTCGCAAATTTGGAGCGATATACCATAAGCACGCAACTTGATTAAAAACCGTTTGTGAGGTTCGTATCAAAAGCCTTGTGGAAATCAAGAAATATGAAATCGATTAGCGAACCTTTGTCGATAGCATCCATCACTTCTTGCGTATAAAGGGCTAGTTGTGTTTCGCATAAACGATATTTTCTAAATCCGTATTGATCTTGGGTCAACAGATCATTCTGTTCGAGAAAATTTGTAATATTTTTGAATACTGGATATATTCTTCTTAGTTAACAAGACGCAATTAATCTACAATGTTTCTATTCATTCCTAAAAGAAATTCCGTTTTCTGGTGATAATATGCGAAGCCGATAACACTTCCACTACCGTTTTACATACAGACATAAATATAAAATTTCTATTTTGTTACATTGACCATGTAAGGATTAAATGTTATGCAGAGTTGTTCAAGTCTTCGTAAGTGCGACTATTTTATAGCTATTACAAGTTGTGCAGTAATTATCACTTTGATGCTGATGTTTTTCTTTCTTCCGTGCTTGCTTAAATAATGGTGACGATATTCCGCCGTTGGCAAGACACTTCAATTTTTTTCACATTTCCCACATGTGTTACAGTAGACTTTGTATTATCATCAGTGGTATTTCTTTAATGCTCCTCTGAAAATTATATTAGTACAGTACAAATGTCTTATGATATACATATAAATGCTTTTATAAAATTTTTAACTATGTTATTAGCTTGAGTTATCTGTTTTAGTTTCTTTGAGAATTAGGCCTAGAAATACGAATTGCACAATTTTTTCTACGTACCTTACACAGTGAAGCACTTATTACTTGTAATGGTTTTGTACAGCTTTTATCTGCAAGGCAAAACGATTTATATTTATTGTTTTTTAATTATGATTTTGAAAATCGCGGCCTTTGTGTTATTACTCACGGTTCCATTTCTTTTTCTTAGCTCCTTGTTTTGTGCAATGCTTTATTAAGTGTGACTATGTAGCAGGAACAAACCCTGTGATATTCATCTGCCGTATGAGAAAGTACAAAACTTTTGCTTCCTTTTCGGTGAAAGGGTGAGCAAAAGCACTAACGGAAGATGGATATGACGATTTGAAAAGCAGCTTCACGGTATACACCGTGCATTGGCGTAAGTATGGGGAGGGTGGTGAGGGGGATAGAACCCTCCCCCCACAGAACTCGAAAATAAATGTTTAAATGTTTGTATAGCTTATGGGACTTAACTACGGGGTCATCAGTACCTAAACTTACAAACTACTTATGAACTAGGTTAACCTAAGGACGGCACAAATATCCATGCCCGCGGAGGGATTCGAACCCCCGACCGCAGTGGCCCTGCAGACCATGACTGGAGCGCCTCAGTCCCCTCGGCCACCTCGGCCGGCCCGAAAAAAAAGAAAGAAAAGAAATCGTATAACAGCAATCTGGTAAAGGTAAAGATTGAAAACTTTGGGTGTTTTACCATAATCATTCATTGGATGGGAGTGAATTAGTTTCTTCAACGGGAGTGGTAGATGGTAGGCTGTCTGGAAACTGACTAAAATGTTGCTCGTCAAGCAGATCTATCCCCCCCCCCCTCCAAAGCCAAGTCCTAGTTACGCCACTGACACCGTGTGCACTTTAAGGAATAAATCTATTTATAACATTGGCCTTTGAGTGTCGTTTCTCTGAGATACGGGTCAAGAGCTCAAAACCACAGCATTATCAGCTGGTCACGTTCTCCAGCTCAGCGATCATGAAGAACACTGACAATAAAATCCCTATAGCGCCGTATACCGCTCTGAAAATACGAGGTCTAGAATATTAAGAGTTAGAGCTTCTCCAGTAAACGAAGAGGACCGAGTCCAGAAGTATAATGTTCCGGTTAACGGTCGGCGGCCAGAAAGATGCAGAGTCGGTGTCTATTAAGAATAGCAATGCGGCGTATATACGGGCTGAAAAGAGCCCTGACTTGTGGGGTTTAGTTTTACGGCCCGTTGGGAGTTTATCGCCCAGCGCGGAGCTGTTGACGGGCCACGAAGATGACGGGCCCTGCCTCTCTGTGATTACCGCTCATAAGTTCCTCAAGTAGAGGCATCAAAAGGTAATTTCGGTTTCCTGCTTTTGACTTCATTATTTTACTCTGAATAATAATACCTAGCCTATCATGGGCGTCTGCAGCAGAAACTTTGCGTTTGGAATCGTATGGTGTCCTAAGAGGTAAAAAGTGTTCAATGGACTGATCAGTCCATCTACAGTTTTCACTGTGATACCACACTACCTAGACATGTGGCACAGTATAGCACAGAGTCTTGAATAACATGACCCAAAGGCATACTCAATGGATGATGTGCATACCATTTATAACTTGCCACAATGATGTTGGTTCATCTGAAGTATATTTCTTAACATGCCTGGACAACTAAGATTTGATAATGACTCTTTAACGAGTCGAAACTAGTCATATAAAATCAATAAGCGATCTATGGCACTAAAGATGTTATAAAGGGATTCATAACTCTTACATTAAAAGATCGCCTCCCAGAAAACAACCTGAATAAGATGTCAAGTAATTATTATATTAAATGTGTTATATGGCAATCGATTACAACTGTAAATTTTTAAGGTACATTACTTTGACACCTAAAAGACGAAGCAGACTTTTTTACCAACGTATGCATTCGTTTTCTGTGTTCAGTATGATTATAGATTCCAGCATTTGTTTTCTAGCTTTCTACCAGGAAGTCACCTCCAAATTCAACAAGGTAGAAAGTAACGCTAGGTATAAATATCTTTTGTTCACATTCCAGTATTGTTTACGTCAAAAATTAGCTCTTGAAACACAAACTAAGTAAGAAATCTTTTAAATAATTCTGTTCCTTAGTACTAAAACCTATCAACACGAATGTTAGTGATTTGTACTGCTCAAAGTTATAAAAATAAAAAAATTAATAAAAAACGGTTATAGTCTTTATAAGAGGCTTCCTAAATTTAATGTCGTCATAAAAAATTCCTTTATTTAAATACTTTCACGCATCATCACATTAATGATATTGTTGAATAAAGATATTTTTGTTGTGCAATTAGACGCTAAAGCAACTCGCAGCGTTTTGAAGTGGATCCTTCCTGCAAATCCGTAAGGTCTGCACACGTAAATGGTAGACAATATTCCTTTTTCTTTCTATTCCAAAATATTTGTTTATTAGCTCCAGTCCCGATAGCGTACGAATTTTCTGTGTCCGTAAACAACGTACAGCTTACGTTTATATCAGCAATGATTGCTATTGTTTTGTCGTGGTTATTTTACGGTGTAGTCTGATGCCCTTCCTGCCCCACAGCAGTATTCTTGTTAAAGTGTGCGGACCTTTTCTATTTCCGAATCTATAACTAAAGTGAGACTTGGGTGCCACCCAGTATTTACCTGATCTCTCTGTCTGTCTGTCTCTCTCTCTCTCTCTCTCTCTCTCTCTCTCTCTCTCTCTCTCTCTCTCTCTCTCTCTCTCTCAATCCGAAGATTGGTTGACAGCCATTATTCTCCTCCACACTTATCTGTTCTCATATAGCCTCTTCATTTTTTGATATAATTCCACTCGTATATCTTTCTGAATCTGTTTAAAGTACTGCAATATGGGTCTTCCATTGGCTCTTTTTCCTTCTACCATTCCTTCCATAACATTGACTATAAATTCATTGTATCTTTACGTACAAATGACCTATTAAATTCTCTCTTTCTTCATTATCGATTTCAAAAGTGCTCTTTTTCAGCCGGTTCTTCTAAGAACGTCTTTGTCATCTTTACCATCTAAGGAATTTTCTACATCCTCCTCCAACAACCACAATTCATATGCTTTTATTCTTCTCTTTTCGAAAATGCCGAGTGCTCAAGTTTCGGAGTCGTTCAATGCCACACCCCCCATACATAGCATTTTATAAATGCTTTCTTGGTATCTTCTTTTATATTTCTTGATGTAGAAGCATCCGTTTATTGTTGAAAGCTATTTTAGTTGCGAAAATCTGATTTTTATAACTGCTGAACTTTTGCCGTCTGTTGTGATTTTACTTCCGAAGTAAATGAACACATTAATTTGTTCCAGTGGTACATCATTAATCTTAAAGTCAATTGTAATTTGCTCACGGTTGCATACCGTGATCTTTTCCTGTGTTGATTTTCATATTATATTTATCTGCCGCGATCTCATTCATTCTTGATTAAGATTTTTGCAGATTTTCTTCGCTCTCTTCAGTGATGGCTATGTCATCAGCAAACCTTATCATTTTAATTTCTTCTCCATTGGTCGTAATTCCTTCCATAGACTCTTTACATTCCTTAATTCCCTCCCCGCTATACATGTTGAAGCCTCTTGTATTTCACTATGTATGTTTATAACCTCCATTCCATTTTGTACAGTTCATGTACTATCCGTCTGTCTGTGAAATCGAGGCCAAAATAAGTCAAAATTTTCATCAGAACATTCCAAATCACGTTATTGAAGCCTTTTTCCAAGTTCACGAAAGAAATGAACAGTGGTCTTTTTAAGTCCAGCATTTTATCCATGATTTGTGTTAACATTAAGATAGCTTCTCTTGTGTCTTTTTCTGTCGAAATTCAAACTGATCTGCTGAGTTTTACTTTTTATTCGGTTATATATTATTTTTGTTAATATTTTTGACATATGCGAAAATAGGCTCAACATACGATGTTCTTCGCATTTTATAGTGCCTGGTTTCTTTGGTAAAGGTATTATGATAGTATTTTTAAAATCTTCCGGTATTTCTCCAGTTTCATACATATCTTGGATTAGTTTGAATATATAGTCATGTGTTTCGTCGTCCAATCCTTGTATCATTTCTCCAGTTATTGCGTCACATCCTAGTGATTTGTTATTTTTTAGTTCTCTCACAGCCTTTAGATATTATTCTTTTGTTAATGAGGTTCTTAAATGATCATTTGTGATTTTAATCCGTTTTCAAGATTGCGTATCTTATCTGGATCTTCATATAATTTTTCTATATTACGTTTGCATCTCTCTCCCACTTCCTTGTTCTCAAATAGCAGTTTTCCATTTTCATCTAGTATGTTTTGCACCTGCCACTGAATTTCTTAAATTGTTTCTTAATCAGTTCATAGGCTGTTCTGTATTTCCTTTCTCTAGCTTTTCTTCTACTTCCTTGCATCGCCTCATTGTATATTCTTCTTTATCTTTCTTTGATTCTCTGATAACTATGTTTCGAAGCCATTCATAGCTTTTTATACCTTCACCACTCTTTGAATTATTGTACTTCTTCCGTAAGTTCAAGTGTGTGGTTACTAATCCACGGTTGAGTTGCTTATTTTTTTGTCTTTCCTATTTCTTGATCAGCTGCTTCAAGGACTGAGTGTTTCAGTCCAATCCATTTCTCACTTACTGTACTATTTCGTATTTCTGTAACTTTATGTTGTACCAGCTTTTGATATATTTCCTTAATACTATCTTGCCCTAACTTTTTGACATTTTGGGATGTCCTTTAGTATTTGTCCCTTTCTCCTCAATCTTAGATTAGATTTTAGTAAAACAAGATTGTGATCAGTGGCTCCATCAGCGCCAGGGTAACTTTTTCATTGTTATGTAACTCACGATACCATCTCCTTACTATTATGTAGTGTATTTCATATCGTGCTTTGTATCGCTGTGCAATCCAGGAGTATGTTTTTCTCTTGGGCCGCTGAAACCATGTGTTTGAAATTACTAGTTCTTTTTCTTTACAAAAGTCAGCTAGTTGTCCTCTGTCATTTCTCCAAGTCCGTATTTACCCACGGTATTTCCATCTTCCCCTTCACCTACAGAAGCATTTCAATCTTCAAGCATGATGATGTAGTCTTTATCATATCCATATCCATTATTTCCAATAGTTGTTCAATTCTTCATCAGCATCAGACGTTGGCATGTATACCTTTACTATTACGGTATAATTAGGGTCATTTTCTATTCTTTATTATTCTATCACTGTGTTGCACATAGCAATTAACACAGGGGGCCAATGGACCTTCCCATCCCAGACCAGGGAGATGTAATGGACTGGACTGTTTTTCAGCAACTGAACGATAGCAAATTTGAAAAAGTTGAAATAATCAGCCGAGAAGATGTATGTAAATGTTTATTGGTAAACATATCCTAGCTTTCGATTAAGTTATCATCTTCTAAAGAAGTTCCATTTGTCTTTCGGGAGAAGATGACATCATTCTAATCTGAACTTAGGTAAAGGGTTGTTGTTCATATTTACATATATCAATTTGACTTATTATTTGTACTTTTTCAGATAAATATTAAAATTACAGGACTATCAGTTAATAACTCACGGTTACATGTTGTTGTTGTTTTGATCTTCAGTCCGCAGACTGGTTTGATGCTGCTCTCCACGCTACCCTGTCCTGTGCAAGTGTCTTCATCTGAGAATATGTTCGACAACCTACATCCTTTTGAATCCGCTTACAGTATTCGTCCCTCGGTCTCCTCTACCATTTCTACACCACACACTTCCTTCTAATGCTAAGTTGACATTTTCGTGATGTCTCAGAATGTGTCCCACCAATCTATCCCTTCTCTTAGCCAGGATATGCCAGAAACTCCTATTCTCCCCAATTATGTTAAGCACCTCATTAGTTACTTGAGCTACCCATCTAATTTTCATCATTCGTCTCTAACACCACATTTCTAAAGCCACATTTCACTCCCATACAATGCTACACTCCAGACAAATGGTTTCAGAAAAGACTTCCTAACACTTGAATTAATATTGGACTTTAACAAATTTCGCTTCTTTAGAAACGCTTTTCTTGCCATAACCATTCTGCATTTTATATCTTCATTACTTCAGCCATCAGAAGTTATCTTGCTACCTAAATAACAAATCTCATCTACTGCTTTTATTGTCTCATTATCTAATCTAATTCCTTCAACCTCACCTGACTTTCTGACATTCAATTCCATTTACCCCCGTTTTACTCTTGTTAATGTTCAACTTTTATCTCCCTTTCAAGACTCTGTCCACTCCATTCAATTGCTCTTTCAGATCCTTTGCAGTCTCTGACGAAACTACTATGTCATTGGCAAACCGCAAAGTTTTTATTTCTTCTCCCTGAACTTTAATACCCTCTCCAAATTTCTCCTTGCATTCCTTCACTGCTTGCTCAATGTACAGATTGAACAACATTGGGGAAAGGGTACAACCCTGTCTTAGTCCCTTCCCAACCTCTGCGTCCGTTTCTTGGCCTTCGACTCTAATAATTGCTGTCTGGTTTTTGTATAGGTTGAATACAACTCGTCGCTCTCTATATATTACCCCTGCTACCTTCAGAATTTGAAAGAGTATATTCCAATCGACATTGTCAAAAGCTTTCTCTAATTCTACAAACCCTAAAAAGGTAGGTTTGTCTTTCCTTAGGCTATCTTCTAAGATAACTCGTAATGTGAATATTGCCTCGCGTGTTTCTATATTTCTCTTAAAACCAAACTGATCTTCCCCGAGGTTGGATTCCACAAGTTTTTCCATTCGTCTGTAAATAATTCGTGTAAGTATTTGGCAACCATGATTTATTAATTTGATAGTTCTGTAATTTTAACACTTGTCTGCACTTCCTTTCTTTGGAAATGGAATTACGATATTCTTCTTGAAGTCGGAGGGTATTTCCCCTGTCCCATATATCTTGCATTCCTGGTGGAACAATTTTTTCATGACTGGCTCTCCTATCGATATCAGCAGTTCAGACGGAATATCATCTACTCCAGGGGCCTTGTTTCGACTCAAATCCTTCAGCGCTCTGTCAAATTCTTCTCGCAATATCATATCACCTACCTCATCTTCCTTCACTTCGTCTTCCATTTCTAGAATACTGCCATCTAGTTTATTTCCTTTGTATAGGTTCTCTATATATTGCTTCCACAGTTCACGATTAACTTTCCTCTCTTTGCTTAGTACCGGTTTTCTGTCTAAGTTCTTGATTTTCATACACTTGCTATTTTTGCCTCCAAATATCTCTTTCACTTTTCTTTAGGCGATATCTATCTTTCCCCTAGTTATACAATCTTCTACGCTTTTGCATTTGTTCTCTAGCCACTTCTGCTTAACCAGTCTGCACTTCCTGTCAAACTCGTTTTTCAGATGATTCTACCCCCCTTTGTCTGCTTCAATTGCTGACTCATTACATCTTGCTCTACATACGGCGCTCGAAGCTCTGTACACTAATCCAAAATATACTTCCGTCTATTACGTCGTTCACCAGTGACTTCTTTATACAACACTCATAAATTTATTGCAGCCAAATTACGGATATTGTAAAATGCGCGCCTATGCCAACGTCTTATCCCGGCTCTTGTGGAGTACATTCTTGTCATTTGATCCATAACGTCGACCGCAAACTTTGTTTCAATATAAAATTGTATTATTGCAGGAGTTTTCTTCTAGCGAAGTATAGCAAAATAAAGTAGCTATCACTAATGACATTTCCTTTTTTACCTAGGTACGATTCCGTAAGCCTAAGACCGACGTTTCACATACTTTTTGGTCAACTCGTCGAAGGGGATCGTCAGCTGTGTATGGTAATCCATTCAGTATGTATTTACTAGAAACACGTACAAGTAACCAGAATGATATTCCAAACTTGTATTGCTTGCCTGAAATGCATCGCGTCAATGGTCATCGTATTTTCGAGAGCAAATGTTCTTCATCAATTGTGACAAAAGGTTCTGTTTCATAGCACGGCTTACGTTTTCTATGAATGTATGCCCAGTAATTGAGGCAAGAACAAGTTTGACAGTCTTCAGGCGCTCAGACTGGTGGACTATATGTCAAACCTAACATACTTCATTATTTCAATAAATTGGTTTCGCTCTGTTGTTTGTATGAAAAAAATGAGGACGCCATACCTTAGGCTTTTCAGAGGAAAATTTGCCCCATACACTCCTCTTGCATACATTATGGCGACAAAAGCATACAATTCTTCAATATATAGTGTCCAGGGATCGTCTTGTGTTCGACGACGAGCCTCAGTGTTCAATGCTTTGTATGGCGTATCATGGAATCACTGACATATGAAGTTGGTCATGGACTCTCTCGCAGGTTTTTATGACTTTTCTGACGACCTGAAAATGTATGGAAGTACTATATTTTTATAACGTCCATTGTAGTATTACTCATGTACACTCATATTCTATGAGATCTAATTATATTTGCAATGCTACATCAATTATTTATAATACATATCTTATATTTAATTAGTTTTTATTTTAATTTTACAAGCTATAACTCTATACAATGAGCAGAAATATGACTGGCCTGCATTAGAGCCCATGGGTACAATTTACCAGACCCATCTTTTGCTGTTTCTTTTTCTTCAGTAAGTTTATTCTGCTCAGTACCAACGTTTGAGTAACTTCCAGAAGAATCAGCCTTTTTCTGGGTTGTCCACCTTACAGATTTAGGATTTTCGACACTATAAGACAGAAGTAACATATTTCTTCCAAACTAAAACTAACACTTTCGTCATAAGAATCACTTCCTTCATCTGCAGACACTGGAACTATCACACTTTCTTCGTGGTCGTAATCTCTATCAGGAAACTCAGGTTCCTCACCTGAGCTTTCATCTTCTATTTTTCCGAGTTCCTGTGGTATTTCTGCGTCCGTAAGGCCATTCTTGTATTTATAGTTCATGTGTGCAGGGAAGACTATCAGACACTGTTGCAACAGACAATATTTGAGAGTATTGCTTCAGCCATCCAACTATGAGTGCTGCAATGTATGGCATTGTTCTCGCATATTGGAAAGATACCACAGTTGATTTTATTTGATACACAGTATTACAAGGTAATATTCTTAAGATACTGAATAACTCTGTGAGGGGCCAAATTAGCCCTGTGGTCTTTCTAGTCTTAAGGGAAAACAAACGTACGTTTTTAAGTTCCGTAGATTTGGAGGAAACTTTTGGCAGTGTTGACTAAAATGCAATGTTTCAAATTCTGAAAGTAGCATGGCTAAAATATAGCGAACGGAAAGTTATATACTACTTGCACAAACACCAGACCAGTTATACGAGTCGAATGGCATGAAAGGGCGCAGTCGTTAGGTGCTTGTAGCTTTCCGAAATAAACGATTTGTACATTGAGAAAGCTGTAAAGGAATGTAAGGAGATAATTAGGGAAATAATTAAAGCTCAGGGAGAAGAAACAAAATTTGATATTTGTCTATGACATTGTAATTCTAGATTAGATTCGATTCGATTAATACTTGTTCCATAAATTATATATCAGACATTTCGTAGTGATGTGAAAGTGTCAGTTTAGTAACTGTTGTCTATACATGACAATCAATATTTAAAGGATATTTTTTTTTAATTTTTTGTTTATTCGTTTTGTTAAGTTTCATCTAAAAATTCATCTGAATTGTAGAAGGAGTTGCCAATAAGGAATTCCTTTAATTTATTTTTAAATACTAGTTGGCTGTCAGACTTTTGACGCTACTTGGTGAGTGACCAAAGACTTTTGTGGCAGCATAATTCACTCCTTTCTGTGCCACAGTCAGATTTAACCTTGAATAGTGAATATCACACTTTCTCCTGGTGTTGTAGCTATTCACACTGCTATTACTTTTGATTTGGATCGGATTGATAATAACAAATTTCATGAATGAATATATATATTGTGAAACTACAGTGAAGATCCCTAGAGCCCTAAATAAATGTCTGCAGGATTCTCTTGGGTAGACTCCAGCAATTATTCTGATAATCACTTTTGTGCAATGAATACTTTTTTAGTCAATGTTAAATTGTCTCAGAAAATGATCCCTTATGAAAGCAGTGATGAAAATAAGCATAGTAAGCTAATTTTTTATATGTATATCACAAAATTTTGCAATGACCGTGATAGCATAAGTAGCTGAACTCAAACGATTCAGCAGAACTTCAACTTGTTTCTTCCAATTCGATCCCCACCTTAGCTACAGATTTATGTTCAAAGTATAAATTTATTAATGGTGTTCATGCCATTTACTGTATGAAAGAAACTGTATCCTGTATGAAACTATATCCTAGTTTAATGAGAGTCCATTTGTAGAGAACCACATAATAACTTCCTGAAAGATATCATTTACAATTTTATCAGTTCATTTCTGTTTGTCAGGTGCAATAGCTATACTTGTATCATCAACAAAAAGAACTAGCTTAGAATCTTCGTGAATGTAAAATGGCAGAGACAGCAGAGGATCTGGAAGAGCAATTGAACGGAATAGACAGTGTCTTGCAAAGAGGTTATTTGATCAACATTAACAAAAGAAAAATTAGGATAATATAATGTAGTCTAAGAATAGCGATGCTGAAAAAATTTGATTAGGTAATGGGACCCTAAAAGTAGTGGATGAATTTTATAATTTGATTAGTAAAATAACTTCTAAAGGGTGCAGCAAAGGAGGTGTAAAGTGCCGAATGGCTATAGGAAGAAGCGTATTTTGAAGAAACGAAATTTGTTGACATCCAAAATTAATTTCATAGTTAGGTAGTTCCTTTCTGAAATCATATGTCTACAGTGTACGGCAGTGAAACCTGAACGACAAGGAGGTCAGGCGATGGAAGTATTTGAAATGCGGTGCTATAGACGACTGGTGAAGATTGGATAGTCTGATAGCGTAACTAAAGAGAACGTGTTGAACAGAAGTGGGGTACGTTTATTGCATATCTCGACTCACAAAAGGGATAGAGTGATGGAACACATTCTGAGACATAATGGAATCCTCAGTCGTAGAGGGAGACCGAAAGACGAATACAGTAAGCAGATTCAGAACTATGTAGGTTGCCGTTCTTATTATGAGATGAAGGCAACTGCGCAGTACAGGGTAGCGTAGAGAGCTGCATCAAAGCAGTTTCAGGACTGAAGATGACAACCCAATCACAGATATGCATTTATATTCAGTCTCGCATTACTAGTTCTAGAACATCTTTACATACATGTGGTTGGCTTATTATATCAACCTCATCAGAGCTACGTACGTATTCGGGCATGCGTTACTCACGGTGCATTCATGCCTTTGGTCCAGGCCCTGTATCTGTCAACAAATACTTGGTTAACTCGATGCACAGACACGTTAATGCCGTTGTTGCAGCTCTGTGTACTAAAGTCTTTACTACACTTAAATTACCAAAAATGTTAAAAAAAAAGTGTTCTTCTTACTGAAATATATATGTCTACAAAACAAAATAGCAGTTTACTATCGTAAGCTGTTATACGAAAGGGGCATCAATATTTGAATGTATGAAATAGCAGCAAATTATGAAATTTATAATGAAATAAACTTAGTGGTAGAAACAGAGACATGAAATGACTTAATGTTTTGAAAAATTTAATAGAAACGAGAAATTGTGGAGGGTTTGTAAATCGTAAGATGTGGATTGTCTGTCTTAATCACTCATACAGCTGATACTGATCTGTATCGGCAACTGCGATTACATTTCTTAGTAAAGGGAGTGTAATAAGTACGGAAGTAAGAATTCTGCGATCAGGAAGATATTTAGATCTTTAGGAGTAAATAAGGGCATGCTCTCCCACTTGTCATAGAAGGCTCCTGATTCATAGTCCATTTGTTGTTCAAACTACGTCCCAACTATACCTTCACAAAATGTACTCTTGTAATCCACATGCTTAGATCACATTGCTTAGTTAATAAGTACGGAACCGATACTAAAGCTCCCCATTCTCTTATGAAATTTGTTGTTAATATTCCAACCCAATTAAAAAGACAATAGCCGTGTCATTCCTACAACACTAGGAGAAAAGGATTATGTACACTATTCAACGTTAAACATAACTTTGGCACGGAACGGAATTATAACATCAAATGTCTGACAGCCAACCAGCATTTAAAAATTCGCACTGGCGTGTTTTACGACCCAATTTAGGTTTTCTTGTGGTTTTATGACTTCTGTAAACATTTCGACCGAAAATAATAAAAATATAATCAATAAAAAATTATGGACGATACGATTACGATGTACTCAAAACGTAATATTCGCTCTGACCATATTTTAAGGAGCAGCCAAATTATTTGATATTTAAGTTCAGCTTCAACATACACTTATTTTGAATTTTTGCCTCTTTCCACTATTATTTTAATACCCCTCCCATATTTTCATTGTCTTTTTTCGTTAAAGTATTATTACGTGTCTTGCCGTGGTAGTTTCATCTTTTTCAAGTTTGTTTTCTTTGTTTGTACTGGTTTACGTAAAATCAAGTGACAGTGTCAGGTCGTCGTTATTTTTGCAAAGACCTCTGTAACGGTGCGAGGTATGGAAAAAACATAACAGAGCAAATCTCTTGAGAATTTTCTCCTCCTGATTTACACTTATTCAGTTTTCTACTCAGGTCAAAGGTTAAGGCGTTATTCGCAATTAAATTTTCTGCAGTCAAACGGCCGTCACTAACGGCATATTTTTAGTGTTAATAACTATTTTTTCACGAAATAATTGAAAAAAAGGGAGGTTTACGGACAGTCTGTGTTAAATCTTCGCGTTTTTGTATCTCTGAAACGATGCGAGATATGAAAGAAAAAAAATGTTCAAATTTTATTTAAGCTTAAGGGACTTGACTGCGAGGTCATCAGTCCCTAAAGCTACAAATTACATATGAACAACCTTATACTAAAGACGACATAAACATCCATGCCCGAGAGGGGATTCGAACCCCCGACCGTAACGAGATCGTTTATTCATTTTTAGTGTCAGAAGATCGGTTAAGCCGTTATTTTAATTTAAATTTCCAGCTGTTAAAAGGCGATAGTAAAGGCGCACTTTTAGTGTCACTAACTTAAAGTGGATCAAAAAATTGAAAGAGGTTCTGAATGACAACTCCTTCTCCTCAGTAGACGAATCTTTACATAAATATAAGTAATTTTACGAAAAAATATTCAAATAAAAATGCATGTCCCGTATCCTTTACTAAACTGACACGTTCCACATCATTGCGAAATCTCGTATTCGTGATCTATGGAACAAGTATTAATCCAATCCAAAATAATCATTACGTACTACAGTAAGAATGCAGAGTCTTCAAAATTGTGCCAGAAACAAAATCACTAAGATAAGATATTACTTGGGAACTGTAGAGCTGCAGTAAGTTATTTACTTGTCACCGTTAAATTAGCAAAGAGAAATTCCGTGAAGAACAATTTAACGGAGTTCAGTGGCAACCAGCAGTAATAAAGAATTCTCGTAGAGTGCTAATTTGGCAGTTTGTGATTGACGAGATAATGGAAGTCTAATTACTCGGCTCTCATTAATCGACAGAGAGAATTGTGGAGAGGCCGATTTCGTATGCCCGGCGCTGGTGCTCGTTATTCACAGTGGATCATTGATCGAGAGATATTGCTAATGAAGAGTAATTACAAACTTTGTGCACTAATGTATTTATTGGGAAGTTGGAAATTACCGTAACCGCCGAGTACTAATTCTCTTATGCATTAAATAATGTACCAAGCAACTTCTGCCTGAGCGTAGTGTAAATTCAGAGAATAAAATCATTAGTAAACTAAACTTTACTTTCATAAAACTGTATAATCTTCTGTCATTAACGACAGTCACGCTCGGCATGGCTTGATGTTTTGTCCCTTTCATTCCTGAGAGTAACAATATCTCAGATACATTATACTAAAACAGAGCTTTAAAGCTTATTTCTTGATTTCAGAAAAATGTCAGCTCTATTTTGAAAGAAGTTATAACAATTTTCCACAAAGGCGAAATATTTTGACGTAGGAGAATCCATGTTTACGTTCCACACTGCTTAGTTACTGAAAATTATTCTCGAATAATGTCGTGACTGAAATTTTCTTATTATATTATCTTTATGGTGACATTGGACCACTTAAGTCAATGGCCATCTTCTTGTTCGTTCTGATTGCTCAATATTTTTTCTTTCGTTCTTTTTATTCCGTTTTTCCTCTACTGTAAATACCCTTTTCGCTCAGTCAATTTTGCCTATTTTTATTTCAAATCTTATTCTAATGTTTTTCAGTTCCTTGAGATTTTCTATTTTATTTTGAGTCATCATTTCTGGTACTTCCATATTCCCTCTAATTTCTTTCATCCATCCTACGTGTCGTTTCATCTTACGGGGTTTTTCTGTAATTCTTCTTCTTAATCTTGTTTTTGTTCCCCTCATAATGTGAAAGGGGACAGGGGAAAGAAATTATCTTTTACATATATCTGTAGTAGGCTGTAGTTCCTTGCATACCACTTCATTGGCTATGTCCTCATTTTGAGATTTTTTATTTATACAAATTGTAGTTATTATTCTATTTAATTTTAACAATTTGGCACTGCTGTTGACTGGGAAACTTTAACAGTAGTTTTATTTGCATATCGTTGTTTACTGCTTTAATTTTGTGTTGATGACAGACATTTTTGATTGTACGCATGCCATGTTAGTTTGGATACTATATCATTTTCTAACTTCTTTAAAAACAAGCCTTTTATTCAAGTTGTATTTTCCTCGTCAGCCGAGCGTCAATATTTTATTGTGCCTCTCTCAAAACGGTGCACCAATCATGGAGACTTACAGATATGCTTCACAGAAGAGGCATGATCCGAGTCCCCTTACTGGTTCACAGCTGTGATAAATGGAGACACCTCTCCCACTCATCCCACAGGACACCAAACTTCCTTGCTTCCGTCATTCGTATAATCTGTTTTTAACCCAGCCCAGGTGACATATTTGCCGTCAGACTACACAACGGGGACCAACATCAATCTCGACATGGGTTTCTTCTCCACAATTCTATACCGACGGTTCTAAAACTGAAGCAGGTGTGGGATACGCTTTCTTTTGCCCCTCCACTGGCACCTACCGAATGTTTGCGCTCCCACCTGAAGCATCTATTTACACAGCAAACTTACTGGCCATCAGGGAGGGCGTATATAACGGTACACGAACATTTCAGTATATTTATATTGGTCCTCACGGACTCTGAAAGCGTGTTAAGAAAATTATAACATCGACATTTGACTAACGAACTAAGAGATACATATAGGACATCTTGGACGCCACAACAAATGCACAGAGGAGGCACTGACATCCATTTACTTTGGATTAAATGGAATCAAGACATACTCCATAACGAAACAGTTGACCGCCTCGCCAAGAGAATTATTACGGAAGGACAATTCCGCCCCACGCCGAATCCATATACAAACTTCAGATCGGCAATTCAGAACGCTGCCTATCGCACTTGGGACCACGAATGGCACGTCTCTCAAGAGTTAGGACACCTGGCGGTTATACAACCAAATGTCTCCTCTCAACCATGGTTTTCTTCGCTGAAGCTTAGTAGACGTCATGCAACGTTCATCAATCGGATGAGACTTGGCCATGGAGCTTACCCTGTCCACTTACACCGTTTAAAAATCGTCACGTACAAACATTGCGACAAAGATCCAACGGCAGCGACGGATCTTAACCACATTATACTGCCTGAATCAATTACACGGCCGCACAAAGTGTATTCTACAAAAACCTGGTGGCGAGGTTACCCTCTCCCCACAAATGCCATTGTCTTAGTTCATCGAATCGACAAGTTTAAGTACAGTTTGCTCAAAGACTGCAAAAAGTCACGGACATCCAGCTCTAATCTAAGAGCTGGTGTAGCTCCCATGCTTACCTTGAACAAGCACAGCTTGAAACTGAAGGATTAATTTTGTATTTTATTTTACATTTGGGCCTTGATTATGTCCTTGAAACTGTCATTTTGTTTTGTAATGTTTGCACTTATGTGTTCTTACGTCTCTCAAAACTATTGTTAGATATGTGTGGTTTTACAGCTTACCTTACAGATGTGATGTTTTTAATTTTATTTTAAGGCAGTATGATGTTAAATAACTCTTGATATTGTGATACACACCCCTGGAAAATGAAGAAAGAACACGATGAATTCGTCGACTCAGCAGAGAGAAGTTTTATTGACACATTCTCGAGGATGTGATCACAGAAACAGAGCCCTATGAACATGAATACAGTCACCAGATTGTGCGCAATGTCGACGCTAGTACCGTGTGTAACCTCCTTTTACAGCAATACGAGCTGCAATTCTGCCACGGGGACGATCGTAGGGTGCCGAATGTTGTCTTGCCGAATGGCCTTCCATGCAGTTTTCACTTTGTGCCCCAGTTCGCCCAGATTTCGTGCCGGTCGTGTAGACCACGCAAGATGAAATTTTATCCAGTCCTAAGCATGCTCTAAGGTGGAAAGATCTGGGATGTGCTGGCCAGGATGGTTGGCATACACCTTGAATAGTACTTTCTGTGCTTCGGAATACACGAGGGCGTGCATTGTCCGGTTCGAAAAGCGTATCACATTGTTGGTGCATGGATAGTAACAAGACAGCTAGAATAATGGTTTCATTGTACCAGGAACTGTTCGTGCTCCCTCGAAGATCGCCAGAAGAGAAGGCCCAGCGTATGAAATGGCTCCCCACACCATGACGTCAGTATTCAGTCACGTTTGCCTCTGTCATATACACTGCAGATTTTCGGACACTCCTTCAAGACGCCACAGATGTGTTTGAACATCATGGTGCCAAGACAGAAGCTACTCTCATCATTGAAGACGACACGTCTCCATTCATCCTTCAATAAGCACCTATCGCGATACCACTGGAGACGGGCTGAACGATGTTGGTGTATGAGTGGAAACGCCATAACAGCATGCTTGATCATGAATCATGCTGTGAGGAACCATGTCCTACGCTGACCGTTCTACTCTGATGATCGTCGAGGAATTGAACAGTGCACAGTACATTGGAACTATCATCCAATGTGTCTCGCTACCGTTCATGCACCAACAATGCCATAAGTGCCATAAGCTTTTCGAACAGGACCATACGCATCCACATGTCTTCCGTACCACCCAATATGTTTTTTCAACATGTACGTCAACTGCCCTGGCCAGTAAAATCCCCATAACTATCTCCATTGAGCATGATTGGGACCGCATGAAACGTCATCTTGTGCCGTCTGCACGATGGGCACGAAATGTGGCCCAACTGAGGCACCAGGTGGAACTGCATAGCAGGCCATTCAAATGTTGTAATGTTTGTAGAGTTTATGGGACTTAACTACGGGGTCATCGGTCCCTAAACTTACAAACTAGTTATGAACTAGCTAATACTAAGGACGGCACAAACATCCATACTCGAGGGGGGATGCGAACCCCCGACCGTAGAGCCCGTGCAGACCGTGACAGGGGCGCCGCTGTCCCCTCGGCCACCGCGGCCGGCGGCAGGCCTTTCCGCAATATTAGATTCGGCATTTCCACTATGGGAGAACTGCAGTTAGCATTGCTGCAAAAGTAGGGTATATAGGCTACTAAAGGTTCAAATGTTTGTAAATCTAATGAAACAAACTGCATAGTCATCAGTCCATAACTTACAAACTACTTAAACTAAGCCGCGTTGGAGTAGCCGAGCGGTTTAAAGCGTCTCGCTGCGGAGCGCGCGGTTAGTCGCCGTGGAGGTTCGAGTCCTCCCTGGGGCATGGGTGTGTGTGTTGTCCTTAGGTTAGTTTACCTAGGTTTAAGTAGTTTGTAAGCTACGGACTGATGACGACGCAGTTTGGTCCGATAGATTTACTTAAACTAAGGTCAACTAACCTAATGACAACACACACATACATGCCCCAGGGAGGACTCGAACCTCCGACGGCGAGCAACCGCGCGCTCTGCAGCGACGCGCCTTAAGACCGCTCGGCTACTCTACCGCGTTATACACGGTACTAGCGTGTGTTGTATGCTACCTGAATAAGGTGTCAACTAAATTGGCGTCTTCATGGCCGACGAATTCATGGAGTTTTCTTTTTTAATTTTATATGAATGTACGAGGTACGTCCAGAAAGTATGTTCCGTTCGGTTGTATAAAACAAACGTGTACAGATACAGAAAAAATATTTATTGGTCAAAAATGTACAATTGTTAAACTACTTTTCTACATAGCTACCGAAATTTTGTAAGCACTTGTCATAGCGTGGCACAAGTTTCTGTATGCCTTCGTCATAGAAGGTTGCCGCCTGTGTATTCAGCCATGTGGTAGCATGTTCTGTGAGCTTGTCATTGTTGAAATGTTGACAAGACAAATTTTAGGTGTAAGAAGAGGATTTCGATCAAAAGGTGGTGTTTGTTTCCACGATAGTGGCTGACCTCATGTGGCGAATGTGACCAAACAACTCTTACGGGAATTTCACTGGGACGTATTTGATCATCATCCGTACAGCCCGGGCCTCGCTCCTAGCCACTTTCACCTCTTCTTACACCTAAAACTCTGTCCTTGGTGGTCAACATTTCAGCGATGATGACGAGCTGAAAGAACATGCTACCACATGGATGAATACACAGGCGGCAACCTTCTATGAAGAAGGCATACAGAAAGTTGTGCCACGCTATTACAAGTGCCTACAAAATTTCGGCACCTATGTAGAAAAGTAGCTTAACAGTTGTAGATTTTTGTACAATAAATATTTTTTCTGTATGTGTAGACGTTGGTGTGGTGTCGCACAAGTCCAAAGTGCGCGCCACCTACTATCGCCGCGCGCCGCCACGCACGCACGGCGCGGCGTTCTTACGACGACAGCCACGAGCGCCCTCTGGTACAATTCCGCTCGTGGCCACCACTGAACGACATCGTTCACTTGGCACTGAGATAGGAACCAGTTAACACCTCGGAATCAGATAGGCACCAGTGAAGTCTTGGCTATCGGATAGGCACTAGGCAGGCCTCTAGCTCAACTATGTATCAGCATCCTGCAGTACTGAGCTATGTAAAAGTTAAGTATTGTATAAATTCTGTGCAAAATATATATATATATATATAGTTCTAATTTACTCTAGTGTTTCTAGTTTCTGCTGTCCCACTGGCTGTTTCCCCTCCGTAATTGCACAAGCGTGCTACCTTTATTCCTGTGTCGGTCTTCCTACTCGGCCACCGACACCTACGACGGAAACGAGACACCAAAGCGGCGACGAGGCTGGGACACAAAAGTGGCGACGAGGCAGGGACACAAAAGTTTGTTTTATATAACCAAACGGAAGTTACTTTCTGGACGTATGTCGTATATTGTAAGAATTTCAATTGTATTCTAATATTGCCATTGTAATAACTGCTGGCTGTACGGTGACTGCGACCAGAAGCCGTAGTGGATAATTTAGAAAACCTGTCACTGTGCGGCGAGCAGGCGCCATCAATGGTGAGTGTAGTGTACGCGGCTGCAGGTGAGGAGACGCCGGCGTCGGACCCGTGCGCGCTGCTATCGTGCGGCCGGTGGTCGCGCTGCCAGGTGTCGGGCGGCTCGGCGGCGTGCCGCTGCCTGCCCTGCCCCCAGCCACCTCCTCAAGGCGCGGCCGTCTGCGGCTCCGACGGCAGGGACTACGCATCAGAGTGCCAGCTGCGCTCCGCCGCCTGCCGGCTCCCAGACTCCCGGCTCACGCTGCGACACCGCGGCAAGTGCGGTGAGTTGCCACCACACCACTGACAGCATTGTTTATCGTCCATGTTTCACTCCCATACGAGGCAACACTCCACACAAATGCCTTCAGAAAGGACTTCCTTAGGCTTAAATCAATATTCGATGTTAACTAGAGGTCTGCAAATCGCCGGTTTCGCTCGCTCGTACTCGGTCGAGTGCGCAATGCTCGGCGGTGGCGCGGCGAGCGTGTACGCTCGCAGCGAGCGTGTTGACACTCGAACGAGGCTGCGTGGGGCGGCGCGGGCAGAGGCCGCACAGCGTAGTGCTGCCGCTCTGCTCACAAGGAAACCTACCCAAGTCACTCTCCGATTTCATGAAATTTGCATATAATACATGAAAAACTATGCGACACGAAATTTTTTTAGGGGCGGAAAAACCTATTTAAGGGGCGGAAAGGTCCCTCCAAAATTGGGGGAAATAGAAAAATGACAATAACTTAGAGATAAGTGAAACGATTTTAATGATTTTTGGTATGAAAGTATCTTTTCATAAAAGACAAATTTCATAGATTCAACTTCTATTAAATCAAAACAATTTTTGAGCACAAAAAATTGGTCACTTTAGGGGTAGCTGCCCACCTAATTGTCACTTCCCCTGCAATGTACCTAGGCCGATCTCTTCTCCCGTCATTCCGAAAACACGCAGTTCATTCTTTTGGCTGGTGCACCCGGGGGACATTCTTCAGACGGCCCTAAATAAATATAAAACACAAGGAGCACCATAAATCCGTACAGATGTGTAAACAATTGGAATAAGAGGATGTAAAACTACAGGTTATATGAGCATTAGACCAGCATATGACCCTGACGACGGAAGAAAGGGCGGATCCTATATTGTACGAAAGCTTGCAAGCGTTCTTTATTATGTAGATAAGAAAGACGACAGTGGCAGTGGGGTTATATGAATGTTGCAATTGGGAAAATTCCCGTTAAGGACTAACTTGGAAAAGGTAGAGGCGCAGCAACCACGCACAGTGCTAAAATGCTACGGGAATATATATTAACGGGGTGCAACAGAGAGATGCACAAACCTAACTTAACGGGTGTACATCAATATAGGAGTATTTAATATCAATATAAAAAACGCACAAAGCATTCCAGGACTTGAGAGTGATGAGAGAAATGGACATTAAATACAATAATTTCCTCGTTAAGACGGCAAGTTACACCTACCACTAAACAGGCACTAACAGTCCACAAAATGGGAACAAGAATGAAAGAAAGATCATTTAGTAAATGATCTTAGCACGGAAACTTTATATTAATCACGTATAATAACTTGTATGGTGAAGTACAAAATGCGAAACTGGATGGCTAGTTGAACTGGATCGAGAGAAGAGCTTTCGAAGCACCCAGGAAAGGAAACAATTCCAAATTTCGCAGTCGGGGTTTATTCTCAGGCGTCTAGTTTGCTCTCGACACTCGCCTTGGATTCGAGTGGCGCTGCGGTGGGCGACCGAGTGGCGAGCGGGCAGTGTGGACGGTCGGGCCAGTCGAGCGTGTGCCGCTCGAACGAGCGTGCAGGAAGTCGAGCGCAGCCACACGCCATGCCGCAAGCTGCAGTACCGACACCTGTCGGACTATCATAGAACTACATGTATCACGCGATTCGAGCGAGCAACCGAGCGAGGTGCAGACCTCTAA
Source organism: Locusta migratoria (assembly GCA_026315105.1). Taxonomy (NCBI): domain Eukaryota; kingdom Metazoa; phylum Arthropoda; class Insecta; order Orthoptera; family Acrididae; genus Locusta; species Locusta migratoria. The sequence continues at coordinate 483,812,650 of CM048745.1, forward strand.
TGTTAACAAATTTATTTTTTTCAAGAACGCTTTTCTACCCATTGCAATTCTGCATTTTTTATCCTCTGTACTGCGACCATCATTTGTTATTTTACTGCCCAAGTAACAAAACTCATCTACCTCCTTCATTGTTTCGTTACCTAATCTAATTCCTTCAGCATCACCTGATTTTCTTAGACTGCACTCCATTACCCTAGTTCTGCTCTTATTAATGTTCATCTTATATGCACCTTTCAGCACACTGTCCATTCCGTTCAATTGCTCTTCCAGGTCCTTTGCTGTATCTCACAGAATTACTATGTCGTCGGCAAACGGAATGTTTTTAATTCTTCGCCCTGAACTTTAATTCCTTCTCCGAATTTCTCCTTGCTTTCCTTTATAGCTTGCTCAATGTACAAATTGAATAACAGAGTTGCCACCACTGCTCCCCCGCATACACTACCGCACTTTCTGCAACGAGCTTGCCGACCGCGGTGGCCGAGGGAACTGAGGCGCTTCAGTCACGGTCTGCACGGCCACTACGGTCGGGGGTTCGAATCCCCTCTCGGGCATGGTTATTTGTGCCGTCCTTAGTATTAGCTAGTTCATAAGTAGTTTGTAAGTTTAGGGACTGATGACCCCGTAGTTAAGTCCCATAAGCTCTACAAACATTTAAACATTTTTTTTGCAACGAGCTTAAATTTCATACAGTTGCGACTGGTCCGCCCCTACTTAGCTTGCATTTATCGCGAATCTTTAATTCAGCGTGGTATAATAACAATGTTACGAAGCTCCTGAGAAATCAAAGGCTGTCATACTCTCGATTCAGTTAGTAGAGATTCGTGCGTCTATAAAAAGATCGATGCGCGAAGCATACAATAATTGAAGACCTAACATTCTAAATGTGCTAAGGACCAAAAATAAAGTTCTGAGATATAGCAAAAAAAAAACTGTATTGTTTATCGTACGAAATTAATACACACAATTTATAGTATTATACTGTTTATTAACATCCAGTTAATACAAACTATAGAGCAAGTCAAGAGAAAATTTAATAGAATTGGCGAGAAGAAGAAAATTAAAAACGTGAAAGAAGAATATGTCTCACACATTGCATTATTCAGACTAAATGGGCCAAATACAATACAGCTATCAAACATATTTATTTCACATTGTTTAATTTCCCATTTATAGATATCTTCAGTTTGCAGCATCATTACACAAATTAGTAAAAAACTGACGATGCGGATGTGGTATAAAGGGTACCGTGTGTATGAATGAAGTCGTCAGGTTTCCCTTTCTTCAGGATCTTTCCACTTTCCCACTTTTCAGTTTCACTGAATGTTCTTTTCATGTACACTATTCCAGCTGACGTGGTTTCAATTTGTGCAGCAGAACTGATGTGTAACTTTGTTGTGTGGATCACTTTATCAGCAGCAGCCTGGAAGACAATAAAGTCATTTTCTTCCATTCTGAGTGCTTTGAATGGGAGAGAAGGGCGTGCTGAAGTAATTACTTCTTGTATATCATCAGGTACATAATATTTAACTACCTTCTTGCGCTTTTCTTTTAAGGCAAAATTGCTACCACAAAATAGGAAACTGTGCCCTGAAACCAGATATTTATGCACTATACAGTCAAATAGACCACAAGCCACTGCAAACATGTACATATATATAAGTTCACTGTTTTTATTTTCTGCACAGCACTTGCCACTCCAAATCACAAGTTTCCTTTTTCTACCAGTTACACTGATAATACTTTTAGAGCAATTCAAGACATGGATCAGGCATGTTGCTATGCTGTTAGCTGCTCGAGACCTTTCACCCTTATGCCATGAACACAGAAGTTGATTGTCGAGCACTTTTAGAACGAAGAAGGCTGTGTAGTTAACACCAGTGCCATCTGTCAGTGACTGTAAGAACCTCTTACATTTGTCATATGACAAAGCGCTTTTACTATAATATTCTTGCATTGATGTAGCACCTTTACAGCGAAAAAAAGCAATAAAAAAAACTGTACTTAGCACATTTATAATGTTAGGTCTTCAATTATCACATCCATACCTTAGCAAAAGATCTTTCCGACAACCCGAAAAAATTCTCCACCTATGTAAAATCGATAAGCGGGTCAAAGCCCACTGTCCAGTCACTCATTGATCATTCAGGGGTAGTAATAGAAGAAAGCAAACGGAAAGCTGAAGTTCTAAATTTAACCTTTAAGAAATCATTCGCGCAGGAGGACCGCACAAATGTACCATCATTTGATCAACGTACAAATTCCGAAATGGGGGACATAGCAATAGGTATTTCCGGTGTAGAGAAGCAGCTGAGAGAGCTAGATACGAAAAAGTCTGCTGGTCCGGATGGAATACAAGTTCGGTTTTACAAAGACTATTCTGCGGCATTGGCCTCCTACTTAGCTTGAATTTATCACGAATCTTTAATTCAGCGCATGGTTCCTACTGATTGGAAAAAAGCGCAGGTGACTCCCGTTTATAAGAAAGGAAAGGAAACTGACCCACACAATTAGAGGCCAATGTCTTTGACATCAGTTTCTTGTATAATTTTGGAGCATATTCTCAGTTCGAATATAGTAAATTCCCTTGAAACGGAAAAGCTTCTTCCCATGAATCAGCACGGGTTTGGGAAACACCGTTCATGTGTAACTCAGCTTTCCCTTTTCTCATTTGACATCTTGCAAGCCATGGATGAAGGGCAACAGGCGGATTGTATTCTTCTCGACCTCAAAAACGCGTTTTTGACGCGGTGCCACACTGCAGACTGCTAACGAAGGTACGATCTTATGGAATAGGTTCACAGATTTGTGACTGGCTGGAAGACTTCCTAAGTAATAGAACGCAGTACATTGTTCTCGACGGCGTTCATGAGAGACGAGTGCATCGTCAGGCGTGCCCCAGGGGAGTGTGATAGGACCGCTATTACTTGCTATCTATATAAATGGACCGTGTTATGCATCACAAGAACAAGCGCCGCTACTTTATGTTTATGATGTGAGCGTAATTAGTGCTGTTTAGTAGTTATTCGCTGTGAGATTTAGCTTTTAACTGAAAGAAAACTAACCCTTCTTTGGTACAAATAGTTGAGAAACATTCATAAATTAATATATTTGAGAACATGTAAAATTTAGGTTCCATAATGTGAGTTATGACATATGGCGCTTGGACTAGTTATGCATAACACCGTCAAAATGATCTGATGCATAGAGTAAGTTGTAATTTGCGGCTGTTTGCTGACGATGCTTTAACTGACTGTAACAGCATACAGGATGACTTACACAAAATTTCTAGTTGATGGGAAGAATGGCAGCTAGCCCTCAATGTAGAAAAATGTAAGGTGACGCGCATGAGTAGGAAAAACAATCCCATAATGTTCGAATACAGCATTAGTAGTGAGCTTCTTGATTCTGTCTAATATATAGACGTAACATTGCAGGGCGATATGAAATGGAACGAACATGTAAGGACAGTTTTGAGTAACGCGGACAGCCGACTTCGGTTTATTGCGAGAATTTTGGGGAGATGTACTTCATCTGTAAAGGAGACCGCGTATAAAACGCTTGTACGACCAAGTCTTGAGTATTGCTCAGATGTTTGGGACCCACAGCAGATCAGTTTAAAACAAGACATAGAGGCAGTTCAGAGACGAGCAGCTAGATTTGTTACTGGTAGATTCGACCAATGCGCGAGTGTCACGGAAATGCTCCGGCAACTCAATTGGGGATCGCTGGAGGAAAGACGACGTTCTTTTCGTGAATTTCTGTTGACGAAATTTAGAGGGCTGTAATTTGAAGCTGAGTGTAGTACGATCTTGCTGCCGTCTACTTACATTTCGCGTAAAGATCACAAAGACAAGAAAAGAGAAATTATGGCTCGTACGGAGGCATATAGGCATTCTTTTTCTCCTCATTCTATTTGGGAGCGGAATAGGAAATGAAATGCCTAGTAGTGGTAAAGTGTACCCTCCGCCACGCTCCTTACGGTGATTGCGGAGTATGTATGTAGATGTAGATGTTTGAGGCAAATTGAACTGGCGTCCTCCATGTTATTTGAGGTATCGGCTGACAGCTCGTATGCCACACCCATTCAAGATTTGTACCTATTTCCAGGCCCGCATTTAAAAAAAAGATTGCCTATTGACTACGGATGTGCATCAAGTTCCGTCAGACTTTTCCGAAGCTGTAAATTGACCATCCTGGTAATATATTTCCTAAAAATGCGGTAATGTATTACAGTTACAGTTCGAAGTATAACAACTAAATGCGGTTTGCAATAACAACCGCAGAGCCGCTGTGAAAATACCCTCCTGGCCATTAAAATTGCTACACAACGAAGATGACGTGCTACAGACAGAAATTAAACCGACAGGAAGAAGATACTGTAACATGCATATGATTAGCTTTTCAGAGCATTCACACAAGGTTGGCACCGGTGGCGATACCTGCAACGTGCTGACACCAGGAAATTTTCCAACCGATTTCCCATACACAAACAGCAGTTGACCGGCGTCGCCTGGTGAAACGTCGTTGTGATGCCTTGTGTAACGAGGAGAAAGGCGTCCCATCACGTTTCCGACTTTGATGAAGGTCGGATTGTAGCCTATCAAGATTGCGGATTATCGTATCGTGGCATTGCTGATCGCGTTGGTCGCGATCCAATGACTGTTAACAGATTATGGAATCGGTGGATTCAGGAGGGCAATACAGAATTCCTTGCTGGATCCCAACGGCCTCATATCACTAGCAGTCGACATAACAGACATTTTATCCGCATGGCTGTAACGGATTGTGCAGACACGTCTCGATCCCTGAGTCAACAGATGGGGATGTTTGCAAGACAACAACCATCTGCACGAACAGCTCGACGACGTTTGCAGCAGCATGGACTATCAGCTCGACTGAGGTTATCCTTGACGCTGCATCACAGACAGGAACGCCTGCGATAGTGGACGCAACGCTGAACCTCGGTGCACGAATGGCAAAGCGGATGAATCCAGGTTATGTTTACAGCATCATGATGGTCGTATCCGGCTTTGCGACATCGCGGTGAACTCACATTGGAAGCGTGTATTCGTCATCGCCATACTGGCATATCACCCGGTGTGATGGTACGTGGTGCGATTGGTTACACGTCTCGGTCACCTCTTGTTCGCATCGACGACACTTTGAACGGTGAACATTACAGTTCAGATTTGTTACGACCCGGGGCTCTACCGTTCACTCGATTCCTACGAAACCCTACATTTCAGCAGGATAATGCACGACCGCATGTTGCAGGTCCTGTACGGGCCTTTCTGCATACGGAAAATGTTCGACTGCTGCCCTGTCCAGCACATTCTCCAGATCTCTCACCAATTGAGAACATCTGGTCAATGGTGGCCGAGTAACTGGCTCGTCACAATATGCCAGTCACTACTCTAGATGAAATGTGGTATCGTGTTGAAGCTGCATGGGCATCTATACTTTAGCCATCCAAGCTCTGTTTGATTCTATGCCGAGGCGTATCAAAACCTTTATTACGGCCAGAGGTGGTTGTTCTGGGTACTGATTTCTCAAATTGCGTGAAAATGTAATCGCATGTCAGTTCTAGTACAATATATTTGTCCAATGAATCCTCGTTTATCATTTGTATTTCTTCTTGGTGTAGCAATTTCAATGGCCATTAGTGTATTTGTATAGATTTTAATGCAAGTACATGGTCTAAATGAGCTGCGAAACATACAGTGAGTAGTACCTGTTATGATGAACAATCACGACCAAGAATTTACATCTGTTGTTAATGTGTTGTAACAACGGCTTTCATAAAGTCTAGTATACATTTATCTTATGTTTACTAAATCTATTTAAGTCTACAAACTTGTAAAATTGCTGTTAAAACGTTTATTTGTGAACTTTGGTGGACGTAATTTGCGTACAAAGACGAAAGTGACAACAAAATATTGCAGTTAAAACTGTGTCTAAGTCATCTGCCACAAAAGTAGTCCACGTCGAAATAAGATGTCGTTAATAAGTTTCCTTGTAGCTATGCTGAAACAAGTAACGATTTGTACTTGAAATTTGACTACAAAGACGACAGTGATAATATAATATTGCAATAAAAATGCGTCTGGGTCAGCTGCCACAAAAGCATTCCACACCGAATAACGTATCATTAACAACTATCATTGTTGACACGCTGAAATAAGTACATATTTGTTGCAAAGAACACAGACATATACAAGTGAAATAATTCTGGCTGTCGCTACTACTTCCACAATTTCGACTGGTTGTATGTCAACCATGCTTGATCAAGTATTGTCAAGAACAAATGAAAATACTTTTAAAGAAGGTGTAGACACTCAAGAGTGTGGTTTCGTCAACCAACGGAACGACAGAAGAAGAAAATCTGAAACCGCACTAGGTAGAAAAGGGAACATTTTTTATGGCGTGTACTTAAAGGGAATTGCATGATAGGTCATCTGAAGCATCACTCTTGGGGCATCTAAGCGCCATCAGTCAGGAATTTTGTTTGAGTACAGAGAAACTGAAATCAAACAAGGCAAAACATTTGGTGTTCTGGACGAAGTACTTGTCGTTTTATCACTTCCATTTGTGCATTTAAATGCTGAACACACTCTCAAGTGTACTGACCAACAAAAATATGGCGTCCGAGTTTACAGAAGTTGCCGCAAAGAGCGCTGTAACTCATGTGTGAGCCACTCTATGAAATTTAAGCTCGTTGATTTTGTGTAAGACAATTACACGTCTTTTCCGCCGCGCGAGAGTAGCCGAGCCATTCAGTGTTGCTTGCAACGAGGTAGAGCTAGCACGTCTCTCGGGGTCAATAGCGTTTGTTTACACTGCGTACGTGTCGGTCGTCGTATTAGCTTGACGTTCTTGGTTTCGATTTTTCTCTTGTCTCTCCATTCGTATTCGGTTTTTCTGTGTATTGCGCCTTATTCGCAGTTAACCTTTTAGGATTAATTTGCATAATAGCTCCAACCGTTTCGAGAAAGAATACACTGCAGTTTGAATTCGATAAGAGAACACCAGCTGTTCAACCGATGTCTGTAGAAATTCACGCTTGGATCTGTGATACGTTTGAACACATGGACACGGCGTACTATGATTTTGATCTCTACTGCCTTTTTTGTGACACTGATGAATCCAGTTCAAATGGAACGACTGCTACTTAAATATGGAGGGAGTGTCGAATTCCGACGCCGCGATGGAACAGTGAGTATTGTGCAAATTGCACACACTGCTATAGAATACACAAATGTCCGTATCTTTAATTTGCCACCTTAAGTAGAGGTTAGAGAGTTGGCTGAAATCTTGCGGCAGTACGGCCAGGTTAAGAGTATTCGGCGTGAAAAATGCTCCAGTATCCATGGATTGCAGTGTTAGAACGGAATTCGTTTTGTGGAAATGCATATGGTTTGTGGTTACAGGGCACAAGTTTTCTACCTGTTACATTTGCTATGAAAGTGGACACATGCGGGAGGAATGCCCCAAACGTGCGGTAGTGTTGAAACCGACACTGAAGCAACGCCAGAAGCTAACGTTAGCTGATTTATTACCAGACAATAGGCACAGTTCAGGCGCAATACCAGGGTCCTCTGTAAATGTGACATATAATCCGACGACCATGCAACCAGGATTTCCCCCGTTGCCCACTACACCTGGCGGGGATTACAACCCCTTAAAGCCTGTCCTGTCTTCAGTGGCGACTAAGAGACGTAAGACTTGTGACTCAAGTAGCGGGGAAGAGGAAACCCGAAAATCGACTCCAGTTGCTTCGAATGCCGTAGCTACTTCTATAGAGGTTGTAGATGTAGTCAATACTAACACCGTGTTACATCGTCAAACTTCTCAGCCTACGGAGAATTGGTCTCTTTACCCGAGACGGCATTGCTGCCAACCCAGCAGCTGCATGCGCAAGTACCAGTAGTGCCGGACGCGCCGCCCGTTGTAAACAACCCGGTTATCGAAGTGAGCGAAAAACCGCGAGGAGTAAACACACACGTCTGCCTGCAAGCCGTCGCTAGGCAACACTAGCGCGGCGATACACAGCACAACACAGACCCGGCTGCAACACCGCACGATACCGCTAATGTCATGCAACAGCCAGACTTCAAAGCAGCACTCACAGAATCGCAAGCCAAAAACCACGAGGAGGCGCGTGCCGGACACGTGGCGAATGTGAACAGGAACCAGGTCACACCGTGACCTCCCTTCAGTAGTCCCCCCAACATCACCTAGCGTCAGTGGAAAGCCAAAAAAGAAGTATCAGCCGAATGTCAATGCACCTCTCAACAAGAATATATATAGAAAAAAGCGTTCTGGAATGCCACGTTACAGATCGCGCGGCCTCCCGCGTCGAAGGTTGTCTTTAGTATAACTTAGTTCATAAGTTTAGGGACTGATGACCCCACAGTTAAGTCTCTTCAGCCTTACGAACATTTAAACATTTAAAAGACGTACTACTGAATCTCAAGAGTCAAACAGAAACGTCTCATTACTTTGACCTCATTACCAAACATTTGTTAAATGTAAGACAATATGTACTTCATTTTTAGCAAAACGTAATGAAAATGCCCTCCACTCCATCACGGACACATAGAAATTCTGTAGAAGTTACAATTAAGGGAGGGATGGGGAATACTTAGAAGACGTAGTGTTACACTGCACAATCACATTAATTTATGTAAAAACATTCCCCATGCCATAGCCATTTAAAAATAATGAAACTTGCTGGTAGATTAAAATAGTGCGCCATACGGGGATTCGAACCCATGAGTTTTGCCTTTCACTGGCAAGTGGTGTAAAGATTTTTTTCTTCTTAGTTCTGCAGGTACTTAGGACCTTTAGGACGTGGGATAGTGTCTTGCTGTCTTCACTATCTTGGAACTTCAGTTATTTACTCAGTTATTATTATTATCATTATTGCGGCTGTAAATAATAGCCTTATTAACTAGTCGTGTTCCCCTTTACGAAATTGAAATAGTTAAACATTTCGACCGTATCAGGCGGTTAGCCGGCCGCGGTGGCCGAGGTGACTGAGGCGCTCCAGTCACGGTCAGCACGGCGACTACGGTCGGGGGTTCGAATCCCCCCTCGGGCATGGATATTTGTGCCGTTCTAGTTCGTAAGTAGTTCATAAGTAGTTTGTAAGCTTAGGGACTGATGACCCCGTAGTTAAGTCCCATAAGCTTGACAAGCATTTGAATTTTTGAATTCAGGCGGTTAAAATAAATTCAATGACGAAGTTGAAAATTTGTGCTGGGCCGGGATTAGAATCCAAAGTCTCAACTTCTAGCCCCCTGCCGACTAACTCATCTTGCTCCTTTTATCCTATACTAGATTTCCGCAAGGGATCCAGCGTTTGAATACGCCAGCACTGAAATTGTCATTGCCTGTTGTGGGCATATTTGCAATTATTTATAAAGTGTCCGTTCTTTTTGGATATGTCCGAAAAGAATATACACCTTATAAATAATTGCGTTTCGCGTTTTTTAAAAGCCTCTTCAGTGGTTGCATAAAAAGTTCTGGCGTGGGTAACTTCCCACGGTACAGTACCTCAATGCCATGTGGCTAGATAAAACTGTATCGTCAACACACTTGAAGAAGCCCCTAGCTTGCGCAAGGCTCTGTGCAAAACATTTTCGCAGGGCTCTCCCGCATCCTTCCATCTCCGCATCGCTCCAGCGGAGATTGTACGCCATCGCCACGTTCATTTCAATTCCAAGTTTCGAAACGGATCGAAAACGCAAAATTTGTTTCTTGCGCTTTGACATTTCTTTGGTAGTTTCATTTTTTGTAACTGCAATATGCACTAATTTTTCTTTACTTGTACACTTGTTGCAGAAACACAACTGAAGAATGTCCATCACGTTTCGCTGTATATATCGTCTTTGCTGTTATAGTGTCAAAAGTCATCGCTGTTCTACAGTCCGAATTTTGTATAAGCTGACAACTTTCAACCACTACATTTTTCATCCTCTTATGGCTATCGGCACGGAACTGCTGTCGTGTACAAAAGGAGAATTTGTACTACAACAACACATAGAGATCGTTCGTCTCCATTGTTTAGTTTTTTGCTGAAGAGCAAAATATTAATACCGACACACAGAACTTTCAACTGCCATGTCTTCCACCCCCTTGTCGTTATCAATTCTCTATCACCGCAGTGCACAATGGGAGACTGATAACAACAACCACATAAAGACACTATTCCTTTGCGTTGTTTAGTTTTGGCTGCAGAGTGAAATATAGGCACAAAAACTGCAATTTCTGGATAAAGATAAACAGCAACGGTCCCGAAACAGATGATTATGATAATGTGGCGGTGTATGAAGTCTGTGTAAATACTTTCTAGCTTTGTGGGGCCCTATTTCTAATAGGTGATACGTTCATTTTAGTACAGTGCATGTAAAAATATTCTCATCTTTTCCTTCCGTGAGTGATGTGTGTTCCAAGTGGTTGGTTCATAGAACAAAGCCTTCAGCTTCCACTCTTGTTTGTTCCATGCCCATCAGGCAAGTACCTATGCGGGTATCCTTCTCATTTCCACTAATATTTCGCGATCTTCACTCCCCGCCTATTTTAATTCTGCCGTTTCTTCTCAGACTTCTAGCACGAACCCTGTCTGTGTCACTAATTCTCTAAGTCTTGTACAACCTCCTTCAATAGATTCCTTGTGTAATTCTAAACATTTCTAGGGGTTGCATGCTGCAATTCTTAATTTTATTTTTTCGACTTGTAATTATTTCATTTTTGTGGTTTTTCATCGGTCTCTGTAATCGGCTCCCCCTCCCATATCGCTTGTAGCTGTATTACATTCGCTTCCTTATGTAATACTAAGCATTTCTATGGGTCACATGCATTAGTTAATGTTCTTTATTTTTTGAAATTTGAATTTATTCAATTTTATCGGTTTTCGGAACCACGTGGGTCCGAATTCCGACTTCTGGGGTTTGCAGCTAGTCCCCTGAGTACACGCCACTTCTCATATAAAACCAGTACCTAGATCGATTGCTAACAGACTGCAACTTAAGAATACACCGTGATTTAGTATAATGAATTCGATTTTCAACCACTTCAACTTCAGAGGAGTGCGTTCATGTAACGTAGCTGTGTGTCGCCATTAGCGTGTTTGTTCGCGGTCCAATTCAGATGTAATTTAACTTGGCTATACACTCGCACCATCTCAAAACAGGCACGACAGACCAGAGCCAGCTTCAAAGTGTTTTTGTATATTGTGTTTTGTGCTACCTCCGACTTGCTGAATTTCGCCTACGATAGCGACGCCTCCTTTCGCCTCATCTATGATTTTGGTGAGTATCACTGTGGCATTGCGTGTGTGTGAGCGAATGAGTGTTGTTTGTGAATCCTCCACCCCCCCCCCCCCCCAGTAGCGTTAAATCATGTATAATTTAGGCTGGGCATCGCCTGCATTAATCCATGTAAGAGATGCATTTTTATTGTATTAACAAAATTGGTTCCCCATTTTGCTTGTTTTCTATCTGAATAAACAAGTTTATGTTCAGTATAATCCGTAAGTTGCCTATAAATTGTAGTTTTAGATCTCCTTCTCTCTTTTATTTAATACTGCTCTTCACAAGTACTGAGAACTAATTAAGATGCAATTTTTCTTATGTCCAAATTCTGTTGCTCCATAAATGATTTCTTAGCCACGTTTCTACGATAACTTTAATTGTGGTGGCTTGCTTATTAATGTATGTGTGTAATAACGTGTGAGCTGCTATGTATATTGACCACTGTAGTATTAACTTCCTGTTATTGAAGTAATTTGAAACGAGTCAGTTCTCAGTTTGGGCCAGGGAACGAGGTTTTATAGCAGGGAGTAACCGGTAGTTCACACGGACCTTATTTGCCAATTTTAGTCATAAAACAAGGCTCTTGTTTCGTACAGTTGTCGACTTTTAATATTTACGTAAGTTTATTTATTTATTTATTTATTTATTTATTTATTTATTTATTTATTTATTTATTTATTTTAATGAATTCAGTTATGGTTTGTACGGCATAGAACTAAGCCATAGATGGTAATCCCGTCTCCCCCTCCAAAGTTATTTTCTCATAACTGTTAAAGTTCTTGTACATACCGGCTGATCAAAAGACGGTATAAATTTGAAAACTTAATAAATCACGAAATAATGTAGATAGAGAGGTAAAAGTTGACACACATGCTTGGAATGCATGGGGTTTAAATAGAAAAAAATTAATAATAATTAAAAAGTTCAAAAAACTGTTCGACAGATGGCGCTTCATCTGATCATTAAAGCAATAATTAGCATAACAAATTAGTAAAGGCGATGTTATTTACAGGAAATGCTCAATTTTTCACCATCATTCCTCAACAATAGCTGTAGTCGAGGATTAATGTTGCGAACAGCACTCTAAAGCATGTCCGGAGTTATGGTGAGGCATTGGCGTCGGATGTTGTCTTTCAGCACCCCTAGAGATGTCGGTCGTTCACGATACACTTGCGACTTCAGGTAACCCAAAAGCCAATAATCGTACGGACTGAGGTCTGGAGACCTGGGAGGCCAGGCGTGACGAAAGTGGCGGCTGAGCATACGACCATCACCAAACGACGCGCGCAAGAGATCTTTCAGGCGTCTAGCAAAACTTTTTTTTTTTTTGTTCTCATAAAACCCCATGTCATTCCAAGCATATGTGTCAATTTTTACCTCTCTATCTATGTTATTCCGCGATTTATTAAGTTTTCAAATTTATACTTTCAATCACCCGGTATGACAACTTGTTCACCTTAGGAGAAGTATATTGTTAATGGTAGTGTATATATTTAAAAAATAATAGACTTCTCGGTCGTAAAAATACACCGATTATTTTCTAATTCAATTTGGTATTTATTCTAGAATTACGGTTGATATTTTTGTGGTGACCATTGTGTTTCTTAGCCGTATTTTCCATTCCTGCCACCGCTGCCGGCCGCCCTTAAGTCACAAGTGCACTCGCCGTGCTCGGAAGAATCCCCGCTCCCACTCCTGGGCCACAGCCCGCCAGCATCGCTCAGCTAGATGCTGAGCCGCCACAAGCCGTCACTCACTGTCTGCCGCCGCTTCAGCCGTCTTCTCGTGACCTGACAAAAATGCCTACCGTCACAGTAACGTAGAGACTTTCGCGCTACAAATTCAGCCGAATCATTGTAACAATTTGGATAATACACTGTTGGCCATTAAAATTGCTACACCCAAAATAAATGCAGATGATAAACGGGTATTCACTGGACAAACACATTATACTAGAGCTTACATGTGATTTCATTCGCGTAATTTGGGTGCATAGATCCTGAGAAATCAGTACCCAGAACAACCACCTCTGGCCGTAATAACGGCCTTGATACGCCTGGGCATTGACTCAAACAGAGTCAAGAGTGGCGCATTGTGACGAGCCAGTTGCTCGGCCACCAATGACCAGACGTTTTCAGTAGGTGAGAGATCTGGAGAATGTGCTGGCCAGGGTAGCAGTCGAACATTTTCCGTAACCACAAAGGCCCGTACAGGACCTGCAACAAACGGTCGTGCATTATCCTGCTGAAATGTAGGGTTTCGCAGGGATCGAACGGAGGGTAGAGCCACGGGTCGTAACACATCTGAAATGTACCGGCGACTGGTTCAGACTGCCGTCGATGGGAACAAGAGCTGACTGAGACGTGTGCCCAGTGACACCCCATACCATCACGTCGGGTGATACGTTAGTATGGCGATGACGAATACACGCTTAAAATGTGCGTACACCGCGATGTCGCCAAACACGGATGCGACCACCGTGATGCTGTAAACAGAACTTGGATTCATCCGAAAATATGACGATCTGCCATTCGTACACCCAGGTTAGTCGTTGAGTACACCATCGCAGGTGCTCCTGTCTGCGATGCAGCGTCAAGGGTAACCGCAACCATGGTCTCCGAGCTGCTTCAAACGTCGTCGGAATGTTCGTGCAGATGCTTGTTGTGTTCGATAAGTGAGTGATGTGTGGGAATGTACGAATCGTTACATTCATTGTTAAATTCTTACATGACAAGGAACCTTCTTGACAACAACTGGATCAAGCAAATTAAAAGGAGAAAACTAATTTTTTTTTTTTTTTTTTTTTTGTTAAGTTGAGATATAAAACAAATCTCGCTCATTTCGGATGATAGTTTAGAGGGTACAAATCTCGTTTGGTTATCTTCGTAGCTTCTTTATTCTTTTAGAGAAGAAGGTAGAGAAGAGAGGAAAAGATGGGCAGTTAAAAGGGGAAAGAAGCACGTGAACATAGGATGAGTAAGATGGAAGGTATAGACGAATGGAAGTATCGTATACATGAAATAAGAAACGGTACTATGAACTATGTGCACCATTGAGAAACTAGTGGAATCTGTCTTTTAAGAAGCAATGAATTTCATTTTTATCTGCTCTCCTGAACAAATATACTTTTCATTTATTTTTGGTAACTTAGGGATTTTCGATATTCAATCTCACTACGACAGTTCTGTGTTCGCTAATACCTGCATCCGTTTTCATACTCGTTATGAACTCAGAACTATTTTTTGCTAAGAGATCAAGTGTTTTTCGACATCCACTTACAATTCTAGTTGGCTCATGAAATAACTGTTCGAAGGTTTAGAAACATTTGAACAATTTTGATAAAGAGGGAGGGAGGAGATGGACAGAAAGAGGAGAGAACAGGAGATGTGGAAAAAGATAGTATCAGTGAGTGTTGTGAAGGTGATGAAAAGAGATAGGGGGAAGAGAAGGACAAATATAGAGGATGGAGGAGCGAAGGGAACAGTAGCAGTGTACATCCAATTCCTGTAAATCATAGCAATTGTGAGGCATTGCTGGGTTCTGTAGTTTACTTCAGTAGTTTAACCTTGCCTGACGTCTAATAATTTCCCTGTATTTCACCGGCAGCTGATTTCATTCCTCTATTTTGTATATTGCTATAACAGTTTCCTTTGACACATCATAATGCTGACACACCCCTAAATACTTCGTAAAATTTGACAGATGAATGCTCTGAGTACGAAGTCTTTCACGGCGACACTTCTGTATAAAACTTTCTCGGACTTCTTGATAAAATTTGAAGCTTTCGAAGATATCCTCCATCTTCTTCGTCAGGAGCCGCTCCTAACGAAGAAGATGGAGGGTATCTTCGAAAGCTTCCAATTTTATCAAGTGTTGACGCGGAAAGTTTTATACAGATGAATGCTCTCTCTGCTGATTTCGAGCCCATCTCACCGTCACAACAAAAGCAATTATATGAAACGAACAATTTACCAGACGACTCTGAATTTAGTGCGCCTCGGTTGCACAGTGGTACAGTGCCAGACTACAAATCCAAAGGTCGCGGGTTCGATCCCCGTCAGGTACTAGGATTTTTATCTGTCACTTTCCACTTCTTTCATCTCTGGCAGTATTGCTCATGTGAAAAATACCGAGTAGCACCGTGGTTCGGAACCCACGTTAAACTGTAGGTCCCCCTATAACTGGCTGGGTAAGTCAGTTCGAAGGTCGGAGGAAGGCAACGGCATACCACCTCCAAACAGGACCATGCCTAGTAAGCATTGTGGTGTTCAAACCAATCTTCGGATTGTTAACTGCTTTACTTTACTTTTTTTATACAATTTTAGCCATGTACTATGGAATCAACATGTTTACCACTGTACACAGAGAAGTGGTAAACATATATCTCCACCTCTCACCACTTCATAGAAACAATAGTTTAACCAGGAGATCCACACTAAAGTGGGAAAAGCGTTAGAAATAGACTAAAGGCAATGCCGAATTTTCAACTAGTTGTAAGTAAAATGAGGGAGGAAACACGCCATCCACTGTGCAGCAAGCAGTACAAAGGCTCAAGGTGACCGGCCGTGCCCGATTTAAAGCTGGCGGGCGTAATGAAACTTTACGTTTCGGCCTCGGACCGCAAAGAGGCAGCGGCCGTTTGTTTTTAAACTGCGCTCGGGGCACCTTTAATGGTGCCGGAGATTTGGCTGCAAATTGGGCGCACGAGCGAGGCCCCGTGCCCGTGGCTAATTAATGAGTGGCGGCCGGGGCAGACACGTGATGGCACGGAGCGGCGGCCGCCCCACTTAATCTGCATGCTAATTGAAAGGCTCGCCCACCGGCCCGGCGGGGGCGGCGGGGGCGGCGGGGGCGGCGGGGGCGGTGGGGGCGGCGGGGGCGGCACTGTGTGTGCGAGGCGCCGCAGGGTGGCCAACATTATGCACATATCTGAGCGACGCCGCCGCCGCATCACATTAGCACACTCCAGCTGCGCTCCCAATACACTGGAGTGTCGAACGTGACGACCGAGGCGGAGGCAGCGTTCGCACTCTGTGTCACTGTCCCAAAATGTAGCGATGGGAAGTCTAGGTTGGAATTCAACAATGGTTTAACCTTGGTTGCACAGTGGTAGCGTGCCAGACTACAAATCCAAAGGTCGCGGGTTCGATCCCCGCCAGGTCCTAGGATTTTTATCTGTCACTTTCCACTTCTTTCACCTCTGGCAATACTGCTCATGTGACAAATATCGAGTAGCACCGTGGTTCGGAACCCACGTTAAACTGTAGGTCCCCCTATAACTGGCTGGGTAAGTCAGTTCGAAGTTCGGAGGAAGGCAACGGCATACCACCTCCAAACAGGACCATGCCTAGTAAAGCACTGTGGTGTTCAAACCAATCTTCGGATTGTTGACTGCTTTACCTTTTTTTAATCACTATATAATATTCACAGAATATATGACATCAACTGCGATTGGGCAAAGCTGAAAATGTGTACCCAGCCAGGATTCGAACCCAGGTCTCCTGCTTTGTAGGCAGTTGCGCTGACCCCTACACCACTTTCTTTCCCCTCCGCTGTAGGTACCAGTGTCATATTGCAAAACAAATCAATTGCGTCTTCCCTTCAAATCATAATACGAAACTAAAATGATGCTCTACGGAATGAGTAAGAACTGCCCACTCTTCGTGTAGCAAGAAAAAAAAAAAAAAAAAAAAAAAGCTTGTAATGCAAACAAATGAAATGATATTCAATACCTAAGTGAAATCTTTAAAAAGTTTTGGAACAAAGTCCTGTATTTGGAACGCTTTTGTAGAACGTAATGCTGGTCGTTAATATAGAGTATGAAATCTTGTAAAACAGGACCTTTCCGATTAATCGCATGATAAATTAACTGTACAAGTAGCCATGTGTAACTATTATGCTTGGCGTCAGGGTAATATTTCCAATCAGGGCGCAGTATGTCATGTACAGTAATGTTCAGTGCGGTGGTGCGAGTCATAAGAGCTAGTCTTCTTCTAGTCCACGTCCAGATTTCATTCTGATCTCGACAGACAAATGCGTGCGCTAACGTGTCCAGCAGTTGGCACCGAGTGCAGTACGGCGTGGCTTTTAATTTGATATTGTACATCTTTTCGCCAGTAGGGATGACATCATTTACAACGTCACACCAGGTGGATCTAACTTTCGTACTAAGTACTGAATTATGGATGTTTTTCCACATAGCAGTCCAGTTATAAAGCGGATATTTCAGCTCGATTGTATTCTGTGGCACTATGTCAGTGAATGTGCGATAGAGTGATGCAGTATCCTAAGTCCGTTGATGTGTTCGTATGTAGCCTACTTCTAGGTAAAATGTTTTGATGGGTTCCAGTTCCGGGTTGATACGGGCGAGGTCAGGGGACACAGTGATCACCGCACCTGCAAGGATTACCTAAGCACGCCTCCCGTCAGATACAAATTCCCAGCTTCGCCCTGTCCACATTACTGAAATTCGTAGTTATGAAACTAATTCCCGTAAGAGTAAGGGCCACGAACTTGCCCACCCCTCCCCACTAACGATAGGATCATTGCCCGTCACCGGCATATTATATATATACATGTGGCGTCTGTTCCGAAAGAACAGACGTCACTTCTGATCCTGCAGTTGTTATTCTTTAATATTCACAGAATATATGACATCAACTGCGATTGGGCAAAGCTGAAAATGTGCACCCAGCCGGGATTCGAACCCGGGTCTCCTGCTTTCTAGGCAGTTGCGCTGACCCCTACACCACTGGGGACACAGTGATCACCGCACCTGCAAGGACTACCTAAGCACGCCTCTCGTCAGATACAAATTTCCAGCTTCGCCCTGTCCACGTACTCAAACTCGTAGTTATGAAACTAATTCCAGTAAGAGTAAGGGCCACGAAGTTGCCCATCCCTCCCCACTAACGACAGGATCATTGCCCGTCACCGGCATATTATATATATACATGTGGCGTCTGTTCCGAAAGAACAGACGTCACTTCTGATCCTGCAGTTGTTATTATTTAATATTCACAGAATATATGACATCAACTGCGATTGGGCATAGCTGAGCCCCGGGAGACCCGGGTTCGAATCCCGGCTGGGTACACATTTTCAGCTTTGCCCAATCGCAGTTCATGTCATATATTCTGTGAATATTAAAGAATAACAACTGCAGGATCAGAAGTGACGTCTGTTCTTTCGGAACAGACGCCACATGTATATATATAATCACTATAGTTTACAAATGACTGCAACCTCTTACTTTAAGAACAGATAGCAGTAGACTTGCGCATAATAGTTCGCGATTGGGAGCGCTCACTTTAGTTCGCGGTTCTGCTGTGAACTAGTTTGTTCTTTCAGTTCGTCCGCTCCCAGTGACGGTTGAGCGGCGTGGGCTAGCCGCTTCCTGCCCTTGCTGCTTGAGCCGCTAACGATATCACGCAAACCAAAAGAAACAGTTTGTAGATAATTTCTCGCGTTTAAGTTTACAGTTATCTCTATATCTTGGCATTAAGAAATTTAATAGTCAGATATTGCAGAGGGCAGAATACTTCAAAGCAGAAATTTTGTAGCACTGAACTATGTAATCTAGTAGGCAGGCGCTAACCTCGAAATGGCTCTCATCAGCAGAAGCCAAACACGTGATTTTTAATTCTATTCGCAACGTATCGCGCATATTTTAGTTCGCAACCTAACGCGCATATTTTAGTTCGCGACCTATAACGCATATTTTATTTCCCGACCTATCGCGCATATTTTAGTTCGCGACCTATCGCGCATATTTTAGTTCGCGACCTATCGCGTAAATTTTATTTCGCGACCGGTAGCTCTCCTTTTAGTTCGCAGCTTGGCCGTGAAGTAGGTTGCTCTTTTTAGTTCGTCCGCTCGTTTTGGCTATTGCTACCGCTACTAAAACTACAGCTGAGCTGCATGTCAGTTATCAAACTGCAACTGGAACCACACACATCGCATTTATCTTTTGGATTCACTGAAATGAAAACCGAGAACAAATTTCCGCACATGATCGGAGAAAATATTCCAAAAAAATGATTCTAAGTTCACGAGTCTAAGTTAAACTTGCTGGACAATGAAACTCTACCATCTCGCGGACACCAGAGGAGAAACCAATCTTACCTCACCAGACACCCAGTAAGGACAGAAGACCCAGTGGTCATGAGGCGGGAAACTGCTACCGGAAGTTGGAAATCCCAAGAAACAGCGGTGGTGGGGGCGGAGAGAGAGAGTAGACTCACGCTGAGGTAAGGCTCATCTACTAGCTCGCAACCAAAGGGTGTGGAAACCTCTGTGGTAGCATGAGCAGCTATCGACTCTGCGCCAGAGATAACGATGCAAAGCGAGCTACTCCTACCAACATTCATACAGCCATAGATTCTCGCATGCGTAGCGTAGAATCCGTACTTATGCCACATTAATATAATAATAAATTAGTAACATAACAAAATAAAAAAACCTAGCAATATTAACTAATATTTTAACACATGAAATAAAAGTGCCATTCCTCAAGCCTTGAAAGAATAGGGTTCAAGTTTTAACAAAATGATAATCTAGCGACATTAAATATGTTAGAACTGTACAGAAATATACAAAAAATATATGGAAGACGACACACGGTCCTGTTGCAATATATGGTGAGCTATTTGTCATCATCGTAAAATAAACCACCTAGGAAGAAAACATATCGTCATGGTTGTATAAAATTATTTAAAATTTTGGCCGGAAATTGGGGAATGCAGGCATATGTAAAGTGATACACCAAACATTTAAATGCGAATGCGCGACATCGTGACAAAAATGGAGTGACTTAGGTTAGGCGATACCAGACACATGTTGCAGACAGCACACAGTGGCCAGGTAGAATGCGGTCGGCGATGGCGTCCGACCTCATTGCGGACCAAAACTGAGACTGATATTTGAGATACACCAAACTGTGTGGCAAACTGTTGTTCCTGTATGACTTCCTGTAACTACGGCAGCCATGTTTCTTTTTGGAGGCTCTGTCCACCTGAACACGCCGGCAGCTTGTTTAGTGTGCTCCCCCTGTTGTGTTCCAGACGTGTGCCAGGACTACAAGTGTCCCGTGCTCTCCACCTGCCACCCGGACGAGCAGGGGAGGCCCCAGTGTCGGTGTAGCCACACCTGCCACGATGTGAGTACAACACTACGCCTGTTCATCTGACAATAAAATTAACCTGACAACAGTTGTTTAAACATTCTACCTTCTCATATATGCTATTGTTTTGCCGTTTCATTTCCTCTACTTCTTACTAATCTGTTCTTATGATCTACAGACCATCGAGTCTCCAGTTTGCGGGTCTGATGGCACCACGTATGAATCCGAGTGTCGTATGAGGATGACGGCTTGCGAGAAACAGGCGATTATCGTGGTCACCTACAAGGGTCCCTGCGGTAAGTCACCCACTTACGATACCGTTGCCCCCATTACGAATTAATGCTTGTAGTTCATTTCCAACGGTCATAACAGTGAATATTTAACTGCGATCAAATATTGATATCCTCCAACTTTCTGTATCACCCTAAATCCTTGCACGTTGTAGTACAACTATCGTCGGTACCCTAAATAATACAGTACATTGGAACTTTATTGCTTCTCGTAATAGATTTTTAAGTTAAGGTTAATAGCTTTACTTCATTGTTTTGTTTTCATTTATTGATCTCTGATTCTTTGCCAGTTTCTCGTTTAACAGATTAACACATGGCAAAAGGTAACAAAAAAATTGCACTGTATAAAATTTTGAAATACCTACAGGTTTAGCTCAAAAATGAACTTTATTGTACCTTTACCAGTGTAATACTATTTTCCAACGTAGCGTTTGTTTAATGCTTCGTTTAACATTAGTGTCCCTTGCTAGCTGTTGATTTTTTTTTCTTTGCTGTCAGAGTGTAAGTTGTGTCGGAGTTCCGTTTTTCAATTGGACACTCGTACTTCTCGGTAAATGCACTTACTGAACCAAAACCTGCCCTATAAGTAAAAAAGGTTTACTTAACTTCTCTTTCCACATCCACGTTGATACAGTCAAGATCGCTCGTCATTGTGATCTTTAGTGAGCGAATAGGCTGGAACAGAAGCACAACCAAATTTTTACTTTATATGTCTACCAGTTCCACAGGGGGTCGCTTTCCTGAGTGCCTTCTGCTGTAAAGGGAAAAGTACACATTGGTGTGTGAGCTTGGTCTGTTAGAAGATCGAATAATGACAGTAATGTCTGTCTAAACTGCGCAGAAATAAAAAAGTTTCGTTAGCTATTTTGGCAAACCTGGATTTTTTGATACAGTTTGGATTACCACAAATAAATAAGACAACGTTACGAATATAATTATATAGGGTCGTGGATAATGGGCAAACAGAATCTGCTTTCGTAATTGAAGGCCACGGTGCATCTTCGAACTCATCCTTTGACAGCACCGTCATACCTCACCGTTGTTCGGCCTCCGATGGAAAGGCTGTTTCATACTCGTCAAAGAGCGACACGACCGTACGACATTCGCATAAATGGTTTCGTCTTCGCCGCGACGGAGCGGCCAAGGGCATTGAGGCGTTATGCTACGATGCGCGAGGCCGTTCAAAATGTTCAAATGTTTGTTAAGCTTATGGGACTTAGCTACGGGGTCATCAGTCCCTAAACTTACACGCTACTTACAAACTAGCTAATACTAAGGACGGCACAAATATCCATGCCCGAGGGGGGATTCGAACCCCCGACCGTAGTGGCCGTGCAAACCGTGACTGGAGCGCCTCAGTCCCCTCGGCCACCGCTGCCGGCCGAGGCCGTTCCCCGTCGGGGGTTCGAAAACCTCTCAGGCATTGATGTTTGTGTCGTCTTTAGTGTAAGGTAGTTCATAAGTAGTTCGTAAGTTTAGGGATTGATGACCCCGCAGTTAAGTCCCTTAAGCTTAACAAATACTTGAACACTTGATTTCCAATTAGGAATGGGAGTGTCTGGTTTTAATGTAGAGGTTGGGGCAGGGTCCCACCTTGCCCTCTCCAGAGGCTCAGAATTATTTCAGACCTGGCGAGCTTTATGAAGGACCAAACTTCGGATTTTACTTATCAGTCGTTGTTTTTAACTGTTTTAGATAGGCATCACGATTTTAAAGTTCTGTACACTGATGGATCGAATCATGGTGACTCAGTCGTGTGTTCCGTTTTGTTCCCCAACCGTGTCGTCAAGATTCGCCTCCACCAGTATTAGTTTTCTCTGCAGAGATCTATGCGATCTTGAAGACTAGATCAGTTACGTCGTGCTCAGGGCAAACGATTTCTTTTGCTCTGATTGCATGAGTGCACTACAGTCGCTGAACGAGCTATATCGTACTGAGACTATACTGCAGCATATACATGACGAATTTAACCCTACACTGCATGAATTTTTATTCTTGCGAAAAAAAAGTAAAAAAATAAATAAATAAATATTCAACTACGCAGGGGAAAAATATTGGAAAAATTATATAACTCATTTAACAATATGCAAGTCATTATTCACCTGTTGCCATTACCAGAATCACGCATTTAGACATAAGTAACTCTGCAGGAAAATTTTAGTATCTAAGAATTTTTGTACTCCGCTTAGATGTTGTAATTACATTAATACTCAACAGTGAGTAAAATCTGCTGGAGCGCTCTTTGTTACATTTCTCCTCAATTCATGACTGCGCTGCCTTCTATGGAGGAAACGATCAACTAAATGCTTAGATCAGACTCCAATGTATACGATATGCATGGAGTTGCCGTCTGTCAACAAGAAGTAGGTCTGAAAAAGTAACAAAAATTTGCGTTGCCAAGCGGTAACATCATGTAGGGTTAAAATGAAACATATACTGTACATATAAATGTCTCAAAAATTAAAAAAAAAAAAAGTTCAAGAAATACAAAGCGAAGTACGAGGAGGTCTTCTGTATCTTCTGCGTGAACCTCAAATTGGCAGTCGTGGCAAACGACAATACAAGCTGAAATTGATCTTAAATGGTAACAGTCTATTCAAAGAAATAAAATGTGACACTGTGTACGAATTCTTTAATACAAGAACTGTAGTGTTTGTGCTCGTCGAATTACATATTGCACCATGGTGAAGCACAAACATATTTAGGCCTAAACACGATTCGGGTAGAATTCATGTTACCTGAATCTTGTTAATTACGGTCGCCTTTTTCTTGCCGTGTGCCTGTAGATCTCACTTCTTTTCCAGCAGGCTTGTGACGCTATTTCAACTTTACCTCTTGAAATAACACTCTTAGACAAAGTTTTCAGTTTATACTGTATTCTGCCAATACTGTACACAACATTTAACTATTCTATACACAACTATTCAAAGCACATATAATTTTTTTTAAAAACCTTCTTTTCTACCTTAAACATCCAGAGCCACACAATAAAATACATATTATTAAATTTGCTGTATAGGTATAGTTCACCTTGAGGAAACACAATTGTTTTTAATTTCTCTCATACATGTTTCGCTGGCGTTGCAGCATCGTCAGTGGGATGTTTAATTTATACTGTCTGTCAAATTAACAATGAAATGATTGTTACTTTTTGTCCATTAAGTGTAAAAAGTACAGATAATTGTGAAACTAATTTAAATCGTTTCTCATTTTTATAGGTATACTAGGCCTACCTTAATACCACATGTAGGTGTGTTTGTAGTTCTTTAACTCACAAAACGTCACTGAGATTTTTGACAGTTTGTCATCTGCAGATCAAAAATTCTCAGTGACGTTCTGTGAGTTGAAGAACCACCAACACACCTAGATGTGGTATTAAGGTAGGCCTAGTATACGTATAAAAATAAGAAACGGTTTATATTAGTTTCACAATTATCTGTAGTTTTTACACTTAATGTACAAAATGTAACAATAATTTCATCGTATATAAAACTCTTCTGGGTTTTGGACCGCATCGTCAAAATATCAAACACTTCACCGACGTTTCGGCCACTATTGCAAGTGGCCATCTTCTGGGTGTTACATTTACACCCAGAAGATGGCCACTTGCAATAGTGGCCATCTTCTGGGTGTTACATTTACACCCAGAAGATGGCCACTTGCAATAGTGGCCGAAACGTCGGTGAAGTGTTTGATATTTTGACGATGCGGTCCAAAACCCAGAAGAGTTTTATATACAATGACAATGGCCGCGGAAGCCTTCGTTTACAATAATTTCATCGTTAATTTGACAGGCAGTATGGATTAAACATCCCACTGATGATGTCACAACGCCAGCGAAACACGTATGGGAGAAACTAAAAGCATTTGTGTTCGCTCAATGCGGTGCTTACCTATAAAGCAAATTTATTTGTAAGTAAACACGGAGATTGAAGAGCTTTTCAAACCTTAAGATGAATACATATCATTCTTTTTTTCTGCCCCTCAATGTTCCGTGGCGAGTGCCACTTTTCCATGGAACTGCCAATACGGACTTGGCAGCACAGCAAGTGGCTGAAGTGCCACTCTCTACCAGTGCCTGTAGACACACACTCCAGTGCCCACAGTTTCGGTTCCCCACATATATGCTGCTGATCAATATTTATATTATTTTTTTCGTGTACTTGCGACAACATTTGGCGGCTAAAAATCAGAATACAACGAACCTATCCCTGTATGTCTCGTTACATTACAGACTGAAGAAGTAAGCCGCCGCCTTCCGGAAGGACGTCAGCGCTATCAGATTAAGATGGATGGTGTGGATGTCCCGAAGGAAGAACTTTTTGTTAACAAAGTTCATACCCCTGTAGTACAGTTCTTTCCATCCTATATAACGGGAACAGTGAGACATGGGTATCGCGTGTGTGTGCCGTATTGCAGACCCGTGCAGAGGCGTGGTGTGCGCGGAGCCCGGCGCGGTGTGCCGTTCCGGCGTGTGCGCCTGCCGGTCAGACTGCCCGCGCGACGCGGCTGCGGAGCGGGTGTGCGGCAGCGACGGGCGCTCCTACCGCAGCCTGTGCCGCCTGCAGCTGGCCTCCTGCCGACGGCCGCGGGGCAAGCCAGCGCTCAGCGTCGCCTTCTACGGGGACTGCCGCGCCGCAGACCAAGGTACGCGCGCAGGTGTGGCACAACAAGTAGTCGCGACACACCTGGGATTGACATGTATCCACGTTAATGGCGTCCACTACATTTTATTTCCCTGTGCGACGAAACGGTTGGGCTCGTCGGTCCCTAGACTTACAAACTACATTCCTGGCCATTACAATTTTAGTCAGGAAGTGTTTCTCTGATAATGTTTCAGATGTTATTGAATGCTTCACGAACTGCATTTCTCATTGTCATCCCAGTTTCAAACCACATTTGCCTATCAGCGTGATATGATTTGCTTTCTTCCACTTTTAATCAGTACGTAGATACTTTCTAGAATCCAGTCCTTTGCAATGAAAAATAATACAGTATTAGTACTGTTTGCAGTTATATTAATATTACACGTTATTAAAGTGTTCATTCATTTTAAAACCCTCCCGAAATCATATCCTGCCTGCGCCTATGTTATAAGGCAAAATTTTAAGGGGAGACTACGTCGTAAGCATTTGACTGCGTCGAAACGAAGCTAAAGCCGGAAATTCATCACAGGAGGAAGGAGACGCAATAAGGTAAGAATGAAATAAATACATTCATGGCCCTTAAAATTTCTACACCACGAAGATGACGTGATACAGAAGCGAAATTTAACCGACAGGAAATGCTGTGAAGTGCAAATGATTAGCTTTCCAGAGAATTCACACAAGGCTTGCGCCGGTGGCGACACCTTCAACGTGCTGATACGAGGAAAGTTTCCAACCGATTTCTCGTACACAAACAGCAGTTTACCGGCGTTGCCTGGTGAAACGTTGTTGTGATGGCACGAGTAAGGAGGAGAAATGCGTACCATCACGTTTCCGACTTTGATAAAGGTCGGATTGTAGCCTATCGCGATTGCGGTTTATCGTATCGCGACATTTCTGTTCGCGTTGGTCGCGATCCAATGACTGTTAGCAGAATATAGAATCAGTGGGTTCAGGAGGGCAATACGAAACGCCGTGCTGGATCCCACATCACGGATCGTGGAGCCACATCCCTAACAGATGGGGACGTTTGCAAGACTACATCCATCTGCACGAACAGTTCGACGACGTTTGCAGCAGCATGGATTATCAGCTAGGAGACCATGGCTGCGGTTACCCTTGACGCTGCATCACAGGAGCGCCTGCGATGATGTACTGAACGACGAACCTGGGTGCACCAATGGCAAGACGTCGTTTTTTTAGCATGAATCTAGGTTTTGCTTACATCATCACGGTCCGTGTTTGTCGACATCGCGGTTAGTGTACATTTGTATTCGTCATTGCCGTACTGGCGTATCACCCGAAGTGATGGTATGGGGTGCCATTGGTTACACGTCTCGGTCACCTCTTGTTCGCGCCGACAGCACCTTGGACAGTGGCCGTTACATTTCAGATGGCTTACGACGCCTAGTTATACCCTTCATTCGATCCCTGCGAAACCCTAATTTTCAGCAGGATAATGCACGACCGCATGTTGCAGGTCCTGTACGGGCCTTTCTGCATACGGAAAATGTTCGACAGCTGCCCTGGCCAACACACTCTCCAGATGTCTGACCATTTGAAAACGTCTGGTCAATGGTGGCCAAGGAACTGGCTCGTCGCAATACGCCAGTCACTACTCTTGATGAACAGTGGTATCGCGTTGAAGCTGCATGGCAATGTGTACCTGTACACGCCATCCAAGCTCTGTTTGACTCAATGCCCAGGCGTAACAAGTCCATTATTACTTATTTCTCAGGGTCTATGCAACCAAATTGCGTGAAAATGTCATCACATGCCAGTTCTTGTATAATATATTTGTCCACTGAATACCCGTTTATCATCTGCATTTCTTCTTGGTGTAGCAATTTTAGTTGCCACTAGTGTACGTGATCTAATTTATCTTGAAACATAAAAACTTGATCTAACCTATCTTTGGATGGGTTTTGGCATATCTAACAATGAATTCTTCCGGTCTCGGAAATTCCTATTGTTATGAGACTACCTGTTAGTATAGTATACGTCTAGGGCAGGCTGTTCCAGCTCGCGTGCTCGCCCATGAGCTAGGGAGCGCTTCTTGGCCGTGAGCTGCTGCAGCATGGGGCACACGGCTGCGAGGAGCGCACGTGCAAGTGAAGCAGCCGGATGGGCTGTGACGTCACGAGGAACTGCAGTCCCCGCCATGAGCACAATTGTGTCTGAAATACCCACAACTGAGGCTGCCATTTTTCTACGTGAAAAAGCGCGACACGTGACACCAGATCAGTCCTCCTACATAATATTATGTCTTTCCTAATTATAATTGATATAAAACGATTTTATTTCATGACTGGAATGGTAGCGTTATTTTACATTTTTAAATGCCTATTTCATTGAACCAAATTAAGGAGTTTTTCTTATAAAATATGTACGAATTATCCTGTTATTTTTAACGAAGAAGAATTGAATTTAGAAGCTACTCTAGAGTATGAAAAGAAGCCAGATTATGACTGACTGATTTAAAACGTTGAACCAGACCCCAGTTTCACCATGTCAATCGTAAATAGGGCAATACGAATTTGTTGGTGAACTTCAGAAGTAAGGTTTCTGTCTTCGAGAAAAGTACGTTCTTCATTCATTGTAGTCTGCACGTAATAGCTTACATTACGAAATGAGTAACACACCACCTTAACCCAGATAACGCGGAATTATTTTTGATTTAATTTTTTTCTCAGAAGCTATTAATTACCTTCATAAGACTGCAGAAGATCGTAAAAATGAGATTATTCACAATCCTGCCATTAGTTTTGCAATACTGCGTTCTTTGTGGAATGACGTAAAATGAATGTTTTGTAACTTCAATATGATGAATCATTATTATTAAAATAACATTTAAGATGAAATACATGCATATAAAGGTCTCAATAATTGAAGAAAGTTCAAGAAATATAAACCCAGCTACGACGAAGTCTTCAGTATCTACTATGCAAGCAGGTATTCAATGAAATAAAATATGTCACTGAGCAGGAATTGGTACAGACAAGAATACAAAAATACTCTGCTGTTCTCGTCCTTCTGGAAGGACGTCATCGCTATCTGGGTTAATTTCCAATAACGAGACTAACCAAACGTCGCCTTTCTTAAATGATCACAGTACTCCGTAAAACCGTGGTAACATTTTATTGCATAACGGCCGATCCACCATTGGTTTCAAGAAATGGCACAAATACAAAAGTTTTCCATTTAGAAAGTCAGTACAAATGCAAATGCTGCATACGAATGCAGCTTGTTTCCTCATTTTTTATTTATTTATTTTTTTTTATTTTTTTATTTATTTATTTATTTTTTATTTTATTTTAGTGAAACAAGTGTTTTGTGACACACTGGATATTGTGGACGCCCACACCTCTGTCAATGAAGAGAAGTAGACACTGGGCTTTCGCGACTTTGTCGTTGTCAGTAAGGTACGGGAGCCATATTTCATATTTCGGATAGTTTCCCAATTTCGGGTATGGGGATTTCTCATATAGTAGCTACTGTTATCTACTGGAAATCGTTTCAGTTAGTTTCAGTTAGTAGTAGGAGAACATGCTGGGAGTTATTCAATTGTTGTTTGAGAGCCATTGCAGTCGGAAGCATCGAACGTGTTTTATTAAGTTCCGAGTTTTTTTTTTTTTTTTTTTTTTTTTTTTTTTTTTTTTTTGTTTTTTTTTTTTTTTTTTTTTTTTTTTTTTGTGTCATTTGAACCAAGTTCTTACACGGAAGGAAAGGCTTTATTACATTTTATTTGGTATGTCTAAGCAACATATTTACTCTAATAATAATGTGTGTAGGTGAAGTTGCGATCACATAATCTACACATTTGAATCGACCATGTTGAATGCAGCGTTGTAAAGTTCCAAATTTCGGGTACTTGGTGGTGCCTACTTTCGGATATCAGAAATTGGTAATTATTTTATGACGTATTTAAAGTATTGTGTGTCATAAGTTGAATTAAGCGGAAATTATTAATATACAGGGCATACTTTTTAAATAGGAACTAATTTATAATGCTCTGCCCAGAATTTCAAATTCGAGCAAGGGAGGTAAAACTGCTGTGATTACGAGTTCTCTTTAAAAATTGGAACTCATTATCGAGGTCTGAGGAAAAAAGAATGAAGCTGAACATTGCCTCTACAAACTGAAAAGGAAGAACTTTAAAGAAAAGACATCCTATTTAAAAAGTTGGCATTTTAATCGTCCAGAAAGAGACATACAAACTCTGATGACTCTTCCTCTGAACCAGTCTTGGATACTACGGACGATGAAGATAGTGCAGATAGGCATGCCCCTACTATTCTGAGCCCTACAAAATGGTGAGAAGTGTATTAGATGCAATTAAATGTCTCCAATTGCCCCACGAATTGTGTGCGGGTACAGTAAAACATGGGTGGAAAACAAATGTATGTGATTAATGTTTTTCGAATAATGTAATGTCCCAGTTAATGGTGCTGAAATAAAGTTGTTTCTTTTTATCTTTTAAAAAGCCAAGTATTTTTATTAAAAAAAACCATCCGAAATTAGGGACCACTACCATCCGATATTAGGAACCTTTTTTCAGGAGTTGTCAGAGGAGCACTTCCTTAGTTCCATTAAATCAGTCCAAAATATTTTATGAATACACGAATTTTGTGGATCCTTGAAAGATAAAGAATAGTGAGTTCAAGAATAAATTATCTTTTTCTGTGAAACATTATTGTTGTCAAATTTTGTGAAAATGTAAATGGTATCCGAAATACGGCTATTTTACCTCACTATAAATTGTCGGAAACTAACCGAGCACGTCTGATTACTTACGCCCGGCGAATACTGCCTACCATGCGTGACGTCAGCTTCCCCCACCACCGCAGCTGCGAGTTGGGGCAGTGAGTGCTCGTGTGCGCTCCTGCTCACGGAAGAACCTGTTGGAACAGCCTGCTCTAGGCTGTCCATTCATACAAGTTTTAAAGCGCACTACCCACAATATAACGAGATAAAGGCCTCTAAACTTTAAGCACAACTCATATACTTATTATTAGAGTTAGAAAAAGTAGTTCCTTTTACGGTACTATTCAATCCGAAAAAATTCTTCTCACGAAACGAGTACAATGGACTAGACCAAAGAAGCAGTTCAGAGAACTACTTTGTTCACTAGGTAATTCGGTGAAGTAGTTCAAATAACATTTTAATTTCTGATCAAGGAACCAGATACCAACATATGTTGTTTAAGCTTCAACTTACCTAAATAGGGACATATTTTCAGAATGATTTTCATGCATATTTCATTCTCCATTTGACCCCCTCGTTAAAGGTTACCACTAGTATAACATAAACATCCCCACCAAATTTCAAGTTTCTGAGCTCAGCGGTTTCTTTTGGAGGACGTGTCATATTTCACCTCCATAGCAGTTTAATTTCCAAAGATACAAAAGCACGTCTGTCTTATACCACATTTAATAGAGGTAGCTTTAAAAATGCTTCAGAAAGACATACATTATTTATTTTCAGAAAAATCTTTCACTCATCATTTCATCGCTTACAGGGTGAATTTCCAAAATATTTACAATATGTATAAAGCACTCTTACTTCCGCCAAGATCGCTAGTTTATTTGCTGGTTTCTTAACGGTTTCGATGAACTATATTATCATCATCATCATCATCATCATCATCATCATAGAAACCGGTAAAAAACAGCAAATAAACTAGCGATCTTGGCGGAAGTAAGTGTGTTTTATATAAATTTTCGATCGCTCTCCGTAGGCATAATAAGCCATTTAAATTTACAATATGTATTTCTTAATCTCTGACCAAAAAAACATACACCAGTATTTTAGTTACAGATGCAAAATTGCATGAATAGTAATTATTTTCGCCCCATTCATTTTGAAGATTAATAAACAAAAATCCGACTGACATTCATCCTGCTCCTAACTAACCCAACAGAACTGCTTCGGTGCTCCGATTTGTCGTAGTTCGCGAATTCTCGGAGTTGGGCTAGTGCAGCGCTAATCAACCTCCGGCCCGCGGGCCAAAAAAATGTTCAAATGTTTGTATAGTCTATGGGACTTAACTACGGGGTCATCAGTCCCTAAACTTACAAACTACTTATGAACTACTTACGAACTAGGACGGCACAAATATCCATGCCCGAGGGGGGATTCGAACCCCCGACCGTAGTGGCCGTGCTGACCGTGACTGGAGCGCCTCAGTCTCCTCGGTCACCGCGGCCGGCGCGTAATTAGATCAGACACGAATGAGTCAGTGCTTGTGTGGGCAGGTGGTCATACGGAGAAACTCCAATTTTGATTCTTTCATCTACCGATGTGGCCCGATGAGCTTTTTTTAGTGGCCTGGCAAACTAGTCGTCCAGTATTCAAAACAACGCAATAAAAGTCTCTACTGACTGGCTGATAAAAATGGGCGAGATGCGTACAGCGAAATCGACGGATCCAGTGCCCTGAATTTAAGCCGCACGTTCTCCATAACGCATGTCGTTTGTTGAGCAACAGGTCCCCCTGACTGAAGTGTTGGCGCTGCCCCGGTGCTTTCCCCCTCCCTGTGGCGGCTGTGGCAGCTCAGACAGCGCTCGCAATAGCGTCCTTTTCGGTGCACTGAAGTATCCGTTCTGAATACTATCAAGTGGACACTGATAATCTGTCTCGTGAACGTTCAGCACTTAAGAAGACTGTTTCAAAATCTATTTTGTATTGCCATATAAACATGGATCAGCAACTTGTTTAATTTGCCGAGAAAGTGTTGTATTAAAGATATCATTATGATGTAAAAATTGGCAACTGACTCTAAATAATGAGAAGTGTGAAGTCGTCCACATGAGTACGAAAAGAAATCCGTTAAACTTTGTTTACATGATAAAACAATCAAATGTGAAGGCCGTAAACTCCTAGGAATTGCAATTACTTCTGACTTAAACTGCAAGGAACACGTAGATAATGTCGTGGGAAAGGCGAACCAGAGACTGAGTTTTATTAGCAGAACCCTGAAAAGATGCAACAGAACTACAAAAGAAACTGCATACACTACGCTTGTCCGTCCATTTTTGGAGTATCGCTGCCCAGTGTGGAATCCTTATCAGGTAGGTTTGACGCAGGACATCGAAAGAGTCCAAAGAAGGGCAGCTCGTTTCGTGTTGTCACGATACAGGGGAGACAGCGTTACGGAAATGATACAGGATCTGGGATGGCAATCATTACAACAACGGCTACTTACGAAACTCCAGTCGCCAACATTCTCCTCCGAATGCGAAAATATATTGTTGACTCCCACTTACATAGGTAGAAATGACCATCAGAATAAAATAAGAGAAATCAGAGCTCTAACGGAGAGATTCAGACGTTCTTACTTCCCGCGCGCTATTCGAGAATGGAATAATAGTATAAGGGTGGTTTGATGAACCCTCTGCCTGGCACTTCAATGTGATTTACAAAGTATCCCATGTAGATGAAATGTAATATTCATCGGCATTTCACGACAACACCGATAGTTTAGTGATACTTTTCCTCGGGGATCCACCGTAAGACGTGAGATACTCGCAGCTTTAAAAAGTTCTTTTGTGCAACAACTAAACATTATGTCAGCGGTGATGTCAAAAAATACAGAACTCTCAAATACTGTCCGTTATTTAGTTTTGCAACATGAGCAAGTGAGTGTTAAAAGCATTATGAAGTTATCTAAGCTAAATTTTTACTGATTTTTAATACTTTAGTGTATCTTACGCAGTAGCTGTGAAAGTATGTATGTTCAATGTTCAATTATCATAACAATCACAGGGCATTGTTGCATTCTGAGTGGTGAGTAGTTATAAAATTGGTCCCACCTTTGTAAATATGATCACCTTAACAGGTCATTCGTAGAAGAAAAGAAACAGTAGAAGTTAGAGGTATACATATATGCTAGTTTGCCTACCGAAATTACCTTTTCTCCAACACTCTTTCACACAATCAACGTTAATTGTACACACTTATTGGTATGAAGTCTTTCGAAAGAACAGACCTCACACCAATATATGAATAGCATTTACTTGTGACGATGGTGTTCTGGGTTCTTCATCGCTAATGTGATAAAATCATTGGGCCTCGTGTGGGAATCTCGGATGGTAACATTGAGGAATATGGTGGAAGGATGCTACTTTGGTAGCGTGGGAGTAGTGAGACGTTTGGGAGGAAGCTTTAATTAATTTGCTCTCACGAATAAAAATTCAGAGACTGAAGGCGAGATTTCATTACTGCACAATACAGTTCCGAGTTAACGATTAACGTTAACTTCCGTTAAATTGTACGTAAAGTGACGCTTTAACGTTTAACCAATATAACTTTTTTTAGTAACGGGTTAATGATTAATGAAGTTAACTTTTTGATTGACGCTGTCCGGCTCTGGCAAGTAACATAGCGGCAGTTCACAGTAATCATTCGCCCTGTCTGCCTTGGAAAAAAAATCACTAAATGTCATATTCCTTTGATTAACGTACATTATAAACGAAGATATTTAAAAAAAAAACACGTAATTTCTTGGATACTGCAGTCAAAAGGTTGCAGCAGAGTTTCAGATGGCCACTCAAACTTTTTAAGTCCTTACATATCTTTCTTTGAAATTAATTATGATTTGTCGAAAGAACAACTGTGCAAATTAGAAACGTAAGAAAATATTAACAATATGTTCAGCTATGTTTCAAAAGGCCACAGACTCTTATATTAACAGTTATATATTTAAATTGTCTTTGATGATAAAAGAAATGGGTGTAGTTATTTCGCACTGTTATTTTGTCTGTGATAATATTGTGGCCCACTTGAAACAACACTTTCGAGAATTTGTCCCTAGGAGGAAAACGGTTGAGTGTGACTGGGCTAGTTCATTAACGGAACAAAGTGAACAAACTGAACGTTTTAGGTCTTTCGATGGAATTAACTGCTTCCAGTTGTTGGCCTGCTATAGTGTAGCTAAATGATAAAGGATCTTTCTTTTTATGTATTCGCAGCACATTACACTTGTCTACATTCAGTCCTGCGTCCGGCACAGAGAAAGGGCATTCAAATTTCTGAAAACGGAGCTTATAGCCAACATAAGTCACTGCCAAGGAATCTTGATGTGGGTGCAATGTAGGCAGAAATGTAGGCAAACCTAGGAGAATGGATGACAATTAAAAAAAAAAAAAAGCCTTATATCATGCTTAATCAAACACATTTACAACAAAATATCAATTTTGTCAATGCAAAGCTAATAGGTTGCTGCACTGTTATTCTTTTATTATCTTGAACCCTTCTGCACGCCTCGCAATGATAAAAAAATGGACTAACAGAAAAAGTACAGGCTAAGGAAAGTTTTGGGAAAGTTCCTCTGTCACATCGATGAAAACGGAGAATGTAGAAGCTGACATGACAATGAACTGTTTTCCCCAGTGGAAAAGCTAAGCGATACCATTTGGAAAAGATGGATTGTGTTCTTTTGATATATGACCAGTATTACTCAGGGAGACTCACTAACCGTTTCTTTGCCGGTTTTTGTGAGAGAAAAAGTAATGTCACGCCTGTTTAATGAATAGGACGGACATTGAGTATGCCATTCTCAATGGAGAGAATTCTGAAGTAAGAGTGATGTCAGGTGTACCCTAGTGGAGTGTCTTGGGTCCGTTGCTGTTCGCGATATGTATGTGGATAATATCGGAAGTTCACTTAAGCTTTTTGCGGGTGTAGTACATAGAGAGGTTGTAACGATGGAAAATTTTATTGAAATCCAGGACAACTGCATCGAACTGACGCATGGTGCAGGCAATGCCAATTGAATCTCAATGTAGACAAGTGTAATGTGCTGCGAATACATAGAAAGAAAGATCCTTTATCATTTAGCTACACTATAGCAGGTAAGCAACTGGAAGCAATTAATTCCATAAATTATCTGATAATAGCCATTACAAGTTATTTAAAATGCAACAACGATATAAAATCAATCGTCGGTAAAGCAGATGCCAGACTTAGATACATTGGAAGAATCCTAAGGAAATGCAGTCCGAAAACAAAGTAAGTAGTTTACAGTACACTTGTTCGCCAATAGCTTGAATACTGGTAACCGGCGTGGGATCCGTACCAGGTGGGATTCATAGAGGAAGTGGAGAAGATCCAACGGAGAGCAGCGCGCTTCGTTACAGGATCATTTGGTAATCGTGAAAGCGTTACGGAGATGATCGATAAACTCCAGTGGAAGACTCTGCAGGAATCTAGCAGTATATCGCTCCCTCCTGCGTATATCTCGCGAAGAGATCATGAGGATGAAATCAGAGAGATTAGAGCCCACACAGAGGCATACATACAATCTTTCTTTTCGCGAACGATACGTGACTGGAATAGGAAGGAGAACTGATAGTGGTACTCAAGGTACCCTCCGCCACACACCGTCGGGTGGCTTGCGGATTATGGATGTAAATGTAGATATGGAAATTAAGTCTAATCTTGGTGTTTAAATATTTCTCTGCCTGTTTGTTGGCTAACGTTACCACATTCCGCTACTATAAACGACAAATGTATCATTTTAACGGAATGTATGACATTAACTGCAAATGTTCAAAGTTGAAAAAGTGTGTACAGCCGGAACTCGAACCTGGATCTCCTGCTTTCTAGACAGTTGCGCTGACCACTAGATCACTGGGGACACAACGATCACCACAACTGGACGGAATTACTCAAGTACGCCTCCCGTCAGGTACAAATTCTCAACTTTATCTTACCCACTAGAACTGAAACTTGTAGTTATTGTTAAACTAATTTCCGTAAGAATAAGGGCCTAGGAGTGCCTCCACACTGAAGATAGGATCACTGCCCGTCATCGGCAATTAAAACTTGTATAACTGAATTCTAGTAGGGTGAAGTTGAGAATGTGTATCTGAAGGGAGGTGTAGTTGAGTAATTCCAAGCAGGTGTGTCGATCGCTGTGTCCCCTGTGGTGTAGAGGTCAGCGCAACTGCCTACAAAGCAGGAGACCCGGGTTTCGGCTTTACCCATACGCAGTTATTGTCATACATTCCGTGAATATGAATAGATAATAAATGCAGGATCAAAGGTGAAGTCTGTTCTTTCCGACATGCCCGAAAGAACAGACGCCACATATCATTAATACGGGTATGTTCGAAAACGCCGCATCTGAATTTGCTGTTCTTCAAGGACCTACATAATTCTGTTGATCACACAGATAAAGAAAGGGTAGCGTCTGATTCAGAGCCGTCAGGCTAGTGTTCTTCTGTATATCCATCACAAGAAAGCGCAAACATAGGCTACAGCGTCAAAATTCAAATATTACACACATCCTGAAGCCCAGAGCAATTGAGCAAATTGGTTGGTTTTTGGCGATTTATTTCACCAGAGGATTTTATTTAAACGTCTAAAAATATCATTTGTTCACGGACGATTGCATTACGAAACTAGGTAAAACTATATTTTTTGGTAACAATACTTGTAACTTTAGGTATGGACAATTCTATACGTTGTACCCGTCGCAAATCATCAAATTGTCTCGACGTGGTTTTAATACCACATTGTATAACACTTTTTGATAGCTTTATACGTTACCAAGATCCAGTGGTTCAAGTGTACCTCACTTACGCACAAAAAAAAAAAAAACAGATTTTAGCCGTTCTTACACCGTGGGACACGAATATCTAAATAATTATGTCACCATAGGATATTTCTCATATATTGTAAATACATACTGCAAAAATTTATCTGTAAACGTTATTTTACCGTTTTGGAAAAGTCATTGTCCGTTTGCAAGACACACCGTGATATAATTTACTGCTACGAATTTTACCTTCCGATCTTAATAAATCCTTTCGGGGAAAATTTCGATCTTTTCGAACTTGACAGTTGGATATATTCGCTGGAAGAAGGATTGATTTCATTTTCGTTATTCATTACATTTAGTGTGCGGCATTTAATTACGTAAAGTACCTCAACATATTTTATTTGGTTTCCTGAGCTAGTAAGATATTGTGCAGACTTCGAAAACGGTGGAATTTAGCTTACCTAACGCAGCGAATTGAATTCTGGGCACTTATGTAAATATTATTTTAAATTGCAAGCACAACAATAATTAGTCGCAATCTCGAGATGCTGGTTTCATATACGGCAGATGAAACCAATTGATGTGCCCCGTGTTGTTACGAAATGCTTATCAGTCGCTTTTCAGCAAATAAATATTGTTTTCAGCATCGTACCGTCTGATATCATCTCTCGATAAATAGCTAAGTGTTATGTACGTATAAATGCTTCGGTGCAAGAAGGGTATCAGAAGAATAATACTCATGTATAGCAGCAGGAAATGCAAATATATTTCTTTTTAAAGGCTTTGTCCTCAATCCACCTTCCTCATCAAAACTATTGGCATGCGAATATATTACCTCATTTTGTGCTGAAAGAGAAGACAGTGATGATAGAAGAGAAAGAAATAACACACATGTTGCGACAAAAAATATAAAGAAATAGAAAGAGATTGAATCATTGGAAGCAAAAGATAAGGGAGACAGTGGACATTTAAAAGAGATCATTTGGAGTTTGGATCTCCAACACCGGCGAAGTTTGACTACAAGAAATCTTGTAATCCACTGTGATAACATTACCCAGCCCATGGGTTACAAGCCCGAATAAACTATCCACAAGGACACGTGTTGAAAGGATACTATGACAACAGACAGCGGAAGGTGACTAAGAAAGACAGTAAAACACTGACAGTGTGAGAGAAAAAGAATAAGATCGAGATAAAGTGATACCACCTACAGTGGGGGGGGGGGGGGGGGCAGACAGCCGAGCGTGCCAATGGAAGAAAAATGAGTCAGTGGAAGCTGGTCATATGTAGGTCGTATGTAGGAAATGAACTGTGACAGGGAGATGCTCTGTATGGAAATCTCACATCGAGTTTGAAAGGGTAAAATGATTTTGCACTTTCGGTCTGTAAATAGCACGAATGTATTCGCATGAGGAATGGAACAGCTGGTTCCCCACTTTTCTATCGGTCTTCTAAAGGAACATTTGCCTCCTTCTGCTCTGACAGGTGTCTATTTCAGCTGATATTGATATTCTTTAGCACCGAAACTAGTTGAATAATATATATATATATATATATATATATATATATATATATATATATATATATATATATATATTATTCAACTAGTTTCGGTGGCGTTAAAATTCCTGAAGATGGTCTAAAAGAAGACCGAAAATAGTTGAATAAAATAAATTATTGCACTGTAGACTGTTCTCTATATATAAATTTAAATAAGAGTGCTATTGCTCAAAAAAAGTTAAACAAAAATGTAATTTATCAGTTTGTTGGAGTGAAGAAGCAAGAATTTAGGTAGTTGTAGAGAAACACGTGGAGTATATCCTTTATAATTTTTGTGAATTACTTAATGTGCTTATTACATTTAAATGCGGGAAATTTTTGCGCCCCCCCCCCCTCCTTTAGACATCGGTGAAACAACTTTCCACTTTAGAATGTAATCATTATGATAGAAAGTTTCTGACTGTTGGCACCGATGTATTATGTTGCCATTGGTGTTTTGGAATATATCTCCTTTGTTTTTCCTGAAGTTG
The DNA here is from genome assembly GCA_026315105.1 of Locusta migratoria. Classification (NCBI taxonomy): domain Eukaryota; kingdom Metazoa; phylum Arthropoda; class Insecta; order Orthoptera; family Acrididae; genus Locusta; species Locusta migratoria. The sequence goes on from CM048745.1 coordinate 483,851,594, forward strand.
CACATTACTCGCAGTTCAAATAAAATGTCAGTATCAGAGGTCATCTCACAGATGAATAAGTGTAAGCTATAACAAATGAAGCAAGTGAATTTGATGAAAGTGATCCAGCAGTGACACAGCAGTTGAAAATAAGTTCAGTGAGATCTTCCCCTGAACGGCGCACTGCTGCCTCCAGGACCATTCTTACATCTCTCTTTTTCACCTTGATAGATACTGCGTGTCTCAATGCTGGAACAATTTCTTGATAAACAACCCAATCTGGAATAAGATGAAGCTAAGTGTAAGAAGGCTATATCTCCTAGGATGAGATCGCTTGTTGGGCCAGATGTGGAAGAGAGAGCAAATAATATCATAGGTTTATAAAAGCGTGTAATCTCGGCAATGGAAAGTGTTCCAAAGGGAAACGCTGCCCAGTATTAGTACAACTGTTCAATCTCTTGAATAAAAGTCAAGAGGAAGATGTCACATTTGCTTAGGGCAGGTGTGCCAAGTATGTGTATTCAACTCACTATGCACAAACAATCATCTGCAGAAGTTGTGAAATTGGAAATCAAAGTGAGTAGGAAGAAAAACTTTTATTGTAATTTCTGGCTTTGGTTTTATGTTTACATATTTGTACTTCATGAACTCTTAATAAACGTCTGATATACAGGGTGTTACTAAAAGGTACGGCCAAACTTTCAGGAAATATTCCTCACACACAAAGAAAGAAAACATGTTATGTGGACATGTTTCGGGAAACGCTTACTTTCTATGCTAGAGCTCATTTTATTACTTCTCTTTAAATCACATTAATCATGGAATGGAAACAGCGCCGGCCGCAGAGGCCGAGGAGACTGAGGCGCTTCACTCACGGACTGCACGACCACTACGGTCGGGGGTTCGAATCCCCCCTCGGGCATGTATATTTGTGCCGTCTTTAGTATAAGGTAGTTCATAAGTAGTTTGTAAGTTTAGGAACTGATGGCCTCGTAGTTAAGTCCCATAAGCTTAATAAACATTTGAACATTTGAAACACACAGCAACAGAACGTACCAGCGTGACAGTTTGTCACAGGAAATGTTCAAAATGTCCTCTGTTAGCGAGGATACATACATCCACCCTCTGTCGCATGGAATCCCTGATGCGCTGATGCAGCCCTGGAGAATGACGTATTGTATCACAGCCGTCCACAATTCGAGCACGAAGAGTCTCTACATTTGTTACCGGGGTTGCGTAGACAAGAGATTTCAAATGCCCCCATAAATGAAAGTCAAGAGGGTTGAGTTCAGGAGAGCGTGGTGGCAATGGAATTGGTCCGCCGCTACCAATCCATCGGTCACCGAATCTGTTGAGAAGCGTACGAACACGTCGACTGAAATCTGCAGGAGCTCCATCGTGCATGAACCACATGTTGTGTCGTACTCGTAAAGGCACATGTTCTAGCAGCACACGTAGAGTATCCCGTATGAAATCATGATGAAGTGCTCCAGTGAGCGTAGGTGGAAGAACATGAGGCCCAATCAAGACATCACCAACAATTCCTGCCCAAACGTTCACAGAAAAGTCTGTGTTGATGACGTGATTGCACAATTGCGTTCGGAGTCTCGTAAGCCCACATATGTTGATTGTGAAAAGTTACAATTTGATCACGTTGGAGTGAAGCCTCATCCATAATCCGAAATACTAAAATGATCTCTAACATGGAAATTAAGCGTTTCCGGACACATGTCCACATAACATATTTTCTTTCTTTGTGTGTGAGGTATGTTTCCTGAAAGTTTGGTCGTACCTTTTTGTAACACCCAGTATATCTGTTAGTTTTATGATAAAAAATATACCATTTTTAATATTCCTTTCTTTATTTATTGTACTTGTATCTGCTGTAATGTTCCTGATAACTATGGAAAGTATGTTGGAACCTAATAAAGAAATTCCTAATAGTTAAATAATCAAACAAAATAAAATATTAAAAAATGAAAAGAGTTTGAGGGCAATCACCCCTCCCCCTTGCAAGTAACTGATCCGAGCTTAGTGGTGCTAGGGTTAATTTTAGATACGTTTATTTGTGCGTGACATACAAAGAAGCAGAAGAAAAAGAAAAATGTCTCGTCTGAAAAGTTACCAAAGACTGAAGTTTTGATTGAACTCCTACAGGTATCGCCATCCTCCGTTCGTTAAGAACAGGACGCAGTGGTAAAACAATGGGATTGCTACGCAATCAGCGTTTCAAAGGCAGTGTAACGGAAGTTTAATCACGCGACGTGCACCTTGCTAAGAAACTGTTAAAGGGGCTACAGCCTTCCAGAGCCTCGTCTAATTGTCAGGACGATATATGGTCGCTTCTTTAAGGCAAAGTTTAATTGCACTTCTGCAAACTTAAAGTCGTTTTAACTTTGGCGGAACAGAGGTAACCTCGTTAAGCGGTCAATTCAGAACACGTGGTTGGTACTGCAGTCGCGCAGTTGGTTGACAATAGCTCGCTTTTGTTTCGTGTTTCGGCTCCAGCTTAACGCCGAATCAGCCGAACAATAATTTTCCCTTTGCGCAAATCGCCAAGTACATTCTACATGCATGATGTGTTTAATTGACCCAGCGGAAAATAATTACAGTTAATTCCTTTTTATTTAAATGCAAAACCGATTGTATTTATTGCTTTCTGATTGAATTGTAATGGATTTTGAAGGCATAAGGCTGCATTTTCACGCGCGAGTCGACGCACAGTGTGCCCACTGATTTGTCTGTTCGCAGAACAGAATTAAAACGCACATCACCAAGACTTAGCCTCCCATAAAAGTGGAAGCGAGACTTCTGGTTGACGATAAATCGTGCTGCGAATAAATCGACATAGGTACGATAATCGCAATAGTTTGTCGTTACTTTATGGAAAGAGATTTACGGAGGCATATAATATTTCCCTTAGTAGTGGAGGGCGATATTGTATCGTGATGGAGAAGTATAAGCCATTTATTTCTATTTGTTTTTATTTTCAGTTTCCACAGAAACAGATCTACATCTACATGGGATACTCTGCAAATCACATTTAAGTGCCTGGCAGAGGGTTCATCGAACCGCAATTATACTATTTATCTCCCATTCCATTCTCGAATAGCGCGTGGAAAGAATGAACACCTGAATCTCGCTGTTCGAGCTCTGATTTCTCGTATTTTATTCTGATGATCATTTCTACCTATGTAAATGGGAGTCAACAATATATTTTCGCATTCGGAGGAGAATGTTGGCGATTGGAGTTTCGCAAGTAGCCCACGCCGCAGCGATAAGCGCCGTTGTTGTAATGATTCCCATCCCATATCCTGTATCATTTCCGTAACGGTGTCTCCCCTGTATCGTGACAATACGAAACGAGCTGCCCTTCTTTGGACTCTTTCGATGTCCTCCGTCAAACCCACCTAATAAGGATCCCACACTGGGCTGCAATACTCCAAAAATAGACGGACAAGCATAGTGTATGCAGTTTCTTTTGTAGTTCTATTGCATGTTTTAAGGGTTCTGCCAATAAGACGCAGTCTCTGGTTCGCCTTTCCCACGATATTATCTACGTGTTCTTTCCACTTTATGTCTGAAGTAATAGTAATTCCTAGGTATTTTGTGGAGTTTACGGCCTTCACATTTGACTGATTTATCTTGTGAACAAAGTTTAACGGATTTCTTTTCGTACTCATGTGGATGACTTAACACTTCTCATTAATTAGAGTCAATTGCCAATTTTCACACCATACTGATATCTTATTCAGATCGTTCTGCAGTTGGTTTTGATCTTCAGATGATTTCACTAGACATCATCTGCAAACAACCTAAGAGAACTACTTAGATTTTCCCCTAAATCGTTTATGTAAATAAGGAACAGCAGAGGACCAATAACACTACCCTGTGGAACGCCCGATATCACCTCTGTTAGTCGATGCCTTACCATCGATTAAGATCATGTTACCTTATTGCGAAATTCTTAAATATCTGTGGAGCTACAGAACTGCATACCGGGAGTGTTCCGGAGGAATCTAAGTAATTAATTTCGTAAATGACTCTTCTGCAGCTTCTTTACTAGAGTAAAATGAACAGCTGACTTGAATATGGGAAACCTTACAGAAGGAAAGGAAAATATTGCGTTTATATGAAATTATTTCCACGAGCATTCCGGAAACTGTGTCGGCCAAGACACGTATTTATTTTGTATTTGAGAAGTCCCTTCTGTCCATCCGTTTAAAATCTCAGTAAATGCAGTCAAGAGATCTTACCTTTTTTATGGTTGACTTGTTCTCATACTTTGTGGCAGTTGCTTAACGTTCTGTTATTTCTTATAAACGAACATGGTTTGCTTCACCAAAGGATATTCACCAAAAGTCAAGAATTCCCATATATATATATATATATATATATATATATATATATATATATATATATATATATATACTGTTGGCAAATCTAACGCCGTTCACAAGGTTACATGAAGCGAAAATGTAAGGGTATTAGTTCTTCATTTAGTATAATGAAGTAACCCTAATTTCTGTTCTTTACGAATTTTCTTTATAACTTACCCCGCGAAAATTCTGTAATCATTGTCATCAAAGTTTAATAATCTTTGTGAAAGGTGTGTCAAGAGAAATATTAATTTCGTCATAACATTATAACGGTCAGGGACTGACCTAATATTTTTTACCTGATGCTTCACATGTAAATAGAACTAGCAGGCTTGGGATACTTTTGATGAACGATTTCTGATAACTGAATGGACACTGCCCCTTGAAATCACTAACTGATATGTAATGAACTACTGCACCTCAGTAACTATCTTTAATTATTGTAAATCTGCGCTTAAACGAACATTCTATATAAATTTCGTATAAAATTTTTATTCTCAACTTCCTGGAAGTATTTTTTTTACTTCAGAAATGTACTCGCTGCAGATCTCAGGTTATGAGACCAACAACCAAACTTATAATGGCAAGTTTGCGTAAATTCAAAGCAAAGAATCACTAGCTTCCCTCTTTTCCTAAATTAAATCTCTCCTTATTAAGCGCACAAATCGATATAATGAAATTTTGCGCTCGTCTCGTCTGTCTTCATCAGTAAACAATTAGTGAATATCCTTACTTAACACAAGGCATTGACTATCGCCCAAATACTCATAAAAATTTTAATTTTTAATTAATAACGATTAATAAGTTTCATTGCCGTGGTAAATAAGCAGACAAGATGTTCTGCAGTATCTATTTCAGTTTTAGACCAGTGTCAATGTAAAATCGTTCACTGCTAAAGGAACTTAAATTGAAAGAATATGTTGGAATTAATCTTATCTTATGGTCAAATTCCAATGATCGGATTGGTAATTATAGAACATAAAAAACTTAATTGAAATCACAAGACAACTTTATTACAATAACTGTTGCAGAAGGTACCTAAATGAAACAGAATCGTAACAACAAAGAGAACTAGTTCCCATCATTTCATTCATTTCACATAAAATCCAACGGAATATACATTGTTAGAAAGTAGTAATACTACTGCGAGGTATGTGGATTGTAAAGTTGAACATTTTCTGAGTACAACACGTCATTTATAGAATGAAAACAATTTTCCTCGAACTCATGCAAGATATTACAGTAAAATTTATCAGAGGCATCCAGGTCTTTGATAGACACAGCATGAGTATCAAAAAATAAAAGTCTGAGAAAATAAATACTAGTCACTATCAGTTAAGGATAACTCCTCCTGTTCAAATAAGCTTTTTAAATATATATCGTATTAAAATAACAGTCCCTGTTGATAAGTCAGTATTGTGAATTCTTAACGCAAAGTATTCTCAAACTCCGAATACTTCTAAAGGCTCATTGGCTTTTACTTATTCCTCGCTCTCTTATGACACAGAAATTGTACGTGTGAACAATTCTGGCTAGCTGCAAAGATAGTTTAATTCTATGTTTGGATTTTACTAACGCTTTTTTCTGGGTAAGGTTTTGATAGTGACTTTTCTAGAATGAATCGGAAATTTGACTTTTCCGTTTAACATGATGCCAAAATATCTATACGTATCTATTCTCAGAAAGATTCCTTTCCGATTTTAATCTTGGGGTTTTTTGTTGTAGATCGTCGCCATTTTCGCGCTATATAGCTCTATGAGCAGAAACATTTATTTCTACAAAACACTTTTATACTGTTTCTATTATAATCCTTGTTACGTCTTGTGCTCTAATCTGTCCATTCAAATTTAACAGAATATTTTCTGCTTACCTCAAACAGAACATTTACTTTTGACACCTACATATATGTACTATTTGAAAAATTTGTCTCTGCGGACGACCTATGGTTATCTCTTCCTGCATAGTTTCGATTTATTACGTCTCTACTGCAAACTGTATTAGCGACCATTTTTTCAGAAAGTACGCACTTATACCACTGAATGTATATTCGAGATTATTTCATAGTGCGATATATCGTTCAGGGGATATGACGTCAAAATGGAGAAGTGTATCAAAATTTACCCCATTTTCCAAGACGTAAATTTATTACGCCATTTCTACCAACAAAATTGGCAAACGAATTTCGTCGAGAGTATCCTAATATTCCAATCTATGATGCTGGGAAATTATGATATGGTGAGACACATGATTACTGAGATATGACATCATAAGGAAACGAAACTATAATGTATAGAGAGTACGGAAGAAAGCGATGGACAGACAGGGAAAAAGGGGTTAGGTTAACAAAAGGAAGGAGTTAATTCACACATAGGCACGGAGTCAAATAACTCTAGTGTTCAAATAAAAGTATTATTTGTGTTACTACAATTAGGTATCGCAACAGGGCGCATGACACTCCTGTAGATATTTCACTTCAGGTGGTCCTTCACCCGACGATCGCAGGTCAGCCCAATTGTCATTCGCCACTTCATCCAGGCTGCCTGTGTCCTTGCATTGACCTCGTCTATCAGTTGACCTTCGCTAGTGATGTAGAACCGAGATAAATTTGGTTACTGCGGTAGTTCTTCTCCACCTATGTTAATTGTCCCAGCTTCTCTTCGGTCTGATGTCATGTACTCAGCTGTCTTCTTGTTGAGCCACAGGCCATATTGCGCAAGTCGGTCGTTTCACTCTTGTATTTGGTGCTGTTACCCAGACATGTTCTGTACAGCCAGCATGACATAACATAGGGCACATAGTGGCATGTGCAGGTCTGATGTTACAGTGTCCATCAGAAGAGTGAACAGCGGTGCTGATAAAGCCGAGCCTTGGTGGACGCTTACCGTGAAATGGAAGTCGTTGGATGCTCCTGGGACGCCCTGTTCTCGAAGCGATAACCAGAACAGGTCATGCGATATCCCATCATAAATTTGTCCGAGGTCTACAAAAAAGAGATGCAGTGGCTTGCTCTTTTCATGGCGATTGTCAACCAGCAGCCAGGCAGTGTTGATTCAGTCAGTTTCGCCACAATTTTCCATATATCCAGCTTGATTCCTTGTGATCTACATAACCTAGCGGATCCTCTTGTCGAGAATCCGCATATTTTCATTGCATGGCGCAGCAGTCTGATTAACTGGAGCTTCCTTTCCTTTTAAGATTGGTACTGTGATGCTTCGCTGCCAGACTGCTGGTGTGCTTCCTTCCATGATGATCTGGTTGAAAGGATCTGTTAGCTAGCCTGCTAGCAGGATGTCGGCGCTTGAATTCTTTAGGAAAATAATGGAAAACTTCGGATGGCCGGAGACGAATTTGAAACTCCGCCCTTCTCAATGCGTGTGAAGTGTACTAACCACTGCTCCATCTCGTTTAGTGTTAGTACTGGTTTTCCTCATCACCAGTATCGATACATGGTTGGAATGGTCGTTTACGAACGAATGGAGGACGGAAAAAAAGATTGTTAAGCTTATGGGACTTAACCGCAGAGTCATCAGTCCCTACACTTGCAAACTACTTAGAAACTACATTTTATTAAAGAAGAAAAGCTTCCATTCCCGAGGGAGGATTCGAACCCCCGACGGGGAACGGCCTCGCGCATCGGAGCTTAGCGCATCAATACGATCGGCCATTCCTCCGCGACATTGCAAAACAGATATGCATGTACAGTTATTGAACTATATGAGATAAAATCCTCAGCAGATTGCGAAAGAGGTCATACTCTTGGGAATTAGCATGCGCAAGAGAACTCACTTAGATGTTATCCGCCATTTGTACGTGAAAATGTAACGAAGCAGCTTTCCAGAGCGTACATCGCTTGTGACGGCCTACATTGCAAGCAATAACAGCCCAAATTCTACTCAAAGTACGTCAGGTTTGGGTTCAAGCTGAACAGGTCCGAGTGTGCTAACAATCAAAAAATTCATTCTTAAGTTTGATGGAACGGACATCCAAAATAGTCAAAACGCCTAAAAACGTTGAGATGATACTCTCCGTGTGTAAAACCAGCCCCAGGAAATCGACTAGACGAGGTCACAACGCGTGAGATTGAGGCAGGAGTCACTGTAACACATTGTTGCTGAAGACCTGCTTCTCTTCCCAATTCAGTCTGCCGGGGCAGAAACAATGATTGTGTTTCTCCAACAATACTGTCCATTGAACTGACAAACAATACTCTGATGTGAATACGGTTTGGTTTAGTGACAAAGTCCACTGACATTTGGATGGGTTCGTCAGTCAGCAAAACTGGCGCATATAAGGGACGGAGGATCGGCATTTCGGGATCAGAAAGTCTCTTCACCCTCACTGGGTGACTGTGTGTTCAGTCACTGAATAATCGGTGTGATGTTCAGTGATAGCACGATGACTATCGACATATGGAGTAGAAATTTCTCGACCTCTGCTATCGGGTGGCAAAATCTAGGGTTCTCCTGAATAGGTCAGGCGTGCACCACACGCAGGAAGCGGCTACAAGGGTAGCGGGATAGTGTGAAGTACATGTGGGGGTTTTTTAGGTTACAGAATTCGCTCCCTAGGCCCGACCAGACAAGGTAGCAGTAGGCAGACAGGGTACAGAAAAACCAATGCAGTATTAGTTAACTGCAGGAGCGTCTGTAGAAAGGTCCCAGAACTGCTCTCACAATGTCCACATAGTACTAGGGACGGAAAGTTGGCTGAAACCAGATGTAGACAGTAATGAGGTTATAAACTCACATTGGAATGTATACCATAGGTATTGACTGGACAGTGAAGGAGAAGGCGAGTTTATAGAGATAAAAAGTGCAATAGTGTGGGAGGAAATTGACGGAATAGAAAGAAAGACCCTTTATCATTTAGCTACACTATAGCAGGTCAGCAACTGGAAGCAGTTAATTCCATAAATTATCTGGGAGTAGGCATTAGGAGTGATTTAAATTGGAACGACCATATAAAATCAATCATCGGTAAAACAGATGCCACACATAGATTCATAGGAAGAATCCTAAGGAACTGCAGTCCGAAAACAAAGGAAGTAGGTTACAATACACTTTTTCGCCCACAGCTTGAATACTGCTCACCGTCGTGGGATCCGTACCAGGTGGGGTTGATAGATGAAGTAGAGAAGATCCAACGGAGAGCTGCTCACTTCGTTACAGGATCATTTAGTAATCGTGAAAGTGTTACGGACATGAGCGATAAACTCCAGTGGAAGACTCTGCAGGAGAGACGCTCTGTCGCTCTGTCTTGCTGCGGAGCGCGCGGTTGCTCGCCGTGGAGGTTCGACTCCTCCCTGCGGCATGGATGTGTGTGTGTGTTGTCCTTAGGTTAGTTTAGTTTAGTTGAAGTAGTTTGTAAGATACGGGCTGATGACCATGCAGTTGGGTCCGATAGAATTACATACATTTTGCTGCAGGAAATAGAGCTTACTGGGCCCTGATGAAGATCCTTCAGTCACGTAGCCTGCGCAAGACGTGTGGTCATGTATAGCTCAGAAACATGGACAATGACTGTAGCAGAGGAAGAGCTTTTGAGAAGATGGGAGAGGAAAATATTAAGAAAGATTTTTGGAGCCGTGTTTGAGTCGGGGCAATGGAGGATAAGGAGAAACAAGGAATTGGAAGAACTGTACGGAAATCCTGACTTGGTGACTGAAATAAAGTGTAACAGATGGCTGGGCCATGTAGGGCGAATGTCGGAAGATCGAACTGCCAAAAACGTTTACACAGGAAATCCAGGCGGCAAAAGAAGAAGAGGGAGGCCTCGTAAAGGATGGCTGGAGGATGTAGAAAATGCTTTGAAAAAGATAGGAGTCGGAGGAAACGAGCAACAAATCGTCAGGATTCGACTGCGATCATCAGAGGGGCCAAGGCCCTACATGGGCTGTAGCGCCAAGGAGTAAGTAAGTAAGTACATCTATCGGTCGATGTTGTACTAACGTCCAAACGATCATATGAAAACATTGAACGATATGTGTATTGTTGCATAAAAAATATGAAGGAGAAAGGAGGAAGTGGATCCTGCAGTATGAAAATGAAGGATGTGGCAGTGGTAAGGAAGAGGAGAGAAAGGACGGTATGCAAATGGAGTATGCAAGTGGTTTGTTCACTTGACATCAAAGGATAGGCGTGGCTGACCCACCATCGACCAATTTCCAATCAACCAAAACCATCCAAAAGGGCACAAACTAATTTCAATGACGTAAAATTGACAAATACGTTTTGACTCGTTTTATTCTCAGAAATCAAATAAACGTCAGAGTTGAAAGCAAAAATACATGTAAAATTATAGCAAAGATCAAATTTAACGAACATAAAAATACAAACAGAATATACACTCCTACTTCAAGTAACTGATAAGACTAGGATAATTGTAACTAATTCTAAACACTGATAATAAACCACATTTAACTGTAAACAGTGGCTTAATCGAGAGGAATATTCAGATACCGGATTAACTGTGAGTTTACCTAACGAAAACGTGAATACCCCTTGAAGTACTGCCAAATGCACGCGATACTGTACCAACACTGTGCTGGCTGGCGAAGTCAGCAAGGCGATGGCTTGGCGGCGGTTGTTTGCGTAGATAGCTACAAGTCGCGGTCCCAAAAAATAGCTTCATATTCCAGAAGAAATATATTACAAGTATCGGCCAATCTCGACCCCGGAGGATCTCACTCGTTCGGCTATGTCGTGCCACTACAGACAATTCACGTGTTATACACGAATGTACTGTAGGCAGTGGTATCACCAGAATTGTGACAGTCGCAATTAGCTCGTCGGTCCGTCTATTATCAGGCAGGCTGACCTTGCTCTCGGCTTGCAAATACTCAGCGCTATTAGTACAGGTTTTGGAGAAACTCCAAAAATTGTACCACAAACTCTCAGTACAGCTGCTCGAAGACAACTATAAACTGAGATGCGTCTGCTCTCTTTGCCTACTCAAACATCAGTCTTCACTCACTCCCAAAATCTCACTCTCCTCGGAAAAGTCTCCAGGCTCCGCCTATCTCTATTGAAACACCAATCCACAGCAAGATACCAAAGTCCGGCCAATCTCGGCTTGCGTTCAGGAGCCGGACAGCCAAACCCCTTTACTGTAAAACAGCAGCCATTGGCCAATTTTCCCGCGGTTCCACCGGTCGGACCTCGCCCTCACCTCCAGCGTTCTCACGGTACAAGTGACGTATCGCCTTCAGGCACTGTTGAAGTTATTCCCAGCAAACGGCCAAATTCCCTCGCTATTGTACAACTGTGGCGCTCTCCAACTTGGCGCCAGAGACGTACAATGCCCCAGTGGGTGCCTCCCCAGCCGTTCGTCAACTCTGCGCCAGACATGATCGTTCGAGGGGTCTGCCTTTCATACATTTGACCAGCTTTTTTCCCCTAAGCACCGTACACTGCCCTTCGATACACATTGTATTCCTCCAGACGCTCTCGCCCACACATCGCCAGCGTTGTTGGCGCCAGCAAGATGGCAGTAACGTTGTGAAAATACTTGGATGCCCTCACCTTGGCTCTACCTGCTTCAGCAGCCCTCAGCTGTAAGCCGTCTTCCAGGAACCTCGACCCCCCCAGGAAAACAATGAGCCGCCATTGTGGTGCAGCCACCAACTCGTGACGTTAGCTGTGAACGTGATTACCGCTTTCGTCCAGTCAGACGGAACTTGTCCCGATTCCCACGCCTTCTCAATTATCTTGTGTAACCATTTGAGACCTGATATTCCACTAAATTTTGTGAGTTCCGGCTTAATTTCATCCACCCCAGCCGCTTTATTGCACTGTAATCTACTGACCATTTTCTCCACTTCCTCAAATGAGATCCTGTTTCCATCGTCGTTCCCACCCCATTCTACCTGAAAATCTGACACATCATTGAACGTTTCACCTACACTGAGCAATTCTTCGAAATATTCCCTCCATCTGCTCAAGGCATCCACATGATTGACTAGCAGCTTTCCTGACCTGTCCAAAACACTTGTTAATTCCTTTCTCCCTCCCTTTCGAAGATTGCTAATTACACTCCGAAATGGTTTTCTCGGGGCTTGAGCCATAGTTTCTAGCTTATTTCCAAACTCTTCCCATGATTTCTGCTTCGATTCTGCAATTCTCTCAACATCAAATAATAAATGAATGTCCAGAGACATACGTTGTTTCGATATGTATTATAAACATTGACCTGAAGGATGGGTAGTGAATTAAAATTTTGAAGCAGCCAGGGTCCGAACCCATGACCTCTTAATTACTAGGCAAGCACTATGACGACTAAGCCCCCGGGATCTAGTGGTCATGACTATTGCACGGACTTTCTTACAGCTCGTCTCCCTCCACAACACACACTACAGTTCTGCCTCATGTTCCCCTGTTGTGGAGGCTCCAATAGCGGAATAGCACCCCAGCAATGAATGTTAATGGAAAGAAACCCTGGCTTGTACCTCAGGCAATGATGATATACAAATCAATCAGTGTCCAAAGACATATTTTGTCTCAATATACAGGGTGTTACAAAAAGGTACGGCCAAACTTTCGGGAAACATTCCTCACACACAAAGAAAGAAAATATGTTATGTGGACATGTATCCGGAAACGCTTAATTTCCATGTTAGAACTCATTCTAGTATTTCTCTTTAAATAAATTGAAATAATACGTACAGAAAATTGTCAAAATACCCAATTGTTTCGTTAGTATGTACTGTACCTCCTCTATTCACCGCCAGTTGGCCCAATTGAAGGAAGGTAATATTGACTTCAGTGCTTATGTTGACATGCGATTCATTGCTCTACAGTACTACCATCAAGCACAACAGTACGTAGCATCAATGTTTCCTGAAAGTTTAGTCGTACCTTTTTCTAACAGCCTGGATATTAACGATATAGCCTGGTAAGTAGGAAGACCTGGATCGTATCGTGGCCACAGCACGAAGTGTAATTTAATGACTCTCCTTCAATATCTTTGACATTTATCGAGGTAAAATATGTCTATGGACAATGATTGATTTTTTGATATTACATCACCTGTGCCTGAGGCAGGATCGTTCCCATTAGCATTCATCGCTGGGGTGCTATTCCGGTCTTGGAGAGCCTCGGCAATGTTGATAAATATTTATATAGGAGAACATGAGGAAGAATTTGTGTTGTGGAGGGAGTCGTGCTTAAGACAGTCAGTGCTTAGTGTCTTAGTGTCAACAGATACATTATAGCGAAGTTTTAAAATGCATTCTGAATTGGTGCCACGGATTTTATTTGCTTACTGAAAAACTTTCGTTAGTAAACGGCAGTAAATGGACTTATTATGGTTTGAATCAGTTCCACTGATGGACTTATTGCACTTTAAACCAAATGTGAAATTCTGCACCTGATTAAAACATCGTTTTGATTTATAACAACACCATAGCTCGATGTATCACACATTGTAGAGTAGACATTCGCTTCAAACTGATTTTTGTCCGCAAGTGGACTTATCGCGTTTTGAAAGGTCACTCCTCATTTCGTAACAGGTCGAGTCAGAGAACTGCGTGTTACTTAGGCTAGTAACAATAAAGTGTGTTGCCGAGAGCGCGCCGTCACGTCGCGAGGACGTTGTTTACGGAGCAGAGCAAACACAGTCCCACGACAAAGGATCGGGCTAGCGTGCTGCCCACCGCTGCCTTCCGACAGATACGTATCTAAATCTATGTCGTTAAGGCAATGGCAGGCCTTATTGTTTTGTAACAAGAAGAAAATAATACCTGCGTGCCGCTGTGACGTACGCCGGCACGCCATGGCGGTAGCCTTGCTCTCAGATTGATCGCTCAGCGATATGGAACCACGTGCTCTGTCCTGTCGTAATTTTGAGCCATAACGAGCAGAAGAAACTGACTATAAATACGTGAGGTAAACGTTTCCCAGAGCATTTCTGTGAAGGGAGGCGATTTCGTTTCAGAAAAACAAGTTCTCGGGATTTTTCAAGTATCCTTCTCATCACACCGGAGCATTTTTTGTTAAACGTCATTGTAAATGGTGAAGCGCTTCTTGGAAAAATTTTAAATAACTTATAATGAAATATATGATAATGAGGTACATGCCTGTTCTGTAAGTTACTTATTGAGAAGGCAGCAGAGACTATGAGCGATTTTCGGTGTGTGTGTGTGGTGTAAAAATTATTTGAATCTCACTTAAGGTTATCAGTAAGTCTGCATTAACAGTTATATTATTTCGCTGTAAAACTTCTAGCTAGTTTGTTTGCATGTTCGTATTCGGGTTGATGTGAATATATCGGGTGATCAAAAAGTCAGTATAAATTTGAAAACTTAATAAATCACGGAATAATGAAGATAGAGAGGTAAAAATTCACACACGTGCTTGGAATAACATGCGGTTTTATTGGAACAAAAAAAGTTCAAAAAAGATCTCTTGCGCACGTCGTTTGGTAATGATCGTGTGCTCAGCCGCCACTTTTGTCTTGCGTGGCCTCCCAGGTTCCCAGTCCTCAGACCGTGCGATTATTGGCTCTGAGATTACCTGAAGTCGCGTGTATCGTGATCGACCGACATCTCTAGGGATACTGAAAGGCAACATCCGACGCCAATGCCTCACCATAACTCCGGACATGCTTTACAGTACTGTTCACAACATTATTCCTCGACTACAGCTATTGTTGAGGAATGATGGTGAACATATTGAGCATTTCCTGTAAAGAACATCATATTTGCTTTATCTTAATTTGTTACGCTAATTATTGTTTTTCTGATCAGATGAAGTGCCATCAATCGTATATAAATATAGTTCTAATAAAACCCCATGTGCCGGCCGCGGTGGCCGAGGAGACTGAGGCGCTCCGGTCACGGTCTGCACGGCCACTACGGTCGGGGGTTCGAATCCCCCCTCGGGCATGGATATTTGTGCCGTCCTTAGTCTTAGCTAGTTGATAAGTAGTTTGTAAGCTTATGGAGTGATGACCCCATAGTTAAGCCATAAGTTCTACAAACATTTGAACATTTGAAAACCCCATGTTATTCCAAGCATGTGTGTCATTTTTTACCTCCTTATCTACTTTATTCCGTGATTTATTAAGTTTTCAAATTTATACAGACTTTTTGATCACCTGGTATTTCTCGACTGTCATATTTATTCCTACATTACCTGTTTGAGCTTATGTATTGATTTAGGTATGACGTCCGCCTCATATGCAACACACTATTTTTTTTCACACCCAAATATGCTTCAGCACCTGTATGCCGTCATCAGGTTTCCATTTATTTACGGATTCTTTTTAATGAAAATTATTTATGGCTTATTTTTAATGAAAATAAAAAAATAAAAACACTTATTACGGTACAGAGGTGCTGAAACATGTTTGGATGTAAGGTGAAAATAGAGTTTCGCATATCACGCGGACCTCATACCCAGATTTTTTACTGCAAACACGAAAATCATGAGAGCTGCGAACAGAAGAAAAGTAAAGAATATTATGTATTGTCAATTTGTTCATTTGGAGGTGGTAAGGTTGAGAACGTCACGCAAGTGGAGAAATTTCCAAGTGCCTAGTGGAAATATTGGAACATCTGCGTGATATTCTTCCATTTGAGATCATAGAGGCTAACAGGACAGAGGCAGCACGATAAACTTGTGCCCTGCATGAGGATAATTCCACTGGGCACAGGAAATGATTGCTCGTTTTACAGATGATAAAGCTTATTGAATTCACGGGAAGGTATTGAATTAAAATTTTTTCCGTGATCTGGATTCGAACCCAGGACCTCTATCTTACTAGGAAACGCAGCGGTGGGCAGCACGCTAGCCCGATCCTTTGTCGTGGGACTGTTTGCTCTGCTCCTCAAACAACGTCCTCGCCAGCCAGCGGCGCGCTCTCGGCAACACAGTTTATTGTTACTAGCCTAAGTAACACGCTGTTCTCTGACTCGACCTGATACGAAATGAGGAGTGACGTTTCAAAACGCGATAAGTCCACTCGCTGACAAAAATCAGTTTGAAGCGAATGTCTACTCTACAAAGTGTGATACATCGAGCTATGGTGTTGTTATCATTCAAAACGATATTTTAATCAGGTGCAAAATTTCGCTTTTGGTCCAAAGTGCAATAAGTCCATCAGTGGAACTGACGAAAATCATGATAAGTCCATTTACTGCCGTTTACTAACGAAAGTTTTTCAGTAAGCAAATAAAATCCGTGGCACCAATTCAGAATGCGTTTTAAAAACTTCGCTACAATGTATCTGTTGTATAACCGTACCACTTATTGTTGTGGCTAGTTTATTGACACACGAAAATATTGGCTAGCCAGTATCTTGTTTAACAGGGAACTTGCTGTTTGTGAAAAATATAACTGACGTGGAAGGAGTTGTACGTGTAGCGGACCACACCTCTGGATCTAGGAAGTGGCAGAAAGGCGTCCTGAAAAGGAAGATAGAGCAGATGGCGACTTTTTTTTTTTTTTTTTTTTTTTTTTTTTTTTTTTTTTTTTTTTTTTTTTTTGATAGACTGTCTGCTAAATTTATTTTACTGCACATACTAACTACGTGTTTCGATATAATTTCTGGATAGGAATGCACTTAAACACGTACTTTCAGATACCGTGATAAGGACCCTGAAATGCTGGAGTTTGAGCCTCCTCGTGAACACAAAGATGGGAAATTCAAATGCTATAGCATCCGTGTATACCATATAAATCAGAAACAGGACGAAAGTCTACAGACACTTAAAAAAACTACAGCAGCACAGGACACTTGTTCCTGCTTCATTTGTATTATGTTTTATTTGTGTAAATAACAGACAAAGACTGAATTCTTGTTTTTTATTCTCTAAATTTGTTTCAAAATAAGTTTTGTCCTTACGGCTGGTGCAAAACAAGAAAATTCCATAGATTTAAAAATTTCTGTTGGCACCACTGTCTTTAAATAAAGAGTGAGATTTCTCTCATTTATTCAATTCTTTTAACTCCTTGAAGCTTACTTACACAAATCCTAATTTACTGCTAAACTTTCCCTAATACTAGTTTTTTGCTACTACTGTAAAATTTTTATTTGTGGACTAATCGCGTTTTCAAAATTTACTCCTCAAATGAAGAGGAAAGTAAATGAAGGAATTATTGCGAATATAGAATCACCAAGAAGATACACTGCGGAAAACATGTAGAGCATTAGGTGAGATATTATTTATAATATGCATACTGAGCCTTCCCGGCTCCTGTTTCTTCGACTGACCCTGTCCTTGATTTAATTACTGGTGTAAGTACCATCGATGTCTCTGTGCGTGCGCCGCTCGTGGCGCTGTTTGATCTATCGCGCGTCGATTGTCTTCTGACTGGTGTTTTCCTTGCCGCGTGTAGCGCTACGGAGGCGCCGAGGCAGTTCGAGAGAGTAGGTCTCTGCGGGGGATAGCGGAGAGAGTATCAGGTAGTGATTTGATACGTTGCATGGCATCGCCAGGGTCGAGTTATTTTGGTTAACGGGTCGTTTGTGGCCGAGCCCGGCGTGTGCATCGAAGTTGTTTTTTGTTGGGACTCTATCTGTCGGTGGGAGCCATGCATGCCATGAGCTGAAGAGATTGGTTCGGAGAGGCTTTTCTGTCGAGTTATAACAGCACCTCGGCTCCGGCTGTTTACCTCGTCTCCCGGCTACGTGGTCGCGTTCCTAGCGGCCGAGCGACGCCGCGTCCGTCCCTCGCCAAGCGTCGCAGCTGCCAACGACTGGTAGAGTACTCCGCACTCAGACCCGGCTGCGCCTCGCGTCGTTCCAGCCGCTTTTCATCTGGGATCTGTGAAATGTTTACGGGCGTTGGTTGACAACCTCCTCCTACACCATCGCGAGGGTGCATGTAACTTTTGTGGACTAAGAAATAAATAAGTTAAGTGACTGATAGAGTCCCGCTCCGTAAATTTGTGAGTGAATTTGTCAGGATCGGTGGTCGTTCCTCAGGGCCCGTCGTTACCTGTGTCTACGTCATTAGTTGTTTATTCATGTGTTATGCCGCACTTCTAGTTCGGTTGAATTGAATTATTTTTTTTCTTCTCTTCGCTCTGAGTAGGAAGTACTCTATATTCATTAACTTGGTTAACGTAACTGGGGAATTTATCTGGTTTGTGCCCCTCTGCTAGCTCGCATCTGCAAGGGCGGTAATTGTATAGCTTTGTTTTTCTTTTTTTATTTATTTATTTGTTATGTTCTCCTTGCAGAAATTTTCCCTCCTTAAGGCATCACCAACCTGCGTTCTAACCGTTTGTGTTAGCCCCTTCGTGTAAGAAAAATGTTCAAATGTTTGTACAACTTATGGGACGTAACTACGAAGTCAGCAATCCCTAAGCTTACAAACTACTTATGAACTAGCTAAAATTAAATACGGCACAAATATCCATGCCCGAGGGGGGATGCGAACCCCCGACCGTAGTGGCCGTGTTGACCGTGACTGAAGCGCCTCAGTCACCTCGGCCACCGCGGCCGGCCCTTCGTGTAAGAGCTGTCGTTCCTGTTGACCGTTACGCACCTTATTCCCCTCCTTCTTCCTGTTTCGAGTCAGCTCATCTGTTTTACCCGTGTTTGAAATTAACGAGTAGCCAGTTCCCCACCTCAGTGTGATTTCCTGCAACTAAGCTAAACTGTTGTAATTTAAATTGCAGGGCTCATTTGTATATTTTATTGTGTTGTTTAATTGCCTTTCTGCCTATTGATATCATTGAGCGGGGTTTCCTGCTATCATCCTTTACTATTGAAGTAAAACGCAGACCTTTCTTAAAATTTTGAGTTAATCTTTAGTGTCTTTTGGTAATGGTATTTATAAAGGGCTTTGTTTCACTTAAATTTTGAAGCCCCACTTAATTTTGATAATTAAGCTGAGCTTTTTCTTTATTTAAATTGCAGGGGTCATTTTTAAATTCTATTGAATTTACAATGGTTGCGTTTCATTTAAAATTTTCCACTTTCGCTTAAATTGCTGGGCTCATTGTGTCTTCAATTGGTTATAAAAACGAATTGCTTTTACTAAATTTCTAGCCTACCTCTATGATTGTTGGTATTATCAAAATTGCTTCGGGTTCTCAGCCCGTTATTAACATATCAAAAAATTGGTTTGTGGTATTCAGTCCGGAGACTGGTTTAATGCAGCTCTCCACAATACCCTACCCTGAGCAAGTCTCTTCATCTCCACATAAGAACGACAACCTACATCTGTCTGAATCTGCTTACTGTATCCATCTCTTGCTCTTCCTCTGCGGTTTTTACCCCACACACTTCCCTCTAACACTAAATTCACAATTCCTTGATGTCTAAGAATGTGCCCTACCAATCTATCCCTTCTTTTAGTCAACGTATGCCAGAAATTTCTTTTCTCCCCAATTCTGTTCAGTACCTCCTCATTAGTTACGCGATCCACCCACCTAATCTTCAGCATTCTTCTGTAGCACCACATTTCAAAAGCCTCAATCCTCTTCCTGTCCGCACTGTTTATCGTCCATGTTTCACTCCCATACAAGGCAACACTCCATACAAATGCCTTCAGATAGGACTTCCTTAGGCTTAAATCAATATTCGACGTTAACAGATTTCTCTTTTTCAAGAACTCTTTTCTTCCCATTGCCATTCTGCATTTTATATCCTCTGTACTGTGACCATCATTTGTTATTTTACTGCCCAAGTAACAAAACTCATCTACCTCCTTTATTGCTTCGTTTTCCAATCTAATTCCTTCAGCATCACCTGATTTTCTTACACTGCAATCCATTACCCTAGTTTTGCTCTTGTTAATGTTCATTTTATATGCACCTTTCAGCTCATTGTCCATTCCGTTCAGTTGCTCCACCAGGTCCTTTGCTGTATCTGACAGAATTACTATGTCGTCGGCAAAACGCAATGTTTTTAATTCCTCCCCCTGAACTTTAATTCCTTCATATATATCTTAATTGAAACAAGTGGAACCTGGACGGACTACTCTTGCTGAACTTCAGCAACCAACTACCCACTGCTCCCACAAACCTAACCTCTCACATACGCTAACGAATTTTATTCAGGTATACGGTTTGTGATCACCATTACAGCGAGTACCGTTGTACACATGCGTGGCATGGGCAGTATGAGTTTATCAGTCTATTCTTGAGGAATAGTTGGCCATTCTTGCATGAGTGCAATAAACAGCTTTGCAACCGTTGTGGGAGGTGGCTGTCTGGTTGCAATAGTCTAACAAGTACATCCGAGACCTGCACAACCTAAGTCCGATGAACAAGCTGGTCACTCCAGTAACTGAATTCCCTGAGCTTCAAGCATGTTGTCCACCAGTGCAGGTTTGTCAGGACGAGTGTTAGCGTACTCCAAACTAAACCCATTTTCTATGGCATCAGTGTAGGGAATATCAAAATGTCGAAGGATCTCGTCTCTGGCAGTGAAAGCGCCTTTCAAAATGACATAAAAGTCCGTACGTCGCCAGTACTGACTCTTGCTCTCACCATTCGCCCGCCACCATGATACGGCGATGTTTCCTGAAAATAAGCAGGACTGTTTCGAGTTCCACGTCTACTCCAGGTATGGGAATGACAATTGTCCGGCTGAACACAAAATTATCTGCAAACAATCTGGTCCAATTCTTTACAATTCTGATGCTCCTCCGCCCAATTTCTGCGCGCTAATCAGTGTCCTGCTTTTAATGAGAAACACACCATAAGTCTTGTGTCCAGATTATTCTGGATTCTGGTAAGTCACGTTGTTGTTCCATTGCACTACCTGTACTATCTGATCTCAAATGCTTGTGCAATTTGTTTGGTAGAGTAGCCGCGGTGGAGTAGCCGAGCGATCTAAAGCACCTCGCTGCGGTGCACGCGGTTGCTCATCGTCGAGGTTCGAGTCCTCCCTGGGGCATGGGTGTGTGAGTGTGTCTGTTTGTCCGTAGGTTAGTTTACCTAGGTTTAAGCAGTTTGTACCTACCTTTGTAAGCTACGCACTGATGACCACGCAGTTTGGTCCGATAGATTTACAGACAATTTTTGGTAGTGTATACACAAGATAATAGCAGTCCCTTCTGCACTAACTTTCTGTTACTACCACTATTTCGAGTGCCGCAATGTAGCTGCCTCCAATTCGTAGAACCGACAGAAAGACGTCGAACCATTTTAGTTCATTCTGCCTATTAGAAAACTTAAGAACTTAGATATCTCTACTGATCGCCTAACAGTTTTGAGAAGTGTAAATCGCTCCAATCAGTGCCTCGGTATGCGTTGCTGTGGCTACGTGGAATGAAAGGAAAAATATGTTTCTTCAAAAATATTTTTTGTTGTCAGTAGATTGAAGAAATGATTATTGTAGCTTGTGCAAATTTCGTTACAAATGGTGATAAAAAATCAAATGTCCGAAGAAGAATTAGTTAATCAGCTTCACTGCTTCAAAATTAACAGTAGGTTTACCTGAAAATCTTCTGTCTCTAAGAGCGTTGTCGACATTGGATCACTTTTTTTCTAGCAGCAGCTCTGTTATTATTAGAATTCATGTCAACGAATAGCAACCGGACAAGACTACAGACCAAAAATCGGACAGTTTAGTTAAATAATTGATGTATTCTGCAATAACCACACATAAATTCGAGGCAGACTATTACACCAAGCGCGCGGTTGCCCGCTGTCGTAGGTTCCGTCGGAGATGAGCGGGAGTATTGTCCTTGGTAAGTGTAATTATTTTTTTGAGCCTAGGGACTGATAACCACAGTAGTTAAGTCCTATAGCCCAAGAGGCGACTAGCCGAGCACGAGCGCGCTCGCGCTTGCTCGCTGGCTGTGCCGCGAGAGCCGGCCGCGGTGGCAGAGGGGACTGAGGCGAAGCAGAGCATCGGGAAGAGTAACATTCAATTAAGTGTATTATGTTTTTACAGCTGTTTCATTTGTGATACACAGTACAAAAACAATAAAAATAAGAAATATATTGTATTCTCTCTTTCATTCATCAGGAATCTCTTTCAGACATAAGAAATAGATTTAATTTCTCTTTCATATACAATTTTCATACAATTAATTTGCCACAGAATTGATTATTCAACCACCGAGAACATATCAGTTTGTAAGTTTAGGGACTGATGACCCCGTAGTTAAGTCCCGTAAACTCTACAAACATTTGAACATTTTTTTTATTTAGGCTTCTGTTCACATATGAGTGAACATTTTGTGTTCAGGGTACCTATCGTGTTACACCAATGGAGAGCGATCTGTTTACACGTTAATAAAAATACGCCTTCCTTTAAGTTGTTACGCCAGTGTAGTCAGTCTTACACTTACCTCATACGTAGTCAACTTTTACCTTTTAATCTAATATGCCGATCCATATTGATGACGAATATTTTAACATGTCGGACAGTCTTGTTTATTAATTTTATATCTCAAAGAGAAACGTTTTATTTGGCATGTGCTCCTAAGTGAAGACCTTGAAAGCTATTCTAAAATCATGATTTAAATCACTGAAACCTTTCAAGGAAAATAAATATATTTTATCAACTACATCAAGAGAGTGGATTTTTATTAACATTTTGTGTTAAGCCGCACAATCGTCGTTCCCTCATCTGAACGTAGAATTCGAAACAGAACTGGACTTAAACCCGATTGAACACGAGTGGGCTGCACGTGGCTGATGCATAGCTGCCAGACCAGATCCACAACAGTTGCAGAGCTGGATATTGCACTCATGCCTGGATATTGCCTAATACCCTATAAGAGGTGATCGATAACTTCATACTGTACATGTTACACAAGTGTGCAAAGTAATGTTCGTCCGAGGTGATCTACATCTACATGGGATACTCTGCATATCACATTTAAGTGCCTGGCAGAGGGTTCATCGAACCACCTTTATACTATTTATCTCCCATTCCATTCTCGAATAGCGCGCGGGAAGAAAGAACACCTGAATCTCTCCGTTCGAGCTCTGATTTCTCGTATTTTATTCTGATGATCTATACTGCCTATGTAAGTGTGAGTCAACAATATATTTTCGCATTCGAGGAGAATGTTGGCGATTGGATTTTCGTAAGTAGCCCTTGCCGCAGCGATAAACGCCGTTGTTTAATGATTCCCATCCCAGATCCTGTATCATTTCCGTAACGCTGTCTCCCCTGTATCGTGATAATACGAAACGAGCTGCCCTTCTTTCGACTCTTTCGATGTCCTCCGTCAAACCCACCTGATAAGGATCCCACAGTGGGCAGCAATACTTCTAAAAAGGACGGACAAGCGTAGTGTATGCACTCTCTTTAGTAGTTCTGTTGCATCTTTTAAGGATTCTGCCAATAAGACGAGGTCTCTCATTCACCTTTCCCACGACATTATCTAAGTGTTCTTTCCAGTTTAAGTCTGAAAATAGTAATTCCTAGTTGATTTGTGGAGTTTACGGCCTTCGCTTTACATTGATTTATCTTGTAAACAAAGTTTAACGGATTTCTTTTCGTACTCCATGTGGACGACTTCACACTTCTCATTATTTAGAGTCAATTGCCAATTTTTACACCATAGTGATATCTTATTTATATCGTTCTGTAGTTTTTTTTATCTTCAGATGAATTTACTAGACTGTAAATGACGGCGTCATCTGCAAAGAACCTAAGAGAGCTACTTAGAATTTTTCCCAAATCGTTTATGTACATAAGGAACAGCAGAGGACCAATAAAATTACCCTGTAGAACGCCCGATATCACCTCTGTTTTAGTCGATGCCTGACCATCCTCTCTGACAGGAAATACCCAACCCAGTCTCAAATTTAAGGCGATATACCATAACCACGGAATTTGATTAAAAGCCATTTGTGATGTATGGTGCGAAGAGCCTACTGGAAATCAAGAAATATGGAATCAATTTAAGAGCCCTTGTCGATAGCAAAAATCAGTTCGTGTGGGTAAAGAGCTATTTGTGTTTTGTATGAACGATATATTATATATATTTTATAACATACTGGAATGTAACTTTCGAAAGATCGTGCTTCAATTGTGCAGTGCGCTCGCTACTCAGTGTTGAGACGTAGGCACTGGCGGCAATAAATAATCAGAGGTAGTATCCTGCCTATTGTTCATATAACACACATCAGTGAAAGTGTCAATCACCTTGATTCCATGGTATTTTCAAAACGTTGAATGCGTATATTGTTGCAAGAACACAATTATGTAAGATGTCAATCCCGAAGTTTAATGGCATCCGTATGGTTATTTTTCGACAAGAGGCAAGTGTAATCGTATCCATATGGTTACTTTGCGACAGGAGGAGGGATTCACATCAAGATAAGTTCCCAGACGTCTGGGTGTGAAGCAAAGATATGTTGTTCGGACGTGGAGGAGGTACAGACACACAGCAACTGTCTATGCGTTGCCTTACTCTGACTGCCCAAAGCTACCACAGCAGCTGAGTACCGCTATTTAAGGATTTCAGCTCGGATGAACCCCGACGTCACGACGCTGAATAACGATTTTCTTGAAGCCACGTGACGTCGTGTCTGGACTGAAACAGGCTGCATGACATGAAATCACACTCTCGACGTCCGTGGCGTGGTCCAACTTTGACACCTAGATACCAGGCAACGCAGTATACCTGGACCCAACAGCGTACTGAATGGAATAAAATTGGCATCGTGCTATTCGAAGATGAGTATCGCGTCTGACTTCAACAGACTAACTACGGGGTAATCAGTGCCTAAACTTACAAACTACTTATGAACTAGCTAATACTAAGGACGGCATAAATATGCATGCCCGAAGAGGAATTCAAACCCCCGACCGTAGAGGCCGTGCAGAACATGACTGGCGCGCAGCAGACCGCTCGACCACCGCGGCCGGCAGACAATCATTACAAACTTTTTTGAGGCATCCCGGTCAGCCCGAACGTCTTATACAAACCGAAGAGGAAGTGCAGCAAAGGAGTGGTTTCCCGACATTTTGGGGTGGCGTATTCAGATCTTGTGAATGCATTTCTTCTTGATAACTACATCCTAAGATCAAAATGGTTAGCATGTTCTGCAGACATGAATCTTATCGAAAAGGCCATAATGCATTGAAAAGGGCTGTTTCTAAACGAGATGACCCAACAAAGTATGTGAGAGACCTACGCCGAATCATCAGAAGTGTGACAATCTGGGTCAACAGTCCCTAGATGATCTAGTGGACGGAATGCCACAACGAGTACAGACGCGCATCAGCGCAAGAGCGCGTTGTCGGGTATAACGGGTGTATACTGCAATCTCCAACACATATTTACAATGTGTAGCTTATTGTCTTGTAAATTGGCAATTTCAGTTTTCATTATTAATAAAGAGAAATGAAATGTGGTTTTTGTAGCGTAGAGCGGTGCTAATAGACGGGCTATATGAGTAATTGTAAGCTTTTGTGCACGCGCCGCAACAACAGCAAAGTGGAGACGCCATTACGTATTTCTTACTGTCGGAGGTTTTGTCTATCCAGTGAGCACGTGGTTTTTCCCCCTTTTCTTACTACAGAAATGTATGCAAGATTTATTTAAAGCATACAGTAAAACTTCTTAATAACGGGAAAATAAAAATGTCAGCTTTTAACAAGTGTCCGCTGTTAAGAACAGGATAAAATACATAACAGTAAACTAACTTTTTATCCGAAATGATCGGGACAGCGGCAGGTTCAGCTAACTAAAATCTCGAATAAACGGAAGTCCCCTGTTTTCTCGCGTGAAACACACCGAACTGCGTCACTATCGCGAAGTATGATGGTAAAACGTGTGATTGCCTCGCAGCTTCATTAACCGATCCAGCCAGCTATCATTACCGAGGAAGTTTTGCGCCTTTCCTCCAATCAGCTCATAAAAAGTCATCGCTTTTTGACGAAGTAGAGGACCTGAAACTGGCGCGCCTTTTGTTCATGCCACGAAAATAAAGCCTCTTCTAACTGAGGATGTGAACCTTGCTTTTCATTGCTTTTCGATCATTGCGCTGCCTGACGCTTGAATGGAATAAAATGTTTCAATTTATGATCGACTTGTTTTCGAATCAGAAATTCCACTCATACCAACGTTCTAATCCCAGCAACTTTCGCCGGTGGCTCACCAGCATCAATTTTCTGCAAAGCTCGAAGCTTTTGTTACAACGAGGTCACAATATTTTTTTTTTTTTTTTTTCGTGCCCGTAGTAACTTCCAATTTTATTTTTATGTTTTATTTTATTTTTTTATTTTATTTATTTATTTTTTCTACCGATCACAAAACTTCCAATGGTAAACTCACAGACAAACTACAACACTAAAGACGTAGAAGACTTTTGAATGCAGGCTTATCCCCTGTCTTACCCAAGCCCACGCAGCAACACAACTGTGTGTTTGCTGTTAAACGCTTGGCTTCGTCTGATGTACCAACAACAGGCGGAAAGATTTTGGCAGCGCACTCTCATTGTCGGTTTCGATAGGCCTACGTCTGCTCTGCATGGAGCAATACTGTATGTACTCTACTTCCAAGAAGTTCCAATTTATGGCAATTCCATGAAACCACGCAGTACGAACAAGAAACAAGTAAAAACTTCAACCAATACACGTTCGAATTGACGAAACTAATACTCTTGCACTTATTCTTTCACGCTGTGCGTTATTTGGAAGTTTTGATTGTTGTTGATGGACATATTACATTGTCCGTATCCGTTATTGAGAATGTCCGTCATTCCGAATTTTTGCACATGGGCTAATGTTGTTTTGCAGGGGAATTTTAAAATATCCGCTATTGAGAGCAGTCCGCTATTGGGAAGTGTCCATTAAGGGAAGTTTCAGTATAAGGGAAGTAGCTCACAACTGGTCATTGCACGGTTTGTGAAATCAATAGTGGCGGAAAACTGTTTGCATATGGGGTTAAGTGCAGTTACAAAAGATTTCCTGTTTTTTAATACCATTGTAATAAATTATTCTTCCATTTTCTGCAGATGGTGAGGACCTATAAATGGAAAGGAGGCAGAATGGAATGGGACGAGGGGTCGATGAAGGAGGCAGTTGAAGTAGCGATAAAAGAAATATCACTATTACAAGACAGTAAAACTTATGGCGTGTCATACACGAGTTTGTATCGATGTTATCAAAAATGAAAATATAAAGTTAGTAATCTTTTACAAAAAAGTATAGACTATGCTGTGACTTTGTAGTATTCTGAAGTAGGATGAAAATGAGGATTCTGCCAACGAAAATGCTCAAGCGTTGCAGATGAAGGTAAACGTGAATGGATACAATAAAAAACGTGTACCACCTGCGATCATGAATACTCTGTCCATGCGAGAGGTCGTAAGCAATTAGTCTGTGGACGCTACAGGCCATTTATTAGAACAGAAACACTTCATACGCTCTATTACTTTAATGTGAAATTACTGTTGTAATTAGAGGTATTGCGTATAAAATAGAAATTAGCGTATTTTCAGGTAACCTTCCATGTAATTTAATTATGCGTCTGCCCATAGTTTACATTATTCAAATAGTTCCGTCCACTATTCGAATAGCCCCTGTAATATCCAGTTTCTTGCAACGGGGATGGTAAAACGATTAAAAGCATAACATAAATGTTTGACAATCGTGTACAACCGCCTTTCATCAGTAGGATATGTATACCCACTGAAGTCACAGTAAATCCTTCAAACAAAAATTAATAACTTTCCGGAAACATTTGATGGTAGTCATTCTTTGGCTTTTTGCTTACACCATGTTGTTTCGATATCTTTAAAATCTAATATGTAAAATGAATGTTTGTGTGTTCGTATTTTATGCGCTGCCATTCCGTTCAACCGATTGTGTTGAAACTTTGTCAACATATTGCATGCATTTTCGCGAGGGTCATAGACACCATAATTGACTGTACGAAAAATAATTCAGTAGATACGTCGTAATAAACAATTAAATGTGCGGAAAAGGGCTACATCTTTCGACGTCTGCTACTGTCTGCTGTAACTATTTCAGCAAAATTTGGTACACATATTCCTTCCATGAGGTAACAATTGACGTAGGGGTAAGAACTGCTTACGACATATAGTGAAGGGGATATGACGTCATAAACAGTTATATGGTTGAAAACCTGTGGCATCAAGCGACATGCGAATAAGGACACTTTATTCATCCTAAAATCTTCAAGACACTTTATTCATCCTAAAATCTTCAAGACATTTTGGACACTTGACTTTCAAAACAAGAGTAAGATCACTGGGACGTAAAATTTTGGGTGGTGCATGACGGAGGATACTTTACATATGGACTTCGTCAGATTCTACAGTTGTATTCCGATCCAGATGGGATTTTTTAATATGAGTGAACAATTCAGTTTATCAGTGCAGTATTAATATATTCAGATGACCTACAACCATTTCAATTAATTATCGTGACTAAACAGTTAATTTTCAGATTCAGGCGAAGTTTCGAATCAAATAAAATTTCGGAAAATTCTGGTGGCTCTCTCTGGAAGTTACATTACATATTGTAGGACGATAGTTTCAAAGAAAGATTTAAAGCATAAACGTTGTTCACAGCGTGTGAAATTTACGCAAGCATAATTTATTCAGATTTTAAATGTTTTTTTGGCTGTCAGCTTTGATGCATACCAAGCGTGCCGAATGATTGGGGTGAAAACCACCAGCAGAAGGAATTTGTTGTTACCAATGTATGGTTTTAATGCGAATTTGAAAATAAATCTAATATATAAAAATTAATATTTGTTTGTTTGTCGGTTTGTTCGTATTTTATGCACAGCCATACCGTATATCCAATTGCGAAAGAAATTTTTCAGCTCATTCCTTGCGCGAAGGTTATAGGCATACCAAAATTAACTTCGTATGGTGCATGGCAGAGTGTACTTTACAATTAGTTAATTCGTTTCTTACGCCTTCACGTTGAAATGTCTGGACTGATATGAATGATATTGAGCTTATACCCTCATTAATACATGGGCTACCTTTCGTAACCCACCGTACGGTGCGTGGCGGTAGGTACTTTACAGTGTGTTGACATGTTTGTTACTCTTCACGCTGAAAGGGCTGGAATGAAATGTTTAATGAAGATAGCTTTGGTAGGCCTCCGTAGGTGCATTGCGGAGTTTACGTTACAACGAACATCCAAATTGTTTGACTGGGCACTATGAAAGTTAGCACATAAGTGTATATTTTTAAGAACTAGGGGTTTTTTAAATTTCAAGAAAGTGAATTTAGCTTGGCGGAGGGGTCTTTGTGGCACTGACACCGTTTTACCAGTCAATGCAACTTGGCGCACGTACGTATGTTCTCCTATATAGGAGAGAGAGTAGTTGGTGGAGGAAGAGACGGACAGAAAGGCGATGGAGGAAACGATCAGAGAGGGTAGAGGATGAGAATGAGAGATGGTGACAGATAGGTGAAAAGAGGTGAACAAAGGGGAGAATGTAGTGGATAGAGAAAGGGACCGGAGTAGACGGGTGAGTAGAAGCTGAACAGAGAGAGGAGGAGATGAACAGACAGACAAAGAGGAGGGGAGGAGACGAACAGACAAAGAAGAAAAGAGATGGTCATCGGAGAGAGAAAAGGGAGAGAGAGCGGTAATAAATAAAGATTGGAATAAATAACTACCCGGGCGACGCCGGGTTTTCAGCTAGTTCTTATATAACAATAAGTCAAATTCGTTGTTTACATCATACACCAACTAACATAAGTAGGCGAAACATGTTTTCTACACAGAACTATGTTCATCTGCAAAAGATGGAACGTCTCTCGTTTTATGATAAAACATCGCTGAGCGGAGCACCATCAGATAGGGCTGGGAAAGCGAAGAACTTTATGTTGGCGCAGAGAGCCCGTAACCTTCAGTCAGTTGACTTCGCATTTGTGTCGTCTGTAAATATGAGCAAAATTCGCTTCATGCATTATGATGGAAATACGTTGTATGGTACTGCATAGCCATCTTCATTTTTAAACTGTACTCAGATATATTTAAATGTCTCTCCTTTATCAAAGAGAGCCTTTTTGTAAAAGAGAACAGTCGTCTTCTTTCTGCCCTTGCCGTATTTTATGCCGTCCCGTTTAATGAAAAGAAAACGTAATTTCACTAAAGAAACATCCTCACGACGTAGCTAGCTCAGCCCGTGCACTATCAAAGTCAGCTTTTTCATCTTAAAATCCTACCAAAGAGGCCATAGTTGAAAGGTTAGTGGCACGTCGCACCTTCAACCCGCACCCTCGTGTTCCCCAACTAACGGACAGAGCGAGGCGACCCCAGCTCGTACAGCAAACGAGCATTCGGAAGAAGCAGCGCTGTATCCCATGCCAAGACGTTAAAATGTAGGATATCTATAGTGACTTATGTCACTAAGATGCTTCCTGTGAAAACAACGTAACTAATTCCTGCGTCCATTTCTGTGAAACTTTAGGCTGTTAGTTCGTTCGTAGGACTTTTATTTACGGGTTTCCTCTGTAATTACTAGCTATTATTGGATATTTCACACAAAAGTAACCTCTTTTTTAATTTTCTACATCAACATCTACATAGATACTCTGCAAATCACATTTAAGTGACTGGCAGGGGGTCCATTAAACATTGTCAAAAATGTTCAAATGTTTCTAAATCTATCGGAACAAACTGCGTGGTCATAAGTCCGTAGCTTACAAATTACTTAAACCTACGTAAAATAACCTAAGGATAACACACACACCCATCCCATATGGAGGACTCGAATCTCCGACGGCGAGAAAGCGCGCGCTCCGAAGCTAGGCGCTTTAGACCGCTCGGCTACTCCACCGCGGCGACTTCCATAGCCTTTCTCTACCGTTCCATTCTTTAATAGCACGCGGGAAGAATGAACGCCTAAATCGCTCCGTTTTCGATCTGATTTCTCTTATTTTATTGGGATAGTCATGTATTTCTATGTAAGGGGGTGGTAGCAAAATATTCTCACATTCAGAAGTTCAATGTTCAAATGTTTGTAGAGCTTAAGGGACTTAACTACGGGGTCATCAGTCCCTAAACTTACAAACTACTTATGAACTAGCTTATACTAAAGACAGCACAAACATTCATGCACGAGGGGGGATTCGAACCCCCAACCGCAGTGGCCGTGCAGACCGTGACCGGCACGCCGCAGACCACTCGGCCACCGCGGCCGGACATTCAGAAGTAAACGAATTACGTAGTTCTTTTAATGATTTGCACCTCAAATCGGGCAACATTTCCGTGACGCTTTCTCCCCTATAAAGTGAGAAAACAAAACGAGCTGCTCTTCTATGAACCTTCTCAATGTTCACCTCAGTCCCACCTGGTGAGGGTCCCACACTGGGCAACAGTACTCCAGGAGAGGACGCACAAGTGTGATGCAAGCAGTCTGTTTGGTGGAGCTGTTCCATCTTCCAAAGCGTTTTGCCAATGAAACTTAACCTTTGGTTCGCCTTCCCCACAATATTTTCTGCGTGTTCTCTCCAGTCTAAGTTGGTCGTAATTGTAACTCCTGTATATTTGGTAAAATTTACGAGCTTAAGTTTTCACTGATTTATCGTGTAATTGAAGTTCAGTGGATTTCTTTTAGTGTGTTTTACTTCACACTTTTCATTATTTAGTGTTAATTGTCAATTTTCGCACCATGTAGAAATTTTGTCTAAATCGCTTTGCAGTTGCATTTGATCCTCTGTTGGCTTCACTAACCGATAAACGACAGCATCACCCGCGAACAGTCTAAGGGAGCTATTCAGATTGTCTCTTAAATCGTTTCCCTGTGGAACGCCAGATATCACTTCTGTTTTACTCGATGACTTACCACAATTTACTACGAACTGTGTCCTTTCTGATAGGAAATCGTGGATCCAATCGCACAATTGGGGCGATAATCCATAAGCACGCAATTTCATTAGAAGCCGCTTGTGAGGTACAGTGTCAAAAGCCTTCCGGAAATCCAGATTTATGGATCGATTTGCGATCCCTTGTCGATGGCACTTATCATTTCATGAGAATAAAGGGCAAGCTGAGTTTCTCAAGAGCTGTACTTTCTGAATCCGCGTTGGCTATTGGTTAATAGGTTGTTCTCTTCCAGATAGTTCATAATGTTCAAACACAGTATATGTTCCAAAATCCTATTGCAAATCAACGTCAATGAGATGGACCTGTAATTTTGGGTATCACTTCTGTTGCCTTTCTTGAATATTGGAGTGACCTGGGCAACTTTCCAGTCTTTAGGTACGGCTGTTTCGCTGAGTGATCGGTTGTATATGATAGCTAAGTATGGAGCTATTGCGTCAGCATACTCTGAGGGGATTCTAGTTGGTATATCTTTTTGCATCTAACAAATGGAATACATCGCTGTCACTTCCTGTTTTCACATTAATCTTTGTTTCTGATTTTTCCGTTATCGAAACACAGTTTTCTTATTTACCACAATTATTCGCTGATTCAAAGTGTCATTTCTTCGTCCGATGCCGCAGGAACAACAACTTGGATGGAGAGTTGAAAGAAAGAAATGTGGTGCTAAAACATGTTTTATTCAGCTCCTAAGATCACAACAAAGTGGCGAAACAGGAGACAATATCCTTCCAAATACTGAGTTGACCTTGAAACATCAGGTAGCGTGGCTTTGCCATGCACTTACTGCGAACGCCTGATATCTAGAGGAAACTACAGCCTTTACACTTCCCAATGACATGCAGCTCTACTGTATGAATATATGGTAATGGCACTCTTTCGGATAAAATATTCCGGAAGTAAATTAGGTCCTCATTCGGATTTCCGGGCGCGGACTGCTCAGGAGGATGTCGTCATCAGGAAAGACAAAGCTGACATTCTACAGATCAGAGCATGAATATTAGATCCCTTCATCGGGTAGGGAGGCTAGAAATTTAAAAAGGGAAATGGATAGGTAAAAGTTAGATATTGTGGGGATTAGTGCAGTTCGGTGGAAATAAAAAAAATTGTTCAAATGTTTGTTAAGCTTATGGGACTTAATTGCGGGGTCATCAGTCCCTAAATTTACAAATTACTTATAAACTACCTTATACTTAAGACAACACAAGCATCCATGCCTGAGAGGGGATTCGAACCCCCGCCGCTGCTCGGTGGAAATATGTACAATATTTCTGGTCAGATGAGTTCAGGGTTATAAATACGGAATCATTTGGGGGTATTACAGGAGTAAGACTAATAATAAATAAAATGACAAGCAAAGTGATCGCATTATCAAAATCACGACAGATATGAAGTCAACACCGACTACAGTCGT
Organism: Locusta migratoria; assembly: GCA_026315105.1. Lineage (NCBI taxonomy): Eukaryota > Metazoa > Arthropoda > Insecta > Orthoptera > Acrididae > Locusta > Locusta migratoria. The sequence goes on from CM048745.1 coordinate 483,885,107, forward strand.
ACAAGTTTATATGCTAATTAGCTCTGCCGATGATTAGGGGATTAAAGAAATGTGTCGGGTGGTACAGGACATTATTCAGACAGTTACGGAAGCTGGAGACTTTGTAATGTGGTACTGGAATTTCGTAGTGAAGGAACAAGAAGTTGGAGAATATGGACTGGATAAATTGAATGAAAGAGGAAGGCTATTGGTAGAATTTTGCACAAAACATGATTTAATCATGGTTTATGAAAAATGAAAGACAGGAGGAACAGATTAAGAGACAAGGAAAGGTACCAGATAGATTTTATGATGATAAAAATATAGGTTTCTGAACCAATATTTAAACTGTAAGACGTATCCAGGGGCAGATACGGACCCTATGTTATTAGTTATGAACTGTCAACTCAAACTGAATAATCTGCACACACGTAGAAAAATATGGAGATGGGACCTTTATAAATTGAAGGAACCTGAGGTTATTGAGCGTTTCAGAGCCAGCTTTAGGCAATAATTGTCAGAAACGTGGGGAAATAACACAGTAGAAGATGACTGGGCACCTTTGAGAGATGAAACAGTGAAGGCATCATAGGACCAAATAGGTACAAAGACGAGACGTACAAAAATTCCTTGGATTCCATAGGATGTACTGAATTTATTTGTAATGAATTAAAAAATATATAAAAATGTAGTGACTCAAAGAGGTAAAATGGAGCACAGGCGGCTAAAAAATGAGTTTCACAGGACGAGCAAAATAGCTAAGCAGGATTGGCTACAGGACAAATGCAAGTCTGTAGAATAATATATAAGTAGGGTAAAGATAAATACCGTGCACAGGACAATACAAGAATAATTTTTAGACAAGATAAGCATCTTTATTGATATATAAAACTGAGATGGAAATCATTTCATAGCAGAGATGTGAAAGCTGAAAGGTGGAAAGAATATATAGAGGGGCTCTGAAAAGGAAATAAAATTCGATACAATATATCAGGAAGGGAAGAAGTAATAGATGAATATGGCATGGTGGATACTATACTGACAGAAGGACTTGACAGAAAACTGGAAGAACTAAGTCGAAACAAGGACGTTGGCGTACAAGGCAATCCCTCAGAGCTACTTAATTCTCTGGGAGAGTCAGCCAATACAAAACTATTTCTCCTGGTGTGCAAGGATGGATGAAACAGGCAAAATACTCTCAGACTTCAATAGAAATATAGTAACCGCAGTTCCAAAGAAAACAGGCGCAGACAAGTGTAAAATTACAAAACTATCTGCTTAATAAGTAATGTTTGCAACATTATAACACGAATTTTTAAGAGAAGAATGGAAACCTTGCGGAAGATCAGTTTTGGATTTTGGAGACATGAAGGAACACGGGATGCCATGCTCACCTTACGATTTACCTTAGCTTAAGGAAGGGCAAACTTACATTTCTATCCTTTGTAGTTAAGGAGAAAGCTTTTGACTCTTTCATTGGTATTCAGTTTTTCAAAATCTGAAGTCATGGGAGACACAATATATGGAAGAACTTGTTCAGAAACGAGATATAATATTCGAAGGGCATGAAAGGGTACCACTGGTTGGGAAGAGACAAAGACAGGGTTGTAGACTTTCCACAATCTTATTCAATCTGTACATTCAGCAAGCTGTGAGGAAATGCTTGGAGAAATTTGGAGAAGGAATCAATGTTCAGGGTGGTTTTTCCGATTGCATCGAAATTCTGTCATACTGCAAAGAGCAATTGAACGGAATGGACAATGTATTGAAAGCAGATAAGATGAATATTAATAAGAACAAGACAGGGGTAATGTAGTGCAGGCAAATCAGGCGATGCTGAAGAAATTAAGTAACGAAACAATTAAGATGGTAGACGAGTTTTGTTACTTGGGCAATAAAACAGCATATTCTGTTAGCAGCATGGATTATGTATATAATGGAATGGCACAAAATGAGTTTTCTGAAGGCATTTGTGTGGAGTGTTTCCTTGTATGGTATTGAAACGTGGACGATCAATAGATAGGAATAATCTTTTGAAATTTGGTTCTATAGACGAATGTTGATAATTAGGTGGGTATATCGCGTAAGCCTAACTAGTGAGGAAGTACCGAACAGAATGAGGGAGAAACGGTATTTATCTGGTAGTACACATTCTTAGACATCAAGGAATCGTTGATTTAACGAAAAACTGTTCAAATGTGTGTAGAACTTATGGGACTTAACTACGGGGTCATCAGTCCCTAAGCTTTACAAACTACTTATGAACTAGCTAAGACTAAGGAAGGCACAAGTATCCATGCCCGAGGGGGAATTCGAACCCCGACCGTAGTGGCTGTGCAGACCGTGAATGAAGCGCCTCAGCCTTCTCGGCCACCGCGGCCGGCGTTGATTTAACATTGGAAGGAAGTGTGTGAGGTAAAAATCGGCGGTGATGTCCAAGAGATGACTACAGTAAGCAGGTTCAAATAGATATGGGTCGCCATTGTCATGAGGAGTTTAAGAGGCTTGTTCAGGATAAAGTAGGATGGAGAGCTCCATTACACCAGTCTCTGGACTAGAAACCACAACAAAATTTATACGAAAGAATACTTTTAAAATTCAAGTAGTACCTAACCTTTTGATTGGAAATTCGGATTCCTCGCCTAAAAGAAAAAAGTACTGTTTACAGTTCGTAAAGTGGAGTCCGACCGCAGTGAACTATAGAGCACCTTATGGCTGCAACGGCATTGTCATTTACATCAAAATTCCGCGAATATAAATAGGTAGGCAATATTTATGGATGTTGCAACCAGTGGTTTTCTTCCAGCAAGTATGTTGCATGTTTGTTTGATGTTTATTTATCTAGAGATTTCTATAAAGTTCGTCGTCTCTAATTGATAATTTACCAATCTTATCGTTGCCTCGGAGGAAGAATGGTTTTAAATAGAGGACCATTGCGTATCTTGTATTACATTACTGAAAAAGTACGTCTTATTGTCCACTTTACTGTGTTATGTATCGAAAGGCACAGAAGTGTATATACAGATTTTGCGTCAGATTTACCTGATGCTGAAATTTTCTCTTCGGTGTGACAATGACTTGTTTTCTTGCGTCTCTTCAGTCTGAAAGGTTCCTATATCAAGTGCGAACATGTTTTAATATGTAATATAGATGTTTTATATTGAGAATGTATCATTTTTGTTCCATGTGTCGGTGTAAGACTGTAGTGTAATATGTGAAATAATATCTATGAGTAGCTCTGTTTGTATCTTTGGCGCTGCGACGCACAAAAAGGGTGTACAGTCATCAAATTGTACACCCTTCTGAGTCAACACGGTTTATTTAAAATTATACACATCTTTATTTAATTTTTCACTTATTTAGGATTTTTCTCCCTGAACTATTAATTTTATTTATTCGTCTATCTTGTTTAATGAATGCTACTTCATTATGTCGTGTACTGCATTGCCACAGTGGGTAATGCTTAACAAGATCAGGCACAACTGTCAAAACGACTCGTTGTCCTTTTCTTGTAATGAGTGTTAATTTAAATTATGCACTGCGCTTCTACTGTTAGTTGCGTCGCTTTCTGGAAAGCCATTATGTACGAGGTAAGTGCCAAAGGACAAAGAGGCGAAGTCACGAAGTATTCGTCGACAATTTATGTTGGATATTTCTCTCCGACAAAACGATTCATTTGGTTCTGATTTCTAAAGGCTATTTTCTTTTCAATAACACAAAGTGTGCTTTATTTGAATGTCACAGAATAATGTTAATTTTGTTTCAGATTGTCGCGCAAGGCTTTAAATCAATACTGTCAAGTCATAATGTATGAAGGCTTATGTTTTTTGGCATTTTATAGAAAACTTTCAGATTCGGAATATCATTATACACACTTCGTTAAAATTTATGACTAGGTTTTCAATTTGACGAAAACTTTCCGAGCCATTGTTGGTCCTGTTCTTGCAAGATTTTTACCCGGCCAGCAGCGTTGTCGAAGATTTAATATTTTACCTGCTTCCCGACATTCACAATGCCCTCGTGACATGATCGTACGGAAAAATTCCCAACTCATCGCTACCTCGTAGATGCTGAGTCCCATCCCTGGTACGTCGACTTTAATACTGTCTTCCAACTTACTTCAATACCGGATGTACTGTACATAAAGCCCGGGAACACTTAATTATTTAAGACTAGCGGTAAACCCGGCGTTGACCGGGTGTATATTTATCCTACACTCTCGTAGTTCACATCCCTTCCCTCCTCTTTCTGCATCCACCTCTTTCTATCCCATATCTCTCTGTTTTCTGCAAGGTACCCTCTGTCATATACCATACAAACATTTATGAAACCAGTGATCTTCCTCTTGGTTAAGCAAAAATTCATAAAGATTAGAGCAAAACTATGCATTTAATAAAATTCCGTAAGTTAAGTACACTCCACCATGCACCGAACGAAATTTTATACAGACAGTGACATTCCTCTTGTTTTTAAGGTAGAGTGTGCAAAATTCCATCAATATCGGAACAACACTACAGATTTCTATGCAATAAAAACGCAGGGTCACATTGAAAAACGCACTTTGTTGTTCTCAAATATTCTAATTTTATTTCATTCCATTCTTGTTCCAAGAATAGCGAAATCAACAAAAAAGGTATCTGTGAAATCGGTCGAGGCGTTCCAACTTATGGCGCGACCAAGGTGTTCATGGATCCATTTTTATGTTGCAAAGTACCATCCCCCATGCACCATACGAAACTTAAAATTGACGGTTACCTTCCTCTTGATCTGAAAGTCAAGTGTGCGAAATTTCGTGAAGATCGGAATGAAACTGTAGATTTCGTGAGTGTAGGAGAAGTCTGCTCCGCCATGCACCTTTAGGTAAAGTAAATCGTGATTAGTCAGGAGTGAGGATGTCCTTTCGCTTTTATACAGAGAGAGATTAAGAAAACAGATTGCAATAGAATTAATGGAACGTTGCAGACAAAAATATATAGTAACATGCAAATCTGTAATGCTAACTTAATTTGATACAAGGTCATGCCTTGTGCGACAGTCTTACAGCATTTACAGCGAAAGTGTTGTGAGCGGTAGACTTCTTTTCGTTTCATGATTTTGTGGAGGTGGGGGTAAGTTCCAAAACGCTTCATAAACGTCCGAAATTACTTGCAAACTTTGTTGCAGGTCCCTAACTTCTCCTATTTTCCAGTAATTGACGCATAAGTCTGGGTATTCTCGCGCGGTGGCCTCTCATTATTTAAGACGTCATATCCCCTGAACTATGTGTCGTGCTCTTTTGTTTTTGAGTCAGGAATCTTCGTGGGCGTATGGTGAACAGTTCATCAAAGTTTCATTGCAATCGAATGACCCATAGAAGACATACAGACAAACATTCTCTCATATATATATATATATATATATATATATATATATAAAGAGAGAGATTACCTGACAATGCCAAGATCGCACATTAATAATTTATTCAATGACGACCGGTTTCGGTGAACTTTGTCACCATCATCTGGTCACATATATATTTTACAAGCTGGTCATCTGATTAAAACATGGGTATAAAATAATTAGTGCAACATAGCACTTAGTCACTATACAGATGTCATGAATATATTTTGAAGAGAAACTATTCGATATGCGAACCATGGTTGATCAGACTGATGTCAATACGGTACTAGAATTCTTGCTATACCCTTCACAGTTTGGCATCGTCGAATGTGACTGTCGACTCGCATACTCTCTCCCGGATCTCTGCAACAGCACGTGATGGAGGCCGTACAAACACCACAGAAAAAGGACACACGGAATGAGATCTGGGGATAGGGGAAGCCGTTTCATGAAACAGTCCCTTTCTGTAGCACGGCCCTTCCATCGATGCACTAGCTCCAATTGAATTGTTTGATAGACAGCTTCTATCGCAGGACTTTCCACACTGACATTGGAGCCATTTCCAGTTCACGGAATGCACGGCGCACTGATTTCATAGGACATTCATGTCTGTCGTACGCGCTCCACATTCATTTCACTCACACTGGGACGTTCGTTTCTGTTTGTAGTGCACAAGCAACCCGTCGTAACGATTTTGTTGGGTGAGTGGTAAATGCCCTTCCTTGTTGGTGGATTATTTTCTAAACATCCGTTTAACAGCTGTAGTACACTTGTTTTTGTCTAACTCCAACCCACAGAAAGCTTGATTCGCACATGAACTCTCCATCTTTTGCGACTATCCCTATATTACTATAATTACACATGTATGATATCTGTACAATGTTTGGTTCTTGTGCAATAAATAATTGAAAGTATTCCCGGATTTAATGTACAACATACTGTAGCAGCAGTCGCCGATATAACACTTGCGCCAGACACCTGTTGTCTTTTTCCAAACGCAGCGCGGTTCTCTGAACGTTTACATATCGCTATGTATGCATCATCAACAAGAGTAAAACAACGATAATGAAATGTAGCGTCAGAAAGTCAGACGACGCTGAAGGAATTAGATTAGGTAATGAGACAATAAAAGTATTAGATGAGTTTTCTTATTAGGTAGCAAGATAACTTCTGACGGCCGAATTACAGAAGATATAAAATGCAGAATGGCTATGGGAAGAAAAGCGTTTCTAAAGAAGCGAAATTTGTAGACATCAATATTAATTTAAATGTTAGGAAGTCCTTTCTGAAAGCATTTGTTTGCAGTGTAGCATTGTACGGGAGTGAAACGAGGACGATAAGGACTTCAGACAAAAAGATGATAGAAACGTTTGAAATGTGGCGCTACAAACGAATGATGAGAATTAGATGGGTAGATCACGTAACTAATGAGGAGGTGCTTAACCGAATTGGAGAGAAAAGGTGTTTCTGGCATATCCTGACTAAGAGAAGGAGTAGATTAGTGGGACACATTCTGACACATCAAGGAATAGTCAACTCAAATTCTCAGATCACAAAAACAACATTTTTGCAAACGCACACTAGTTTCTACATCTACATCCATACTCCGCAAGCCACCCGACGGTGTGTGGCGGAGGGTACCTTGAGTACCAATATCGGCTCTTCCTCCTATTTTAGTCACGTATTGTTCGCGGAAAGAAAGATTGTCGGTATGCCTTTGTGTGGGCTCTAATCTCTCTGATTTTATCTTCATGATCTCTTCGCGAGATATACGTAAGAGCAAGCAATATACAGCTAGACTCCTCGGTAAAGGTATGTTCTCGAAACTTCGACAAAAGTCCATACCGAGCGACAGAGCGTCTCTCCTGCAGTTTTCCATTGGAGCTTATGGATCATCTTCGTAACGCTTTCACGATTACCAAATGATCCTGTAACGAAGCGCGCTGCTCTCCGTTGGATCTTCTCCACTTCCTCTATCAACTCCACCTGGTACGGATCCCACACAGGTGAGCAGTATTCAAGCTGTGGGCGAACACGTGTACTGTAACTTACTTCCTTTGTTTTCGGACAGCATTTCCATAGGATTCTTCCAATGAATCTAATTCTGGCATCTGCTTTACCGACGATTGATTTTATATAGTTGTTTCATTTTAAATCACTCCTAATGGCTACTCCCAGATAATGTATGGAATTAACTGCTTCCAGTTGCTGACCTGCTATAGTGTAGCTAAATGATACAGGATCTTTCTTTATATCTATTCGCAGCACATTACACTTCATTGATATTCAGTTGTCATTCCCTGCACCATGCGTCAATTCGATGCAGATCCTTCTGCATTTCAATACAATTTTCCATTGTTACATCCTCTCTATATACTGCAGCATCATCCGCAAAAAGCCTCAGTGAACTTCCGGTGAACAGCAACGGACCCACGTCACTCCCCTGTGGCACCCCTGACACAATTCTTACTTCGGAAGACTTCTCTCCATTGTGAATGACATGCTGCATTCTGTTACCTACGAACTCCTCAATCCAATCACACAATTGGTTTGATGGACCATATGCTCTTACTTTGTTCATTAAACGTCTGTGGGGAACTGTATCAGACACCTTGCGGAAGTCAAGAAACACAGCATCTACCTGAGAACCCGTGTCTATGGCCCTCTTTCGTGGACGAATAGCGCGAGCTGGGTTTCACACGATCGTCTTTTTCGAAATCCATGCTGATTCCTACAGAGCAGATTACTAGTCTCCAGAAATGTCATTATACTCGAACACAATGCATGTTCCAAAAGTCTACAACTGACCGACGTTAGAGATGTAGGCCTATAGTTCTGCACATCTCTTCGACGTCCCTTCTTAAAAACGGGGATGACCTGCACCATTTTCCAATCTTACGGAACACTATGCTCTTCTAAAGACCTACGGTACACCACTGCAAGAAGGGGGGCAAGTTCCTTCGTGTAGTCTGTGTGAAAACGAACTGGTATCCCATCTGGTCCTGCGGCCTTTCCTCTTTTGAGCCATTTTAATTGTTTTTCCATCCCCCTGTCAATTATTTCGATATCTGCCATTTTGCAATTTGTGCGGCAATCTAGAGAAGGAACTACAGTGTAATCTTCCTCTGTGAAACAGCTTTGGAAGAAGTCATTTACTAATTCAGCCTTTAGAGTATCATCCTCTGTTTCAATGCCAGTTTCGTCGCAGTCTGGAGATTTTGTTTTGATCCACCTACCGCTTTGACATAAGATCAAAATTTCTCAGGATTTTCAGCCAAGTCAGTACATAGAACTTTACTTTCGAACTCGTTGAACGCCTCTCGCATAGCCCTCCTCACGCTACATTTCGCTTCGTTTAATTTTTGTTTGTCTACAAGGCTTCGATTGTGTTTATGTTTGTAGTGAAGTTCCCTTTGCTTCCGCAGCAGTTTTCTAATTCGGTTGTTGTACCACAGTGGTTCCTTTCTATCTCTTACAATCTTGCTTGGTACATACTATAATATTTTAATAGATTTTTAAGTAGTTACAGTTCATTCTACCACTTTCAAACCTAATACTCAGCTTATAAACATTAAGATGTATGGGGGTTCTGCTCGCTGCAATATTATTCTCCTGGGGTGTCTTGGTAGAAATAAATACACGTTATGTAGAATTTTTCACTTCTTCTTTAATTTGAAAGCAAACTGCTTCTCCACCAAAACATTACAATAACATACACAAATTACCACAACAACACAGATTGACATAGATTCCAAAGTACTCGACATAAGACAAAACTCGAACTCCCCCACTCAAGGCGGTGAGGCAAATATATAACATCGGCAATAATGACCTTACATTATGCTTGTTCATAACAATTGAATATACTGATTTATAATTAACAAACATAACAGAAAAACATTTCATGTACACAAAAATAATCACAATATAAAATGAAAACTATGCATACAATAATTTTGGATGGCAAATATCTTTTTAAGTTTTAATCACGCTATTTTTTGTTTGACAACAAACCAAAATATTAAATGTTAATTAATTAGTTAACGAGTACATCGTACATGTTCCTAACATATATTGAACTATCAATTATCTTGGCCATTTGGCCGAGGGGACTGAGTCGCTTCAGTCACGGTCTGCACGGCCACTACGGTCGGGGGTTCGAATCCCCCCTCGGGCATGGATATTTGTGCCGTCCTTAGTTGTAGCTAGTTCATAAGTAGTTTGTAAGTTTAGGGACTGATGACCCCGTAGTTAAGTCCCATAGACTCTACAACCATTTGAACATTTTTCTTGGCAATTCTCAAAATAAGTTCAAAATCTCACGTCAGTCAATATATACAGAGAATTATAATATTCAAATCTCAAGTATTAAATTAATTAATACAATTAGCTGGTCTACACAACTTGTTTATGAGCCTAACATACGTACAATGCTATTAATTTTAATTTCTTTATGTTTTACAAAAGTTTGTACCCTTCGTCTGTCTATTATTAAAATAATGACAAAAGTATTGTTTATAGAACTGTCTGGAAACGTCTTATACAAATCGCTTAGTTAACCCTCGCACCGCACACTGGGGTCCTAGGGACCCCAGCGTAATTTGTGTTGTATATTACAGAGAGTACGTTGGCTAAAAGTTTTTGAAACTTGGTGTATATTAGGTTGGTAACACTGCCTACACGTATGTGATGTTAACTCAAACATCCGCATTGTTGTTGCACTACTGTCAAGCTCATTTATAGTTCACTATATTCGAGAAAAAGGAACAAAACAACCAAAATGTGTTGCCAGGATTGTGAAAGGGCGATCTGTGTTATCATAGACCCATAATTTGTACCGAGTGTGCTCGCTGACAATGTCAGTGGTGACATATATTAGTTAGTTTTTGACTTCATTCTAATATACATTATTTTCATCTTTCTTATATATTTTTGCACAAATATGCTGCAATAGTAATTTTGTAAACATCCTATGGCAAAATATACTGTAAATATCAAATAAGCCATTATATTATATTACAATATATTACTTTGTATATTGAAGTCCAGACTCAGGTTGAATTTATGCATTATGTTGAAGTGTAACATGTATCAAATTTGTAAATACCATATGTTACTCATTGTAATAACTAAATAAAGTCATTAAGATATTCTGTTGCATTATATACTTTCAAATATAAGAAGGCTAAACATATAGAAATACAAAACATTTTTATTAATAATACTATGCACATTTTATTAATATCATCAGTGACTCATAGTTTTAATAATAAAAAAATCACTACAGGCAACTAAATAGTTATTTACAATGTTCCAGATACATAAGACATTGCAATGTATATATTAATGAGCTTGGAACAAGCGAGGTATGATAAAATTCTTCTGGGGTCCAGTAGACCCCTGTGTGCAGTGGAAGGTAATTGAAAGCCAGTGTGCGGTGCGAGGGTTAATGAAATCTATCACTTGTTTTAATCACAGTGTCACCGAGACACTGTCCTACACGGATTACTAGGCTGGCTATTTCGTTTGTAACTTCACACGCAACATATATCACTATTGGACCACACGATTCTGGGTCCGACGCAGACGGTATCGTACGGTAACATTGAGATGAGAGGACCAGCAGTCTCGTCACAATATTCATATAAATGATATTGTACGATGGCTTTGAACTTTGACCACTGTTCAACACCATCAGTACTCGATATAAAACTTATGTGTTGGGCCGTCGAGTACTCTTCGGCTGTTCAGTGTGACACGAGAGGGAAACCGTTGCAGACCGGGCGGTGGTGGCGCTGACGTCGACGACGGCTTCCCCGGTGACGTCGACGGCCGCGTCGACGGTGTCGGGCGACTACGACGTGGACGGCGTGCAGAAGGTGTCCAAGTCGACGCGCCACCTGGCGCCGGCCGCGGCAGTCAGCCGCCGGCAGCCGATGCCGCCCGACGCGGGCGCGGGGCTCACCTCCGCCTCGCTCTACCGCGGACTCTCCCAGCACCCGGACACCGGTGAGTGCACCCGATACTCGCCTACGACCACCAACACTAAAGTAGACACCGTCAAAGACATAAATTGATAACAAGTTATTGTCATCTTATGGGTATTCACATTAAATATCCGCCGATATGCCCCAACCTCTGCCTTCTCCTGCAATATGCTGACGGGTTGTATCACGGTCTTCCATTATGCCATCGGAGTGCCTGGGCAATTTGCTACGTATTTAACCAGAGAAAAATAAGGCAGAATTAAATTGTGTTATCAACATTCGACATAGTCGCGTATGGGGAGCGATCTGTAAATGTTATATAGACTTCTCATAGAAGAACGCCTAGATCGCATATTGTACTTCATACTTTATTATGTTACTAGTTTCGGCAAGTTCTTATTTTCAAACGTAAAATTAAAATTATAAAAATGTATAAAAACTTTCAAAGGAACATGCATCTGGTGTACACAGTACATAAAATACTCCACCTGTATGCTGGTTACTGGGGTACCACTGACATGCTTGCAAAATTAACATCTGGATATGTCAGTGGTACCCCAGTAACAAGCATACAGGTGGAGTATTTAATGTACTGTGTACACCACATGCATGTGTCTTTGAAAATTTTTACACAGATTTACAATTTTAATTTTAAGTAAATAAGCTAATGTTAAAGCCTACTGCAGAAGCTTCCTGGATGGAATCCCACCCACAGCACAAATTTTAATTCTACGCCATTCCTTACATTCTATATGTTCAAACGTTTGTAGAGCTTAAGGGACTTAACTGCGGGGTCATCAGTCCCTAAACTTACAAATTACTTATGAACTGGCTTATACTAAAGACGGCACAAACATCTATGTCCGAGGGGGCGATTCGAACCCCCGAGAAGGAGCGAACTCTCGCATCGTCGTATAGCGCCTCAATAGGCTCGGCCGCTTCGCTGCGGCGAGGCTTCGGCACATTCTATATCTTAGATATAATGACACAATATATGTCTCAAGCAATTGAATTATTGTTAAATTCATCTGAAATCGTATATAAAAATAAATAATTACATTCATAAGACTATCTTTCGTACCAGTGATCGGCAGTGCAAATTGTCCTGATATATATAGACAACTGTATGTTTAAAATACGCATAAATCTGTAAGGTACTGATTACTGGAACAGTGTCGATCAATAGTAAACTTACCCTACAAAAATTCTAGTTTTTCTACATATTGCCGACCGCGGTGCCCGAGCGGTCTGTGGCGTGTAAGTCACGATCTGCACGGCCGCTGAGGTCGAGGGTTCGAATCCCTCCTCGGGCATGGATATTTGTACCGTCCTTAGTGTTAGTTAGTTCATAAGTAGTTTGTACGTTCTGGACTGATGACCCCGTTGTTAAGTCCCATAAGCTCTACAAACATTTGAACATTTGCTACGTATTCTTCCCATCGCAAACGTTTTGGGATCTTATGTAAAACCATCTATGGAAGCACCTACTGCCCAACGCTGTCATAAATTGACATTTACGTAGTTGTGTTGTTGTGGTCTTCAGTCCAGAGACTGGTTTGATGCAGCTCTCCACAATACCCTATCCTGAGCAAGCCTCTTCATCTCCACATAAAAACGGCAACCTACATCTGTCTGAATCTGCTTACTGTATCCATCTCTTTGTCTTCCTCTGCGGTTTTTACCCCACACACTTCCCTCCAACGCTAAATTCACAATTCCTTGATGTCTAAGAATGTGTCCTACCAATCTATCCCTTCTTTTAGTCAACGTATGCCAGAAATTTCTTTTCTCCCCAATTCTGTTCAGTACCTCCTCATTAGTTACGCGATCCACCCACCTAATCTTCAGCATTCTTCTGTAGCACCATATTTCAAAAGCCTCAATCCTCTTCCTGTCCGCACTGTTTATCGTCCATGTCTCACTCCCATACAAGGCAACACTCCATACAAATGCCTTCAGAAAGGACTTCCTTAGGTTTAAATCAATATTCGATGTTAACAAATTTGTCTTTTTCAAGAACGCTTTTCTACCCATTGCCATTGTGCATTTTATATCCTCTGTACTGCGACCATCATTTGTTATTTTACTGCCCAAGTAATAAAACTCATCTACCTCCTTTATTGCTTCGTTACCCAATTTAATTCGTTCAGCATCACCTGATTTTCGTACACTGCACTCCATTACCCTAGTTTTGCTCTTGTTAATATTCATCTTATATGCACCTTTCAGCATACTGTCCATTCCGTTTAACTGCTCTTCCAGGTCCTTTGCTGTCTCTGACAGAATTACTATGTCGTCGGCAAAACGCAAAGTTTTTAATTCTTCACCCTGAACTTTAATTCCTTCTCCAAATTTCTCCTTGTTTTCCTTTAGAGCTTGCTCAATGTACAAATTGAATAACATTGGAGAAAGGCTACAACCCTGTCTTACTCCCTTTCCAACCACTGCACCCCTTTCATGCCCTTCAACTCTGACAACCGCTGTCTGGTTTTTGTACAAGTTGTAAATAACCTTACGCTCCCTATATTTTACTCCTGCTTGCTTCAAAACTTTAAAGAGTTTATACCAATCAATATTGTCAAAAGCCTTCTCCAAATCTACAAAAGCTAGAAATGTAGGTTTGCCCTTTCTTAATCTATCTTCTAGGATAAGCCGTAAAGTGAGTATTGCCTCCCGTGTTCCTATTTCTCCTGAACCCAAACTGATCTTCCCCGAGATCGGCTTCTACCAGCTTTTCCACCCTTCTGTATATAATTCGTGTTAATATTTTGCAACCATGACTTATTAAACTGATGGTTCTGTAGTTTTCACACCTGTCTGCACCTGTTTTCTTTGGATTACGTAGTTATCTACCATAATTTTATAAAAGTAAAAAAGGCTGGTAGTGACGATCATAAAAAGCACATTTCCCATAACAACCCATGTCCACGACCCGTAGTGCAGGGCGCTAGGCGTTCAAAAGCGCCGCGCGCCGCCGAGGGGGTAGGCACACAACATGCAATTTGAAGCGTCACAGTAGCGGGACTGCAGGGCAACGTCCTCAATGTATTTGTGGCACCGAGGTAAAACAGACTTCGTGTTGTAAGGTTATGACGATTATTTTCAAACGCTATAGACGGCATAGTTGCATATATTCGGGTTTCCGCCTTTTACTGGGAAGTGAACGACTTACTTTTGGCAGTTCACATGCCTGTCTGATAGGCTTAGCTTAGACGGCGGCACCTGTGCACACTGCAGAGTCTGCTTCTCCCAGCGTCAGATTGTCATTAAACGGGGACACTCCTGTGTTTGTTACTGTGTGGAGCGAAGAGGAAATGAAGAGCTGTTCTTCGACAGAAAGGGCAGACATCCATTGTGGTTACAGAGTGGCGGATGGAACCGCTCTCTCATAGAAGGATCTGTACCAAAAGATTGGAAAGTTGCACAGGTCACACCTATATTCAAGAAAGGCAGTAGGAGTAACCCACTAAACTACAGGCCTATTTCATTGACGTCAATTGCAGCAGGGTTTTGGAACATATCCTGTATTCAAATATTATGAATTATCTTGAACAGAACGATCTATTGACCCAAGGTCAACACGGATTTAGAAAATATCGCTCATGCGAAACACAACTAGCTCTATATTCACACGAAGTGATGGGTGCTATCGACAAAGGTTCGCAAATCGACTCCGTATTTCTTGATTTCCAGAAAGCTTTTGACACCGTACCTCACAAACGGCTTTTAATCAAATTGCGTGGTCATGGTATATCGCCCCAAATTTGCAATTGGATAGGGGATTTCTTGTCAGAGAGGACACAGTTCGTAGTAATCGATGGTAAGGCATCGACTAAAACAGAGGTGATATCGGGCGTTCCACAAGGTAGTGTTATTGGTCCTCTGCTATTCCTTATTTACATAAACGATTTAGGGGAAAATCTAAGTAGCTCTCTTAGGTTGTTTGCAGATGACGCCGTCATTTACCGTCTAGTAAAATCATCTGAAGATCAAAACCAACTGCAGGACGATCTGAATAAGATATCAGTATGGTGTAAAAATTGGCAATTGACTCTAAATAATGAGAAGTGTGAAGTCGTCCACATGAGTACGAAAAGAAATCCGTTAAACTTTGTTTACAACATAAATCAATCAAATGTGAAGGCCGTAAACTCCACAAAATACCTAGGAATCACTATTACTTCAGACTTAAACTGGAAAGAACACGTAGATAATATCGTGGGAAAGGCGAACCAGAGACTGCGTTTTATTGGCAGAACCCTTAAAACATGCAACAGAACTACTAAAGAAACTGCATACACTGCGCTTGTCCGTCCATTTTTGGAGTATTGCAGCCCAGTGTGGGATCCTTATCAGGTGGGTTTGACGGAGGACATCGAAAGAGTCCAAAGAAGGGCAGCTCGTTTCGTATTGTCACGATACAAGGGAGACAGCGTTACGGAAATGATACAGGATCTGGGATGGGAATCATTACAACAACGGCGCTTATCGCTGAGGCGTGGGTTACTTGCGAAACTTCAATCGCCAACATTCTCCTCCGAATGCGAAAATATATTGTTGACTCCCACTTACATAGGTAGAAATGATCATCAAAATAAAATACGAGAAATCAGGGCTCGAACAGAGAGATTCAGGTGTTCTTTCTTCCCCCGCGCTATTCGAGAATGGAATGGGAGATAAATAGTATAATTGTGGTTCGATGAACCCTCTGCCAGGCACTTAAATGTGATTTGCAGAGCATCCTATGTAGATGTAGAATGCTCTCGCTGCTTAACGTTTGTAAGTTCAGTGGGTTCCGAATAGTCGAGTTACAGATGCAGGCCAATTTACTAGCATCTGCAGGTCCATAAGAGAGTTCTCGTAATGGCACGTGTGACTTTAAGGCCTACTTCAAGACCTGATTTGTAGATTTTATGTTAAATTTGCCTAACGGACGCGGTCGTCAGCGTACCGTGCGTGCACCAGGGTTTGAAGAGAAAGCGTTATCCTGCTGGAAAGCACAGCCTCACAAACCTCGCGATGTGTTGCACGAGAAATGATGTAAACCATTCCACAATTTCGCACGAGTGCATTAAGATTATTTGGACCCCTACCGCTTTCAGAAGATTCAAGCGCCTAAGTCAGGCGATTTTCCACATAATTTATATGAAATGATTTCCAGTTGGTGTACAGCAATCAGTGAGAATAAATATTCCTTCAGTAAAAACCGTATTGATTACAAATTCTTTTATTCTTTAATTAATGACGCGTTTCGCCCTTTAGCAGGGCATCTTCAGAGCATCTGCGTGGCAGAATTTACACAAAATTACAAAACGGGTATAATGGTACATGGGCTTATTTTGTGTTAAGAAGACAGTATAAAGGGTACAAAACGCTTACAATGCGCTCTCCGTGGTGTGACACGGTAAGTTGTTTTGCGGTGTTTCTAGGTTTCTGGAGTTTTTGGATTTCCTTGTAGCCCTAAAGATGACCGGGGTAACAACGAATTACAGTTGGAACATACAGTACGTTCCACGGACAGCGCATTGTAAGCTTTTTTTACCATTTATGCTTAACACAAAATATGCCCATGTACCATTATACCCGTTTTGTAATTCCCGTTTGATTCATACTCGCAGTTATGAATACATGTCTCGTAATTTACTCAAATATAAAGGCCCGTCCGATTCTGTGTCCTGTACAAATAACGAGCTAAAATCCTTCTTGGGATTCTAATGATTGATGTCACAATACAAGATAAATAACACACAGAACGTAAATTGTCCCAATGGAAACACTGCGCAGACATTTGAAACAAAAGATGAAGAAACCGCATGCAATAACCCGAAATTGATGAGGCAGTTGCTACATGATAATGGCTCATTAGAAATTACTAGTTCTATCCGATAGGGTCGCAAAGGTGAAATTTAAGCATATGAGGCGTATGGTAAATTATCGATGATCAGATATGCAGGGGCGACTGGTGCAAGAGGAATTGGTGTGACAATATGTACGGCTAACAGAAATTCGAAGACTACTTTTATGGTTGGTACTGGCGAAGCATACAATGTTTTTCAATAGTGTGTGGAAGCATAGTAATTGACAGGTGTTTGGAATAAACTTGCCGTTGTCATTTATATTAACGACAGAATAGTAATAATTAAGCGAACAATGTCGGAATTCTCCACATAACGTCCATTCATTTATAGACAAGTATGTATTAACAAAAGCGGAACTCAAGTACCGTTCAACGTTTAAATGTTGAGAGAGATAGAAACGAGAGTTCTCCTTGGTAACTGATCTGTTCACGGTGTGTGCGATATGATGACACCGGCTGTTTGTATAGCTCGTGATGTAATTAAAGCGGCTCCATCAGTTGTGGAATGCAGCATATACGCCCTCTCGCTTTGTGTAGGCTTCTATAGGCGCTTATATTAGCCCCTGTTGCATTCCTTTGGTCGTAGACTGGTTGCGACTAATTGTGCCTATGTGGATCCAAGCTCATGTGTGTAGTTACGTTTCTTGCACCTAATTAAGACAAAATACTTATTAGTAAGGGTGACTACGGAGGTTTTCCCGGTGTTTTAACTGATTATAAGCTTGTCGGGTTTGCAGCCGGGTACTACAGTCAACTAGACACGACGTTTCAGCGGCGCATCTGTCCGTCATCCTCAGGTCAGTGTAATGGTACACAATCTTCCCAGTGCTATGGGAGGCTCCTTTATAAATCGTGAAAGACCCGCACCGCACGCGCAAGAAGTAACCTTGGCTGCCCTGCGGCGCACAAGACATACAGCGCTCCGGTGTTAGAAACCGGCGATATCGATAACCGATGATGAAAACATAGTATTCAAATGGTTGAGGCATTTTTTAACATCTGATAAAACAGGGTTTCAAATTTAACTTTAAGATTGCCCTTGTCTCTGTTAATAAGATTCTCAAGTAATCAGATCTCTATGGATTCTTTCAAGACACAGTCCCAGTAGCGTGATGACGAAGCAACCATGAGAGTTTCATTATACAACATTCTATGTCTCTCAGCGAGATAGTGCTCTGCAACCGCCGACTTCCCCGGCTGGAGCAAACGTGTGTGGCGTCTATGTTCAACACGTCTGCCCTGAATGGTACGGATCGTGTGACCAATATATTTTTTCCCACATTGTCAAGGAATATTGTGTACCCTGGTCTTCCTCAGACCCAAATGATCCTTGACAGATCCCAGAAGTACTCGCGTCTTCGCTAGGGGACGAAAGACGCTCTTGATATCATACTTTTTTTTTTTAATTATTCCTATCTTGGATGAAATACTCCCGGAAAAAGGTAGGAAAGCGACCGATTTGTGGTTGTCATGTAATGGTTCAGGTGAAGGACCAAGCTGAAAAGCGCAACGGATCTGTTTATCTGTATAACCATTCCGTTGAAACACAACCTTGAGATGATCCAGTTCTTGCGTCAAACTTTGTACATCAGAAATCGTGTAAGCTCTTCTAGTTAATGTCCGAAGAACACCAGTGCGTTGGAACGGAGGATGGCATGTAGACTACAGTCTGTATGCATAGGTTTTCTATAAACACTGTGTCCCAGTTTCCAATCATCTCTCCTGTAAACCAAAACATTAAGAAAAGGAAGCTTGCCCTACTTCTCCACTTCCATTGTGAACTTGATGTTAGGATGCATGCAGTTAAAATGGTCCGAAAGACGGTTAATAGCTTCTTCCCCATGAGGCCATATCATAAATGTATCTCCAAAAACAAGTTGCTTTAGAGCCGTCGTCTTGAAAGTCCTCCATAAAGAGATTGTCTACTCTGGGGGTAATAGACAGTCACTTTGAGCGTAAAATTTGTCATGAATAAAAAGTATGTCGAAGTAAGTACGTGGCGACAAAGTTCATCTGTTTCATTGTCCACTTTTTCGCCAATTAATTGCAAAGATTCCTCCAAAGGAACCAGAGCAAACAACGACACATCAAAACTCACGAGCAAATCAGAAAGACTTATGCGCAATGACTTCGAACGTTGTATAAAAACCATACAGTAGGAATATGGTGTTCACATTTCCTCACAGGTGGGCTAAGAACAGATGCTAAATGTTTCGCCAAGTTATAAGTAGGAGCGCTCAAATTACTTACAATCGGACGAAGAGGGACCTCTTGCTTGTGTATCTTTGGTAAACCATATAACATGGGAGAAACAACCGCACCAGGATGAAGTTTCTTAAGAACATCGTCAGATAAAGAGCTCTTCTTCTTCTTCCTCTTTATCCGCTTAGTCGGATCCTTTTGAGGTCTTCAATAAGCTGAATCCTCAAACTTATATTGGCCAGATGATCCGTTCCATTCAGAACAGTGTTAAAACATCAACGCCACACAAGTTTTCTCCAGCCGCAGAAGTCGGCTGTTGCTGAGCACTGTCTCGCTTTTTTCCTCCTTTATTGTTATTTTAATACCTGTACACATACATGTAGGTAGGCTGCCAGCAGCCCCCAACGCTGCTCTTCAGCCTCATGAATTTACAGAAATAATCAAGTAGTAAGAAACAATTGTAACAAAGAAGTTAAAATTGGTGAGCATGATAGTTGAACATGGAGCAGTGTAGAAATTGAAAAGCACATTGCAGGGAAGTTAAAACATATATAGGGAAAATAAAGGCCTATGCAAGAGTGACGTTAAAAACACACATTAAGATGAAGCAATGGACACAAAGAAACACTTAAAACTGGCGATTGCAACACTTGTCCCATGTGGCGGTGGTTGCACTATTTAAAACACACGCTGGCGACGAAGAGACACAACACTAAAATGGAGCACTAAAGTTTTGTCTGAGAGTAGGCCCTCACAGGGGTAGGAGGGGGTGGGGGTCGGAAGCATGGGAGGAGGGAAAGGAGGTGGAGGAGGACAGGGAGGGAGTGTAGGGACTGCAAGGGAGAGGAGGCGGAGGGGGATAGCCAAGCGGTGGGAGGGACCAGGAGGGGGAAAGGGGAAAGGATTAGAGCTGGTATGACAGATATATTTCAGGACGGAGGGCGTCATTCATGACTGGGAGGTGACGGAAGTTACACTGACGGAGGATGTGGAGAGTGTGGAGGTGGAGGTAGGGATACACTGGTGAAAGCCCAGGATGTGTAAGGATGGGGTAAACCAGAGGATTGCTGATTTCTATTTTGCGGGTAATGTAGAGGTGCCGGAGATGTTCAAGAAACAGAAGGCGCTGGAGGAATGGGATGAGGTCGTAGAGAATCCACATGGGGTAGGGGAGGCGGATTTGGTATGCAAGGGGGAGAAGTGTGCAGTAGTAGGTAGGGGGGTGGATATCCAGCCGAGAAGGAAGCTGGATAGGATGGGTTGAAGTCCCATGTCCAGCCAGCAAAGAGTTTTAGGAGATTAAGGCGGGATATGGTCTGTAGAACTGTGTGGAGGGGTCCAGGAGAGGGATTTGTCAAGGGTGAGGCTGAGGTACTTAAGGGTGAGAGTGTGACGGATAGGACGAACATGGAGGGTAAGGTAGAAATCGTGGAGGTGGAAGGAAGGGGTCGTACAACCTATGATGAATGCCTGTGATTTATCAGGATTGACAGAAAGGAACCACCGGTTGCACCATGCAGCGAACTCGGTCAAGTGAGACTGGAACAAATGCTGGGATCGGGTGAGGGGCGGGGGCAAGGGCCAGGAAGGTGGCGTCGTCAGCATATTGGAGATGGACAGGAGGCTGGGTTGGGGCATATCAGTGGAGTAGATGGGGTAGAGGAGGGGGGAGAGGATAGAGCCGTGAGGCACACCGGAGGAGGGTAGAACAAGTGGGAATTTGAGTTGCAGACAGTGATGTAGGAGGGACGGTGGGTGAGGAGGTGGCGGAGGTGGGAGTTAATACAACGGGAGCGTATAGTTTCCAGTACCTTGCTGAACATGGAGGTGAGGCGGATGGGGCGATAGGAGGCGGCCTGGGATAGAGGCTTGTTGGGTTTGGGGAACATGAGAATGCGGGAGGTTTTCTACAGGTTGGAGTAGAAACCGGAGTAGAGGATGACGTTGAAGAGGGAGGCCAGAGCGGCATGGAAGGAGAGGGGAAGGGCAGGCTCGGAGGGGTCAGTGAGGTAGCCGGTTACGACCAGGGGTGGTGTTGCATTTGGTTCAAAGAGTATCAGTAACGTCCCAGGCGGTGATAAATGTTCAAATGGTTGTAGAGATTATGGTATTTAACTAAGGGGTCATCAGTCCCTAAACTCACAAACTACTTATGAACTAGCTTATTCTAAAGACGGCACAAACATTCGTGCCCGAGGGGGAATTCGAACACCAGACCGCAGCGGCCGTGCAGACCGTGACTAGCACGCCGCAGACCGCTTGGCCACCGCAGCTGGCGGGCGGTGATGGGTGTGTTCCGTTCTGAGGGGGGTGGATGTGGTCAAAGTACTGGAAGCCAGGGGTGAACAGGGGAGAGTAGGTGTCGGTACTCTCATGGAGATACAGAAAGAATAGTCATAGTGAGGATTGTCGGGAATGGAAAAGATGTTAGATAGGTGGGAGGCAAAGTATTCTGCCTTGCTGGCATTGTCAGGAAAGGGATGGTCATCACGGAGAAGCGGGTAGCGGGAAGAGGTGTGACTGCCAGTAAGATGGTGGAAGGCACTCCAGTACATGGAGGAGTACAGAATTAAGACGGATGCATGACTGTCTCGCTGAGGGACATAGAATGTTATATAATGAAACTCGTATGGTTGCTTCGGCATCTCGCTACTGGGACTGTATCTTGAAAGAATCCATAGAGATCCGATTATCTGAGAATTTTATTAGCAGAGACAAGGGTTATCTTCTTAGTAAAACTTGGAACCCTGTGTTATCAGCTGTTAAGAAACAACGGTTTGTGCCTCAGTCATTTGAATAACATTTTTTCATCGTCGATTTCGCCGGTTTCTACCACCGGAGCGCCATAGTTACATCTTGCGCACATGCTGTGGGTCTTTCACGATATATAAAAGAGACGCCTATCGCACTGGGAATTCAGCTCCGGCGAGATTGTGTACCAGCACGCTCAGCTGCGGATGGCGGGCAGTTGCGCCGCTGAAATATCGTGTCTAGTTGACGTTAGTACCCTGCTGTAAACCCGACAACTTTATAAATATTAGTAAGGGATGGGCCCACCATTTGCTTTGAGAACAGCTACAAATCTTAGAGAAACTGATTCTAAAGTGTGTCTATAAATTCCAACAGAATGTTATCCACTCTTCTACCAAAACATTTATTCAAAGATAATGGCACTGTAAGTTTAGTCCTCACACTCTGTTCTAAAACTCCTCGCAATTGTTCAGTTATTTTTACACACGCCTATTTTCCTGTGCAGCAGATAGGTTTCATATTATTATGATGCTGTACATAGCAAAGTACGCCTGACACATTGTACCCTTGTGTGTGGTCATTTCTCCTTTCGAATTTCACGGTGTTTGTTAGCAATTAGTTATCCCCTCCACCCAGTGTGAGGAAGGCTATGGCTATATCTCTCTTAAGAGACGAAGCAACTTAAGGTATTGGTAGCAGTTGGCATTAATTTACATCTAAGGCGAAAGTCGGTAATTTGTGACGGGCCGGGATTCGAACCTGGGTGTCGTGCTCCATAGTCAGGTACACGTCCACGACACACACACACACACACACACACACACTCACTCACACACACACATACATACACACTTACACCACAGTCTAACATATACAGTCACGACACTCCCACAGACTTTTGTTATACGCTGCTACAGCAGCGCTCCAAGCGGCCGGCAATCTACATTACTGAATACGATATTGGATGAGCGGGAACAGTATCGGTTATATTGATTATAACATAATTTTTATATTTATAATTTACAAATAGCCCCACACTTGTCTTTCTTAGGTTTCCTAAGACCCTAACAAGGTACCAAACCGTACATTACAGGCCAGTTTCTTTACAATTACCTCGTAACCTATAGGCTTTAACTTAATACTAGCATTTTCTATTAAAAATGAATAAATGGCTCGGAAGCACCAGAAGACCTGACCTTTAGCAGAGAGACTCAGGAACGTATAGATTTCTTGATTACAATTCCACTAAATTTGATGAGCGTGGAACGTAGGAAACGTATACAAAATACTATAACTGCAGTATTTAACGTACCAGATCAGCCACCACAGTTGTAGCTGAAGGAAAAACGTCACAGACGAGGCAATCAAATGACAAAAGCAGTCTAACAAAGAACAACCCTGTTTCACAACTGTTGCTACAGATGAACCAGAATCATCAAAACATTTGCTTTTTAAGCTAAAGTAATTAAACTCAAGAGGATATGCACGTTTAAGAAAGACGAGTCAGGTGTAAAAATATGGGAATCGTTAGACTCCACACCGAATTCACGCACGACTAAAAACTGCTTTTCGTAATAAGAAAAGACCATAATAGAAATTTATTATTGTCTTATGTTTATATTACTTACTTTTGGCAGAATAAGCTGCAAATATTCACATATACGTAAGTATTTGTTCATGATGAAGCTGTTCTTTATAACACTGAATCAGTTAAATTCAGCTGTTCTTATATTAATTTCCGTATTATGTTGTTGCTGTGGTCTTCAGTCCGCAGACTGGTTTGATACAGTTCTGTCCTGTCCTTTGCAAGCCTCTTCGTCTGGAATATGCCTATTTTCTTCACAAAATTTGTTCAGCAGCTCCTCATTAGCTACGTGATCTACCCATCCAATCTTCTTCATTCGTCTGTAGCACCACATTTCGAAAGCTTGTATTATCTTTTTGTCTGAACTCCATATTCTCCGCGTTTCACTTCCATGCAATTCTACACTCCAGACAAATGCTTTCAGAATGGAATATTTAAACCAATATTGGCGTACTTTGCTATGTACAGCATCATAATAATATGAAACCTATCTGCTGCACAGGAAAATAGGCGTGTGTAAAAATAACTGAACAATTGCGAGGAGTTTTAGAACAGAGTATGAGGACTAAACTTACAGTGCCATTATCTTTGAATAAATGTTTTGGTAGAAGAGTGGTTAACATTCTGTTGGAATTTATAGACACACTTTAGAATCAGTTTCTCTAAGATTTGTAGCTGTTCTCAAAGCAAATGGTGGGCCCATCCCTTACTAATATTTATAAAGTTGTCGGGTTTACAGCAGGGTACTAACGTCAACTAGACACGATATTTCAGCGGCGCAACTGCCCGCCATCCGCAGCTGAGCGTGCTGGTACACAATCTCGCCGGAGCTGAATTCCCAGTGCGATAGGCGTCTCTTTTATATATCGTGAAAGACCCACAGCGTGTGCGCAAGATGTAACTATGGCGCTCCGGTGGTGGAAACCGGCGAAATCGACGATGAAAAAATGTTATTCAAATGACTGAGGCAAATTTCGCTTCTTCAGAAAAAGTTGTCTCCCCATAGACATTCTGCATTTTATATCTTCTTTACTTCATCAGAAGTTATCTGTTATCTTGCTACCTAAATAACAAAACGTATCTACTACTTTTATTGACTCATTACCTAATCTAATGCCTTTAGCAACACCAGACTTTCTGATACTAAATTCTATTACCTTTGTTTTACTCTTCTTAATGTTCATCTTGCACATACCTTTCAAGCACTGTCCATCCCGTTTAATTGTTCTTTCAGGTCTTTTGCTGTCTCTGACAGAATTACTGTGTCGTCAGGAAACAGTAAAGTTTTTATTCCCTCTCCCTGGACTTTAATTATCTGTCCAAATTTCTCCTTTCTCTCCTTCACAGTTGCTCAACGTATAGAACAACATTGGGGAAAGGGTACAATTGTGACTCAATCCCTTGCCAATCACTGCGACCCTTTCATGCCCGTCAAATCTAATAATTGCTGTCTGGTTTTTGTACAAGTTGAATATAACTCTTCGCTCCCTATATTTAACCCCTGCTACCTTCAGAATCTGAAAACGTGTATTCCAGTCAACATTGTCGAAAGCTTTCTCGACATGCAGAAATGCTAAAAACGTAGGTTCCCTTTCCTTAACCTATCTTCTAAGATAAGTCGTAATGTGAGCATTGCCTCGCGTGTTCCTACATTTCTCCTAAATCCAAATTGATCTTCATCAAGGTCGGATTCCACCAGGTTTTCCATTTATCTGTAAATAATTCGTGTTTGTATTTGACAAACATGATTTATTAAACTGAGAGTTCTGTAATTTTCACATTTGTCTGCACTTGAGGTGGTCAACGCAACAGTGGTCTAAAACACTCTTTTAAGAACTAAAGAAACAGCACTGTGGTTTTTCATGGAATTTGTATTCCATGATGTTTGGTTACTTTAACCACGATGTTATAAAGTCTTTTGTGTAGTAGTTTTAGAAATAGTACAGTTTTCATGAGGCACCTGCAACACGTTTTCTTGATTCTTTGTACACGAGAAAGAAGAAAAAATGTTATTTGAATAAAAGTAATTTAATGATCATATTTTTGCCCTAATAGCAAGTTTTAATATGAATTTGAAGTAACTACACATTACACAAAGTGATTCAGTCAGTAAAATATTAATATTTTAAAGTAATCATAAGAAGCAACAGCTTTCAGTTCGGTATAATTTTTCAGTACGTCTTTTGAACTATTACACAGTAGGCGCACTATACATAATCAGAAATATCAAAAATGTCTTCACTATCATTCTCCACAGTATGTTGTACGTTTTCATCTTCCTCAGTTCTTTTTTGAGATACTAGATTATTGTAATATCAATGGTGAATGGGTGGAACATATTTCAAAATGTCATTAATATTTCTACATTTCTTTGGATTTATTGACCTTGGGTTGGAATATTTTGGTACAGCTTAACATTTTGTAGTTCGAGGGTGTCTTTACTCTTTCTCTATTGTCCTTTAACGATATTCACAATTGCACCTTGCTCTGTGCCTTCTGAATAACATTTCCAGACAAAATATATCCATGATTGTTAAAGAAAGACTTTCAGTTCTGAAATGCGACTGAAAGCAACAGGTTCTTTATCCTCAGTAAATTTACGATTAGTTGTTTTATCCGTTTATTTCTCCTGAACGTCAGCCATACTTGATGTTATTACACTGATCCAGATACTGACCTTTCATTGGCTGTTTGAGGTTGGATCAATGTTGCACTCAAACAAAACTGAAGTTTCATCGAAAGAAGAAACTAGTGTCTTCTAAATAATATGTAGGAGGTGATATTGGTCTATGCCACATGATAGAAAGATAGTTCACCACACTAGACAACAGATGGCACCAATATCTCATTTTCCGTATTGGTTAGACCACTGTTGCGCTGATCCCCTCACTTGCTTCCTTAGGAACTGGAATCACTATATTCTCCTTGGCACAATGTTGCACTCACAAAACTGAAATTTTATCGGAGGAAGAAATTTGTGTCTTCTAAGTAATATGTAGGAGAGGCAAACCTACGTTTTTAGCATTTGTAGATTTGGAGAAAGCTTTTAACAATGTCGACTGGAATAAACTCTTTCAAATTCCGAAGGTAACAGGGGTAAAATATAGGGAGTGAAGAGTTATATCAACTTATGCAAAAATCAGGCAGCGGTTATTAGAGTCGAAGGGAATGGAAGGGACGCAAAGGTTCGGAAGGGAGTAAGACAGGGTTGTAGCCTTTCCCCAATGTTGTTCAATCTGTACTTTGGGCAAGCAGTGAAGGAATGCAAGGAGAAATTTGGAGAGGGCATTAAATTTCAGGGAGAAGAAATAAAAACTTTGCGGTTTGCCGATGTCATAGTAATTCTGTCAAAGAACACAAAGGATCTGGAAGAACAATTGAAAAGAGGGTATAGAATGATCATTAACTAGAGTAAAACAAGGACAACGGAATGTAGCGTCTGAAAGTCAGGCGATACTGGAGGAATTAGATTAGGGAATGAGACAATAAAAGTAGTAGATGAGTTTTGTTATTTGGGTAGCAAGATAACTTCTGATGGTGGAAGTAAAGAAGATATAAAATGCAGAATGGCTGTGGGAAGAAAAGCGTTTCTGAAGAAGCCAAAGTTGTTGACATCCAATATTAATTTAATGAAGTCTTTTCTGAAAGCATTTATCTGGAGTGTGGCATTGTATGGGAGTGAAACGTGGACGATAAGGAGTTCAGACCAAAAGATGATAGAAGCTTTCGAAATTTGGTGCTACAGATAAATGATGAAAGTTTGATGGGTAGATCACGTGACTGATGAGGTGCTAAACCGAATTTGGGAGAAAAGGAGTTTCTGGCATGTCCTGACTAAGAGAAGGGATACATTGGTGGGACAAATTCTGAGACATCAAAGAATCATCAACTTAGAGTGAAGTGTGTGCTGTTAAAACCGTAGAGGGAGACGGAGGCACGAATACAGTAGGCAGATTCAAAAGGATGTAGGTTGCCGAACGTATTCTCTGATGAAGAGACTTGCACAGGAGAGAGTAGAGTGGAGAGCTGCATGAAACCAGTCTGAGGACTGAAGACGACAACAACAACAACAATATTCTTCTTCTAGTCTGGGTGTATTTCTCATGTCTCATACATCTTGCATACCAGTTGGTAGAAGTTGTTCATGACTGACTCACCTAACGATAATAACAGTTCAGAGGGGATATCATCTAGCCGGCCGCGGAGGCCGCGGGGACTGAGACGCCCCAGTCACTGTCTGCACGGCCACTACGGTCGGGGATTCGAATCCCCCCTCGGGCATGGATATTTGTGCCGTCCTTAGTATAAGGTAATTCGTAAGTAGTAAGGAAAGGCAAACCTACATATCTAGCTTTTGTAGATTTGGAGAAAGCTTCTGACAATGTTGACTGCAAATTCTGAAGTCAGCAGGGGTAAAATACAGGGAAAGGAGAGTTATTTACAACTTGTACAAAAGCCAGACCGCAGTTATTAGACTCGAAGGGCATGAAATGGAAGCATCAGTTGGGAAGGGAGTAAGACAGGGTTGTAGTCTTTCTCTAGTGTTGTTCAATTTGTACATCGAGCAAGCTATAAAGGAAAGCAAGGAGAAATTTGGTGAAGGAAGAATTAAAAACATTGCGTTTTGCCGACGACATAGTAATTCTGTCGGATACAGCAAAGGACCTGGAAGAGCAATTGAATGGAATGGACAGTGTGCGCCGGCCGCGGTGGCCGAGGTGACTGAGGCGCTCCAGTCACGGTCTGCACGGCCACTACGGTCGGGGGTTCGAATCCCCCCCTCGGGCATGGATATTTGTGTCGTCCTTAGTATAAGGTAGTTGATAAGTAGTTTGCAAGTTTAGGGACTGATGACCCCGTAGTTAAGTCCCATAAGCTTAACGAACATTTGAACATTTTTGACATCATCTACTCCAGGGGTCTTGTTTCTACTCAAATCTTTCAGTGCTCTGTCAAATTCTTATCGCAGTGTAGTGTTTCACATGTCTATTGAAATTTTACTAATGCTTTTTATGCAAAGATTGTACTATATCGGTAGTTATGTACAAAAATAATTATAAACAAACATCACTACTTCGGCGGCTCGCCCACCGGTAGGAGCGCTAGTGTCGCTGCAACTGTCAGTTTGTAACAACTTTTAGAGCAGTGAGTGTCGGGACTGTATATCTTACAAGGGGAACACCAAGTATGGTACCAACGGAATTTGATGGGTTATGTGTATGTTGTGAGGGAATTCCTTCAGACCATCAAGCTAAAAGGATTTGTTCCAATGGGCTTTGATTTCTAAGAAAATCGAAATCAAATTCGCAGCACATTACGACGCGTAACGTGTCTACTTATACATGGCGGTTACCGCTCGGCGGGACAGCGTGGTGTAATCGGCAAGATGCGAGGTTGTCATGCAGGCGACCTGGGTCAAATACTTTTCACACCTGTCCGATGATTGTGCATTTTTATAACTATTCTTATGTAAACTTTTGCAGTAAATGGTCAGGATAAAAACATGTAACATTCGCTCATTATGTTATGTATTGCGCGACGATTATTTTCTTCATTTTGTTTTTTCGAAGCATACTTTTAAGGCGATTGAAGCATATTTCGAAATTAGTAAACAGTCTTTTGTTAATACCTATAATATTTAGGCAACATTTAATACCTATGTTTACAGTTCCTGACCTGCACAAAATCTGGAAAGTTTACGAAGCAACTGTACGAAAC
This sequence comes from Locusta migratoria, assembly GCA_026315105.1. NCBI lineage: Eukaryota > Metazoa > Arthropoda > Insecta > Orthoptera > Acrididae > Locusta > Locusta migratoria. Next base: position 483,914,565 of record CM048745.1, read on the forward strand.
ATTCTTCAGAGGTGTTATTTCGACGTACGTGGGTCAGAAGAAATTTCTTTTAATTATTGATTCATGGAGTGGTCAAACTGACCAGACACTGTACGATAGTATCTTCGTTGACGAAATAAAAGCCGGCCGTGGTGGCCGAGGGGACTGAGGCGCTTCAGTCACGGTCTACACGGCCACTACGGTCGGGGGTTCGAATCCCCCCTCGGGCATGGATATTTGTGCCGTCCAAGTTCGTAAGTAGTTTATAAGCAGTTTGTAAGTTTAGGGACTGATGACCCCGTAGTTAAGTCCCATAAGCTTTACAAACATTTGAACGAAACAAAAGCGTGCACTTTCACTATTAAATTTATTCCACCCAAGTGTACCCCGCTGTGCCAACCATGCGATGTCTATTTTTACCGTCAGGTAAAACTTTTCATTAAGAGACTAGAACATGCTCCTGAATTATTATCAGCTAATCGCGAAATCGCTTCACGAGAAGACTCGATTCGAATACTTTCAGTACTGTTGTATCAGTTCAGCGCACCAGTCTTCGTTCCCATGATTAAATATGCCTGGTTTGCGTCGCAATTAATTGACGACCGAACATTGTTTTCGAATGTGAACGAGCAGTGTTTTCCAGTATCGTTGATGAAAACACCTTGCGCCTGTAAAGCGGTAGCATTTATTAGATGTGCGTGGTGCTACAATGTTCTGTGTATTCGGTGCTTCTATGACAATTATCACCCAGAATTTTGTACAGGTGTTAAAGATAGTGACGATGGCGATAGTGAGTAAATAACACTGCGCAATAAGTGAAATAATCACTTGCTACTGTGTTATTTGCTATTATCCTGAATGTTTACTCAAGCTGTAACATAGGAGTGGGAATAAAGGCATGTATTATGCGCAATAAAACAAGAGAAAGGAAGAAAAGTTAAAAATAAATGACTCGAAGGGGAAGATTTTTTTATTGTCTTGGTTATTTTTTTTAATCGTTTGACTTTTCATTATTTTTGTTTTCTTTCTCTCTATCTTTTTCTTTGCTTAATTATTTTTTATTTTCTTTATATGAAAAGTAGCGATTACAATTTTTAAAAATTGTTCTGCCGTTACTCTGGTAACTCACGGAATTCGGTATCAAATGATCAAAACACTAATGTGCCAGGTAACGTTAAAATATCTTTGATTTTAGGGCGGACACTTAACACAAGTGTATTGATTTGAATTTAAAGGTTCAATGCATCAGTAACAGAGCTGGCACTTAGGATTACCAAGTCACAATCTTAACCTTTAAAAAAACTCCTTCCTACATAACGTAACACGTTATTAACAAATACAAACAACACGTGCACATTTTAGCTGATCAACAAGTAATGGAACTGTCAAAATGACAACTTAGACCATCATATAACTATATGAATGGGAGCCTAGCACCTCGCCGATTTTTTTTATCTATTTGTAGTTCTTGTCCTTGCGGACGCTGCTCGTGTTTGTTCGATTTGGCTCTACGTGTTCTTTGGCTGGCTCAGCTTTTTTATTGCATAGAGCGTTGAACCCTCTGACCGGGCGCGCTGAGCCACGGCTGCCGGTCGATTACACACCACCCTGTCTTGCTGAGCAGTAATCTCCATGTATAAGTAGACACGTTATGCGTGGTAATTTGATGCGAATTTGATCTCGATTTTGTAAGAAATCAAGGCTCATTGGAATAAATCCTTTTAGCCTGATAGTCTTGTGTACCAGCCTCGTCGCCGCTTTTGAGTCTCGTTTCCGTCATAGGTATCGGTGGCCGAGTAGAAAGACCGACACAGGAATAAAGGATGCACGCTTGTGCAGGTAGGAGGTGACCAGCCAGTGGGACTGCAGAAACTAGAAACACTAGAGTAAATTAGAACGAGATATATATTTCTTAGAGACTTAGTAATACTTAACTTTTACATAGTTCTTGACTGCAGAATGCTGATACATAGATTATATAGAGGCCTGCCTACTGATGATTTCTAGTGCCTATCCGGTAGCCAAGTCTTAACTGGTGCTTATCTGATTCCGAAGTGTTGGCTGGTTCCTATCTCAGTCCCAAGTGAACGATGTCGTTCAGTGGTGGCCACGAGCGGGATCGCTCGTGGCTGACATCGTAAGAACGCTGCGCCGTGCGTGCATGGCGGCGCGCGGCGAAAGTAGGTGGCGCGCACTTTAGACTTTTTTTTTTCTTTATTATGGCTTTTGGTTACAGTGACCATACAGCCAGTGGTTATTACATTGACAACATTACAATGGAATTGAGATTCTTACAATGTATAGCACAATATTAATAAGTATCTTACATCATACAGCCTTAGAATAAAAGTAGAAAAATCATATGTACAAGACAAAACAATACATATTTAACAGTACGACTGACATTTGTTATACAACAAAAGTGCAAACAGCATAGGACCATATGAGAGGTGCAAAGACAAATAAGTCAAACTATAATATAAAATCACTTATGCAGTTTCCCGCTGTGCATGTTCAAGGTAAACACACTAGCTCTAAAATTAGAGCTGTATGCCGATGACTTTGAGGTAGTCCTTCAGTAAACTGTACTTAAACTTGTCGAATCCATGAAGGAGGACAGTGACACTTGTGGGGAGGGGGTAACCCCTCGCAACCAGCGTTCGGTAGAATACACTTTGTGCGGCCGTGTAGTTGGTGCATGCCAGTATGATGTGGTTGAGATCCGTCACTGCCCTTACATCTTTGTCGCAATGCCGAGAAGCAATGATTTTCAAACGGTGTAGGTAGGCAGGGTAACATCCATGTCCCAGTCTCATCCGAATGAGAGACGTTGCATGACGTCTACTAAGCGTCATCGATGAAAACCACGGTCGTGAGGAGACATTTGGTTGTATAGCTGCCAGATGTCCTCCCTTAAACGCTTGAGAGAGGTGCCATTCGTGGTCCCAAGTGCGATAGGCAGCTTTTCGAATCGTCGTTCGGAAGTCCGTATATGGAAGCCGCGTGGGGCAGTGTTGTCCTTCCGTAATACTTCTCTTGGCAAGGCGGTCTACTGTTTCGTTATGGAGTATACCTTTACGTCCTTTAATCCAAAGTAAGTGAATGTCTATGCCCACTGTCTGTGCATTTGTTATGGCCTCCAAGACGTCCAATATATATCTATTCGTTCGTTTGTCAAACGTCGGATGTTGTACACTTTAGACTTGTGCGACACCACAGTCTAGAGGAATTCCCTCACAACATACCTGCTACCCTTAAAATTGCATTGGTAGCATACTTGGTGTTCCCCTTGTTAGCCTGTGTTTACACTGACTGACAGAGATGTGGACTACCTGTTGACGGACGCCCTGTGTATGTTTGCAGAGCCGGCGCTGTCTGCGGAGTACCAGCCGACGGCGGCGACGCTGTCCTCGCTGCTGGACGGCGCCTGCCTGTCTGACGGCGACTGCTCGGTGTCTGGCAGCCTCTGTCTGCAGGGCGTCTGCCGGTGCCCGCCGGACCTCACGCCCTCACACGACCAGAGGCACTGTCTCGGTACGTCAGCACACCACATCACTACTCTAGAACCTAGCAACGACCAAAATCGTCATTTAATACCTGCACCACGATGTTCCAAACTAATTGGAATCCAGGACCTAATATCTCGGGTGTCGAGTGGGGGGGAGGGATTGGTTGCAGTTTGGAGAGGGGTGAGTCGTTGGTAATTGGGGGGGGGGGTTACACCTCTGCAGTCGGCTTCATTAAAACAAAAAAAACAAAAAAACAAAAAACAACAAAAAAAAAAAAAAAAAAAAATGCCCCCAAGTACCTAATCCTAGCTGCGTCACTGTGTGTTATCCTTAGCGTACGTTAATTTAACTAATTTGTAAGCCTAGGGACTGACGATAAACCATTTGAAAATTTTTAGTAATCGGATGTTATAGTGTACTCATGACAACGAATTAATTAATTAATTACAATCGAGCATGTATGAAATTAATGAATATTACTTGGTTCATACTAACACTAGAAGGCAGGAAGGAATATAGTAACATTTGTGTTTTCCCTCTTATAAAAACAATGCATAGCTCTATTTGAATACCTTTATTTTCAGTTAACTACGGTCGTAGACGCTACTGCGATACCACAAATGCATATGAGAGCACAAAAAATAAATAAATAAATAAATAAAATAATTTAAAAAAATCAAATGTTTGTAAATCTATCGGACCAAACTGCGTGGTCATCAGTCCGTAGCTTACAAACTACTTAAACCTAGGTAAACTAACCTAAGATCAACACACACACCCATTCCCCAGGGAGGACTCGAAACTCCACGGCGAGCAACCGTGAGCTCCGCAGCGAGACGCTTTAGACCGCTCGGCTACTCCACCGCGGCCCTGTGAGAGCAATTCAATACTTTACTGATGTCTCTCGCAATTAAGCTTGTTTGAGGGTATCGAGGAAATGGAATATCCACAATTGTATTGTGGGGCCAAACGTAGTTTGACCGGAGCCACAAGCAGTAACTTAGAAATTGGTTCGATAATTTATTCTTGTCTATCGGACATAATTAGGAAGCTGAAAATAGCTGTTGAAGGAGGATTCGAACATCTGACGGGAAGCAGCCACGCACTCGACAGCATGGTGCCTTTCAGCGCAGGGCCATTTCCGCGCGGCTGGGCCATACATTCACAATACAAACAACAGAAATGCCTTTGCTACGAGTAATCCCTGGTAAGACGAGTAAAGGAACAACCAATTAGTAAATAATACAAGGCACGTTACAGATACGCTTATATGGTTTGGCCTCATTAAAAGAATAGCATCAGAAAGATTCTCTGGAATAGCCCTCGAGCTAGTCTGAGACCAGCTAGAGGACTACGAACAAAATGTAAAGTCAAAGAGAAAGAATATGTGAACGGAAATGTAGAACAAAGTAGTAAAACCCCTGACAGTATCGTGGTATGCCCTGCGGCTCTGCTACCGCCTTGGACGTTACTCAGGGCTACTATGACGCTAAGTAGCCTCAACTGTGACCTTTTCTTTATGAGGCTTAACTGCGGGGTCATCAGTCCCTAAACTTACAAACTACTTATCAACTAGCTATCCTAAGGACGGCACAAATACCCATGCCCGAGGGGGATTCGAACCCCTGACCGTAGTGGCCGTGCAGACCGTGACAGTCCCCTCGGCCACCGCGGCCCAACTGTGGCCAACACATTGCAAATCCAGTGGTGGACGTCCTGAGACTCAATAGCGCACGGTCGCATGTGGCTCATGTCTGCTCTTGACGAAGTCAAGGACGCTTCTGGGCGTGTTATTCCACGTGTAGTCGACGCCAGAAAACATTATACGAGTGTTCATAAAGTATCTTTCTCGTGAAACACAGCTAGCTGTTTACTCATATGAAGTGATAAGTGCTATCGACATGTTGTTGTTGTTGTTGTGGTCTTCAGTCCGGAGACTGGTTTGATGCAGCTCTCCACAATACCCTATCCTGAGCAAGCCTCTTCATCTCCACATAAGAACGACAACCTACATCTGTCTGAATCTGCTTACTGTATCCATCTCTTGGTCTGCCCCTGCGATTTTTTCTCCACACACTTCCCTCCAACGCTAAATTAACAATTCCTTGATGTCTAAGAATGTGTCCTACCAATCTATCCCTTCTTTTAGTCAAGGTATGCCAGAAATTCCTTTTCTCCCCAATTCTGTTCAGTACCTCCTCATTAGTTACGCGATCCACCCACCTAATCTTCAGCATTCTTCTGTAGAACCATATTTCAAAAGCCTCAATCCTCTTCCTGTCCGCACTGTTTATCGTCCATGTCTCACTCCCATACAAGGCAACACTCCATACAAATGCCCTCAGAAAGGACTTCCTTAGGCCTAAATCAATATTCGATGTTAACAAATTTCTCTTTTTCAAAAACGCTTTTCTACCCATTGCCATTCTGCATTTTATATCCTCTGTACTGCGCCCATCATTTGTTATTTTACTGCCCAAGTAACAAAACTTATCTACCTCCTTTATTGCTTCGTTTCCCAATCTAATTCCTTCAGCATCACCTGATTTTCTTACACTGCACTCCATTACCCTAGTTTTGCTCTTGTTAATGTTCATCTTATATGCACCTTTCAGCACACTGTCCATTCCATTCAATTGCTCTTCCAGGTCCTTTGCTGTATCTGACAGAATTACTATGTCATCGGCAAAACGCAATGTTTTTAATTCTTCCCCCTGAACTTTTATTCCTTCACCAAATTTCTCCTTGCTTTCCTTTATAGCTTGTTCAATGTACAAATTGAATAACATTGGAGAAAGGCTACAACCCTGTCTCACTCCCTTCCCAACCACTGCATCCCTTTCATGCCCTTCAACTCTGACAACCGCTGTCTGGTTTTTGTACAAGTTGTAAATAACCTTACGCTCCCTATAATTTACTCCTGCTTTTTTCAGAACTTGAAAGAGTTTATTCCAATCAACATTGTCAAAAGCCTTCTCCAAATCTACAAAAGCTAGAAATGTAGATTTGCCTTTTCTTAATCTATCTTCTAGGATAAGCCGTAAAGTGAGTATTGCCTCCCGTGTTCCTGCATTTCTCCTGAACCCAAACTGATCTTCCCCGAGGTCAGCTTCTACCAGCTTTTCCATCCTTCTGTATATAATTCGCGTTAATATTTTGCAGCCATGACTTATTAAACTGATGTTTCTGTAGTTTTCACACCTGTCTGCACCTGCTTTCTTAGGGATGGGGAATATTACATTTTTCTTAAAGTCTGAGGGTATTTCACCTGTCTCATACATCTTACACACCAGGTGAAACAATTTTGTCATGGCTGGTTCTCCCAGAGACTTCAGTAGCTCTGAGGGAATATCATCTATTCCAGGGGCCTTGTTTCGACTTAGGTCTTTCAGAGCTCTGTCAAATTCTTCTCTCAGTACTGTATCTCCTATTTCATCTTCATCTACATCCTCTTTCCTTCCTACAATATTGTCTCGAAGTTCATTTCCTTTGTAGAGCCCCTCTATATATTCTTTCCACCTTTCAGCTTTCCCTTCTTTGCTGAGAACTGGTTTTCCATCAGTGTCCTTGATATTCATAGAGCTGTTTTTCTTATCTCCAAATGTTTCTTTTATTTTCCTGTAGGCTGTATCTATTTTTCCCCTATTTATACATTCTTCTACATCCTTGCATTTGCCTTCTAGCCACTCCTGCTTAGCCATTTTGCACTTCCTGACAATCTCATTTCTTAGTCGTCTGTACTCCATTTTGCCTGTTTCATTTACTGCATTTTTATATTTTCTCCTTTCATCGATTAAACTCAGTATCTCCTGTGATATCCAAGGATTTTTTGTAGGTCTTTCCTTCCTACCTATTTTGTCCTGTGCTACCTTCACTATTTCATCTCTCAATTTTACCCATTCCTCCTCTACTGTTTTATTTCCCCCCGTTTCTGGCAATTGTTGCCTAAAGCTCCCTCTGAAATTTTTAAGAACCTCAGGTTCCTTCAATTTATCCAGTTCCCATCTCCTTATTTTCCTAGCTTTTTGTAGTTTCTTTAGTTTCAGCCTACAGTTCATAACCAACAAGTTATGGTCAGAGTCTATATCTGCCCCTGGGTATGTCTTACGCTGTAGAACCTGATTCCGAAATCTATGTCTTACCATTATAAAATCTATCTGATATCTTCCGGTGTCTCCTGGTCTCTTCCATGTATACAAACTTCTTTTGTGATTCTTGAACCAGGTGTTTGTTATAACTAAATTATGTTCTGTGCAAAATTCTACCAGGCGGCTTCCTCTTTCATTCCTTTTGCCCAGACCATATTCACCTACTATCTTCCCTTCACTTCCTTGTCCTACTACCGAATTCCAGTCTCCCATAACAATTAAGTTTTCCTCTCCCTTAATTGTCTGAATAATTTCCTTTAGCTCCTCATATATTTCTTCGATTTCCTCATCATCGGCAGAGCTAGTTGGCATATAAACCTGTACTACTGTTGTCGGTGTTGGCTTCGTATCTATCTTGACAATGATAATGCGATCACTGTGCTGGTCATAGTAGTTTACCCGCATTCCTATTTTCTTATTCATTATCAATCCTACTCCTGTGATACCCCCAACTGATTTTGTATTTATAATCCTGTACTCACCTGACCAGAAATCCTGTTCATCCTGCCACCGAACTTCACTAATCCCCACTACATCTAACTTCAACCTATCCATTTCCCTTTTTAAATTTTCTAATTTTCCTACTCGATTAAGGGATCTAACATTCCACGCTCCGACCCGTAGAATGCCAGTATTGTCTTTCCTGATGATCACATCCTCCTGAGTAGTCCCCGCCCGGAGATCCGAATGGGGGACTATTTTACCTCCGGAATATTTTACCCGAGAGGATGCCATCATCATATGTTCATACAGTAGAGCTGCATGTCCTCGGGAAAGGTAACGGCTGTAGTTTCCCCTTGCTTTCAGCCGTTCGCAGTAGCTGTGTGGCAAAGCCACATTAGCTGATGTTACAAGGCCAGCTCAGTCAATCATCCAGACTGTTGCCCCTGTAACTACTGAAGAGGCTGCTGCCCCTCTTCAGGAACCACACGTTTGTCTGGCCTCTCCACAGATACCCCTCCGCTGTGGTTGCACCTACGGTACGGCTATCTGTATCGTTGAGGCACGCAAGCCACCCCACCTCGGCAATGTCTGTGGTTCATGGGAGTGGGCTATCGACAAGGGATCTCAAATTGATTCTATATTTTAGGATTACGGTAATGCTGTTCACCTCACTGTACATCACGGGGTCTTCAAATTTTGTGCTTATGGAATATCGATTCAGTTGTTCGAATGGATTCGTTGTATCCTCTCAGAAAGTACACAGAACATAGTCATGAGTCAGTGTAAGTGGTTGAAGCATACCGCTCCCCTTGGGTAAAATACAGTTTTAAAAGACGGTAAACTTGCTCGACTCAGATCGGACAACGCAGTTTTCTATGAAACCACTAAGGTAAGTGAAGTTAATAAAATGTCACTTACTTACGATAATGTAAGAAAAAAATTCTGTTTCCAAAGTTAACAAGTAAGATGCCCTAATCTAGCTCTTACGGCTGAAGGACCTGGGCAACCACTTGTAACAAAACAGACAAAAAGTTAAACTTTGTTGCAGTTCAGCAACGGTGGAACACGATCCAAAAGTCAACAAAATTTCAGCCGTCCAATTGCATAAAAATGGTTTACACGCATCAACCTTGACTCAGGTTTCGGCAAAACCTTCTTCAGAAGTATTTCATTTAGCTAACATTAAAATAGTTGATGAATAAAATGTGACTGACACCATATCATAGAATAAAAAGTAAAATTTAAAACATATCTAAAACATAAAAATACAGAGAGAAAAGAAAACACCCTTGCCGGCCGCGGTGGCCGAGGGGACTAAGGCGCTCCAGTCACGGTCTGCACGGCCACTACGGTCGGGTGTTCGAATCCCCCCTCGGGCATGGATATTTGTGCCGTCCTAGTTCGTAAGTAGTTCATAAGTAGTTTGTAAGTTTAGGGACTGATGTCCCCGTAGTTAAGTCCCATAGACTATACAAACATTTGAACGTTTTTTGAAAACACCCTTCCATACAGTATAGACAAACTGTCTGAAAATACTGTTTATTACTAAAATTGTAAATACTTTAATTTGCAGATAATAACGTACATCAATAGAATAGAACAAAGACAAAGGGTCGTCATCGGCAAAATCACTGCACAATTTTCTGCTGAAGTACTGCTGTCATGATTTGAATGATACAAACATTTCTACCAGCTTAGAAGAGAAAAACATCTACAATAAAATAGTGTAGCATGAATTTAAGACAGAGCGAGGTGGTGCAGTGGTTACGCACTAGACTCGCATTCTGGAGGGCGGTGGTTCAAATCCACCTCCGGCCATCCAGATTTAGGTTTTACGTAATTTCCCTAAATCTCTCCAGGCAAACGCCGGGATGGTTCCTTTCAAAATACAAGGCCGATTTCCTTCCCCATTCCTTCCCCAAAACTTCGAACGTTGGCTCCGTCTCTAATGACCAAGCAGTCGACGGAACGTTAAACTGGCGTATCAAATACCTACACATGATCGAACAGGAAATGAACATGACCAATTTCCATTGGATACCGCTGTGCTGATTTGCTGTAAGTATGGCAAGTGCGTCCTTATAGCTCATAACGCCGGTCTGCTAGAAGCGGGGCCCCTATTGCTCGTTCGCACACGAGAAATCGTGACAAACTAAAATACTGAACTTGTCTTGCTCCTTTTCCCCACTTTCCAAATTGCTTGACCGCCGTTTACCAGCCAATGGGCAAAATGTTGTGATTTTGGCTCCAATGATGCATCTCCTAGCTCCCGCTTGCATTTCAGGTCCCATCTGCCAATGCGAGACTGCCTTACATGAAAATACAGGGAAAACCTGTGAGGTCTCCTGGCAGCGTTCGCACAAGGAGACGGAGCCGCGGCGGAGTGTCCTAGCATATTGAGGCGCTATGCTCCGATGCGCGAGGCCGTTCCCCGTCGTGGGTTCGAATCCTCCCTCCGGCATGGATGTTAGTTCATAAGTAGTTTGTAAGTTTAGTGACTGATGACCCCGCATTTAATTCCCATAAGAGTAACATTTAACAAGGAGACGGAATTTTAGGAAGTTTTGCTAATAACGGGACTTCCGCGGGTTCAGTGTGCTCCATCAAAAGCTGCCGCCCCACGGCTGACGTCGCCAAAGGGTAACACCTCCGCCCAACAAGAGTCCGACTACCAGGCTATCGAAACACTCCACGCGTTCAGTCGACCTGTCATCATGTGTTGCAGCTGTCTCTGGTTTTTGGCGAGCACTACCATGTCGTCTACATACTTGATGGTGTTGATCAGACGTCCGCATCCTTTCAGAGTTTCTCTCGCCAGCATTTGTCTATTTAGGTTGAAGAGACTTGGCGACAGAAAACATCCTTGTCTCATTCCCCTTCCTATTTCCATGCTGTTCGTTTCTCCACTTTTCAGTCGTACTTTCACCCTTTGTTCCAGGTAAAAATTCCTAGTTAGTCTGCGATCTCTCCAGTTGATACCTATCTCCTTAATTGACGTTGTCAAAGGCCTTCTGCCAGTCTATAAAACACGCGCAAATTTCTTCGATGACGGCCAAAACTCTCTCCGACAATATCCTCATCATGCCAATGGCGTCTCTGGTCCCTTTTCCTTTCCTAAAGCTAAACTGGTCTTCTCCCATCACTTCTGCACTTTTATGTTCTAACCGTCTATTTAGTAACATAAATAGACGGTTAGAACTGAGAGCTGTTACTGAGAGCAATTTAAGAACCTCACTAACCCTCAGTTCATCGGTCTGGATAACCATCTTTTCTACAGCCACGGAAACTCAAGCCTCTACTGAGCCAACAGCAACATCCACAAATGCCACTGAAGGTTATGTGCAACGCTGCTATTACCCTCCTGACTATTCCCGAGATTTGTGAGTAAACATTGTTCATTCAAATGCAAAACAAATAGACTGAATAAGAACTTCATCATAAACGAAATAAGGTTGATATGCACTGTAGATCGTCGTTGGTGTAAAATTGTGAGAATCAAAGCTTGGAAAACTGGTTGCCACGTCACTTCGTTACTGACGGGAAGATAGCGAGTTATATGGAAGTGATACCTGGCGGTCACTACTAAAGTGCTATAGAGCTGTTACTGATCCTTATCTTTATAAACGATTTAGGAGACAATATGAGCAGTTCTGTAACCTGTTCGCGGATGATGCTGTAACCATAAGCTCAAAACAAATTGCAAAACTATATATGTGAGGTGCGGTAACGACAATTGACCCTGGATAACTGAAAGTGAGAAGTCATCCCTATGCGCAAAAAAAGTCAAGTAGAAATGCCGTATCTTCAACTAAATACCTAGGAATTTATATTACGAACCTTAAATTGGAAAGATTATAGTGAGAATATCGTGCGGCAGGAGTACCAAAGGTTGCATTTCACTGGCGGAGCACTTACAAGCTGCAACAGTGCTGGTTGGTTGGTTTGATTTTTAAAGGGATTAAACGGCTACGGTTATCAGTCCCTGCAACAGTGCTACTAAAGAAATTGCCTACACTACACTTGTACGTCCTATTTTGGAATCCTACAGGGTATTGGGGGATGCTACTTGGCTATGATTTACGAAGGATATAGAAAAGAGCAACTCTTTTTTTTTTTTTTTTTTTTTTTTTTTTTTTTTTTTTTTTTTTTTTTTTTTTTTTGTATTACCTTGATACTGGAGAAAGATTGTTGGGTTGAAATATTTAAAGGAAAGGTGTTATTGGTTGCGGCGAGATTGCGTAAATTATCACCACCTTTCTTCTCCAAATGTAAACATAGTTCTTTAGCACCCACCTATACAGAGAGACATGATCATCTTCTAATATACTAAAGTTATTGTTTGTTTGTTTGTATTTTATTCACGGGCATATCGTACATCCTATTGCGATAAAATTTTTGTCAATTCATTGCTTATATTCGCGCGGATGTAATAGGCTTACTAAAATTAACTTCTTATGGTGCATGGCGGAGGGTGCTTTACAATTAGTTAATTCGTTTCTTACGCCTCCACGCTGAAATGGCTCGACGGATATGAATGAAATTTGGAACAGAGGTAGCTTATACCCTGTTAACACTTGGGCTACCTTTCATAAGCGACCGTTTGGTGCGAGGAGGAGCGTACCTTACAGTGGATGCTACTCCTTCATGCTGAATGGTATGGACAGATTTGATTGAAATATGAAAAGGAGATAGCTTATGCCCTGCATTAATACATGGGCTGCCTTGGTAAGCAACCGTAGGTGCGTGGCGGAGGGTTAGTTACAACAAATATCAGAGTTGTTTGACTAATCAGTGTGGAAGTCAGCTGTATTTATTAATTATTATCTAATATACAAAATGAATGTTTGTTTTATTGTTCGTATTTTATGCTCTGGCGTAATGTTCATCCGATTGCTATGAAACTTTGCCAACATACTGATTGCACTTTGGTCAATGTTATAGCAATAATTAAATCACTGTACGACGCATGATACAGGAGGTAAGACATTACGAACGCTAATATGCCTGAAAAACTGCCGTATTGTAAATGACATTTAAATTTCATAATTCTTTGCTACGACATGTAGTTTCAACATTCTTTTCAGACAGTATCGATTTATGCTAATTAATAGACCTGCAAAAGTATTTCATTGTACGATTTGTAGTGTGCGAGATATGACATCATAAACTCTGAGACGCATGGGAAACTGCCGCATAGTGTTTTTTCGTACTTTGGTTCTGCCGTACCGTGTTTTCGATTGCCGTGAAACTTAGCGCACCAGATCTTTGAAAGAGAAAGTCACTGTCTCCGTAAAAGTTTGCATGGTGCATGACAGAGGATACTTTACATACGAACTTCGACAATATCTACGGTTTCATTACGATCTTCATGAAATTCTGTAGACATAATTTCCAAAGCAAGTGGAACGTCACCAAATTTAATCCGGTACATTAGGAAGGGTACTTTGCAATAAACTTTAACAGCATGTCACTAATCACTATGAAAATTAAGAGATATATATACATGTGGCGTCTGTTCCGAAAGAAAAGACGTTACTGCTGATCCTACAGTTGTTATTCTTTCATATTCACAGAATACATGACATCAACTGCGAATGGGCAAAGCTGAAAATGTGTACCCAGCCAGGACTCGAACCCGGGTCTCCTACTTTCCAGGTTATTGCGCTGACCACTACACCACTGGGGACACAGTGATCAACGCACCTGCAAGGACTACCCAAGCAAGCCTCCTGTGAGACTCAAATTCTCGAGTCCCGGCTGGGTACACATTTTCAGCTTTGCCCATTTGCAGTTGATGTCATATATTCTGTGAGCATGAAAATATTAACAGAGTTATGTAATATTTTACTGATGGAGGACTCAATGGACAGATGAGTTGGAGGTGGAGATTGAGATAGAGACGATAAGGTGACAGAGAAAGGGGAAAATTGAAATGGACAGGGAAACGACAGGGGGATGAACAGAGTGAGAGTGAGAGAGAGAGAGAGAGAGAGAGAGAGAGAGGGGGGAGATGAGTAACACAGATTGAGACGGTCGAGAGGAGGAGATGGACAGAGAGAGAAGGTGGGCAGAGAGAGAAAAAGAAAGGAGAGATGGACTAAGGACTGGAGTAAATAAGTACCCGAGCGGCGCCGGGTTTTGCGCCGTTAATAAAATGAGAGAAATTAGATCGAAAACGGAAAGAGCACTGACTCACACAATTACAGGCCAATATCGTTGACATCAGTTTCCTGTAAATTTTGGAGCATATTCTGAATTCGAATATAGCAATTTCCTTGAGACGGAAATGCTTCTATGAATCAGCACAGGTTTAGGAAACATCGTCCATGTGAAACTCAGCTTGCCCTTTTCTCACATGACAACTTGCGAGCCATGGATGAAGGGCAACAGGCGGATTGCGTTTTTCTTGACTTCAAAAAATCGTTCGACGCGGTGCCACATTGCAGACTGCTAAAGAAGATACGAGCTTATGGAATAGGTTCACAGATTTGTGACTGGCTGGAAGACTTCCTAAGTAATAGAACGCAGTACGTTGTTCTCGACGGCGAGTGTTCATCAAAGACGAGTGTATCGTCAGGCGTGCCTCAAGGGAGTGAGATAGGACCGCTATTATTTTCTATCTATATAAATGATCTGATGGACAGAGTAAGTTGTAATTTGCGGCTGTTTGCTGATGATGCTGTAGTGTATGGGAGGGTGTCGTCTGTGACTGTAATAGCATACAAGTTGACTTAGACGAAATTTCTAGTTGGTGCGAAGAATGGCAGCTAGCTCTCAATGTAGAATAATGTAAGGTGATGCGCATGAGTAGAAAAAACAATCCTATAATGTTCGAATACAGCATTAGTAGTGAACTTCTTGATGCTGTCGCGTCGTTCAAATATCTAAGCGTAACATTGCAGAGCGACATGAAATGGAACGAACATGTGAGGATAGTTGTGAGCAAGGCGGACAGCCGACTTCGGTTTATTGGGAGAATTTTGGGAAGATGTACTTCATCTGTAAAGGAGACCGCGTATAAAACGCTTGTACGACCACGTCTTGAGTATTGCTCAAGTGTTTGGGACCCGCAGCAGATCGGTTTGAAGGAAGACATAGAGGCGGTTCAGAGACGAGCAGCTGGGTTTGTTACTGGTAGGTTCGACCAACGCGCGAGTGTCACGGAAATGCTCCGGCAAGTCAATTGTGGATCGCTGGAGGAAAGACGACGTTCTTTTCGTGAATTTCTGTTGGGGAAATTTAGAGGGCCGGAATTTGAAGCTGAGTGTAGTACGATCGTGCTTCCGCCTACTTATATTTTGCATAGTGGTCTCAAAGACAAGTTAAATTAGGGCTCGTACGGAGGCATATAGGCATTTTTTTCGTCGTTCAATTTGGGAGTGGAATAGGAAAGGAAATGCACCTTACGGTGAATTGCGGAGTATGTATGTAGATGTAGTAATGCTTCCGCGTGCTTTTACAGATTGGAATGGTAGAGAAACATTCTGAAGGCGGTTCGATGAACTCTCTGCTAGGCCAACACCGTCTGGATACAAGGCCTCACAACACGTCGGGATCACGTCTCACCGATAGGCTGCCCTCGCAAGCTCACTGGCTTGGCGCTACGAGGCAGTGGGCTGTGTCCCAGCGGCCAACCACTCAGCTTGCGATGTCTGCCTCTCGGTGTGACGTGACACAAACTTTTTGTGAGGCCTTGCATCTAGACGGTGTTGGCTAGGCACTTAAAAGTCATTTGGAGAGAAAATTTGTAGACGTATATACAGATGTAGAACACATACTAATTATACTCGTATAAATATATCAGTCTACGGCAGCTCTAAGATACTGGACTTAGGCTATAACAAAACATATTCTTGTTAAGTACGAACTGTAGAAATTTCCTTCAAACAAAGTCTGTGTATGTTAGACTGTGGTGCATGTGGAGTACAGGAAATGATTACATTTACAAATTAATTTTCGAAGCAGTACTGAGGCACAAAATGCCCATTCATGATGAACCTTCCATATCGGTAAGTTTTGTGGCCTCTACGGGCGGCAGTGCCTACGCATTCTCGACTGGAGCCTATAGGGTAAGGTGGTACAATTTCGATCATTTCGGACAAATGTTATTGTAACTGGAAATATATTAATGAAAGATGTAATTTTAATTATAGCGCTAGTTCATGGATGTTTAACTAATATGTAACACAAATATTAGACAATTACAAATGTCGGTATAGACACACAAAAAAGTTACAGAATTGAGAAAAATCGATCGAAAATGTACCACACTAGGTACAGTTCTGATCAGTTCCTAGTAGAATTTTGACTAAGGGCATCTTCCACACAGAAAGCACTTTCTCCGTCAGGCACCAACGCATACTTCGTTGTACCAAACATTGCATTTTGAGTAGAGAATCTAGTCACCCTTAAATAGAAAATTTATAAGAGCTTGTAAGACTAAGTAGCTTCATTTACCTCCTAACGTGAAAAAATGTCTCTCTCCTTAGCACAAAGTGGTATATTCTTGGAAAAGACAGGAAGAGCTGTAGAAACCTGCAATGCTACAATGCCACACAACGAGACATTACGAGACTGAAAAACGGCGTGAAAATTTATGTTTATCAGAATTGTACCTATATCGAATTTGTACCACCTTACCCTACGCCTGTACAGCAGATACTGCCATCACGAACTGACTAGAGAATGAGCACAAGTGTGACCAGTGTTTTTCCATTTCAACCACACCCGCGCAGTGGCCCCTTGTCTATTAGGACGCCACCTAGCTGGCCACGCTTTTTCGTATACGGCCCTGTGCGGCGGTTTTGTCGTGCAGTGGCCGCTTTTGTGGTGCCTCCGCCCGCCTCGGGACACGCTGAACAATGCGGCCACCTTGCTGGTGGCGCCATTGTGTGTCCACCCTCGGCCTTCCGCATACACGAGCGCCGGCTAATCTGCATTTTGCACAGAGCCCCCTCTGTAGCGGGAGACACTGCCGGCCCACCCCACTTCCTGCCTGCCGGCGTCTAAAGAGGTGTCGCATTTACCTGCGAGGCCGCGCCACAATTAGTCGTCAGCCATAAATGCCTCCTCGGGTGCTGCTGGCTGCAGAAGCTTTCGCACAAAATTCACCGTTTCCATGGTGGATCTGATGCCAGAATCAACGCCTGCATTGCCGCCCGTAGAGGCCACGAAACGTACCGATAAGGAAGGTTCATCATGAATGAACACCTTGTGCCTCAGTACTGCTTCGAAAATTAATTTGTAATAATTTCATATACTCGACATGCACCACAGTCTAACATACACAGACAATCTCACAGGTTTTTGTTATACGCCACGATAGCAGCTCTCGAAGCGTCTGGCAAGGTACATCTATGAATACGATATCCACTGAGTATGAATAGTTAAATTTAAATCGATATTGCAGCCCGTAGAGGCCACAAAACGCCGGCCGCGGTGGCCGAGGGGACTGAGGCGGTCCAGTCACGGTCTGCACGGCCACTACGGTCGGGGGTTCTAATTGCCCCTCGCGCATGGATATTTGTGCCGTCCTTAGTCTTAGCTAGTTCATAAGTAGTTTGTAAGTTTAGGGACTGATGACCCCGTAGTTAAGTCCCTTAAGCTTAACAAACAAACAAACAGGCCACAAAACGTACCGATGGGGAAGTTTCATCATGAATTGACATCTTGTGCCTCAGTACTGCTTCGAAAATTTGTAAATGTAATCATTTCATGTACTCACACCACACCACAGTATAACATACACAGACAATCTCACAGATTTTTGTTATACACCACGATAGCAGCTCTCGAAGCGACTGGCAAGGTACATCTATGAATACGATATCCACTGAGTATGAATAGTTAAATTTAAATCGATATTAAGGTAAGATCAGAATCCAAATTTAAAAAAAAAGCAATCAATTTCATATTTTTTCTACTGTATAAATATTTGGACTTTCCTGGACATATTAGTGCATAATTTTTGTAAAAGAATTAAATATATTTTAGTAGGGTTTTATTTATTTATTTTTATTTGACACACTTTGTCGTCCTCTCAGTTTGTATTGAAATTTCAGAAACTACATGCTGTAGAAGGCTGTGTTTTTTCTATGTTATCTTTGGGTTTGTTTACCAAGTGTAGTGACAGACATACTTATATTACTAGACTGCAATGATGTCTATACTATCCGGATGTTGAACTTCAGCTGTTTTAGCGTGCCAGCCATAGATATTCATATTTAGTTCCTTGCCGAATTCAAACATGGCTGCTATGAAGCATTACAAGAAAAAGAGAAGGAAATATGTTTCCACTCCCATATCAGCCTATTACATCAAATACTGAATTAGATTCCAAATGAAGAGGTAAGCAAGCAATTTTTTGTCATGTAATAACTGATAGAAACTCGTTTGCCAAATTTAAACATGGCGGACGATGCGAAATCATGTGCAAAACACATGAATGTGCAGGCATGCTGCAGTTCTATACTCAGACACCAGAGTTATACATCCAGTTTGTATAGAGATCAGTGCTAGACTGGCAAACGCCCATCTGCGACTGAAGCCTGATTTCGCCATCTTGCCTTACCTCATGTCAAAAAGTTTCCGTACGGTACTGTTATGATCTTCTCATATGATATGACGTTGTAAGTTTTACTCGTTCGTTTGAACGTGATTTGCATTTGAGCTAATACTTTTGCAATAATTGATTGTAACTCATAGGCGTACATTGTCGAATCGTGTTATGAGAAGAACATGTTACGTACGGTTAAATTTTACTTACTGACCAGGCAGCCTCGCGTGATTATGTTGGCAATCATTTAACGTTGCCAATCGCATGACGACGGAAAGTTTCGTCATGAAGGTTTGTTTACGAGGTAAATTACTTTTACTGTGTGAACAAGGGATACAAACAAGAACCAGTCAACAAGAGAGGAGAAACAGCATTTTTTTTTTACTTAATTGTCTGTACGAAACAGTAATCATGTCACTCGGGGTGTGGGTTTCTAAGAACATTAATACCATGTCGAGGGCTTTCTGCTATTTGGTTCATGTTGCCAACATAATCATGTGAGGCCGCTGGGATGGTAAGTAAAATTTTACCGTTGCATACAGTTAAAACACTGTAGTTAGCTGAAAACGATTCAGAAGAACAGATATATGTCTTATTCACGACAAATAGCACATTTGTAACGGTCATACTATTAAGAAAAAAAGCCGAAGTTGATCGAAAATGGTAACAGAAAACACGACTCATTACTGTATGTCTCAAAGTAGACTCTAGATGTCGTAAGAACTGCCAAATGAAGAAGAATACGTGTTATCCACGATAAACAACACTTTTATGATGGCTCATAAGACTGAAAGGAAATCAGAAATTGAATGAAATTGGTACAGACTAATGAAAACAGGAAATCAATGCAACCCATTACTGTTCGTGTCAAAGCTTACTCCAGTTGCAAAAATTATAACCATATGAATTTCCCATATTACAAAAGTCTAAAGACGTCAGTTCATTGGTACTTTTACGACTGTTTTTTATAATAACACAAACGACTGCTTACACGTTTAGGGTATACAAATATGGGGGCGAGACTTCACTGACACCAATGATACTGTATACGGCATTACCAGTCAAGTAATATATGTCTGTGGTGTTGTAGTACTGATTATCTTTGCTCATATGCTTGTGTATCTTTGAAAATATTTACATATTTGATAGTTTGGTGCCGGGCGCGGTGGCCGCGGGGACTGCCGACCGCGGTGGCCGAGGGGACTGAGGCGCTTCAGTCACGGTCTGCACGGCCACTACGGTCGGGGGTTCGAATCCCGCCTCGGGCATGGATATTTGTGCCGTTCTAGTTCGTAAGTAGTTCATAAGTAGTTTGTAAGTTTAGGGACTGATGACCCCGTAGTTAAGTCCCATAAGCTTTACAAACATTTGAACATTTTTTTTGCCGCGGGGACTGAGGGTGCTTCAGTCACGGTCTGCATGGCCACTACGGTTGGGGGTTCGAATCCCCCTCGGGCATGGATATTTGTGCCGTCCTAGTTTGTTAGTAGTTCATAAGTAGTTTGTAAGTTTAGGGACTGTTGACCCCGTAGTTAAGTCCCATAGACTATACAAACATTTGAACTTTTTTTTTATTTTTTATTTTTTTTTTTATTTTTTTTTATTTTTTTTTTTTTATTTTATTATTATTTTTATTTTTTTTTTTTTTTTGATAGTTTGGTGCGTTTACAGTGGAACAGTTGTGTGTTGTTACTCTTACTAAAATGACAAAATCAAACGGTACCTACAAGAAATGACACAATAAAGGAAACAGGTACTGTAGAACTTTACCAACTTTATAGTCAATTGGTGGAATATAATTGCTGTAATGGCGAGAAGACTGTTCACACTCCTCCCAGCGCGTCGAAAGAAAATTGCAAGCTCAGAGTGAATGACATACCTGTTCGTGGAAGCAATGGTGTAAAAATAATTATAGATTTGAATATTTTAACTGCAGTGTTGAAACAGAGTATAGCATGCAAGTTATGTGGTGAACGTATAGTGCTTTCAGAAGATGTGATTGCTAGGAATGGAATAGTCTGTACACTTAAAGTTATATGCACAGATTGTGGTGTTGATAAATCATTTCTAACTTCTGCCAAATGCTCACACAGTGACCTATATGAAGGTAATATGAGGTTAGTATATGGACTTAGTTGTACTGGAAAAGGTATGAGTGGTGCTAGACTACTTTGTGCTCTCCTTAATCTACCAAGCCCTCCTACACTATATGAGAAGTACACTGATATTGCTGGCAACTGCACAGATTCTATTGCAACAAAATCTATGAAAACTACAACTGTAGGATCAGTCAATGACAATTATGGTGTAACAGACATTAGTGTAGTATTTAGCAAAATAGGGGCTACACATCCAAAAATGTATTTGCTACTGCAACAAATGGTGATACAGGTAAGGTGTTAGACTTTGAAGGTGTTAACAAATATTGTCAGGAATGTACCTTAGTAGGTGATAATGAAGAGAAAAAGAATGTCCATAGGCCCTTGTGTACTGAGAACTATGAGGGATCAAGTGGTGGTGTGGAGGTTGCAGCAGCTATGGCTATTTTTTATCCATCACAATCAGCGCGAGGTGTTCGATACATGAAATATCTGGGAGACTTCATCACTGTTTTAAAAAGAAAACATTATGATGACCATTTTACAAAGCTTTTAGACGAAGAAGAATCAGATTATTAACCAGGCTGCTTTTAACCCGTTTCCATAGTCTTCTACCTAAAACTTTATTTATCTCAAAACCGTAAATTTTCTGTCCCATTTTATCTTGAACCAATAAACATATTAACATAAAATTGCACAAACTGTTGGTATAGAGGAGGTGATTGTATGGGTCTACAGTCAGTGCCTTGGCAGTTATATAACTGATGCTGTGTTCATAAAACATGATTTTTTTTTTCAAATAAAGAGGCATATTAATAAAATTAATAAATAAATAAAAAATATAAAAAAAGATTCTCAATTTCCACTATGTGTATCTATCCCATTATAGATCAGTGAACTAAATACAGTCTGATGAACTGGTAAAAATTTGGTTGTGATATCCTCAATAGTTTTACAAATAATGGGTTAAGTGTGAACAGAAATTAGCATTGTCGGCATAGTGGGTCGCATCTCAACTTAACGTACTTTTTACAATATGGGAGGCATGGAGTTCCACAAAATCGGTAATAACTACAAACTAACTAAATTACAAACGTCATACTAGATTATCAGAGCAGTCAAACAAACATAAAATACGACAATGGACTGTGAATACTGTAGAGTGCCTTAGTATTCACAGTCCATTCTCGTATTTTATGTTTGTTTGACTGCTCTGATAATCTAGTATGACGTTTGTAATTTTAGTGAAATTGAATCCTGGTGTTTTCAGCCAGATTTATTTTATTTGATGCTGTTGACTAACCAGTTTTAATACATTTTTATTTATTTATTTATTTATTTATTTTATTTATTTTTTTATTTAGCCTGATCAGATTAGGGCCATCAGGCCCTCTCTTACATCGGACCAGGGTTTTTCACATACAGTATTTCTTTACATTTGAGTTACCTATAACATACCAACGATTTTTACAGATAAGCAATTAATAACATAATTTATAAAAGTTAACTACATGTAAAAGGATGTAAAATAAAAGGTGTTGACTTAATTCTAATAGGATTAATACTAGTAGTACCACTGATACACCTTCTGCTGCTGTTGGTGTAATAATAGAAGTAACAACATTGATATTAGCAGATACAGGATGTACTTTTGAATCGAGACTGGTGAAGGCAAGGCGAATTCTGACAAAAGGAAGTTAAGAAAGCTGTACCTGGCGAGAGCAATGGCAGTAAGAGAATATCTGGGAGGAGGAATGGATGTGACGTACCTGGACCGTAGGGTATTAAAGACTGGCGTAATTATTGCTTTAGTAGATAATCCATTAACTGTCGTTTGAAGCTGGCAGTGTTATTCAGTTCTCTGATATACTGAGGTAGATGGTTCCAGAGCCTCGTTCCTGCTACTGAAAAGGATTTTGAGAAACCGGCTGAGTGATGGATAGGGACAGAAAGGGTTTTGCTCTGACCCGAACGAGTAGTTCTGTTATGTTGATCAGATAAGAGTGTTAAGGTCGAGGAAAGATATGAGGGACAGTGTACGATGATAAGAGAGTAGAGGAAACAGAGTGTATGAAAATCTCTGCGCTTGTCAGCACGGAGCCAGGATAGTTGCATATAAGATGGTGAAATGTGATCAAAGAGACGGATGTTACATATATATCGAACGCAGGCATTCATGATTAGTTCCAGACGTCTTGAGCTTTCCGAAGAAAGACCTTGCAAGATAACATCACTGTAATCAATAATTGGAATTACAAGTGTTTGTATAAGTTTCTTTTCGAGATCGAGAGGAAAAAACTTCTTATATCTCTGTAGGGCATGAAGAGATGCTGATGCCTTCCTACACATGGCGGCTGTGTGCTCAGCCCAATTTAGTTTGTCGTCTATTATCACTCCCAGACTTTTTGCCGAGGGCGAAAAATAGATAGGTGTCTCATTTAATATTAATGATGATTGAGATTCGCGGAATTTGTGGTTAATGAGCCTATGATGTCCTACCAGAATTGCTTGTGTTTTACTTGGATTGAGCTTTAATCCTATATTCTGTGCCCACTTTGATAGTACACATAGGTCAGAATTAAAATTCTCGATTGCTGTCTTCAGGTTTTTTGGTTTTTCACTTAAATACAACTGGAGGTCATCGGCATACATGTGGTATTTACAAAAGGACAAGACCGATGATACGTCATTTACGTACAATGAAAAGAGGAGTGGACCTAATACCGAGCCCTGTGGTACGCCTGATAGTACTTTTCTCCACTGTGACTTTTTGGTGCCGGACATGACGCACTGAAGACGCGATGTCAAGTATTAGCGAGAGATTTAGGCTGCTAAGTTTAGCATGTAAAATGTCAAAGTCCACAGTGTCGAAAGCTTTGCTAAAGTCTAAGAAGCACATAATACTCGCCTCTTGTCTATCCATTGCCTGCTTAAGATCGTCTGTCACTTTTATCAAAGCAGATGTTGTGCTGCGATATTTGCGAAAACCTGATTGGTGTTCGTCAAAAAGGTTATTAATAGTCAAGTAGCTGGTTAGCTGATCATTTACTATATATTCTAGAGCTTTGGATAGTGCCGGAAGAATGCAGATAGGTCGGTAATCAGAGGGTGCTGTGGCAATGTCCTTTTTTGGCAGTGGCTTAACTAGTCCACGTTTCCATGCATCAGGAAAAACACTTGTGGCTAAGGACTGATTAAATATATCTGTTATGATGGGCAGCAGTGGATCAATAATCAGCTTTATCATTT
This sequence comes from Locusta migratoria, assembly GCA_026315105.1. NCBI lineage: Eukaryota > Metazoa > Arthropoda > Insecta > Orthoptera > Acrididae > Locusta > Locusta migratoria. Next base: position 483,938,548 of record CM048745.1, read on the forward strand.
GGATAGTGATACCATCATCCCCAGTATACGCTGATGTAATACGCATAATGGCTTTTTTGACTGTACTTCCAGTAACATGCTTAAAACAAAACTTATCATGGTTAGCGTTGTTTATCCTCTTGATATGGTCAATAAGTGTTTGTTTCGTTTGGTGATCTATTGTGGTGGTAGGCGTTGTGAAATACTGATTTAGTTCCTCAATGGGGACAGTGGGTTCGGCTGCAGTTTTTACTTTTCCAATACCAAGACCGCGCAGGTTTTTCCAGAGGACGGCCGGTCTATTTATGTTGTCGGTTAATGAATGGGCGTATCTGAGTTTAGCATTTCTCGCAGCCTGGCTGACTCTGTTACGTTTCTGCTTGTAGGCGGTGTGGTTTTCAGGTGTAGGGTGCAGTTTGTATGTCCGATGTGCATTGTCTCTGAGATTCATGAGCTGTTTTAGTTCATCAGTTAGTCAGGGTGCAGGTTTCCTTCTCACTTTTTTGGTCTTGATGGGCGCATATTTATCATACAGATGGTTAAGTTTATTTGTAATTTTGTGCAGTTTCTCGTTTACGTCTGGGAGGGTGTCGGAGGTTGGCTCGAAAATTATTTCTAGTGCATCAGCTGTCAGTTCAGGTAAGTTGACGCGTCTTAAGTCACGGTATGTAGTTAGCAGTGGTTTCTTCCTGGGGCATTCTAGCGAGTATGTCATGAAAATTACATCATGGGCAGACATACCAGGTGCAGATGTTTGTGACGTTCGAATTACTCTGTCTGGAAACCTTGTTGCAAATATATCTATTAAAGTGTGGCTATCAGCTGTGTGATGGGTGGGTGCAAGCTGAAGTAAGGTCAGATTCGAAGACGTAAGCATACGCTTGAACTTCATACAGGACGGACTGTTGAACAGAAAATGTATGATGATGGTCCTGGACCGAAACTAATCGATTTTAAGGATTTAATAAAACATCCGATAGTTAAAGATGCATTTTATTAAACACATCGAAAACCTTTCGCATGGATCACCACAGTGTATATATGATATCTTTGTCAGTGCACCACCATCGCTGTTCCATGACTTTTGTATCCTTGGTGCATTTTACTTAATGCTAGAATGCTACGGTGCCTCCCGGGAGTAGCCGAGCGGTCTGGAGCGCCACGTTGCGAATCGGGTGCCCTCCCGCTACGGAGGTTCGAATGGACAAAAAGCTTTCGATTTTACAGTATGCTGGCAATGTGAAAATACTGCGACGTCTCAACTTTTCATCTTCTGGCGAAATTATGTTAATTATATTCCTTTAAACGTCAAATATTTCAAGCAGGCCACTAGAGTTGCGTGAAATGGTCGCGTGGTCTAAGGAGTCATCTTATGGATTGGACGGCAGCTCCCGCCGGGTGTTCCGAGTCCTCCCTTGGGCATTGGTCTGCGTGTTGCCCTTAGTGTATGTTAGTTTATGTAGTTCGTGGGTCTAGGGATACTGAACATAACAATTTGGTCTAATAGGTTTACAAACGTTTGATTTGAATGCCACTCTACTTGAAATCCGAGAGGTCTTATCAGCCACCTAAATATTTCAATTTAATAACAGCTTTTATTGCTGAAGAACAAAAATTAATGCAAATAGGATAGTGAGAACCGTCACGCACACATGCTAACATTCATCTGATCTTCTAACGACACCGTTAACTACCAAATGCTCATACGCAAAACTTTGGAATAACCTTACCCGAACAATTCAAGATCTCCTTCAAAACAGAAGGTTTTTTGTGGAATTCAAAGGCCAGCGTAGTCGATGGAGGAACAAAATAATGGGTTACTGCAGGGCAGTGTCCTGGCCCCACTGCAGTTTAATATTTACACAGACGACCAACCCCTCCGAGTAACACACGAAGCTTCATCTATGTCGATAATGTTGCCTTCTACTTCCAGAGGGAGACCTTCTAACAGGCAGAACTGACAAGTGAGCGCATTCCACCTGAGAAAGACACAGGGATCCATAAAAACTTGGAGTATCTTGGGGATGATTGTAGCTGGAACGCAGTTTTAACCCCAAATACCTTGGTGTCGCTCTTGACCGCACTCTGAACTTTAAGCAGCATTGTCTGAATGTGAAACAAAAACTGTCTGCAAGACCATAGCTCTCTATGCTGCAGGTGAATATACACGCCCTGTCTGGCATAACTCTGCCCATGCCAAACAAGTGAACTTCGCGCTAAATATGAGTCACGTAGACTAATCACCGGGTGCGTGAAACCTACGCCACGGGAAAAACTCTACCACCTAGCGGGTATTGCCCCTCCAGACATTAGACGTGAGGTAGCCGCACGTAGAGAAAGGCTCAAGATATCCAACTCTGACGATAACCCGCTTTATGATCACAATCCTCCTCTTCCACGTTTGAAGTCCAGAAAGAGGTTTATGCGGGCGACAAGTATGACCACTGAACAGATGTGTTCCCGGCTAACAACATGGAACAAGAGGTCCGAACTTCACTGGATACCACCATAAGAAAATCTAGCTGCTGGTTCCACCGAAGAGAATACTGAATCGTCTCCGAACGGGTGTCGCAAGATCCAGAGACAACGTGCAGAAATGGGGTTACCCGAGACCATCAACCCTTTGTGACTGCGGAGTTGAGCAGACTACAGTCCACTTATACCAGTGTGCACTATGTCCATCAAGATGCACCACTGATGATCTGATGTCCGCAAGCCCCGAAGCTGTTACGACTGCTAAATTCTGGGCTAAAGTCGCCTAAACTGTCAAGTTTCTCTAATATTTTCCTTGGTAGCCTTGATTTTCATTTCTTTCACTTCTAAATGTAAACCGATGTAAATTATGACTTATTAACCTTAGTGCGACTCGGTTGCACAGTGGTAGAGTGCCAGACTACAAATCCAAAGGTCGCAGGTTCGATCCCCGCCATGTCCTAGGATTTTTATCTGTCACTTTCCACTTCTTTCACCTCTGGCAGTATTGCTCATGTGAAAAATACCGACTAGCACCGTGGCACTGTGGTTCGGATCCCATGTTAAACTGTAGGTCCCCCTATAACTGGCTGGGTAAGTCAGTTCGAAGGTCGGAGGAAGGCAACGGCATACCACCTCCAAACAGGACCATGCCTAGTAAAGCACTGTGGTGTTCAAACCAATCTTCGGATTGTTGACTGCTTTACCTTATATGTAACCTAGTTGTAACCAGCTAATAGTGATTATTATTCATATATCTATATACATGTACCATTGTGCACTGAAGTTGGATGTTGTGACACGAATAAATAAATACATAATCCGAACTTCAGCGCTCCAGTTATTAATCCTTAGTCCCCTCAGGAGCAATTTCCCTGAACTAAATTAGTTCCTCGATTTTGCCACTATAATTTTGCTAAATTAATTTGGATAGTGCTCTGTTATAATTTGTCCGGAAATGAAAGTGTATTGGGTTCCGTTGGAATGTTCAAATGTTTGTAAAGTAATGGGACCTAACACTAGTGGTGACCTGTCCCTAAAGTTACAAACTACTGAAACTAACTTAACCTAAGAACAAAACACACACACACACACACACACACACACACACACACACACACACACACATGCCCGAGGGAGGACTCGAACCTCCGACGGCGAAGAGCCGCGCGCACTGCAGCAAAGAGCCTTAGCGCGCACGGTTATTCCACTGCGGCGTTTCGATCAAGGAAGGGAGGAACAGTATGCCGAAATTCTTCAAAACAGGTGGTACAGGTCGACTTGCTTATTCTTGTGGCCCACATAACGATCTAATAAAGATTTGAGGTACTCTTGTGAATTATCGGTAATTGTACTCTAAAATTTTTGTGTATAAGGACATCTATGATTATACATCAAACGTGCACGTAGTAAATATATTGATGATTTTCCTTATATGTTATTCCTACCATCTCTAGTTGACATTAATCTTGACATCTGGAGTATGGCTGCTCTATTGTAACTGTATTTCATTTCAGTTTATGAAGTGCCGTCTTTTGATGGCAAGGCTTATATCGAGATGAAACGCCTCAAAGCACACAACAAGCTGAACATTGAGATAGAATTCATCACGTACGCGAACGACGGACTCCTGCTCTACAACCAGCAGAAGGAGGACGGCACAGGAGATTTCGTCTCCCTGGCTATCGTCCAAGGGTAAGTGTCTTCAACTTTCATACAATAAAATGCACCTAACATAGTTTGAAATAACAGATTACTGAGTCAGTAGCTAAATTATTTTTGTAGGTATATATTTGATCATAATTTATGCCGTACGTAACGTTTTAGAGTCGTGTGTTCAGTTTCTTTTGGGGACACGTTGAAGTTTAAAAAAGCAGTATTCAGCGTCTTTTCTTTATTTATTAATATTAGTGAATGCAACAGCAAGCCGTATACTTCTTGAAAACCTCTACTCAAGACAAAGAGATCAGATTTGGAAGATCTTAATTGTTATCGTACGTACTATACTGATAATGCTAGAAACAAGGTTATTATTAGACAATGACAGTGGTACGTTTGCAAAAAAACACGTTGTCGATAGTGCAGCCATTGAAACTTCGTGACAGATTAAAATTGTGTGCCAGAACTGGGACTAGAACCTGGGACCTTTGCCTTTCGCGGGCAAGGGCTCTAACAACTGAGCTATCCCGACACGACTCACAATGCCGCCCCACAACTTTACTTCCGTCAGTACATCGCCTCCTACTTTCCAAACATCACAGAAGCTCTCCTGCGAACCTTGCAAGACTGGGTCCAAGGTTCGAGTCCCGGTTCTGGCACACAATTTTAATGTGCCAGGAAGATTCATATCAGCGGACACTCCGCTGCAGAGTGAAAGTTTCATTCCGGTGCACTCACTGTTTATTGTTATTGTCGCCTCTGTACATTTGCAAACCTTATAATTTTTAATCCCAGGAGGATGGGGAGATGGTGTATATTTTGGTCTTCTGTGATGGTAATACGAAAGCTGTTGTCCATTATCACAGTCGGTATCCTAATCGTAGGAATCCGAGTGCCAACACATTCAGTGGAACATAAATAAGCCGGCCGCGGTGGCCGAGGTGACTGAGGCGCTCCAGTCACGGTCAGCACGGCCTCTACGGTCGGGGGTTCGAATCCCCCCTCGGGCATGGATATTTGTGCCGTCCTAGTTCGTAAGTAGTTCATAAGTAGTTTGTAAGTTTAGGGACTGATGACCCCGTAGTTAAGTCCCATAAGCTTAACAAACATTTGAACATTTTGAACATAAATAACATTGCTGGAAACAATATTCGTATTGAAACTTCCTGGCAGATTAAAATTGTGTGCCGGAACCGGGACTCGAACCTGGGACCTTTGCCTTTCGCGGGCAAGCGCTCTACTGACTGAGCTACCCCGACACGACTCACGATGCCGCCTCACAACTCTACTTCCGCCAGTACCTCGCCTCCTACTTTCCAAACTTCACAGAAGCTCTCTTGTATTCCGAAATGGAAATCGGCAGCTTTATCGCTTCATAAAGTTCAGTGATGAGGCAATCTTTACAACAGGTGGCATCACCAACAAGCGTGACACACATATCTAGTTAAACAAAAATCCCCATGCCAGGGTAATTTCTCAATTTCAACGCAGATTCAGTGTCAATGTCTGGTGTGGTGTTTTTCTGACCAGTTAATGGGGCCGTTTATTCTCCCGGAAAATCTAAATGGTCAGATGTACGGTAACATTTTACGAGAAGATTTACCGCAGTTCCTTGAAGATATTCCTCTGGAAACAAGACGCCAAATGTACGCCTAATATAATGAGGCAACTACGGACTTTCACCATGTGGTAACGGCTTATCTTAATCAAGTTTCCATATCGACATATCCCCAGATTTAACACCCCTAGATTACTGTACTGAAAGTCATCGTGTACGAAGTTAAAATGGAAACCCGATAAGAATTGATACAACGCATTTTCGATGCCGCAACATCAATAAGAAACGACCAAGTGAAATTACGAAATGCTACTCGCGCAGTTGACTCCCGTGTGAATCTTTGCCTTCAAATCCAGCGATTAAATTTTGAACACTTGTTTTAAATCCACTTTGAATGTACGAGATTGCTACAAATTGTTTAAATTAATTGCAATGTACCTTTTTGATACTGAAATCTTACAATATAAGTTTTTTCTGCCGTTTTCATGACTTTTTCTGTTACTGTAGATTCCAAATTATGGATCTGATCTCATTACTTTACTTACATTTTCTTGTTCCAAATAACCTAAGGAATACCCTCTACCAACTGGAGGAATGCCTCGTAACTCCCCCTGTATTTAACGCAAATCACATCTTTGGGAACATCCTGAAAGGGAAACGCAGAGTTAATGCAAAATAATTTCCGAAGAAATGGACAAATCAACGGAAGAATTGTAGAACCTCGCAGCTCGTAATCGAAATAAGAGTTTCAAGTTTTATGTAGTTTCTTGCTCAGTTGTAGTCTATAGGTTACTGGAAGAAAGAAAATGTTCACCTCGAGAGAAACATACGCTTTCATTAGAAAAATCTTTTTCAGTTAGTCACAGCTTCGATTCGCATTACGTTGCGACGTTTCTTCAGCCTTACGTGTTCCTCTCTGAGAGAGTATTGTTCCAAAAGCTGCAATATGTAAGGTAGTATGCAGGCGCCGTCGGTGTCGAGCTTACGAACAAGAGCGAAGGAAAATCCAGGAGGATTGCCCCACTAACGTATGCAGGCGTAGCCCACACAAAATACGCGGAAGTTCTAAACAAGAAAAGAAGCGAACATATATTCGGACTACATGCAGTTGCAACAAAATGTATTGGGTAACGTGAAAAAAGTCCAGGGGTTTATGTAATATTTTGTGCTCGCATTCTTTTCTACAAGTATCATATTACACGAACTCCATGCGCCAGACGTCACACTAAAGACACACGTAAAACAGAAGTGATATCTGGCGTTCCATAGGGAAGCGTTGTAGGTCCTACGAGGGTGAAGGTCGAGGTGAGAGTTTAAAATAGGGAAAGTTTAATTTTTTTAAACTCACAACCGCCAACTGCGAGCAATACTTCCTAAACATGCAAAAACACTGGATCCGTGATTGCTACTGTTTGACTCGTTTTCTAGGGTATGATATCACACGTTCGCAGCTTTCCTTCCCTGCATATGATTAACAAAAAATTTCATAATAAAGTCAAGTTCATGAGAGAAAAGGGTGTACTAACTATTATTTTTGAAAACACGTAAAAGTTCACTTTATGTTGTTTATTTCACAATATTAGAACCCTGTGGCTGGTACGTCTGTACGTTGACACATTTATCAAATAAAGTTATAGCTCGTGAGCCCCCAGAGAAAATGAACATTTGTCGCAAATTGTTTTCACACCATGTGGCTGTCTCAAACACCGTTTATGATCATGCCTATGTGACGACACGTGTTACATTAGAAATCACAGTCACTTTAATTCAATGCGATGCACACCTTGTTCCTCCGGCTAAATATTCACAAACACACAGTAGCACTCGATTCAAATTGATGCAGTCTACGACGAGCAACCACACGTGTTGATTGCCACACACAAAACTAAAGTCCCCACCTGGAGATCCACATGCCGACTGCCTGAGCGACGCTGCCCGGCCAGCAACCCCACTCGCTTCCGACTCGTCACTTCCTGCCCACGCGCGCGTGCACGCCAAAAGTTCAACTGCCTGTTTTTTTCCCCTACGTCATCAACTTCCCCATGTGAGCTGTTCTAACCGACTTCCAACGTACAGCGCTCAGCCAATACATTTCTAAAACTTTACTTAAGATCAAAATAATTACACTACAAATTAAATAAATGTCTTCTTAGGTTTTTATATTGGTATAAACATCCTTTGTACTATTTATCATAATCGTGCAATTTCTTATATCACAGATAAGTGATTTAACTGAATACTTCAAAATAAAATACACAAGATTAATTGAAAATAAAATGAGAAATAGTTAATATATTATTTTTATAAACAAACATTGCCATGCTAGTTGTGTAACTGTCTTGTATTCATTGGTAATTTATTACTTTTCATTGTCAATTAAACATATTACGCCAGATGTGACTATATCAGCTAATGTATTGTTTATTTATCAACAGGCTATTTTGTAATGAGGGCCTTAAAGGTTCCTAACTGCATCGTATTACTTCAAATGCCAGTAGTATTAGAATATTTTATTTCACGCTGTGCACTGCACTGTGCCTGGCACTCGCCATTGTCCCTCTCTCCCCTCGCCGGAAACGAAAACTGGAAAATCCTAACCTGGAACAAGCCGCCAACGTCGGCCTGCTCGCCGGCCTCCCGTCAGCTACAAGCACACAGCAAATCTCAACGTGGAGAATTTCTACCTATGGCCTAACTATAAATGTTGTCACCCAACTGCGTACATACATTGCTACCATAATTAATAAGATTAAAATTGTGTAACATTTAGTGCATTGGCATGGTCAATGTTTGCAGTGAACTTCATACTGTTTAATTATCAAATGCTTTTAATTACCAGTATTTCTATTGGGCGCTAATCTCACAGTCCCCTACTCTTCCTTGTGTTTGTAAACAATTTAGGAGACAATCTGAATAGCTCCCTTAGACTGTTCGCGGATGATGCTGTCGTTAATCGGTTAGTGAAGTCAACAGAGGATGAAAAGCAACTGCAAAGCGATTTAGACAAAATTTCTACACGGTGCGAAAATTGGCAATTGACGCTAAATATTGAAAAGTGTGAAGTAATACTCATGACCACTAAAAGAAACTAGCTTAACTTCAATTACGCGATAAATCAGTCAATCCTTAAGGTCGTAAATTCTACCAAATACCTAGGAGTTACAATTTCTAACCACTTAGACTGGAGAGAACACATAGAAAATATTGTGGGGAAGGCGAACCAAAGATTACGTTTCATTGGCAGAACGCATCGAAGATGCACCAGCTCCACCAAAGAGACTGCCTACATCACACTTGTGCGTCCTCTCCTGGAGTACTGTTGCCCACTGTAGGACCCTCACCAGGTGCGACTGACGGAAGACATTGAGAAGCTGCAGAGAAGGGCAGATAGTTTTGTTTTATCACGTTACCGGGGGGAAAGCGTCACGTAAATGTTGCACGAATTAGGGTGGAAATCATTAAAAGAATGACGTCATTCATTGCGGCGTGATGTTTTTGCGAAGTTTCAATCACCGACTTTTACTTCTGAATGTGAAAATATTTTGCTAGCACTCACCTACTTAGGGAGACATGACCATCCGAATAAAATAAGAAAAATCAGATCGAAAACGGATCGATTTAGGTGTTCTTTCTTCCCGCGCACTATTAGAGAATGGAACGGTAGAGAAAAGTTAGAAAGTGGTTAATGAACCCTATCTCAGGCACTTAAATGTGATTTGCAGAGTATCTATGTAGATGTAGGTGTAGCATTTCCGAATCGACTATGAACGGAAGCGTCGTTGGCTAAACACAGATTACCGATGGAGCAAACTAGCGATTTCGCAAAGACCTTCGTTCAACGAGTTCTATCCTGAAAACTATTCCTAAGTTAATTAGGAAGGGTATAACACCTAATCTCATGAATCATGATGTAGCATATACCGTTAGGACATCTAGGCAACCCAAATCGGAAGCATTTAATGGAGCAGAGTGGACAAGGAAATCGGTGATGGGAATTAGCAATCGCAAATAAATAACAGGAGACGACTCTGACAAAAATTAAACGAAAAAAAGGAGAAAGTGAGATAAAATGTCACAGAATGGGGCAATCTCTTTGTAAACTTATAATTGAGTCACGATAATGGTGTCTCCATGTCAGGAATGCATAAAAATGTGGAGGTGGTAGACTGAGTTTACAAAACTTTGCAGATTGGCGTGACTGAGTGATTACGGATATAAAAAGATGAACCAGGCACTCTGCAACACGATAAACCGCCATCGTAAAAGCTTAGACAGGGAGCCAGACACAACAAAAAGTTTTAAAACCTTCTGTAAACTCGCCTCATTATCAGCATAAATACGGGGCTGATCCCCGCCAACCTTTGCCCTTTAAGCACGCATGAGTACCGCCAGAATGCGTTTATTCCGTGAAATCAGGGGTACAGCGATGCACTAGACTGTTAGCGGAGAGGGAGAGAACACTAGCAAACACAGTGGATGTGTGGACAGACCCTTCAATTCAAAATGTTCAAATGTTTGTAAATCTATCGGACCAAACTGCGTGGTCATCAGTCCGTAGCTTACAAACTCAGGTAAACTAACCTAAGGACAACATACACACCCATGCGCCAGGGAGGAATCGAACCTCAGACGGCGAGTAACCGCGCTCTCCACAGCGTGGCGCCTTAGACCGCTCGGCTACTCCACCGCGGCAAAGAAGGAGGAGGGGATGAACAGAAAGAGGAGAGAACAGGAGATGTGTGAAAAGAGAGGAACAGTGAGTGTTGTGAAGGTGATAAAAGAGATACGGGGGCGGCTCAGGTACTGCAAAAGAGAAACCATCAGGTTGCAAAGTTTTTGCTTGTTATGTGAAAGTACCGATCAAAATAAATCAAATGTTCAAATGTTTGTAGAGCTTATGGGACTTAACTACGGGATCATCAGTCCCTAAACTTACAAACTACTTATGAACTAGCTAAATCTAAGAACGGCACAAATATCCATGCCCGAAGGGGGATTCGAACCCCCGACCGTAGTGGCCGTGCAGACAGTGACTGGCGCGCCGCAGTCCCCAGTACCGATCAATGCAGAGAAAAAAAAATCTACACACTGTTATCTGTACGTATTGAGTTCACACATACAAATCGCTGACGTAAACTTCGTACCTTGTGTCACTGTGTCTAACGTACTGCGAATATTCCGTTCAGTTACCTATAATTCACACAAAATATCACCAAAGTAGACCTGACACAGCAGGAAAAGCAATTTTTTTTTCTTTCTGTGTTACTTCCTTGACGGACCATAGTGATAAGAGTACTGTCATGAACGTGAGCCAGGGAACACTGTATAGCGCTATGTTGATTCCATTTTCGATCACTTGCTTTGCGATTGTTATATGAATGTTAGACAGCATTCAATGGCAAATATCTAGAATACGACCGTTGTGTGGCCATAATCAAAGTGAGGTGGACCACTGATAGTGACCGAGCGAAATATCTGGCGAAATAAGCATGAAATGAAAAAAACTACAAAGAACAAAACTTTTCTAGCTTGAAAGGGGAAAACAGATGGCGCTATGGTTGGCCTGCTAGATGGCACTGCCATGGGTAAAACGGATATCAACTGAATTTTTTTTAGTAGGTACCCTCATTATTGTTACATATTCGTCTAGTACAAAAATACATATGAATGTTTTATTTGGAACTTTTTTTGCTTTGTGATAGATGGCGCTGTAATATTCACAAACATATTTCTCACAATTTTAGACGAACAGTGGGTAATAGGTAGGTTTTTTAAATTAAAACACAGAACGTAGGTGCGTTTGAACTTTATTTCGGTTGTTCCAATGTGATACATGAACATTTGTGAAATTATCATACATTATGAGAACGCATACTGTTACTGCGTGATTAGCTAATTACATCATGACTTCAATAAATGCTCAAAATGATGTCCTTCAACTTCAATGGATTTGGCAATATGTGTAAGGAAATTCCTCTCAACAGCGAGTAGTTCGCCTTCAGTAATATTCTGACATGCATTGACAATGCACTGATTGTCGGTGAATCACGATAACAAATATCCTTCTATTTGCCCCAATGAAAGAAATCCGGGAATGTAAGATCCGGTGGACGTGCGGGCCATGGTACAGTGCTTCCACGACCAATCCACTTGTCATTAAATATTCCATTTAAGACTGCTTCAACTGCACGCGAACCATGTGCCGGACGTCCATCATGTTGAAAGTACATCGCCATTCTGTCATGCTGTGAAGCATCTTGTAGTAAAATCGGTAGTACATTACTTAAGACATCAGCATACATTGCACCATTTAGATTCCCTCCCATAAAGCCAAGATCGCTGATGTTCCACTTGTCGTAGCCATCGTGGATTTCCCGTTGCCCAATAGTGCATATTATGCAGGCTTACGTTACCTCTGTTTGTGAGTGACGACGCTTCGTCGCTAAACAGTACACGAGAAAAAAATCTGTTATCGTCCTTTTAATTTATTTTGTGCCCAGTGGCAAAACCATACACTACGTTCAAAGTCTTCGCCATGCAAATCCTAGTGCATAGAAGTATGGTACGGGTGAAATTTATGTCGATGTTCAATTCTCAACACCGATGTTCTTGAGATTCCAGATTATAGCTTAATTTATCTGCAACTGGTGCGCGGATTAGCCGCAACTGCAGCTAAAACACTTACTTGGGCATCATCATTTGTTGAAGGTCGTGGTTTATGCTTCACATGTGGCTGAAGACTTTCTGTCTCTTTAAATAACGTAACTATTAACTTGGATGATGTCTTCCAGGATAACGATCAACATACATAGCACAGGCCCGTTGGGCATTTTGATCACAATAGCCATACGTAAGTACCATATCGACCTTTCCTGCAATTGGTAAACGGTTCAATTTAACACGAGTAACGAATTACGATGCAAATACCGTCTGCATTGGCAAAATGTGACGCGATACCACGTACATATACGTTTCTGACTATAACAGCGCCATCTATCACAAAGCGAAAAAAGTGTTCCAAATAAAAATTCATATTTATTTACGTACTAGACGAAAATGTAATAAAAATGGGGGTGCATATTTAAAAATGCAGTTGATACCCGTTTGACCTACGGCAGCTCCATCTAGCGGGCCAACCATAGCGCCATCTGTTTTCCCCTTCAGGCTAGAAAATTTTTGTTCTTTGTAGTTTTTTTCTTTTGATGCTTATTTCGTGAGATATTTGGTCCGGTGACTTTCAATGGACCATCCTGTATATGTTTGGGTCAATAATGAAATACATACCTTTAAAATCAAAACATATCAAATGAAACTTATTGTTGTTTCTGGAGGCAGCTGTTACAGTTATTACACAAATTGCTTCAGTGAACTTAGCCCCTCCACCATCCCATACACTTACCGCTCCCTTATGCGTCCTGTCCTCTGCAGTTTCCATCCCGCCTAGATCTTCGCTCCCCCTTCCTATTACAAAATCCTCCAAATCCTCGAACGCCACGCCCTCCGCCTCGCCTACCGTATCCGCCTCCCCTCCCCCACGCGGATCCTATATGACTTTATTCCGTTTCCCCATCTCCTCCAATACCTCAAACACATCCGGATTCTATACACCAACCGCAAGATAGACCCCCACAACCCCCTGGTATTCTCCATCCTCACCAATCCCGGGCCTCTGCCACGCCTTTACCGCTGCGTCCTTCCCACCTTCCACCTCTAAACTGTCCGCATGACGCACTCCGTCCTGAAAGATACCAGTCCTACCAACCCTGACCCCCTCCCGTGGATGAAACGCCTCCTCTTCCCTCCCCCCGCTTTTCTATTCCTATTCCTGCCCTGGAGTTCCTACTCCTCCTCTCCACCCTCTTTCGTTCCCTCCTCCGTGCTTCCCACCCCGCCCCTCTCTACCCCGTGGGGTCCTGCGACATCAGTTTTAACAGTGCCTCGTTCAGTGTTGTGTGTGCAGTGCTACAGTGTGTTTTATCTGCGTCCACCGCTTACAGACAAGTGTCGCACCGTTTGCTTTTAATACTGTCTCTCCGAGTGCTTGCCGTCCTGTTTGTGATGTCATAATGCATGTTTTTAACGTCACCGTGGCTCATTATTTTAACTAACTACGTATGTTTTATTCATCTGTCACAAATGTAATTTCTCCGTTTTTATCGTCTTGTCTATGTTTTAAATCTCCATTGTTTTTACTCAGTTTCATGTTTTAATTCATGTTCATATATTTTACAATCTCTCGGCTGAAGAGCAGTGCTCAATGCTGCTGCCAGCCTACTGACATGTAAATTGTTCAGTTTAAAAATAACAATAAAGGGAACGAAAGTGAACGTCATTAGTGACCGTAGTGCCCTCTTTACATCATTTACCAATACATTTCCCTTGTTACACATTGTGATTTTACGGAAGTAATGTCCGTATAGTCGTGCAATTGGTATAAGTAACGGTATTGTTGGGAACGATCGAAAACGGACGGTGGATGCGGCAGGCGGTTGGAGCGACTGCCAGGAGGCCGAGTGGTGTCGGGTTAAGACGAGCATCCGGTCGGGATTTTTCGAAATCGACGGAAGTCTGCGAAAAGCACGAGCTTTGTTCTCTGAACTAAGCTGTGCGTTTCTTGAGGGGAGCAAGGGAGGATATCGTGAGACCCACACTCCAGTAATTCAGGATAAAATAAAGTGATCTGCAAAATTGTTTACTGTCCCGTCTCTAATGACCACGCTGTCAACGGGACGTTAAACTCCAAGCTTCCTTCCTTCTATATTTACTGCTAACAATTAAGATAATCACGCACGCAAAATAACCAACTATTTAATGCGTTAAAGCAATTTCAACACATACATTTGTAATGGAAATATGGAGACATCATCATATTCTCCACAGCAACACACACACACACACAAAAAAAAAAAAAAAAAAAAAAAAAAAACAAGAGGACAAGCAGCATGATTTACCTTTCGTATATTGAATTTAGTGTGTTGATTTATTGTATAATTTGCGAGTAACTTATGTAAATATTGTGTGGCTTGAGCGGTCCAGCTCATGAAAGCTGGTTTGTCTATTTATTTATTTCAGACCGTCCGTAATACTTATTATGAGTGTCATTTTGTATTTTAATAATATTATATTAGTAACGAAGTTGTGTCAGATGACATGTTTGTACGTAAAGAAATATCTCATGTTGAGATGTATACGAATTATGAGAGGAAGCGACAGGGGACAGAACTGGTGGGGAGTATGTGTTTTGGAGAACGGAGCGAAACGTATATGCGTAAAAGGGACTCCATGTCTAGTCTTGGCAGAAGAAGGACGCTCCTGGATGACAGGAGTGATTCGATCTGGCAGGATGTTAAGATTTGCGCAGCGAACGGTCGCTTCTCGGGTCTCTAAATTTGGTGAGAGCAAGTGTACGCCAGTACAGGTGATATGTGTTTCTGTTTTTTCTTTTTTAAACATGAACTTACGACTGCAGAAATCGTGTTCGGGAAACATAAAGTATATTGAATTGTTGGCAATTTCATGTTAACAGCTCGCGAAATATGCAGTGTTTCTGTGTTTCATAAAGTTATGATTACTTAGTTGGGGAAAAGTGATGCCAATTTATTATCGCAAACAGTGTAACTGGTTAACCATTATATTCTATTTATGATTAATAATTCATCTCACTCCTTGCAATGAGGAGCCAATTTCACTGAATCTCTGACTTTGCGTACATCATTTGCCAACGTTAGAATAAAACAATTTTCATTAATGAACCAGTTATTAGCCGTAATATATCTTATTTGTTTCGCAAATTACAGCCTATGCATAGAGTGTTTTTATGTACAGAAGCACAGGTAAAAGATAATATCTGCAACTAAGGTAGTTGCTGAGGTTTACATTACATTACATTAATACTTGTTCCATAGATCATATGTACGAGATTTCGTAATGATGTGGAACGTGTCAGTTTAGTAAATGTTGTCCATACAAAACAGTAATTTAAGGATTTTTCATTTCCTTCTCAAATTTGTTATTTTAATTTATATATTTTTATAAAGTTTCATCTAAAAATTAATTTAAATTCTATAAAGAGTTACCATTAACACATTCCTTTAATTTGATTTAAATGCCAGTTGGCTATCTGTCAGATTTTTTATGCTACTTGGTAAGAGACCGAAGACTTTTGTGGCAGCAAATTAGATTTAACCTTGAATACTGAATACCACCCTTTCTCCTAGTGTTCTAGCTATGCACACTTCTATTAATTTTGAATTGAGTCGGATTGTTAATAACAAATGTCATTAGTGATTAAATATATTGTGAATCTACAGTGAAGATTCCTAGATCCTTAAATAAATATCTGCAGGATGATCTTCGGGGGCTCCAGCAATCATTCTGGTTACACGCTTTTGTGTAATGAATACTTATGTACAGAATGTTGAATTGCCCCAGAACATGATCCCATATGAAAGCAGCGAATGAAAAAAGGCATAGTAAGCTAATTTACTGAGATGTATATCACAAAATTTTGCAATGACCCTTATAGCATAAATAGCTGAACTCAAACGTTTAAGCAGATCTTCAATGTGTTTCTTCAAATTCTATCCCTCATCCATGTAAACACATAAAAAAATTGTAATAATCTGCCTTAGCTACAGATTTATGTTCAAAGTCTAAATTTATTAATGGTATCATGCCATTTACTGTATGAAACTGTATATACACTGGGCTTTATCGGAGTTTAATGAGAGTAAATTTGTAGAGAACCACTTAACAGTTTTATCGGTTAATTCCTGTCTGGCAGGTGTGATAGCTATACTTGTATCATCAGGAAAAAGAACTAGCTTAGCATCTTCGTGAATATAGAATGGCAAGTCATTACCTGCCAAAACCTTTCTTTGCAGCATTCTTACCTTGGGTGACAAATGAAAGAAAAAATTGTTTGAACAAATTTCAGTATACTAGAACAAAAATTACAGACCGTCAAATTTTTTAGACATGTCCGTCTGATGTTTATTCCTTTCCATGCAGATAAAATAATAGTCTTAAGTCATTAACTTCTTATTTACTCACTTCCTCCTTATGCGGTTCCACTATAATTTCTTCATCTGTAAGTCTGTGTGGTGTTGTTTCATCCTCTTGGAATCATAAAATGTGTATGAGGGGAAAAATCTCATACAATGTAAACAAATCAGATCTCAAGAATGCATAGAGTAATTTTTGTATATAAGACCAAAGGTCGGAGGAAAGGAACGGCATACCACATCCAAACAGGACCATGCCTAGTAAAGCACTGTGGTGTTCAAGACAGTCTTCGGATTATTAACTGCTTTACCTTTTTTAAGACTTTTATACCCTAATAAGGCACTTAAAAATATTCATAATGTAACATGTTATTGTCACATTATTGGGACACAGGAAATTTAATTGATATTGCATTTAGTTCATAATATCTGAGAAATATTGAAATGTACATGGATGTGTATATACTTATAAATCCAGCCAAGCCAGTAAATAACAATTCATTTTTAGTACAGCAGCCACCAGAAGACAAAGAGTGTAGCTGAGAGAAAGTACAGAAAACAGGTAAATTAAGTCCATTCCTAAACCTAACGAATTAAAGAAAGAATATTTATTTCATATTTCTGTGCATTACACAAGTCAATTCATCTTTCAGGCACGACAATCAAATCTAAAAGTTACATTGCTCATGTAGAATTAAACTATTTTTACGTCCGAAGAATGGGACAATGGCCAGTAATGGGTTAAGAACAGCAAAGGACCCAAGACGGAACCTTGTGGGACCCCATTTTTGATAACTCTCCATTTAGAGGAATTAGTTGTTTCATTTGTATCATGTGATCGTCAAAACAGGAGACATGTACGGTTCGATAATTAGGTAGCACGGAGCCAAACTTCTAAATCAGAACCGTACATAGCCTAATACGCAGGTCCTTACAGCGTACAGTCACACTCGCTTTATTCATAGTTGTGATAAATGTAGTGATGGATATAGCAGTATGCAGTGACAAATAGACATTAGCGACTGACCGGTGCTCAGCATTGACTCGGCGCGGTGTGGATGTTTGGTTTCAGACACGTGGAGTTCCGGTACAACCTGGGCAACGGCGTGGTGCGGCTGCGGTCGCCGGAACGCGTGTATCTGGGCCGGGTGCACACGGCGCGCGCGCGCCGCTACCACCGCGACGGCCTGCTGGGCGTGGACGGCGGGCCGGAGGTGGCCGGCCAGAGCCAGGGGCCGCTGCGCGCGCTCAACCTCGAGGGAAACGCCTTCCTGGGTCGCGTGCCCACCAACCACTCCAGGTGACTGACTCCCACTGCTGCCAATTAACTAACCAGTCTCTGCACTTGTTATAAATGAAAACAGACACAAACCGCAAAATATGTATACAGGGTGTTCAAAAATGTTTCTTCAAGTGTTTGTAATTCTATCGGACCAAACTGCGTGGTCATCAGTCCGTAGCTTACAAACTACTTAAACCTAGGTAAACTAAACTAAGAACAACACACACACCCATGCCCCAGGTAGGACTCGAACCTCCACGGCGAGCAACCGCGCGCTCCGCAGCGAGATGCTTTAGACCGCTCGGCTACTCCACCGCGGATATACAGGGTGTTTCACTAAGTGTGTTTGCCTCTGAAACTTATAAAATAATAGGTGACGGGAAATTTTAATGCGGTAGGTCAACACAAGAAATGTTACACTTTCTGCGGAGCTATGAACATAGTTTATTGTATCATTTTCCAAAGAGTTACAGCACAAAGATATAATTTTTTTAATGGAACAATAGTTTTTTCTATCGTGCATTGGAATCGATGAAACCAGCTGCGTCCAAATCAATTTAAACTACATTCCTATCACTGTTAGTTTGGGAGCTACAACCCTTCAAAGTTTCAGGGGCAGATACCACAAACGCTGCGCATAATGCAATGCGCCTTCTAAATGTGGTGCGGCCGAGTTGTAACGTCGCCGGTGTCACGGAGCGAGAAACTTCCTCGATGCCCTGTTAGACTGCCGACTGTCGCCGCACACGGCCGTATACCCGACAGTTGGAGCCATACAAACAACCGGGGCTCAATATACCACAGTTAGTGACATCGGATGACTATGGAATACACGAACAACAGCTCATCGAGGAAGCTTCTCGCTCCGTGACACCGGCGACGTTACAACTCGGTCGCACCACACTTAGAAGGCGCATTGCAAACACACCACATTTAGAAGGCGCATTGCAAACACACACAGTGAAACACCCTGTATATATACAGTCTGCTACAAAAAGGTACGGCCAAAATTTCAGGAAACATTCTTCACATACAAAGAAAGAAAATATGTTATGTAGACATGTGTCCGGAAACGCTTAATTTCCATGTTAGAGCTCATTTTATTACGTCTCTTCAAATCACATGAATCTTGGAATGGAAACAGCCGGCTGCCATGGCCTAGGGGACTAAGGCGCTCCAGTCACGGTCTGCACGGCCACTACGGTCGGGGGTTCGAATCCCCTCCTCGGGCATGGATATTTGTGCCGTCCTTAGTAGTTGCTAGTTCATAAGTAGTTTGTAAGTTTAGGGACTGATGACCCCGTAGTTAAGTCCCATAAGCTCTACAAACATTTGAACATATAGAATGTAAGGAAAGGCGTAGAATTAAAATTTGTGCTGTGGTCGGGATTCCAACCAGGAAGCAACACAACGTACCAGCGTGACTTCAAACACTTTGTTACAGGAAATGTTCAAAATGTCCTCCGTTAGCGATGATACATGCATCCATCCTCCGTCGCATGGAATCCCTGATGCGCTGATGCAGCCCTGGAGAATGGCGTATTGTATCACAGCCGTCCACAATACGAGCAGGAAGAGACTCTTGCATTTGGTACCGGGGTTGCGTAGACAAGAGCTTTCAAATGCCCACATAAATGAAAGTCAAGAGGGTTGAGGTCAGGAGAGCGTAGAGGCCATGGAATTGGTCCGCCTCTACAAATCTATCGGTCACCGAATATGTTGTTGAGAAGCGTACCATCACGTCGACTGAAATGTGCAGTAGCTCCATCATGCATGAACCACATGTTGTGTCGTACTTGTAAAGGCACATGTTCTAGCAGTATAGGTAGAGTATCCATTATGAAATCATGATAGCGTGCTCCAGCAAGCGTAGGTGGAAGAACATGAGGCCCAATCAAGACATCACAATTCCTTCAATTGGGCCAACTGGCGGTGAAGTACAGTACATACTAACGAAGCAATTGGGTATTTTGACAATTGTCTGCACGAATTATTTCAATTTACATTTAAAGAGAAATACTAAAATGAGCTCTAACATGGAAATCAAGCATTTCCGGACACATGTACACATAATATACTTGCTTTCTTTGTGTGTGAGGATTGTTTCCTGAAAGTTTGGCCATACCTTTTTGTTTCAAATGTTTGTACAGCTTATGGGACTCAATTACGAGGTTATCAGTCCCTAAACTTACATACTACTTATGAACTAACTAATTCTAAGGACGGCACAAATATCCATGCCCGAGGGGGGGGGATTCGAACCCCCGACCGTAGTGGCCGTGCAGACCGTGACTGTAGCGCCTTATGGGACTCAATTACGAGGTTATCAGTCCCTAAACTTACATACTACTTATGAACTAACTAATTCTAAGGACGGCACAAATATCCATGCCCGAGGGGGGGGGGATTCGAACCCCCGACCGTAGTGGCCGTGCAGACCGTGACTGTAGCGCCTAAGTCCCCGCGGCCACCTACCTTTTTGTAATACCCTATATATAAAAATGAATTTTTGTCTGTATGTCCTGTATGTGTTCACTAACCATTCATTCGAATGTAATGAAACTTTGGTGAACTTTTCACCACATGCCCACGAAGGTTCCTGACCCAACAATAAAAGAGCACGACACATAGCTGAGGAGGTATGACGTCATAAATAATGATAGGCCACCGCGTGAGAATACCCAGATTTATGCGTCAATTATTGCAAAATGGGGGTATTTAGGGACCTGTAACAAAAGTTTGCAAGTAATTTCGGAAGTTTATGAAGCGTTTTGTAACTGATTCTCCCCCCCCCCCCCCCCCCCGCACAAAATGATGAAACGAAAGGAAGTCTACCGCTCACAACAGTTTCACTGTAGAAGCTGTAAAAATGTCGCCTCAGGCATGACCTTGTATCAAATAAATTTAACATAACAGATTTGCACGTTACTATTTACTTTTGTCTGAGAGTCTCCCTTAATTCTCTTGCATCCAAAATTAAGCAACATGTTTTCTTAATCTCTAACTATATAAAAGCGGAACAACACTCACTCGCTGACTAAACACGAAATCTGGAAAACTACTTCACTTATGAAGCTGAAATTTGGCTGGAATGTAGTTTATAGGTAGAAAACGTCATATAAGAATGTATTTTGTGATAGGTGCATGGCGGAGCATACGTCTCCTACAGACTCAAGAAATCTGCAATTTCACTCTGATCTTCACGAAAATTTGCACGCTTGATCTTCAAATCAAGAGGAAGGTCACGATCTACCTTACGTTTCATACGGTGCATGGCGGAGGGTACTTTTCAGCATAAAAATGGATCTCTGAATACCTTACTCGCGCCATAACTTGAGAACGGCTCGACCGATTTCACAGATCTTTTTTTTTTTTTTTTTTTTTTTTTTTTTTTATCATTATTCTCAGAACAGATGTTATGAAATGAAACTGGAATGTCTGAGAACAAGAAAGTGCGTTTTTCAGTGTGACCGTGCGTTTCTATTGCATAGACGTTTATAGTTTTGTTCCGATATTGATGAAATTTTGCACACTACACCTACAAAACACGGGAAATGTCACTGTCTGTATAAAATTTCGTTCGGTGCATGGTGGAGAATACTTACTTACGGACTTTTACAAAATGCATAGTTTTGCACCAATCTTTTCGAATTTTTGCGCACATGACCTATAAACAAAGACGATTATCACTAGGAACATAGATGTTTGTATGGTACATGTCAGAGGGTATCTTGCAGAAAACTTTGCCGAGAGAGGGAAAGGTGGAAACGAACAGAGAGATGGGAGAGAAAGAGGTGGATGCGGAGAGAGGGGGGAAGGGGATGTGGACTATGAGAGAGTAGGATAAGCAAACACCCGGGCAAGGCCGGGTTTAGAGCTAGTTTTTGTATAAATGATAGTTTTTGTGATTTGTGACTTTTTATTTATAAAAACATAAATAGATCGCTGGTTTCCCAACAATATGTTTTCAAAAAGTCTCTGCACTTGTTGCTAGGTGGTGGTGGAGGGACACTGGAGGAGGTTGAAGCAATTGACCTTTGATAGGAAACAAACACAGTTCATGTTATCTCTCCGTCTCTCTTTGGACTTAGTACGTTTAGGGCCATGTACAACGGGAAACAAAAATTACCCCACCCGAATTGCCAACCCTCACTTTGCATGCCCTACCTCCGAAGTGCGTGTCTTGTAAACTCTAACGGTCTTCTGAGCTTCAAGTTGGTGTTAACATCGTCAAGCAATATAATATTTAGGAGACAGTATAGCAGTATAACAGTATATAGTAGGAGACACTTATCATTTATTTTAGAAAACGTTATTCTAGCACGTAGAAGCGGTTGAGGTATAAGAATTCCACGTGCGCAGTTTACCACAACGAACCGCTTTTTACGTAGGTTTCGTTGGCTGAGTGAATAAGTTGACGGTGTACGAACACAAGGATTGTGACTTTGAGTACAACTGGAGTCATTTTTTGGTGCATTTACAGGCTTTTCTAAATTCCACATACTTAAACATATTCCATTTTGTAATAGCCTAATGTTTAAAAATCTAGACAGATAACAGCCATAGAAAAATGTTGAAAATGGGTGCATGTATTTGTTATTACTTCGACTGCCAAATGGTGAAGCCGTAATGTTAGGCAAAGATAAATATATTAGCAGCGAGGCATAATTTTCTAATTCGTTGCGCGCACTTTACACTAGTTCGTCGCTGTACCTTCCATTATCTGTTGTTCCCAGTTTAATATCCGTTCTTCAACTCCTGTAGGACTATTCGACCGTTACGCTAAAGAGAAAGGACAGATAGCTCATTGATATAGTGTCGGCCTTCCTGGTTAAATGGTGTGCACCGGATGAGATGCCACCATTCAGTACTTTCTTTAATAAATTAAAAATTACTGTTTGTTAATTTGATATCTAAAACTACTCTTCTTTGCAACGAAATATTTATTTTACCACCCATAACAAAAAATAAACATCTTTTGAGGATACTTTTCATCTGACCTTCCAAAATACATCCATTTCAATATTGTTACTATGAACGCGTATCTATCTGATTACAGATTTGATTATTATAAAATAGAATCTTGTAAAAACTTATAAAAGCCTTCATCTCCGCAATTTTAGCGAATTAATATTTAAGATATTACCAACATGGGATCTAAGAAATAAAAGATTCGAACGCGCACCTGCTGCTTTCACATACTGTCATTCTGTTAAACTTTTTTTTCTCTCTCTATGGGTACTGGTCGCTGATCCGGTTTGTTTATTGTTGTTAGATGCATTCTTGGCTCAGCTTTTTTTTATTACAGAGAACGTTAAGCCCTCAGGCCTTAACCATTTCTACGTGCTGAAATAATGTTTTCCAAACTAAATGAAACGTGAGTTAATGTGCAATGAATCTCGACTTATACTGTATCTTAACTATTGTATTGCTTCTGTTTGGCGATGTAAACAGCAAGCTGATGCTGCACAGAATGCGGAGTTGGCAACACTCGCGTTTCTGAGCTTGGCCATGCGCTCTCTGTTCTTGAACTTTAAATTATTCGGGCCTGGTAATGTTTTGTCCCCCAACTGATCCAAAACGAGGATTATAAATGTTGGGATGACTTCACCACCAAATTACAAGAAGTCTGTCAAGGCAATAAAAAAACTGCTATATAAAGTAGTCGAGCATAAAAGATATGAACGTACTGACGTCGTTGCGCTGGAAACTGAGGAAGGGAAGCTATTGAGAACAGAATCCGAAATTAGAAGCGAAATGAGGAACCATTTCAACTTGCTGTTGCATGGGAATGTTGACAGCAGTGATGATAGTGATTGTCCAGCTGAAGAAACACAAGAGATTCTACAACCATTAACTTGGCTGGAAGTCGAGTCTGCTCCGAAAAATACGCGAAACGGAAAGTCTCCAGTGTTTGATGAGCTAAGCTCAGACATGATGAAGGCAACCGGAACACCTGGCCTACAATGGATCTACAGAGTCCTGTCAGTCATCTGGACAAGCAACAAAGCCCGCCGCCATGGCCGAGGGGACTGAGGCGCGTCAGTCATAGTTTGCACGGCCACTACGGTCGGGGGTACGAATCCCCCCTCGGACATGGGTATTTGTGACGTCCTTAGTGTTAGCTAGTTCATAAGTAGTTTGTAAGTTTAGGAACTGATGATCCCGTAGTTAAGTCCCATAAGCTATACAAACATTTGAACATTTTTTGAACAAACAACGAAATTCCAGATGTCTGGACAAAAGGAATCATCATTCCACTGTTTAAAACAGGAGACCGAAAGAATTGTGGAAACTATAGAGGTATCACCCTATACCCTATACCCTAAGCTGCTGGAAAAATTTATAGAATACTTAGAAAGATAGTTGAACCCTTATTAGAAGAAGAACAGCATGGTTTCAGGAAAGGGCGAAGTACTATAGACCTCATCTTTGCGGTAAGGATTTTGGCAGAGAAATATGGGAACATGGAAAGAATTTAGCAATAAAATATGGAAATGCCTGGAAATTCTAAAGGACCCAATTACCTGATTCACAAAGATGCTGTATCAAACTTGCAATAGTAGAGTCCAAATAGGAAATGGTCGCTCTGAATGGTTTGAGACGAAGAGGGGAGTCCAGCAATCACCATTCTTGTTTATTATTGAAATGAACAGTATGCTAAAATCTATTAAGGAATCTGCAAATAAGTCGAGATCACTGGTATTTGCAGATGCTGTTGTAATATGGGAGAAACAGAAATAGAAGTGCAGAAGAACCTGACTGTAAGGAACAATAAATTTAAAGAATTTAGCCTGAAAATCAGCAACACCATGACGGTCGAGATGACCATAAGCAGAGAGGGAACAAGTTCAAACATCTTCTTGGAGGGAACAAAAATTAAAAGAAGTTTCCCACATTCAGTACCTTGGAAGTATTTTCTCCAAGTCAACACAAACTGGCAAGAAATCCTCAACAGAACACAAATTTCTACATTCAAGTTCGGAATCTACTCTGAGACAAAAAAGTACCCTAGGCAGCAAAGTTAACTTTTTATAACACTTACGACATGGAAACTTGTACATTGTTAAAAAAGGATTACAGCAGAATCCAAGCAACAGAAATGAGGTTTATCAGGACTATGAATCAAACTACCAAGAAAGACAAGATCAGAAACAAGGTACCCAGAGAAACAACTGGTATCACGGTCCCTATTGGGAACATCTTGGGGAAACGAAGACTGCAGTGGTATGGCCACGTAATGAGAATGGATAGCACAAGAACAGCTAAAAATACATAAGAATGGAAGTGGGAGGAAGAAGACCAAGAGGAAGGCCAAGGAGACGATGGATAGAGGCAGTTAAATAAGACACAGATGATGTCCAAGATCAAATGTTATATCAAGATCGGATGAGATGGAGAGCGCTTGTTAGCCACACCCTAAAAACTGCAGATTGAAATTGATGATGATGATGACAGACTATATTCCCCCTTCCCCTTGTACTCACGATGCAGTTTCGAGTTGTGACGTAGGAACTGTATACGACAGACTGTGGTTGGAGATATGCAAATCCGATATATCTCAAAATGGTTTCCGAAAGCCTCTTTTATTTTCTGATGTCTGAACTACATCTGTAAATAATTAACGGGGTATGTATACTGACGTTAAAATGCAACCTAAATGATTGTTATAGATCGATTATACTCACATCAAGGGTCATATCAGTCTAGTGTTCGGCACTCTTCACTGCAGTGTCATTGGCCAACCACAGGTCTTTTAAATTGCATGGGGCTGGCAAAGACACAGGTCAACATGTGTCTCATAGTTGGTTTTTCTCGACACTGGAGGGGCTATACTTCTGCGTATCCCCACTTGTTATTCTTCGATCTACCCATTCGAAGCCGAAGTCTATTTAAGCTTCTTCAGACTCTTCATTCCATTTATGATCCAACAGGAAGTTTATCTTTAATGTTCCATCTTCGATAAATGCCTTTGGCCGATTTATGTTTCTACATTGATTATCTGATTGTAGATCGATTTTCGTTTAAGTAGTCGTTCGAGTTTTTTAAATACTTTCCGTCTTCACATTGCCTGCTCCGTTCAACCATCGTCGACTTTTGTCTTCTAACCTGTGTGTGGGAGGAGGGGGAGGTGCTTATTCCAGAAAACATGTAAAGGATATAACTGTTGGCAGGCTTCAGGCACCCGTAATTAATCGACGTGAATCATTTAGTGCTGCTTCTAGCTTGGGAGCTTGCGCAGATCTTCTCCATACTTGGCTTGCGTATTCTGCTGGAACAGAGCACGATGCCAAGGATGGTCAGTGTACAATTTCAGGAATTGCCCCCCAAGAGCGTGTTTGTGGATATTATCAATCTGTGTGTTGACTTTTGCCATGCTTTTTCTATGTGACTGAGTTTTGGCAACGTTTAAATGAGATGTATTACAGTTATAAAACCAGTTTCAATTTCTTGCAGTACTGCTGACATACCCTCGCGTACTCATCACGCTCTACAGTGATATATTTATTCCAAGCGATACAAAGTTCATATTTTCAAGTGCTTACAGCAACAAGAAACGGTACGTTATATATTGACATGTAGTAACACAATCCGCGCAGAAATAAGATTGTGGTGACCTCTTCAAAATTTTAACGTATTGTCAATTATTCAGATACAATAGCTTTGCACCAGCAGTGCACAGAGATCATAACAATCGAAATATTAGCACTGATTACATTGTTATATAACCATTGACTGAGCTTTTGTTGTTTCACTTCCACTGAAAGGGTGATATTTCCTAATTGCTTGACTCCACTGTCGGTTCTTGGTGATACATTTTCAATTAAACAAAGTGGACCACACTTGTAGCCTTATTACACCAAACTTTATTTTGTACGACCTGAGTTTCTGGAAATGAGCCCATTTTGTACTGCATTACTCGTCTACTTTTGAACCAGTAAAGTTCATAAACCGAATGCAAGATTGTACAAAAAACGTAATCAGCAGAGGCCTGCGCACAACTATCCCACTGTTTAACGAGAGGAATGATTCCTTGCTCCCAGAATTACTGAGTCTGTGACGCGAGTCAGTCCTCTACTGTGTCTTTCTGTTCGTCGTCCAACTTGAAACGCTTCCCTTTCAGTTGTTGTTTTCAGCGGAGCACGCAAATGGAAGTCACAAGGTGTCATGTTCCCCCTGTAGACCGGATGCTCAAGCTGCTCCCACTTGGACTTGGCCAGTACACTTTGTGTGTCCCTGGAGACGTGTAGACGCGCGTTATCGTGCTGCATGATGACTCCCTCCGTGAGCAGCCTAGTCCGTTTACTCTTGACGGACTTGTGTATGCGGCGCAGTGTCTCAAAGTAAATGTCAGTGTTATTTGCCTTCCCGTGATCTAGGAATTCTGTGAGTATCGGATATCGGACTTCGAAAAAGACAGTGAGCTTCAACTTGCCTGTTGAGGGCACAGCCTTGATTTTATAGGGGGAGGTGACGATGCATGCTTTGCGTCCGTAGATATTTCACCACACTATCGCAAAGCGCAAACTCTAATTCCTAACGGTTGGCTTGTTAAGACGTTTCTTACCATTTCATTTGAACACCCTTCTTACTTTGTCATACTTTTTTTTTCATTTGTTACTCACTGAAGTAGTTCCAAATAAGACGTTTTTTTTTTTTTTTTTTTGTTTTTTTTTTTTTTTTTTATTATGGAAATAAAAACTGAGATTATACCACAAAACTGTATTTTTTTATTATTATTATTATGGAAATAAAAACTGAGATTACACCACAAAACCGTCGACTAAAAATAATTTTACAGTGTAACAATGCTATTCAGCAACGCATAATAGAGTGCTGAGCGAGAAAACGCTTTTATTTCGCGGTGATGGACAAGGATCACTGTGCAATCACACACACACACACACACACACACACACACACACACACACACACACACACATATATATATATATGTGTGTGTGTGTGTGTGTGTGTGTGTGTGTGTGTGTGTGTGTGCGCCTCGGTTGCACAGTGGTAGAGTGCCAGACTACAAATCCAAAGGTCGCGGGTTCGATCCCCGCCAGGTCCTAGGATTTTTATCTGTCACTTTCCACTTCTTTCACCTCTGGCAGTATTGCTCATGTGAAAAATACCGAGTAGCACCGTGGTTCGGAACCCACGTTAAACTGTAGGTCCCCCTATAATTGGCTGGGTAAGTCAGGTCGGAGGAAGGCAACGGCATACCACCTCCAAACAGGACCATGCTTAGTAAAGCACTGTGGTGTTCAAACCAATCTTCCGATTGTTGACTGCTTTACCTTATATATATATATATATATATATATATATATATATATATATATATATATATACTCCACAATCCACCGTAAGGTGTGTGGCGGAGGGTACAGTGTACCACTACTAGGAATTACCTTTCCAATTCCACTCCCAAATATAACGAGGACAAAAGGAATAATTAATGGCATATTACGCTTATGGAGAGCGAAAACACACGCTACTTTATTTGCTGTTTTTTACCGGTTTAGATGAGCTATGTCATCAAATACATTGTAAAACATGGTAGAACACTGTAAAAACGATTTTCTAAAGATGATAGCATAGCTCAACGAAACCGGTAAAAAACATCAAATAAACTTGGCTGAAGTAAGTGTGTTTTAGTCACACAAAAAAATGAGTATATGCCTCCGGACGAGCCCTCATTTCTTTTGTAGGCGGCTCGAAGATCTTTTCGCTCTCTGCTTCAAATTTCGGCCATCTACATTTCTTTAACAGAATTTCTCGAAAAGATCGTCGTCTTTCCTCCAGCGATCTCCATTGAGTTCTCGGAGCATTTCCTTGACACTCATGCATTGGGCGAACCTACCACTAACGAACATAGATGCTCGCCTCTTAACTGCCTCCATGTCTTCCTTTAAACTGATCTGCTGCGAGTTCCAAACACTTGAGCAATACTCAAGATGTGGACGTACAAGCGTTTTATATGCGGTCTCCTTTACAGATGACGTACATCTTCCCAAAATTCTCCCAATAAACCGAAATCGGCTGTCCGCCTTACTCACAACTGTCCTCACATGTTTGTTCCATTTCACATAACTATGCAATGTTACCCCTAGATATTTGAACAATGAAACATCATCAAGCAGCTCACTACTAATGCTGTACTCTAACATTATTGGATTGTTTTTCGCACTCGTCTGCATCACCTTACAATTTTTCTACATTTGGAGCTAGCTGCCATTCTTCACACCAACTAGAAATTTTGTCTAAGTCATCATGTATGCTATTACAGTCGGTTAGAGAGGACATTACCTCATACAGCACAGCATCATCAGCAAACAGCCGCAAATTACAAGTTACTCTGCCGATCAGATCATTTATATAAATAGAAAATAATAGCGGCCCTAGAACAATGCCCTGGGGCACGACTGACGATACACTCGACCCATTGTGTCAGCAACTGTGGCGATGGGCCCAGTGGCGAACTAAGGCTGTCGGAGGCTCGGAGTGGTGGCAAAACAAAATGAAGCTCCCCTGCTCCCCCCCCCCTCCCCGACAGCATTTGGAGGTCCCCCGTCACCTCCTCCCCCTTAGTCTGCCACTGGACGCGTCAGAACCAATGTCGCCACTATTGTTAGAGCTTTGCTAAACTTCCAACACAGAAACTGGAAACGGCAGCGGAAGTGAAAAAAATCTCGGAACACGTGAAGTAGCGGAATCAGAAGTACAGATCTGTCCCTTCGCTTGTATCATTATATAAACACGCTAATATGAAAATTGTGGTACAGATTACTAATTTATTCGTACAAGAAGGACAATGAAAGGTACACAATTCGAAAGATTGTTTGTCGTAGATTTCACGAATATAAACATTATGTGTGCATTTAGCCATTGAAAGTGGGAAAAGGAAGTAGAAATTTTCCTTTCTACAGCTTGGATCAAGTTTTTCATTGTCCAACAATCAGCTCACTGATTGGCTATTCGCCTTGACAAAAGACGCTGTAATGCAGCGCATCTGCAATATTAAAATTCTGAAACATCTAAATTTCTTCAACAGAATTTCTCGAAAAGATCGTCGTCTTTCCTCTAGCGATCTCCATTTGAGTTCTCGGAGCATTTCCTTGACACTCGTGCATTGGCCGAACCCACCACTAACGAACATAGCTGCTCGCCTCTTAACTGCTTCCATGTCTTCCTTTAAACTGATCTGAATATTGAAACATTGAATTTTGAAACGTGGAGTGTTCCCAACTGGCTTTCTTGTGCCGTTCTAATGCTTCATTTTCTCAGTGATTAAGAGTGGTTAAAGAAAGTGGATGTTTTCATATGAATGCTGATATAAAGAATGATGCGCCGGGAGAGACATCTAGCGGTGCTCGGGGGAACTACAAAGTCGATAATGCTGATATAAATAATGATGCGCCGGTAGTGGCATGTAGCGGTGGGTGGGTGGAACTACGAAGTTGAAATGTTGTCAGCTCTGGAATTCTGAATATCGCAGTATCGAAATAACATTATTTTTTGGCGTTGTATATACGAACACTTAAATTGTAGTTCTATTTCAAATATTAGGCTAATATATTTTGAAAATTGCATGAGAAGTATATACTTCCGTTTTTATTTGTTGTTATTGTGTCAGACATTTTTCTTAACATGTAAAAGATACCGTTTCATACCTCCCAGTGCCGGCTAAATTTTACCAAATATCTCAGCGGCCTCCTATGATAATATTGGCTGAATAGTGAGAATCCTGAGTGTCTTCATTTTAGCCAATCGCTTGACAACGCTGATGTTCTCGCATGGAATCTTTGCTTTACGAGGGCAATTATTTTTACTGAGCAGACGAGGGTACATACAAGAACCTGTCAACCATAAAGCAGGAACAGCATTATTTGTTTACTTCACGGTCTGTACGCTACACTAATCGGGTCATTCTATGTGGTTCGAATAAATGGGCAAAGATTATCTATCGTTTTGTCGATGTTGCCAACATGATCACGCGAGGCCGCCGACATGATATGTAAAATTTTACTCCCAGTGACCATTGTAAACACAATTGGTCGATTTTCGATCACAGGCAATACTAGTTTATAGAAGTAGAAAATAATAGCGGCCCTATCACAGTTCCCTGGGGCACGCCTGACGATACACTCGCTCCGTCATGTCAGCAGCTGTGGCGATGGTCCCAGTGGCGGACTAAGGCTGTCGGAGGCATGGGGCAGTGGCAAAACAAAATGAGGCTTCCCGCCCACTTGGAAATACATGTATTACTACGAAAACGAACTGCAGGCCCCCGCAGGACGAAATGAATGTGACAATCCAATAATAATAATAATAATAATAATAACAATAATTACAGATTCGGAAGCCCCAGCAAAACGAGATTCCATGCGCGTAAAAAAGAAAGAAATAAAAAAATTTAAAAAAACCTTGTTTTCGAGGCATTGGAGGCCCCCGAGACTGGAGGCCCGGGGCGGTCCGTCCCCTCCGCCCTACCCCTCTCCGCCTTCCCCCCCTCCCTTAATCTGCCACTGGGTGGGCCATAAACATGAGCATTGACAATGTGGCCAGTTTTGTTAGAGCTTTGAAAAACTTCCAACACATAAACCGGAAACGGCAGCGGATGGGAACACGTGGAGTAGCGCAATCGGAAGTACAGATTTGCCCCTTCACTAGTATAAGTACATTTATCAGAAGTACAGACAGTACAAACATCACCTGTGGGAGGGTGTAGATTAGTGAGGAGGCGTACTTTGCAGGGTGCTGGAGAACGCGGGCACGCCTCGCGGCCTGGTGGGCTGTGTGCGGCGCCTGCGCCTGGGCCAGGAGGCAGTGCCCCTGCAGGCGGGCGGCGGCGGCTCGCTGGTGCTGCGCTCCCACGGCGTGCGCCAGTGCGGCCGCAGCCCGTGCGCCCACCTGCCCTGCCAGAACGCCGCCACCTGCACGCCCACCGGCGACGACACCTTCCACTGCGACTGCCCGCCACAGTTCACAGGTACACAATCCTTCCTGACACTCTACTACACCAACATATCAACATACTTTAGTGAATGCGTGGGAAGCCTCACAAATTTCTAAGCACATTGTTCAAAATTTTTTTCTGAAAATTTTTGTTAGCGGATCTGTTCTGGTACACAACAATCTTTAAATGAAGAAAATCATTCATCCTGGGACTTACTCCATGTCAAGTGTTTCTCTTTCTATGCGTCTTTCACTGCCACCATGAGCTTTTTAATTTCATTTCTTGTTGTTTTAAGCTTCTTCTTCTCCAGGTTAATTTTTACATTCTCTCTCATATAGATATCTACTTGTCCACTTCAGAAATCTGTTGGCCTAAGAAAGCCTTGAAAAAGAGAGAGAGAGAGACTGAGAGAGAGAAAGATTCTGATACCCGATCGCCCCCCAGTCTTTCGTTGTGCGTGATGCCTTGGTTACAATGAACACTTAACCTGCATCATATCCTCCCAATGTGTCCCACCGTGAATCCGCCCATTTTCTCAAAAACTGCCCTAACCTCTCCTTTCCTCCCACTTGCAAAACATGAGACAAATCACACCCTCCCTTATCATTTAAATGCAGAGACCACACCACCCCTGTCTCACCTGAACATACAGTCTTGAACTTAGATTAATTTTTTGGAATATTCCTTCCTATCGTGCGCGGAATGTGTTCTAGTTATTCAATCCAGTCATTTCCAACATATGTACACAATGTATGTGTTACTAGTTGCAATTTAATAACGACCTGGTATGTTAAAACATTTTGTGATTATGTGGCGGTGTACGAACTCTCTGTAAATTCTCTCTAGCTTTGTGGGGCCCAATTTCTAACAGACGATATGTTCATTTTTGTACAGTGCATGTAAAATATTTCTTATCGTTTCCTTCCGTGAGTGATATGTGTTCCATGTAATCAATCTTAGAACAAAGCCTTCGGCTTCCACTACTGTTTGTTCCATGCCCATCAGGCAAGCAACTATGCATGCATCCTTCTGATTTCAACCAACATTTCGCGATCTTCTCTCCCCGCCTATTTTAATTTTGTTGTTTCTTCTCTGAACTTGTTGTATGTACTCAGTCTCTGTCAGTAATTCTCTCCAAACCTTGTACAACCTCCTCCAATAGCTTGAATATGAAATTCTATGTATTTCTAAGGGTTGCATGCCGTAGTTTTTATTCTTCCGACTTTGTAATTATTTCACTTTTCGGGTTTTGAGACCATACTTCTCCCGTCTCTGTGAACGCTCCCAATCGCATGTTGCTTCCTTATGAAATTCTACGCAGTTCTATGCGTTCCATGCTGTAGTTAATTTTTTTTTTTTTTTTTTTTTTTTTTTCGGAAATTGAATTTATACATTTTCATCGATTTTTGGAACCACGTGGGTCCAAACTCTGACTTCAGGGGTTTGCAGCTAGTTACCTAAATTCACACCACTTCTCATAAAACCAGTGTCTAGATAGTTTACTCTCAGATTGCAAATTAAGAGGCCTCTGTGATTTTGTGTAATGAATCCGTTTTTTATCTACTTCACCTTCAGTGGAGTGCGATCATGTAACGTAGCCGTGTGTCGCCGTTAGCATGTTTACTCGGGGTCTAATCTAGATGCAACTTATCTTTGCTATGCTCACGCACCATCTCAAATCAGGTATGACAGACCAGAGCCATCCTCGCAGTTTTATTGTATATTGTTTTGTTGGTACCTCCGGGTTTGCTGAATTTCGCCTAAGATAGCGGCGCCTGCTTCTGCCTCGTTTAAGCACGCTGATTTTGGTGAGTTTCGCTGTTGCATTGCGTGTGGGTGAGCGAGTGTTGTTTGTAAATCCTCCCCCTACTAGCGTTAAGTTCTGTGTAATTTATGAGATTCGATGCTGGGCACGGTGAGTATTAGAACATGTACATGGGATGCTTTTTATTGTATTAACAAAATTGGTTCCCCATTTTGCTTGCGTTCGACCTGAATAAACAAGTTAAGTTCAGTATAATTTTAACTTGCCTATAAATTGTAGTTTTCGAGCACCTTCCTCCTTTTATTTAACACTGTATTTTACCAGTGCTGAGAACAAGATCCGATGCAGTTTTCTATGTTTAAGTTCCGTTGCGCCATAAATGATATTTTTAGCCACCTTTATGAAATAACTTTAATTGTGGTGGTTTGTTTATTAATGCTTGTGTGTAATTTCTTGTGAGCTGCTACGTATATTGGCCATGGTATCGTTAATTTCCTTTTATTAGAGTAATTAGAACCAAGTCAGTTCTCAATGTGGGCCAGGGAACAAGGTCTTACAGCAGGCAGTAGACGGTAGTTCACACAGATCTTTTGCTAGTTTTACCGCTAAAATTGAGCTTTTTTATAACAGTGAACTCTTATCTGGATGCCTCCTCCCAGAATTGAGCTTTTATTTCGTACAGTGGTCTACTTTTATCTTTGCCTCGCTCTCGTCGTCTTGTCACAACGGCCCTCCAGGGTACCCACCCATTCCAGCGCCTCCACACCTTCCAGCAGTTTGCCCTCACCGCCTGTACAGTCTTCCAGCTGGAAACATCTGAAAACTTCTTATGTAAACACTCCCACTTTACGAACGAGTTACCCTCTTATGCGTACAATCCTACCGATTTTCCCATCTACATCCTTGCCCCCCCCCCCCCCTCCTGCCGTGACCCATGGCACAACAGTCCTACACTCTTCTCTACTACATCATCCACTCCCTCCTTTCCAATAAACACCTCTTCATGTTCTCCGTGTCTACATCCACATTGTCCCTCTCCGCACATGCCATACTCCTCCTCAGAGAATCGTGTCACCTCTACATCTCCTTTTTGCGCACTTGTCACCAGGACGCACTGTCACCAGGACGCAATGTCACCAGCAAGTCGAAAGACTCGTCTGAAATCTCTTTACCTCGAAGAAACGCCATGGTTGCTGTCAGACGTACACCCATTTTAATGACACGCACCCTATAAATTCCTCCAAGTACTGGCTAACCTTTCATCTTACTGGCAGTCTCCCCTCTCCCAACCCTCTCCTTCACAACGACCTTCCTTTTTCCTGACAACGAGAGTAAGGTATTCTATGTTTCCGAAATCCTCTCCATACCGGACAATGCTGCCTTTGATTATTCGCTCTTGCCTACATTTCATGACTGCAGCAATACCTGTACTCCCCCATTCGCCCCTAATTTCCGGTACTTGACCACATCCCGCCCTCAGACTTAAACACAATCACTGCCCTTGTTATTCAGTTGACACTATGTATGAAACACAACACCGCTCCTGGCCTCAATCGCTATACAGCCACTTTCGCGGCTGTCCCATCGCTTTCCATGTCATCCTTGCCTCTCTCTACAACGTTTACATAGGATCCCTCGCCGGCCTATGGGAAACCTCCTATATAGTTATGTTCCCAAAATCAAACCAACCCCAATCTGCCACTTATTCTATTAGCCTCACCCTTCAGTAAGGTCTTGCAAACTATCCATCTGCATCTCTGCCAAAACCTTCTCAAGTGACTACTACCTCCTTTGCCTCACCCCCATCCATCTTATCTCCCGTCTCACCACAATCTTTGCCTTTCTCGACAGAGGGGAAGCACACAACCATGTATGGTACTTAGATCTCCTATTCAAACTCCAAACCTATTTCCTCTTCGTCGCTTCCTTTCTCTCCAACCACCCATCCTACATAATTGCCTACAATTCCAACTCCCATTCCTATTCCCCTCTACCGTGGTGCCTCAGGGGCCCATCCTCCCACCACTCCTGTACCTCATCTACTCAGCTGATATGCCACATACCCAGCCTCCCGTCCATCTCCTACAATGTGCTGCCTCTTTTGCCATCAAGTCCTCCTTTGCCCAATTGCAGCTCCTTTCCTGCTTCTCACCTTGGAGCAACCAGTGTTTGCTCTCTTGCTTGCTTTCCATCCTGATAAGTCCCAGACAATCATCATACGTTGTACCATCTCCTCCTTCCGCCTCTCCGACTTTTACCGTCCCATCCACCTTACAAAATGTTTCAAATGTTTGTATAGTCTATGGGACTTAACTATGGGGTCTCATCAGTCCCTAAACTTACAAACTACTTATGAACTACTTACGAACTAGGACGGCACAAATATCCATGCCCGAGGGGGGATTCGAACCCCTGACCGTAGTGGCCGTGCAGACCGTGACTGGAGCGCCTTAGTCGCCTCGGCCACCTCGGCCGGCCATCCACCTTAACCCTCCCTCAAATACCTCAGCCTGATCCTCGTTCGCTCCGTTTCTGGAATCGACACCTGAGAACACTCCAAAGTAAATATCATTCCCAATTCAAACTTCTGAAGTTCCTCTCCTGCGAGACATGGGGCCTTCAGCCTTCTACTATGCTGTATACCTACCCATCCTTTGCAGCTCCCACCACACCTGAATTTCCATCTCCCCAACCTACTCCCCTACCAACAGATTAACTCACGGAACGTGTTCCACCTCGCCTACCTTAACCCTCTCTCCCAGTGTATCCTTTACGACCTTAGCCCCTTCCCCCATCTCCTGAAAGTCCTCGAGCATATCAGTATTCTTTACTTCACCTGTAAAATCAACCCTCTGATTTATCCATCCTCAGTGACCATGGTTCATACACATTGCATCCTTTCCCAGGGTTACTTCACCATCCCGGGTGAAGCCATCCGACCCAATATTTATCCTTCCCCCTCCCCCTCCATTTCCTTCCCCTCGTTTCGTTTCCCCTCCCCTCCACCTGGAATCCTCGCGTTTCCGCTCCTACACCCTTTCCCCACATTTTCCTTCCGCACCTCCCCGTTCTAACGACCGTCCCCAGTGCAGTGAATCGTCTGCGTCAGTGTTCTTTTATCTTGTTGCAAAGGCCGTCACCAGAAGAACAATTGTCGCCTGAGTGCTTTCAATTCAGCATCTCTGTATTGAGCTAGCGACTTTGTCCATCTTCGTATTTTTAGGCGCCGGGGCCACTTTTAAACACGCAACTTGGATTTTATTCATATTGTCCCCAATCTCCACACTGTCACGCATCAGTGTTTTAATTCTAGGGTTTTATCTTCATATTCGTGTCATTTACACACCTCTAAACCTTTTAACATCATTCGGCTGAAGCCTGTCCATTCTGGGCGTTCAATGAAGAAAAAAAAAAAAAAAAAAAAAAAAAGAAACATATTGAGACACACCTGAACAAAGCTAACAACTTTATGCCCTATCTCTCTGACATTTTCTCCATTAATAACGACCCTCAGTTCGACTACTCCCAATTCCAAATCATTCATGAAACAACCGATAGTACAAACCCACCCATGTCTCGCAATTTCCATGGTATGAACAACAAACCGAAGACAGAATTAAACAGATCGATCACAGTACAACATATAAAACAAAATGTGCAAAGAAAGGTACACAGTACATCCGCTAGTCACACTACATCACCTATCGATACATACGCAAATATACTGTCCTCTTTCTCCCCTTAACAATCCTGTATAACATTACCCTTCCCAGACCGACTGAAAGCCTCTAGAATCCCATTTCCCCCGATAGTAATAAACGTCCTACGCCAAAGAGAAGAACAGGCCGCGGCGCGCACGTCATGCCACGTT
Source organism: Locusta migratoria (assembly GCA_026315105.1). Lineage (NCBI taxonomy): Eukaryota > Metazoa > Arthropoda > Insecta > Orthoptera > Acrididae > Locusta > Locusta migratoria. Next base: position 483,976,100 of record CM048745.1, read on the forward strand.
ACTGGCTGGCCTTGTGAGACAATGGACTGTGACCTAGTGCCAAAACCAGCCAGCCATCGAGCGAGATGGATCAGGCCTCTCCCCTCTCTTGATCAGATAACGTGGCGAGCGCGCCGCGACCTGTCTTTCTCGTTGGACACGATACATTCCAAAATGATGCTTCCTTTTAGAGCGCCAACTACCTTTCCTCATGTTTAGCAAGGCCATAGAACCCATCCTGTCCATCCATCGACGTTGCTTCACTATCACCTGCTTCCTATAGACCAACTTTATTTCTTCCCCGCTTTCTCTGTTGATGACAAGCTCCTGACACAACACTTCAACTGACATAACCACACCATTTCCCTATCCATTAACATAGAAACACTGTATGACGAAGTGTGGCATTTTGGTCTCCTTTCCAAACATCAAACCTATCCAATTCCAATACATCGTCTCATCATATTCTTTCTCTCCATTTTCCAACACTATGTCACAGTTAACTACTCCAATTCCCATAACTTCCACCCGACTACAAGTGTGCTTGAAAGATGCGTTTTATCTCCTTTATCTTCCCTACAATGCAGTTATGCCCAAACCACACATCCCCCTTCATCTCTTTCAGTATGCGGATGATACCACCTTTCTTCTATCATAAGCTCCAGAAATACCTACACTCCATTCAGATTCATACCAGTCAGTTTACCTTCTGGAGTAACCACTGATTCCTCAATGTAAACCCCTCCAAATCACACGTAATTAATATGGTACACTCTAACCACTCCTTCTAACTCCATTACTTCCAGTTCACCACTTTATATCGAGCTGACTAAACTTTGTCGAGCAACTAACCATAAAAAAAGCCCACAAGAGACTCTCCATTGATCATCAGGAACTCCTAACTCACCCGATTATTTTCTTTGTAAATGTTGCATGAATATCCGCCCCACCCAAGTTGTGGAACGCTCCAGATCCTCAAACGGCAGGCATACCGCCTCGCCTTCCACAGCTTCTTAAACACCCCTACCAGGAGCCTATAAGAATTTCCAACCTTCATCAAATACTTTTAACACCACTGAATGTCCTACACCCTCCGAAAACTCGACAGCACTATTGTCCAGTCTCGTTTCCACACCTTTATCTGAATATGTCATCAACCCTCTATTTGCATAACCTCCACATCCTCTCCCAAGGAAAATTCATCCCCTCCCTCTCCAAGACCGTGATCACTCTGACATATGATCATCCCAACCCATCCATCTCCAATCTCACCGGGACTCCCTCCACAATCTTCTTCCAACATCACACCTCCTCCTGTCCCTTCTAATTCTCCATCTCTGTCCTTCTCCATTTGTAACACCAACATCATCTATTTCTCCCTCCCCTGCCCCCCTCATAGTTACTGCTATCCCATCAACCTCTCGTACCTGTGCGTCATCTTCAACGCCGTTCCCCTAATCACCTCTCCTTCCCTTGACTATCCCAGTGAAAGTCCGAATTTAAAATTTCGTGAATGTGAAACTCCTCTGTGCTACGTTTAGTGTCCCAGTTTTACAGTGTCGGTTTTGTGTTGCAATGTACAAGTCTTCAAGTGTTTCTGTGCTGTGTTTTCCAAAAGTCATCTTATGAGTGGTTTTATTTTTATTTTTAGAGCTATGAATTAAGACTGCGTAATTTTATCTTTTGCTCCCATTTATGTAATATTTTAAATAGTTTTATCAATTTGCAACCTGTTTTTATTTTCGTATCTCCTGTCTGTCTATTTGTTTAATGTATATTGGCTGAACAATGGTTGATTGTCCCGGTGCCAACCCTCAGTCATTTGTAAGTTTTAAGCGGACACAGAAAAGCAACGAAATGAGACATAAGTGTGTAAGTGTGAAATATTCACTAAATGAAAACTGTTCCTGTTTCGTATAATTTGAAGTGGCTCCATTCTCTCATTCTAGACACATACAAACGATATTCTAATTCGCTTCATAGACACTAAAGCACATTACATTTAACGGAGCGAAAAGCGTGACTGATTTTCTGCTTTAAAAGATGCATGTCTCAGATATATATATTGGACACATGTTTCACGTAACGCCACAAGGATACAATATACGGAAACCAAGCCCGGAAATCGTTGTGGTCATGCCGTAAGTCGACCACTCTTTATCTATTGCCATGAAAATGTTATATCCAGGAATTTCCTAATATTTCTAGCGTAGTTTGGACGAACGTAGTCTTGTCGGATGAAGACACCTTCATCTCGAATTTGCATACTTTTGGAACATGTAGATGTAATTGTCTGTCGTTACAGTTTCCTCCTCAAGGACAGACGGGTGTATAACTTTGTCGTGCATGTGAGCACGGCAGACGTTTACCTTAGGTGTGTTACGTTGGTACTAAGTGCAAGCAAGGCGATTTTCAAGTTCCGATTTCCTGACGTTAGAGCAACGAACACGAGCACACACATGGAATGTAGCCTGATCTGTAAACACTGTCATTTTTAGGAATTGATCATTGTTGTCAGTTACATCAAATGCCTGTGAAACTAATTCAAGTAAATTGGGCCTATCAGATAGTAGCCCGTAAAACACAGACGTTTCTTTAAAACAAATATGGACTGCATTCTTTTTTGAGTACGTGTACGGATTTATTTTGTTGGGGCTCCTTATGTAGATGTCGCACGCAGCTTCCACAGTTTCGTAATTAACCAAAGGGTTGAAGAAGGTTTTTGGTCCAACAAACTGTCAGTTTCCTTGTAATACTGATTACTCCGTCTAATGTTCTGGCCACGATATCGCCGCGGCGGAGCGGACGAGCGCATTGAGGCGCTATGTTCCGATGTGCGGGGCCGTTCCCCGTCGGGGGTTCGCATCCCCTCTGGGGCATAGATGTTTATGCTGTCTTTAGTATAAGGTAGTTTATAAGTAATTTCTAAGTTTAGAGACTGATGATCCGGCAGTTAAGTCTCGTAAGCTAAAAGAAAATAAATAAATAAAATAAAATAAATGAGAGAGAGAGAGAGAGAGAGAGAGAGAGAGAGAGAGAGAGAGAGAGACTATATTCACGCCATAATCGTGCACGTATTCCAGTTTAGCAAGTCGCAGAACACACTTAACTTTCCTCTGCAATGCCCACGTCTGACGTGCTGCAATACGTAACGTAAACTGAACAATTTTTATTTCATTAGGTGATTTATTTTTCTTTTACATTTTCATGTTGTTTAGTCATCATTATCCGACCGATTCAACTGGACTAAAATGTTCAAAATCTATTATCTAAAAAAAAAAAAATACTTCTGTTCACCTTCGCTATGTTACACTATTTGCTCAACAGTAATGTTACACTAATAATTTTCTTTGCCACTAGTACTTTTTCGCTGTTAAATTTCCATTACAGTATAACAAATATCTCGCAATATTCCGATACTGATCTACCACTCTTTCTTCGCCTTCCGCAGGTCCTTACTGTGAGAGCAAAACAAACTCGTGCGCCTGGAGCCCCTGCGTAGCAGGGTCGTGGTGTGAAGTGTCTCCTGAGGGAGGCTTCACGTGCAACTGCGGACCAACAAGCCTCAAACTTCCCTGCCATGACTGTGAGTACCAACAAAATTGAACACTATTACATTTAGAACGTTATAGCTGTTATGACTTCTTCACATATGGATGGATAAATAATTTTTTTTAGAGTAAAGTGAAGTGTGGGAAATGGTCATAGTCTATACCTAAACCACATACAGTCCACTGTACTTTGAAATACGAGGAAATCTTTCGTCAGGAAAAGGTCATAATCTGGAAGATATGGAAACAACAAAAAAACTTAATATAGCTGATTTGCATAAAATCTCTCCACTCCATTAGGACCGGCTGTTACAGCAACCAATTAGATTGTTTAGCAATAAAAGACAATCGTGGTTGCAACTTTTTTTATTCATTTTTAACGCGTTTCACCCTTGTAGGGTATCCTAACAAAGTCTTAAAATATCACATCAGATGAGTTGAACTAAAAACTCTTGCTAGCCACAATCTGGCAGCGTCAAATCATTTAAACTACGATGCGGTCGACAAGACCCACCAGAATAACAGAGCTGCAGCAAAGCCACGATTCTGCAATGATTAAAATTATAGCTGATTACCCGACTACTTAAACTCTGTTCACCCGAAATGAAAGTCCAGCCTCGTAACAGTTTTTGTTACTTCGCTTGGTTTCCATTTTAAGCTTCTAGGGCTAGGACTACACTTGGTGCGAGTGCGGGTTGTAAAGATCGATGATCTGAATATTTTGGATGATCCAAACATTTCGTTACTGATTTTCTGTGGATCCAACAGAGATTGTTGAGGTATGGAAAGAAATTAATGATTTTTTGTTAATTAAGTAATTGTAATGAGAAGATTTTATATTAAATATTGCCACGGTTGCACAATGGTAGAGTGCCAGACTACAAATCGAAGGGTCGCGGGTTCGATCCCCGCCACGTCCTAGGATTATTATGTCTCTATCCACTTCTTTCACCTCGGGCAGTATTGGTCATGTGAAAAATACCGAGTAGCACCGTGGTTCGAAACGCACGTTTAACTGTAGATCCCCCTATAACTGCCTGGGTAAGTCAGTTCGAAGGTCGGAGGAAAGTAACGGCATACCACCTCCAAACAGTACCATGGCTAGTAAAGCACTGTGGTGTTCAATCCAATCTTCGGATTGTTGACTGCTTTACCTCATTATTGTACTCATTGCAAATAATAATTATGAAATAACCTAAAACAACGACAATCCATACAGCTGTATAACTACTTCACTGATGAAGAGATTCCTGTAGTGTTCAAATCCGTCACACGGCCCATTGGACATATAGGCAGTTTTCTAAAACTTATTGTCTCTATGTGTGTGTGTGACCATGTATATCGTTCTTTTGCTCAAAAGAGAATTACGAAGAACAATACTGAGAGTATTTTAGCTTCTTCAGGCATTTCTCGAACTTACATCAGATAACATTACCCTGAGGTGAGAAAAGTCATTGACTAGTCATATAAATATATAACAAACGGTAGAAATACCATGTACAGAAGGAAGAAAAGGGCGATGTACTGCGAGAGCTGCCATTTAATCTCCAGTGATTCACGCGAAAAGTATTCCGACCTCTTTGTAGTCTCACGGTAGGAATTACCGGACTTTGAATGCGGAAATAGAATATTATATTTGGAAATCGTCAGGGAATTCAGTATTCCGAAATGAACAGTACCAAGAGTGTGCCGAGGATACCACATTTTAGGCCAAGTTATCAGTACTAACAGAAAGCAACACTGCGTGATATAAACGCAGAAATCAGTGTGGAACGCACCTATCCATTACGACAGCGCGGCACAATTCCTATTAATGAACTATAGCAGCTGACGATCGACTTGAGTGTCTTCACCAAAGAGTTTAAAGTTCATAGAGTGGCTATAGGTCCGTCATGTGTGACGCAAGTTGAAGTTCCGTCCGGCATATTTTTCTTAGTCAAAGGGCGTTGTCTGCTGTGTCACTCCCCCCTTGAATTTGCATTTGATTTACTTCAAATAGGTTGTAGCACCTTTATCTTTTCAAGACAAAAAAGAAAACAACTGCGTATATCGCTAATTTAAGTGCACTCTGGCAGCAACAAGCACCATCTTAGTCGAATTATGGCTCTAACGCGCGTAACTCTGCTGTGGTGTAATCTTGTACAAACTTCCAACTGATTTTGTTGCGCTAGCTATCTGACAGTACACCCGTGGCGCCTCCGTGGAAGAACCTAACAGCAATTCGCGTAGAAGTCAGAGAGATGTCCTTCCCCGGGTTAAGATATGTTTCTGCAACATTACTCAACCCAACACAAATACATCACCTGTAATCTATATCTAAACATTGCTAGTATGGACAAACAGGGTAAAAATTTGGCGTTAATAGTTACTGATAGTAAACACGATTTCTGTGTAAGTACTTAATTTATTTAACCAAAAAATTGCGTATTAACATAATTTAAATTTTAAAAGAACTCCCAGAGTTTTATTTTGTGGATAGAAAGCAAGTGGTTTTGGAAGAATAAACAGAATTTTTAACTGAACTGCACTCGGCAAAAATGGCTGAAACAACGCGCCTAACTTTATTTTAGATAGAGCTGCTACAGATACGCTCGAGACTGTCCACTAAGTGTGTGATCTAAGCATACACATTGCACACAGTACCATTTGCTGAACTGGCTGCAAGCTGGTGTGCCATCACTGGAAACAAACCTAACGTGTTTGGTTAGATCAACTTCTGTTCATCGAAATATTTCCTACGTCACAATGATGTTGAGAATCCTAACAATTCCTAGTCTCGCTACTGGCGTGGTACGCTGATTTCATCAATCATCCCACCGCAATGCCACTGCAATTCGCCTATAGGCGTTAATTATTTCCCTCTGTGTGTATTCACGTCAGACAAGAAGTGGTTGACCAACACAGCGAATATCGCACAATCTGATTACTCTTAATAAGAGGTAATTTCAGATTTGCTTCCCAAAGAACTGCTCTTTTCAGTAAAGCACTGAAAAAGAGCCTTCTCTCTTTCACTTGGTCCACACTCGTAAATGCGCAAATCGCCCCCACAGAGTGCTCGCGCACTTTCGACACAACCTGTCGCCACCAGGCCAAGCGCCAGAGTGTTCACTGCCGTTGTCGCTCGCCGCAACAAACGTCCCCCCCCCCCCCCCAACGTGAGCGAACTTTCGCCTACCGGGGATACGCTTTCAGGGCCTTAGGCGCTCTCATGAACCGGCCAATAACGCACACGCTAACATCGCGTTTCGGCTCGCCCACGCTTCGAAGGTCACCTGCCGCTAACGCAGAGACGCGCGCTCACGCATAACGAAGTATTGCACCATAATTTGTAAGCATCTGAAATTGCTGCCAAGTACTGTCTGCAATGGTATTTTAACTGATAAATTGGAACCAACAATATTCCCTCAGTGTATATGTATGAACTGTTACTTGCTTCAGCTTCGAGATAAGCAAGTTGTCGCACTCGCAATTTAATTCTGTACTTCGAATAATAATTTCTTTCCAAGCAATAAACCAAGTAATTAACATATCAGATATCACTCGTAAGCAACAAATACTGTGTTACAGGTCCAAATATGTAGGACAATGCGTCTAAATGACTTGACCCCTTACGTGGCTGAACGTTTCATTGCAGGTAACGTTCCTAGATGACTCAAAACAATGTTCCTAAACACATGACAAGTTGTTACTCGCAAATTGGAGGTAAATTAATGCCATTTTAACAGATGACACCTGAACAAAAAGAAGTAAACATGCTGTAACTGCCGCGAAAATTATTAAGAGTACAATTAGCCTCAAAAAACGGTTCACTACAGACGAAGATAATTGCATAAAAAGTCATTTTAGAACTAATTTCCACAGGTACAGAGCGATATATGTCGTTCTGGCTTCCATTACCAGGCGTTTTTAGGAAATAACCTAATAATAGAATAATAATCAATTTCCACGGAAATAAAATAATTTATTTATTTCATCGTACTGCTTCCGATAAAAGGTGCCTCTGGTTGTTTGTCTGATACACATACTTCTCTTCGAAATGAGCTGAACACAGGTAACTGGCTGTAGTAGCAATCCAGTTATTCCGCTTCATATTTAGAACCCATATTTTTTGTAAGTTCCTTGCATTTTAAAAGAAACTTGAAAGTATCAGAAACCAAATTCCTGTCCTGCATTTAACTTTAACAAGATTACATTTCGCACTGCAACTTCTCACTCTTTAATAAACGTGAAAAACGTAAGTGTCGTACATCGGTTGTACTTACTTATAATATGAAATATTTGTTGTTGTGTCCTTCCGATCACTGCAGTTGTCTGTTCTATAATTTCTCACACAAATATTCAGAAATATTTAATATGGAAATAATATCACAGACAAGTAAGCTGGTGTTGTCTCCATAATGACGTTGCGTGTTTTCATATAGAATTGACTTGGTCCTCTAGTCAAAACGAATGAATCATCGACTGGAAATGGTTTTCTTCATCTGTTTGGAAATCATTTGTCGTCATTCCTGAATTCCATATTCCCGAACGATGGAAAATTTATGGTGACCAGAGGCCATGTCATTGAACCACAAATTTTGGCGATTGGCATGAAGACGTCTGATGGGAAATAATCGAGCGGTCATTTCGTGCAACAAATTCTGTACTAGGAACACTTGCCCAACTTTGGACAGTTACAGACGCAGCATGGTTCAGTATCCCAGCTGGAGACCTGAAGACGTTTCAGAGCATGCCAAGTGGATCTGCTCCACTTTTTAGAGACTTGGAGAATAAACGTTATAGTAGGCTGTATCTCAAGACCTATGTAAACTCACTGTATATTGTAGTTGGCTTTTGATTTTCTTACAATGGTATGTTTGTCCTACAAAATTTTGGAGAATTTTTCAGTGTCCGTAACTCCGTGCAACATTTCGGCGCGTGGAATCTTAGAACGATGTTGGCTCTGCATAGCTGGAAGATATGATTCCACTCAGTATTAAGTGGAATTCTAACGTAGAAAAACATAGTGATCTGCGTACTAGATATGGTTCTGGCTTTTACTGTGTGTAAATCGTTGAGTTGATGTCGATGTGGCGCGCCCAAGAAGCACCAAATGAATAAATGGGTTAAAGTGGGCTGAACTTAGTGAACGTAGAGAAGTTTTCGGCAAGTTCTGACGTAAAGATGGCCAGAAGAATCTGCACCGAAATAATGTGGCAGGAGTCACAGGTATCCGGCAGCAGTCCTCCCGTAATTTTATCTGTAAAACGGACAAGTACTAAATTTCACGATAGCAACGATCCTGGACAGTGTTAATTTTGGTTTTGCGTAAACTTGGATGAAGTGCCGATAACATAATTTTCACGGTTCTTGACATGTACATCTTAGCAATCACATTAAGTGATATGTATTTCGCCACATAATTTTCTCGCAAATAGAGGGACATTTATTAGGAATGCTTGTATGGAGTAATATTGAACGTAAAATCTCTGGGTTGGCTTCAGTTCTAGATCTCACTCCGAAAAGCGAAGATTCTCTTATCACTGACAGGAACATCCATTTAATGAATCTGCTGGAGTTTTCAAATCATGTGCGCAGAGGCGTACGTCCATCTAACACGACATTTTACAGTTCTCAGAAGCTAAAATTTTGAAATAAGTGCCAAAATGAAAAATGAAATGTTTATTAAATTTCTAGTTTGTTAAGTTTTGCTATATTTGTTGGGTCCATTATTACTTCTGTGCTATTTCTTTGTATTTACTAATAAGTACTAGCTCTGTTGAGTGATTTTAATATACATTTATTATTGTTTTCTATTACTTAAGTATTACTACATTATTTATATTTACCCCATTAGATTTAAAAATTGGTATTCATCATTGTAATTTTCCTGAACAATTCGTGATAATTTTGCACAGATAATGTGAACAATTCATTTTGTCGCTTCATATTACTTAATTGTTAATTAATTCCATAAAAAAGTTCATTTTATTATCTGCTGATGTAAAAAGCTCTATTTCAGTAGGTGTACCTTTAAAATTGTTCTCAGTTTACCCAAAGTAAAACATTTGTATTTCTTAATATTCAGAACATATTTTGTGTAGCCTACAGTATGTGATACTCATCTGAATCTAACTTAATTATAGGGCCTGTCTTCCACAGTTGATGCCGAAAATCAGGAAGCATTTGTGCCAGAATTTGATGGGAACTCGTTCATAGAGCTTCCTAAGCTGGAAGGAGTGGGCAAGGCTTTTGCTATGGAACTGTGGTTTTTGACGAGAGCCATGGATGGCGTTCTGTTGTACAGTGGCCAGAGGCTGGATGGAAGGGGAGATTACATTGCCCTGGTTCTTGTCAGCGGATACGTCCAGTTCCACTTCGAACTTGGCAGTGGACCAGGAAAAACAGTGTAGGTAAACAGTTGGAAATCCCTGTTTTAAAATTTACTTGAAATATGTTTTCCATCATTCGAAAATCTTAAGTATATTTTCAATGTAGACAAAATGTGACGTAATAACAAAAATACCAGGGGTGCAAAATTAAACTCTTGTTCAACCCCTTCAGACCTGATTTTTTTTTCTGTCAAGGAAATTATTTTTAAACTGTAATATTCTTAGGTTAAATTTTCAATGATTTTAGAAGCAAGATTTATGCAATTATATCTACCCATATACATTCTACAACACTGCGTATACTGAAAAACAAGGCCTTTTTAAGGACTAAATTAATTAATTTTGTAGTACCAACTGTTGTACTAAATAAGCTGATCGTTCAATAACTACATCGCAATATAACAACTACTACTTTCAGTTACACAGTGAAATACAAGTAACCCACAATTTCCGTGTTCTTTAAAGTTCGTAAACTGCTGCGCAGTGTAACACCCGCTTCTTATTATTTTTATAGTGATCTTCCACATGTGGCAGTAATTGTGCATGATGAAATGATTGAACACTCAGGTGTCGTATACATGTTCATTCTATTGAGAAAAAACTCTTCTGAACCATCTTAGACACCGTAGAAGTTATGTACACATTTGTAGCCAGAGGGACCGAAAGGGTCAATTTCTAAAACAGTAGAACTTAAGAACCCTCGATTCTTATAATTGTAAAGAAACTGTAATTGAAATTTTTGTAAAATTTGCTCTCTTCTCCATCTGTAGCATAACATACACCATACGTAATTCCCTATACTTATACCATTTCCTTACTGAGTGTTCTTACCGAACGCCTCCGTCCTATATGGTCTGATTTTGTAGGTACATTATTCCATGTTTTTGCGCTTTTAACTAATTTCCTCACATTGAAATGCTGTAGTCACACATTGTCTTATCTCCCACACGATTGTATATAGGAAGTTCAGTCATGATATTGTGAACAACGATTAATTTTGAACATGGCAGTAATTGAAACAATTTTCACATATGTTCATTCCGTATATAAAACTATGAAATTCAACTCAGATACGGGCCTTTTTGCTGCACTAGCGTAAACCGCTTTAACATTTTGGTTTCCATTTCAACTAAAACTCAACATGACATCATCAACGCCTAAAAATCAACGGTCGATTAACGGTGAAGTCTTCTAGCATGAGACAATACAAATTGCATGACACTCCATGTGATGAGTAAGAACAATGAAAAATTTATTTATTTGTAATTTTCTTGGTTTTCCTTTTTAAAAACACATTAGGGGCACTTTTGGCCTGAAGATGGCTGATGGGTACCACAACATAAAAAGAAAATGTTATTGCCTTATGTAGTTAGAAAGATTTTATCCCTAATTTTAATTTAAAAAAAAATGTAGGAGTCGTTAGGAATCATAAGGGAGTGTCTCAAGATGTTTACAAGCAAGAACAGAAAATTTCATCCATTTACTATGAATTTACCTATTGTTGCGTCCCAGATCCCTTAATTGTGAACTTTAATTAATGAATGGGAAATAAGTATTTTTCTTCATCTGTTAATTGTAATGTTTCCTAGTGTTTGTGTAAGGAAGTTGTCCTCCAAAAATTGTAAAACTATGATATAGCCTGTACGTAAATATAAGCAACCACGCAGACGTACATCAGACTGCAGTGTATGTCTATACGGTATTATAATGACAATAATAGTTCTCATTTTAAACTCGAATGATATTAATTCCATCTTTTTCGGCTGAGACTATAACGGATATCATAACAGGTACGAGAGCCCTCGAGAAATATTCTACTGCTAGTAGTTGCACCGATGTTTATAGATTTCATCTTCAATTTCATCGTTCATATTTCAAACAGCAGATTACGCAGTATATTGTGCTTATTAAATGATACACTTTCTGTAATCAGTTTTCATACTGTCTATTTCTAACAGCCATTACGAACGTAAGAAGTTTCAGGTACAGACTGTGCGCCTCCGCTTCATTCAAATATCTGGCTGAGAACGTCCATTACATTTCGAAAAAGTCAATTTTTTGTTGTTGCAATGGGACCATACTAAATGAAACACTGTTGCATTCATATCAGAGTGTGATAAGCGCAGTAGTCAATGTCTACACTTAACAGTTAATGATAATGTCACTAGAACGTAAGACAATGTGTAAAAGTTTCATCTGATTAGTTCCTGATTTTACAAAAACTGGTATTCCGTAAAACTCTGATAGAAATCGGCTTAGCTAACTAGCGATAGAGATGAAAAGCCGCGAGAAAAAGGCCATGCGGTATGGGGCGTCATGTAACGGAAAGCGCGGCCGCTATTTCCGGAGGTTCGACTCCTCCTTCGGGCATAGCTGTTTGTGTGTTGTTCATCGCACAAGTTAATTTAAGTAGTTTGTAAGTCTACGTTTGCCAAGTCGTATTGGAGGAGTCCCTGGTCTGTCAATTAGAGGTGGGACTCCATCACCTCCAAAGGTCCGAGGCATTTTGCTCTGATTGTTGCCAGCATGATATTGAAGTACCTGGGAAGCATGTTCCTAGCCTTACTTGCCCAGGGCACCACTGGGTTTTACCCCTAACGTTTGAGGGACTAACCTGTGGATTTGGTAGTCTTTGCCGTCTGAGGACAAAGGTGGCCACGACTCAGAATATGTCCGAGATGCCCAACCTTATTCCAAAGTAACTGGTATCCCAACTGTCAGGACCACTTACTTAGCCACTCATACGTTTTGAAGTAAAAGGCATAACATCAGATGAGGCATCAATGTTAGCGTAGAGTAGGGGATCATGGATAAATTTTATTAAAGGTACTGTGCTCCAAGATTGAACACTGAAAGGCATAATCAGTCTCTAATGATGATGATGATGATGACGGACCGATGACCTGAACAGTTTGGTCCCTTATGTTTACGAACATGTGATCTGAAGAAATGACAAGGGAAAATCAGTCGCACGTTATTGGTAGCTTATTTCTTTAGTGAACATTGTACATTACAGTTCCATCATTCGAGCTGATAAGAACTACTAATATCATTATTAGAGGAAACAATTTTGGTGAATGGTAATTTACAGCTCAAGCAGTTATGGATGTGATGTGACAAATACCAGTAGAATACGTTAATGAATCCAGTGAGAAAATTGTTCCAATTATTGCAGTGCACAGATTCTTAATGTAATGTCAGACGTAGTCCATAAAAGAAAAAATCAACAAAAGTATGGAAACATTTTACGGTAACAATACGTTATCTTTCGTTTGCTGCTATATGGATTTTTGATGTTGTAACTTTGCTTTCAGCACCGCAAACGGGATAACTCGGAATCAGTGGCACTCGGTGAAGGTGAGCTACCTGGACCGAGAAGGCACCCTGCAGTTGGATGACGGGCCCACCGCTAGGGGCATGTCGGGGGCACCTCTCAACGAACTCAACCTGGAGCTGCCGCTCTACATAGGGGGACTGCCGTAAGTCTAGCTGACAGAACATCCTTTTCCGTAAAACTTATATTGTTGATAATTTTATATGTGATGTTTACATGTGCCCAAGAAATGCCCGTGTACTGCAGTGAAAATCAACCATAAAATGGCGATTCCGCAGATCCGCCTGCCTTTCTTGAATACACCAGGAAGCTTAGGGTTTCATGTCCCGTCGACAGCTTGGTCATTAGAGACGGAGCTAACGCTCGGAGTTTTGGGTAAGGATGAGGAAGGAAATCGACCATGCCCCTTTTGAAAGGAACCATCCCGGCATTTTCTTGGAGTGACTTAGGAAAATCACGGAAAACCTAAATCTGGATGGCTGGAAGTGAACTTGAACCACCATCCTCCCGAATGCGAGTCCAGTGCGTTACCACTGCGCCACCCTCGCTCGGTTTGAATACACAAATATCCACATAATTTTCTATAACTTCACAAGATAGAAACATGGCATGTAATCCGTAGTGGAAAGTATACACTGACTCATCATACACAGTTACTGTAAAATGTTTATTCATTCATCAGTACATACATATCAATACATCCTGTATTCAACCGTCATCATATTCCGTAAGACATATCCTCAGAAAGAGACGTAATTAGAGAGGTGATTACGGCTTTTGGAGCATCAATAGCTTCAATGAGCATTCCATAATTTCGGTATTAAAAAAATGTTCAAATGTCTGTAAATCTATCGGACCAAACTGCGTGGTCATCAGTCCGTAGCTTACAAACTACTTAAACCTAGGTAAACTAACTTACGGACAAACAAACACACCCATGCCCAAGGGAGGACTCAAACCTCCACGGCGAGCAACCGCGCGCTCCGCAGCGAGGTGCTTTAGACCGCTCGGCTACTCCACCGCGGCAATTTCGGTTTTCGAATATCCCTAAAAATTAAATTTCAACTTTCAAGTGTATTGGATCTCAAACGTCAGGAAGAGAGGATCATTTTTCTGAATACAGAGTCCAAATTTATTCAGTTACGTGCCTCCGTTCGAAGGAAGAATATGAGAAAATCTATATATCCCTTACGAATGCACGGACTACAATGATTCTTTACAATACTACCTCGTTCGTATAAATAGTCCTCCATATTCAAACAGAAACAAAAATGTAGAAGGACAAAAAGGTTTACGTAATCACAAACGTGGTCTGTCTGACAGGCACGAGAGTTCCCCGTGTAATTCTTCTGAAACAAGTACAATAATGCACATTCCAACAATGAAGACTAGTCTAGGCTTGCCAACTTTACAGTATGGACAATCGGAAGGAGGCACGTTCCCCGACAGCAAGTAATGCTTGACTCGAATATCCTAGTGATTTGTGAGACCACATGTCTGTGCTCATCGGCTACCACGGAAACCACCCATTTCCGGACATGAGTCGATTAGGCCTTTTTTTCTGTATCGTATCCTGCTTGAATTCCAAGACTTTTCACACGCAGAGAAAAGAAGACCCTTGCGACGAAACGAAGGCAGCTCACCTCACCAATTGCGACGTAACTGCTTGTCTTGGATACGGCCATAAAAGTTCACGGTCCTCCAAGATGTTCTTTTTTATTGTTTTAGAACGTTGCCTTGTTATCTCGGGGTTTGGTATAACTTCTGGCAGCTCAGTATGTGAAACCTCAATACTGTAGTGACCAGATTACGTCGAATAGAAGCAGTTGACCTCAATGTGTACGCAGTTTAAAATTATGAATCGATGGTTTAATACAGCACTTAAAACTGGTATATGTACAATAAAGACATGAAACAATTAAATTTCAATGTACTGCCTCGAAATGTGATTCAAAACTTCGCTTCCAAGACCTCTGCCGGTCACCTTTATACAATTCTCAACAATGCCTTGCATTGTTAGAGTGAGATTAGTTAATTTACAATCAATTTTCTCGTTGTTAATAACATTTTGTATTGTATAAAAGAAGCGTAAATATGACTTAATCTTTTAATAACAAATAAAAATCTTAAATATTTCTAATAACTGAAAATATAATTAAGTTACATATGAAAAGTAACAATTAATATCACATTGAGCATAAGAACTTGAAAAATATTTATAGGGAAATTTTCCTTGCATTTATTGAGCAATGACTTACAAATATTTCCAATTCTCTAACAAGATTGATTGGAAAGAATAATGAATATTCAGAGGTTATCTAAACACTGGGTTTGGCATTAACGGGTTATTTCGTTATCAAGTCAAAATGTAAATACTTACATCCTCACGCTGTTGTTGTGGTCCTCAGTCCGCAGACTGGTTTGATACAGCTCCCCATTCTACCCTGTCCTGTGCAAGTCTCTTCATCTGAGAATATAAGTTCGGCAACCTACATCCTTTTGAATCTGCTTACTGTACTAATGCTACGTTTACAGTTCCTTGATGTCACAGAATGCGTCCTACCAACTTATCCCTCCTCTTAGTCAGGATATGCCAGAAACTCCTCTTCTCCTGAATTCTGTTAAGCACCTCCTCATTAGTTACGTGATCTACCCTTCTAATTTTCATCATTCGTCTGTAGGATCACATTTCGAAAGCTTCTATCACCCTTTTGTCTGAAGTTCTTATCGTCCACGTTTCACTTCCATAAAATGCTACACTCCAGATAAATGATTTCAGAAAGGACTTCCTGACATGTAAACTAATACTCGATATGAAAAAATTTCCGTTCTTCAGAAACGTTTTTTTTTCCCATAACCATTCTGCATTTTATATCTTCTCTACTTCGGCCATCAGACGTTATCTTGCTACCCAAATAACAAAACTCATCTACTACTTTTATTGTCTCATTATCTAATCTATTTCCTACAGCATCGCCTGATTTTCTGACGCTACATTATATTATCCTTATTTTAATCTTGTTAATGTACATCTTGTATCTTCCTTTCAAGACACTGTCCATACCATTCAATTGCTCTTCCAGATCGTTTGCGGTCTCTGACAGAATTACGATATCATCGGCAAACCGCGAAGTTTTTTTTTCTTCTGCTTGAAACTTTAATTCCCACTCCAAATTTTTCCTTGCATTCCTTCACTGCATGCTCAATGTAATGTGGAAATCATTAAAAGAAAGGCATTACTCGTTGCACCAAGACGTATTTGCGAGATTTCTTTCACCAACTTTCTCTTCGAATGCCAACAGATTTTGTTAGCACCCACCTACGTAGGAAGAAATGATCATCAAAATAAAATATGCTAAATAAGATCGGAAACAGAAAGATTCAGGTGTTCCTTGAACTATTAGGGAATGGAACTGTAGAGAAAGCTTACAAAAGAACGTCACAGATTTAGTTTAGTATGCTTAGGTCAGGACATGGGGTCTAAATATTGCTTGTCGGTTACATGTCACCATATACAAAGAGCTACCCTTTTGGCATCCCTGTGTACGTCTGTTGGTACGTGATAGCATACTTTGTTCATACAGTGCAAGTACTATCAAGTTTATATTTGGTGTCAATCACACTAAACTCTGTTTATGGCTAGAGTGGATGAAGATTTAGTCAAACTAGTATTGCCTGTGGTCGAAAATCGACCAGTTGTGTTTAGAATGATAACTAAGGGTAAAATTTTACGTATCATGTCGAGGGCCTCGCGTGATTATGTTGGCAACATCAACAAGACGATAGAAAATCTTTGCCCATTTGTTCGAACCACATAGAATGACTCGATTAGAGTATCGTACAGACCATGAAGTAAACAAATAATGCCGTTCCTGCTTTATGGTTGACAGGTTCTTGTTTGTACCCTCGTCCGTTCAGTAAAAATAATTGCCCTCGTAAAGCGAAGATTCCATGAGAAAACATCAGCGTTGTCAAGCGATTGGTCAAAATGAAGACTCACAGAATTCTCACTATTCAGCATCTGTTGCCAACATTATCATAGGATGCCGCTGGGATATTTGGTAAAATTTAATCGGAACTGGTAGGTGTGAAACGGTATCTTTTACGTGTTAAGGAAAATGCCTGACACAATAACAACAAATAAAAACGGAAGGATATACTTCTCACGCCATTTTCGAATTATATAACTTTCATTAGCCTAATATTTGAAATGGAACTACAATTTTGGTGTTGGTATATTTATACAACGCCAAGAAATAATGTTATTTCCATACTGCGATATTCAGAATTCCAGAGCTGACAACATGTCGACATCGTAGTTCAACCCGTGCACCGCTACATGCCTCTCCCGGCGCATCACCATTTATATCGGCATTCTCGACTTCGTAGTTCCACCCGAGCACCGCTAGATGCCTCTCCCAGCGCATCATCCTTTATATCGGCATTCATTTGAAAACCAATTTCCTTTAACCACTATTAATCACTGCGAAAATAAAGCATTTGAACGGCACAAGAAAGTGAGTTGGGAGCACTCCATGTTTCGATATTCACTTATTTTAATACGTTATTTGAATACTGCAGGTGCGCTGCATTACAGCGTCTTTGTTCGAGGCGAAGAGCCAATCAGAGTGCTGATTGTTGGAGAATGTAGAACTTGATCCAGGCTGTAGATAGGAAAATTTCTAGTTCCTTTTACCACTTTTAATGGCTAAATGCACACATAATATTTGTATTCGTGAAATCTACGACAAATAATCTTTCTAATTATGTAACTTTCATTTGCCTTCTTGCACGAATAAATTAGTAAACATACAATGAAGGCTTTCACGACCGGATGTCATAGTTGCTGGCAGAACTTCGGGGTTATCAGGCCGTGGTCCATAGAACTTTCCAGTTTCACTTAACGTTTCGTCCAGAGCTGCGCCGGACATCCTCAGAGGTTTTCTTACTTGCGTTGAGTCTTGCCGGCTGATGAGTCAGGTGTCTGAGAGCGCCATATATACTGTGAAAAGTGGGCGTGGTCAAGCTGTCACGTTATCAGCAGAGACAGTCTTTGTCAGAGATAAAACATCACTATCGATTAGGTGAAAATGGAATGTTTTATGGACCACGGCCTTATAACCCGGAAGTTCTACCAGCAAATTAGTAATCTGTACCGCAATTTTCGTGTTAGCTTATTTAGATAATGATTAGCATTTACGGCTGCACGTATGACTGGCAGGGCGACGATGTACACGGGCGTGGTGCCGCTGCCGAACCTGGTGGGCGCGGTGCAGCGGCTGGTGGTGAACGGGCAGGTGCTGGAGGCGCTGGGCGAGGGCGCGGCCGGCGTGGCGCGCTGGGCGGGGCCGCCCTGCGCCGCCCACACCTGCCTGCACCACGGCGCATGCCGCCCCAGGCTCAACTCCTTCCTCTGCCGCTGCCGCAAGGGCTTCCGCGGGCCGCGCTGCCAGTACCTCGGTAAGCTACCCAATGCACACCACACGGCACCATCATCATCCTTTAATAGTTATATTAAACACAGTGAGTTATGTTTAAATTACATTAATTATGGTAACTTTCACTAGGTGTGGGCAGTGGTTGGGATCTGCTCTTACGATTCATTAGATGGTATCTGGGACATGGCTGGTTTGCACCACCTAGAAGACAAGGTCTCACAACTGGCCATGCCTACATCACACCGAGAGATCGTGAGCGCTACGAGGCCAGTGAATTGGTGTTCGTGGACACTTGGTGTGACATAGGCACAACTAGATATAGGCACTTAAAAGACAAGGTCTCACAACTGGCAGTACCAATATCACACGAAGATACCGTGAATGAAAGCTGACTACGAGGCCAGTCAGCTGCAGTTTGTGGCCATTCGGTGTGACATAGGCACAACCAGACATAGGCACGACCAGACATAGGCACTTACAATACAAAGCCTCACAACCGGTCGTGCTACATCACACTAAGAGACCGCGAACGCAAGCTGACTAACCGGCCGCTACTAGGCCAGTGAGCTGGCGATCATGGCCTCCCAGTGTGACGTAGGCACGACCACACATAGGCACCAGAAGACAAAGCTTCACAACTGGCCATGCGTACATCACACCAAAAGACCGTGAACACTACCTGATTTCCTGGCCGCTACGAGAGCAGTCAGCTGGCGTTCGCGGCCTCTCGGCGTTACGTAAGCACAACCACACGTAGGCACCTAGAACACAAGGCCTCACCACTGGCCGTGCATACATCACACCAACAGACCGCAAATGCAAGCTGACTTCCTGGCCACCAGGAGGCCAGTCAGATGGCGTTCGCAGCCTCTCAGTGAGATGTAGGCACGACGAGACGTAGGCACCTAGAAGACAATGCATCACAACTGGCCGTGCCTACATCTCACCGAGCACGGAGAGACCGTGAACGCAAGCTTACGTCCCTGCCACTACGAGGCCCGTCAGCTGGCTATTGTGGCCTCTGGGTGTAATGCAGGTTTTACCAGACATTGGAACCTAGAAGACAAGGCTTCATAACAGGCCAGCGAATGCAATCTGTCTTCCCAGCCACTATGAGGCCAGTCAAATAGTGTTCAAGGCGTCTCGGTGTGACGTAGGCTCGACCATACCTGAAGACAAGGCCTCGCAACTTGCCATGCCTACATCTCACAGGGAGACTGCGAACGCAAGCTGACTTTCCGCCCACTACAGGGCGTCAGCTGGCGTTCTTGGCCTCTCGACGTGACGTAAGCACAACCACACATAGGCACCTAGAAGACAAGGCTTCACAACTGGCCGTGCCTAGATCACACCGAGAGAGCGGGAACGCAAGATGACTTCCCGACCGCTTTGAGGCCAGTCAGCTGGCGTTTGTGGTCTCTCAGTGTGACGTAGGCACGACCAACCGTAGGCACCTAGAAGACAAGGCATCACAACTGACTGTGCCTACATCACACCGCGAACGCAAGCTGACTTCCTGGCCGCCAAGAGACCAGTCAGCTGGTGTTCGCAGCCTCTCGGTGTGACATAGGCATGACCAGATGTAGGCACCTAAAGACAAGGCCTCACAACCGGCCGTGCCTACATGACACTGAGAGACCGCAAACGCAAGTTGACTTCCCGGGCGCTACTAGACCAGTGAGCTGCTGTTCACAACTTCTTGGTGTGACGTAGGCACGACCAGATATAGGCACCTAGAAGACAAGACCTCACAATTGGCTGAGCCTAAATTACACTGAGAGATCACAAACGCAAGCAGACTTGCTGGCCACTACGATGCCACTCAGTATTGCGTTCACAACCTCTTGTAGTGATGTAGGCACAAACAGACGTAGGCACGTAAAAGACACGGCCTTGCAAATGGCTGTGCTTAGATCACCCCGAGAGACCACGAACGCACGCTGACATCCCGGCAGCCTTGGGGCCAGTCAGCTGGCGTTCATGGGCACCTAGAAGACAAGGAGTCACAACTGGCAGTGCCTACATCTCGGAGACCGCAAATGCAAGCTGACTTCTTGTCCCCTACAGGGCCAGTCAGCTGGCGTTCGCGGCCTCTTCATGTCATGTAGTCACGACCATACGTAGGCACCTAGAGAACAAGGCCTAATAACTGGCCGTACCTAGATCACCCCGAGAGACCACAAATGCAAGCTGACATCCCGGCTGCTTCGAGGCCAGTCAGCTTACGTTCGTAGCCTGTCGTGCGTGTGACATAGGCACAACCAGATGTGGGCGCCTAGAAGACAAGGCCTCACAACTGGCTGTTCCTACATCTCATCCCAGAGACCGTGAACGCAAAATGACTTCCCAGCCACTACGAGGCCAGTCAACTTGCGTTCATGGCCACTCAGTGTGACTTAGACAGGACATGTTAGAGGCATGTAGAAGAAAAGGGCTCACAACTGGCTGTGCCTACATCACACTGAGAGACCACGAACGCAAGCTCACTTACCGGCCGCTATGAGGCCGGTCAGCTGGCGTTCACGGCCTCTCGGTGTCACTTGGGCATGGACAGATGTACGCGCCTAGAAGTCAAGCCCTCACAACTGGCCGTGCCAACATCACAGAGAAACCGCGAATGCAAGATGACTTCCCAGCCGCTAGGGACCAGTTAGCTGGCGTTCATGGCCTCTCAGTGTGACGTAGGTATGACCAGACGTAAGCACCTGGAAGACAAGGCTTCGCAATTGACCATGCCTACATCACAACGAGAGACCGTGAAGGCAAGCTGACTTCCTGGCCTCTACAAGGCCAGTCAGATGGCTTTCGCGGCCTCTCAGTGTGACGTAAGCACGATCGGATGGAGGCACCTAGAAGGCAAGGCCTCACAACTGGCCATGTCTACATAACACAGAGAGAACGCCGTCGCAAGCTGACATCCCAGCTGCTAAGAGTCCATTCATCTGGCGTTCATGGTCTCTCGGTGTGACATACGCACTACCAGACATACGCACCTAGCAGACAAGGCCTCACAACAGGCCATGCCTACATCACACCGAAAGACCGCGAACGTAAGCTGACTTCTCGGTCGACACATCACACTGTTTACAGTCCTCCTTGGGTTATGTTTTGTTCCATTCTGTCATATCTTTCCGTGGAAACTGTGGACAGCAAAACGAGTATAGAGGTGTCGAATTTGGAAATTTTGACCTTTCAATACATCTTATTTCTATTGCCATTAGTTCCTTTGATAAATACCTTGCTTTATTTTCTCTGTCTTTGATGAAGCATTTCGAAGCTTCGTGTCTGGAAGATTAAGCACTGCTTAATATCTTATAGGGAGACAGCTCCTCTACTGGTTTGTATGTGTAGCTGTTTTTAGTAATCTTCGAAAGTGACATTGGTCTCTTTAGGAATATGACTTCTACATTCTCCATTCTCATCATATTTTTCGCTGTCAAGTAGGGAAATGTTAGCTGAATGCCATGTGTTGTTGTACGAATAACCTTCATCTTGAAAAGCTTTATCGCTCTTAGTGTGGCTCATTTGTCGGTGCAAGTCTTTCAATTGAACGCCACTTCGGCAACTTGCATGTCCCTAGTCTACCCCAGTCATACGACTGGGGAAAGGGGCCTACATCTTAACGTATAATCCGAAACACGTGTCGTTTGTGGCGACTCCTCACATCGTTGAGAGGTGAAGGATGGGTTGAAACGCAGACTGAAAAAATCCGAGGTCTGACGAGGTTTCGAACCCGCAACCCTTCAGTTTCCAGTCGAGTGCTATATCCCAAGACTACTGGGCCCTACTATCGCTGTTTGGAAGGATATATTTCGTAAGCTTTGGATATATTAAGTACTTTTGTTGCGGCTACCACTCGTTCTGGTACATGTAGGGAAAATGTGGATCCAATTGTTTGTAGTGTCACATCAAAATTTGAAACTTGACATGAATTCTAAAGGTATTCCGCTGCACGTCATACGATCTTTCTTGTATATCCTTCCTCATCTTCTGAACGTAAGAGCTCTTTTTTTGTGCTGTTGAATTCCATTGATTTTTCTAGAGCCAAATTTCTGATGCCTTTGTAGATGTTTTAAGTTTGTCGAGCGTGTAGCCAACTCATCTGGATATATAGGAATTTTACGTTACTTGAGTCTATATTCCGCCCAGCATCTGCCATCATTACATTAAAAAGTACTGGACCCATTATATTGCAGGATACCTCTTGTTTGAAATACTTTATCATTATGCCTCAGTATCGAGAGTAGTCACCCTGAGTAAAAGATCATCCCCCACTGGAGTTTTTAATGATGTCGCGAAGACTTTTGATTGTATAAAACATAGGATTATTCTTGATGAGTTGAGCATTGTGGTATTAGTGACGTGTATAAATGATTTACTTCATATTTAAATGAAATAGTGAAGAAAGTAGAAATAAGTGAGACAGGCAAACTGCAAAAATCAGCTGATTCCTCAGACTGGGGGTGGGGTGGGGGGGCTTCTCAAGAATGGGGTCCCGCAGGGGTCAGACTTGCGTCCTCAGCTGTTCATGTTATTTATTGATGATTTATCATATTATATTCACGATGATGTAAAGCTAGTTCTTTTACAAATGACACAAATAATAATAATCACTTCCAACAGACAAGAGTCAAATATTGCAACAGTAAAAATTTCTTTCAGAAATATTATTTAGAGGTTCTCTGAAAAAGGAAGTCAATTATATTTTAATGAAACACAATACATACTTTATGTAATCACACATTTCTTCAATGAGGAGTGCGGCTGGAATGATTTATAAAATATTTATTTCATCAATTAAGCAAAAACCACAGACACTATCTTTATTATGAAAACATGGCTAGTTTCGACAGTCGAAGCTGTCATTTTCAAAAAATACTCCATCAGTCCTAGCTGATAAAAATCTCACACCTTCCCTAGACTGCATGCGTTGTTTCCAATTCAAGTCTTTTGTAATAATAGCTCCTAGGTATTTTTTACCAACATGCAACATTCTGTCACTCGTGGATCCTTTGAAACCTCGGGGTGCGCACACGACGATACTTTCCATGCCGTTTTTCCTAACTTTCCAGATTTGGATGAAAATTAATAAAACAATATAACATATTTTGAATCATATCTCTTTCGATCCTACTTCAATAATTTAGATAAAAACAATCTGAAATTACGACAGTGCATTTGCATGCCAAGTTCTGCAACGGAAAGGACACGAGTTTTCTCTTTAAACAAGTGCTGCTGCTGCTGCTGGTAATTAAATTCCAAGAGAGTACTTCTCATTATATTTATTGAGAACCGTCCAGTAATTATACTTTATTAGATAAATCATTACAAAAAACATAGAGATATTTCATCAACCAACGATATTTAATTCACACATTGGTTTTTCGGTAACTCAATATTAATACTGATCAATTGAGACACATACTTACTGTTACACAATTCGAAAACTCAAACGTGGAAAACTTGTGGTTACCCTCAATTCATTTTGATTACAGATACTACAGGAGTTCCTGACTCAGAGGCAGTAAAGTTCACTGGCGACACTTACTTGAAATTGTCACTCACTTCAGATACAAGGTATGTTGTCCTAGCACACTTCTTTGACAATAGCATTTTTATTTTAATTTGTTGTACGTGTGGAAATACGGTAATATCGAGCCTGTAAAATGCGAAATATATTGATAAAACCGTCTGGGTCACTAAAACCAGCTACCTAGACAATTTTAGCCACATTGACAAAAAGAATTATTTTTTCGCTTATTAACAAATCCAAAAAAAAAAGAAAAAAAATCATCGTTAAGATCATTTTTGTACAAAACCTTTTCTTTTTGCGAAGTAATATTCTCCATATAATGTAATGAAACTGTCTAAATTATATTACTTGAATTCAACAGATGTATGCCAAGAACACTAACGTAATCCTGACCTTTATACTCCATTGATGGACCCAAATATTGCATGTACTCTCAACAAAATATTACCGTACTTCGTTCTTCAGGAGTGTCCCTCATAAATTTATTACATATACGGCACTCACACAATAAAGGTTTCTTTCATTGCCTAATATTTCTATGAAATTAACAGTCTACTGACTCTAAAATACGTCTCTACTGTATGAGGCTATGAGATACGTCGCTCCCGCGGCGGAATGGCGCATTGACGCGCTAAGCTCCGATGAGTGCGGCCATTCCACATATGTGGTTAGAACCCTCCCTTAGCATGTATGTTTGTGTTTTATTTAGTGTAAGTTATTTTATAAGTAGTTTGTAGTTTTAGGGACTGATGTCCCCACCGTTAAGTCCCATAAGCTTAACAAACATTTGAACATTTTATTTTGATACGTAGCTGATGACTAATAATACCATGAAATTACTCTCGTCGTGATATTCAGAAGTTATTCAGGTTTCAGAAAACATTCCAATGTATCTCCGACTACAAAAACTAAGTTTGTTGAAAGTGGGAATTATTGTCATAATTTTGATATCTAAGATAGCATTGCTATAGCGAAAGTTTGAAATGCATTACATTACATTTATATGCTAGTAACTGTTCCACTGATACTAAAATTTTCCTTTCCTTTTCTTCTCAGTGTTAATGCCTCTATGAAGGACGTAGTAAATGAAACACTGGGTTATAATGAAGGAGGAAGTGATCATAATCTTGATATTACTGAAAATGACTTGTATGAGCACGGTGATTACATTGAAGAATACAAGGAAAATGATGAAATTAACATTCGTGACTTTCAATTCAAAGAAGAAGGCGTGTTATTTTCTCTGGATAAAAAGGAAGACTTTAAAAATCTGGTGTACGAGACTGTGCCAGATGGGTATGTAATCATTGATACCGTTTCTTTCTTCTTATTAACTCTGATTACTTAAGATGTTGGATATTTTACATTTAAACAGTTAAGCAGCAGTATTGTCAAGCTTGTTGCATCCTTTCACATCTCTATCTAAACTTGTCAGTAACTAAATATGCAGATAATTTCTGATCTATTTAAAATCGAATATTTCTGTTTTGGTTATGTTTGTGTTACAGTACGTTAGAAAAGAATCAACAAAAGACAGTAATTGCATTGTGAGCGATTGCCATGAACGATTTACTAAAACAAATGAATGGTCAGTCAGGGCATGCAGTGAGACTGAGCTATACCGTTATGGGCGTCTATGTTAGTGTGTTAATAAGCTGTCTAGGAATTATTGAATGTATAGGCGATATTGCACATAAAAACCAGGGATAACCAAACAACATTAGCTTCGGAATAAAAGAGATTTTATGACAAATATACAACTTAAACCGAATTTCATACGAAGAAACGGGAGACATTTGAGGTCAATATAGGTTTCTTGACAGATAAATGAACATTAATATTCATTCCAATAAAACAGAAAGAATCTGAGGGAAAAGATCATTTCTGAAGACCATAAAAAATAGTATACGAACGTGTTCCAGGTAAAATAAAAATCTTTTATCGACATTCCCAAATACACAAAAATTTCAGAAGTTACCGTGGCCAGGGAGGTAAATGCATTTGAACAGTTGCTTTGTTCGTGTTATTATTCTTCTGCTGAATGTATAATTATTCATCATTGTAACAACTCAGAGGCATAACATATATTAAAATTGTAGTTTATTTCTAAACTAAAAGGTACTGAAAGGGCTTGTATACACTGAACATCTTATTTTATTATATGTTCCAGAGAAATAAATGGAAGATTGTTTCATTATGAACTGACATTTCACACTCAGGAAGCTAATGGCCTATTATTGTGGAATGACAGAAAAACTAGGCACAAAAATAATTATGTAGCTCTTGCAATATCTGATGGTTATTTGGAACTTAGGTACAGACTTGGAAAAAACAAATATTCAGCTTCACTTCAGTCAAAGGTAAAAACTGAACAACCTCATTCTATCCTCTTTGCAATTTTAGTTGTGTCATCATGCACTTCATAATGATATTAACAAGGCGTTACATTGTAATACTAGATTTTACTATTTCATTAATTTTCAGATCACTATCGCATTGCACTAAGTGCAAATGATGGGACACTAGATTGTTTTAGTTTATATTCCCATTACAGAATATGATTCTGTAAGAATATTTTAAAGACACGTTTCTTTACATAGTTATGTAAGTTATAAATTACTTTGATAGTTTTATGCTTAAATTTTTTCAGGTATATGTAAGTGATGGCAGAACGCATACGGCTGTGGCGGAACTTCACTGGAAATACAGTTTTCTCCAAGTGGATGATGAACATCCGAAACAAAAATTCATTAAAGGCTATAATCTCAAAATGTCCTTTGCTCAGGATCTTTGGATTGGTTAGTACTGCTTTATGTAGCCTCTTTGTTTTCTGCTGAATTTAGATAATAGTACTAAATACTTATCTAACAATTACATGAATTAAATATCACATCATTGATAGTAATCACAACAATCTGCACTCAGAGAGTCATAGTGTTATAGAGTACTATCATTGTAGAAGCGGTTCTTGTTTTCACTCGCTAAGTAGAATGAATTATCCGTAACTTAGAGTAATGGTGATAAGAGTCAAGAAGGTATTGAGTTTCAAAGCAGTAAATTTCACAGTAAACAGTTTAAACGACGAAATAATCTCGGGAAAATTATTCATATTTTGTTTTTTCGAGCTACAGCTTACGTTATTATCTTACTTCAATTCATGTGTATATTCTTTTATTTTCAGGGGGGAAGGAAAATTTACCATCCGGACTACCAACGGCATACTACTCAGGATTTGTAGGCTGCATGCACAGACTGGTTGTACAAAGAGAGTTGATAGATCTCTACAGTGGAGGGGCAAGCAATATGACCCTTCTAGGCTGTCAAGAGAATGAAGTGTAAAGGTTGCTTCGTGCCACGATTGTTTAAAACTAAGACATCAAGTTGAAGAGAAGTCACATGTCACTGGAGAACATTACTGCGCACACACAAAACTAATGTTACCTTGTATTTACAAATGACAAACATATCTGACCAAGGTGTCGTGGGATCACTGTACTGAATAGTGATAACTGTAGTAATTGTTTGTATCAATGGTGCTATATAATAATACATTGTGACTGGTGAATTGAGCAAACAACATATTGCCTGAAATGGAATACATATTTCTGATGTGTAATAATTTGAATTTATGCCGTGAGAAATGAAACTGTAATAACTGTCTAAAATTGTGTACGTAATGAGCAGCCAATCTTACGAATTATCAAAGTAATTCTCTGGCATGAAGACTAATAAATGAAAAATGTGGCATGGCAGCACATAACGTTTGAAGGTTACCAAGAGCGCTACTGATAATGCTTCTCCAACAGACTTATATATTTGGACACAAATTCTGTATGAGTTAAAATATTTAATTTTTCCGTTGCAATTAAATACAACAAAAATTTAAGTCACTGAAACCCTGTAGATAAATGAACCAAAATTTTTTGTGTACCAGACCGTCACCAAATGACAGAATTAGACATGGAAACAGTAGTTGTTATTGGCATAAACAAGGATGTGATCATTATACAGTATAAAATAACTTTAATTTGTAGGAATCGTTGTACTAAGGAAAATCATGATTAGTACAACTTTGTTTACCACGTTACCGTCTTTTTGTTTGGCATATTAATCTGTATATGTGATGAAAAAATACCTGCCATAAAAATAGAGAAAAATATAAAAACCTAACGATCCTTGAAAGTAGAGATTGATGTGTGTTAGTGTTGAAAGAAGTTAACATATAAATTTTCCTCACTGAATAATTATGTTCGTGATGTAATTTGTACACACCTCATGTCTAGGAAACAGAAGTTCTCCATACCTTATGCTCAAAACGTCTTTACCCTGTTTGTTCCAGTATAAAGTCATACATACTAATTGTGGTTCTATAATTTTTTTCTGTGAACAAATTAAAAGTCAAACATCACGTTTGCCACAAACTGCCGAGTTTTATACTACGTGAGCTACCTTCTCCAGAAATAATCAGTATTACATGAAATTTTATACAAAATCTTCAGATTTTTGTATGTGATTCTAAACAACGGCTCATAAATATTGTATATAAGAATTTGTAAGAAACCTGAAAACTATTGGCGCTTTCCATTACATATATTTTTTGCAGAAGATGTTAAGCGCCGATAAATATGTATGTTGTGATTGTTGTGAAATAAAATGTATACAGTTTTGTTACAAAATACAATGACTGCCGTTTTATTCTTGCTATACTTAGGAGATGTCCCCTCCACCTGATTTATGCAAGTGTAATTACTTTAAAAAAAATTACTTTTATTGAAAAACAAAATTTAAGGAATTATGTCCAGCTTCTTTGCTACATTATAATTATAATAATACGACAGTAAACCCAATTACTGTACATATTTTAAATTCATTGTTGTAGCAATACAATTGTTTCTCAAATTAAATCACATGAACACATTGGTCTAATATCAAAAAACATTCTACTTATTGCAGATTCACTGCATTGCAGAAATTTTATACACAGCAAACAAACAAAGTTAACGGAAGATAGAAACAGGATAAACTGATAGGGGGGTAAGAATTCGAAATTTAGTGCTTGGTCTGATTTGCATAGGAGCGATTGATTGTAGTACACTGACATGAAAAAATGATTCATAGCTCTAGTTAGTATTTGTCACTTATCATCAGGTTTCAGAGTACCTTTCCAGCACAATAACTCATCACACCGTTAACATGATGGTTGCTCTCCGAAAAAGTAGTAGCCATCCCTCTCACCTAACTTCTCGCCTGAAGGCCCCTTCAAACGATCCGATTTGACGGGACCAATTTATCGGCGGTCCGACGTCAGTCGGACGTGTGGAGACGCTCTGTGACCAACCTTTCTTGTCAGATGGTTGGTCGGGCCTGATAGTCCGACATCCGACCCTCCCCCACCACTCCACCCGACAAACTGTACCGCTAGCCGACCAATTTTCAGCCTGCGATCGTCTGTTGTCTACACAGCGAACAAGCGAAAACAAAAACAGATCGACAACCAGATAACAGAACAGGAAAGGACTCCATTCGCTGCGTGCAGTTGGTAGGAACATGTTTAGGCTGGTACGAAGTTGGTTGGTTGGCTGTTCAGTTGGTTGGTTGGATGATAATTCGGAATGCGTGTAGGGGCCTTAAGGGCACGCTTACCCTACCACGCCGCTGTGCTGTTTAAGCGAGAATGCCGCAGAAATGCGGAGTCGCCGATTAGACAGCAGAAACATCGCTCACGGAACACAAGACCGCTTTGCACGCGGGTGGTTTTGACGTTATGTCATATTAAGCAATTCGAAAAACTGAAGCCCTAGATCGTTTACTGATCGTTAGTACAAAACAAAAATGAACCTAAGTTTGGTATGCAGCTGCACTGTACTAGTAATGGCCAAAGCCTTTGATACCATTTGTTATTGCCCTTGACGTCACTTGTCAGGATGGTGTTGGGTTGAAAGAGCAGGTCGTAGTCATCGACTATCATTTACTACTTGATTCTCATCCAATTAGATCTGCAGCTCTGTCCTCGGAGCTGGCGGTCGACCCGCCGGCTGCTGCGGTCTCGACACTCAAGAAGGCCTTCCTAGGCTCCTCAGCAGCAACCCAGATCCTCGGAGTCGCATGGCCGGTAGTCGAGATATGGCCGTTAGCGCTTGTCTAGGCACCGTACTCGCCCGGTATTGGGCCTCGAAGTATGGGTCGCCCAGGACCGCTTTTCCGTGCGATGATAGGAGGAGATGATGGTCTATCAGGTCCGCGTCGACGCCTCAGTCGCGGTGCTACCAGCTACTCGCCTGTGGTTGCGAACTCATCTCGATATGTGATTTAGTACCGACTAAGTCGGTCCTCGATGCTCCAGACGTAATGATACTAATGTTAGTTCTCCCCATTGCTTGATTTTTTTTTTCAATTCACACTTCTAAAAGCGTTATTATAACATTTTTCTTGACATTTTAAATGTGAATCAGTGGCGTATCCAGGATTGTGGTCTGGTGGTGGTGGAGGCTGAAGTTAATCACCGAGCTGGCGTGACTTTTAAAAAAGGATTTCTAAAAAAAGAAGAAAAAAAGGCTACGAAATTAGTCTACTTTTTAAAAAATTTTCATCTAATTTGTAGCTTTCCAGTCACTGAATCACAGCATCAAAATTGCCAAGAGACGGCACACTTTCAAGTTCGACTAGGTCCAAAAATAAATTTAGAGGTGATTCCATACCAAGTTTTGTATGGCAAACTGTGATGTACAAAATTAGAGTTGATTTTTTGCTTAAAGTAGTTGATTCGTCAATGATGAGTGAAAACCTTTCGTCCGCTTGTACTATTTTGTGTACAATATGTTTTTTTTTTTTTTTTTTTTTTTTTTTTTTTCATTTGTGCACTGTTGTAGTTAACGATATTCAGACCAGCTTTATTGTTATGTAGAATTCGCCCCATATTTACCCCATTAAGCTTGATTCTGTTTTACTAACTGATAGGCAATGCGAAAGAATCTCGGTGTAACATCTTTGTCTTTTGATACGGCTTTTAAACAAACTGTTGCCATTTTTTCTTTTTGGGACTCAGCTAAGATTTTTACTGCTGCTCCATGAGTACGACTGTCTTTGTGATCAAATATCTTTTTTCTCTAGGCTTTTTCTTGCTGGGCTCGAGTTTCACCAAAGCTAATGTTGTCACAAGTCCACTGCTTAGACATTTTATACCAGTTTTTTTTTTTTTTTTTCCATACACAGAGATCCAACGTTTCGGCAAACCTCACATCCCAGTTTTTGTTGTGTACAATAAGCCAACTGTAATTTTTTTTTCAATACTCGGTCTTATGTTCAAAAGACCAACAGCCTTTCCACTGTTTATCGTCTCCTTTGGTGTCCTCTGTACAAAAAGATGTAGTGACGCTGGGTGAAGCACGCAATGACGATTCTGTGTGAACTGTTTCCATTGGTGGCGTCAGCAGTTTTTCAGCTTCTTTATCCAGTATGTTTTTTTGGTATTTTGTGGAAATAACTAGTTGTTCTATTTATTGTATATAGCGATGGAAAACTTTCGAGACAACTAAGCAAACACAAGAGAACAGTGAAAGTTACAGCCGGCGCTACACAGTAGTCGTGTGTAGTTCACGAACGAACTAGTTCGCAAGAGCGCTCCCACAGGTGAACTACGCGAACTAGTTCGCAGATCCCTCGCCTCTTAGTTCGTCCGCTCGTTTCCCGAATACTGACGGGGAACAGCGAGAGCTCGCAGAATCGCGTGATTTCCTTCTGCCAGTCACCGTCATTCCCAGCTGAGATGCAGCTCAGCTGTAGTTTCAAAGTTCCCTGCCACATATTTTCTTATCTAAGGTATTCAACAGTGTCTAAATATAATTCTCATTACATAGTGTAAACTGAATAACCGGTTTATTTGCTTAAGTATTTGATGTCTAATTGGCCAAAAATACGGGTAATAGCACATGCTTGGGAAACACTGATCATTATATAAAAAAGCTTTCATAACAAACGAAAGAGCTCTTTTAGTAGCCGTAGCAAAAGCCAAAAAGAGCGGACGAACTAAAAAGAGCGACCTACTTCACGGCCGAGCTGCGAACTAAAAGAAGATCTACCGGGCGCGTACTGAAATATGCACGATGGATCGCGAACTGAAATATGCGCGATCGGTCGCGAACTAAAATATGCTATATCGGTCGCGAACTGAAATATGCACGATCGGCCACGAACTAAAATATGTGCAGTCGGTCGTGAACTAAAACATACGTTATCGGTCGCGAACTATTACGCCAAACGTATCTCGCTTCTTAGTTCATTGTATTCTTTTCCGAAGACCGACGGGCAATAGCGAAAGGGCGCGCAGCAGAATTAAAAATCACGTGTTCGTCTTCTGCTGATGAGAGCCATTTCTAGGTGACCGTCTGCCTGCTAGATTACATAGTTCGCCGGCCGCGGTGGCCGAGGTGACTGAGGCGCTCCAGTCACGGTCAGCACGGCCACTACGGTCGGGGGTTCGAATCCCCTCTCGGGCATGGATATTTGTGCCGTCCTAGTTCGTAAGTAGTTCATAAGTAGTTTGTAAGTTTAGGGACTGATGACCCCGTAGTTAAGTCCCATAATCTTAACAAACATTTGAACATTTGAACATTTGATTACATAGTTCAGTGCTACAAAATTTCTGTTTTGAAAGTGTTCTGTACACTGCAATATCTGACTAACAAATTCCATAATGCCAAAATATAGAGACAACTCTAAACTTAAACGCGAGAAATTATCCACACACTGTTTCTTTTGGTTTGCGTGATATCGTTAGCGGCGGAAGCAGCAAGCGCATGAATCAGCTATGTGGGGGAACTTCTCCCTCCTCCTGCATGGCCGGTCGCGGCGGCCGAGGAGACTGAGGCGCTCCAGTCACGGTCTGCACGGCCACTACGGCCGGGGCTTCGAATCCCCCCTCGGGCATGGATATTTGTGCCGTCCTTAGTGTTAGCTAGTTCGTAAGTTTGTAAGTTTAGGGACTGATGACCCCGTAGTTAAGTCCCATAAGCTATACAAACATTATGTATCTACCACCTGCATGCGAGGACCACGCCGCTCAGCTGTCATTGGGAGCGGACGAACTAAAAGAACGAACTAGATCGCGCCTCTGCCGCGAACTGAAGTGGGCGCTCCCAATCGCGAACTATTATGCGCAATTCTACACCACAGCAGAAGTCGACTGCTGATACTCCGTCAACTGCCACACTGTCAGAACGGTAGAAACCTCATTAGCGGCTTCCACGTGTACTGGTACAACAGAGCTACCTCCCGCCACTGCTGTCTTTGCTGCCAGCTGCCATCTAGATGCGCCAGCAGGTGCGTGTCAGCTGGATGTACTGCAGCAGCGACCAGTCTGTGTTCCACGAGAACCTACCACCGGCGTGACACGAGGGGCCTTTGGCCGAGCCCCGTATCTGACCGCTCCGATGCAGTTATCAGAGGTACCGGTACGGCGTAACGGTGCGTACCGTCACAAGTCAAGCACTGGTTCGCCCCCTATTTATGTTGAAAAAGGAAACTTGGTTGCTCGCCGTCCGAGCCAGAAAGGTACCGCTCGGCTGCACTTGTTACTCGCCAGCGGTTTGTTTACATCATAGTGTCTCCAGCCCCCCCACCCCCCTCTTTCTCTCTTTCTCTCTCTCTCTCTCTCTCTCTCTCTCTCTCTCTCTCTCTCTCTCTCTCTCTCAGCATCGACATCTACTCTTCAACGCACATTGAAATGCATGGCAGAGGGCTCACCGAACCGCTTTTATGATATTTCTCTACAGTTCTGTTCTCTAATAGCTCGCGTGAAAAAGGAACATCTAAATCTTTTTGTTTCCGCTTTCATTCCGCTTATTTTACTATGATGATCATGTCTCCCTATGTAGGCGGGTGTAACAAAATATGTTGGCATTCGGAAGAGAAAATTGGTGAAAGAATAACGCCTTTTTTCATGATTTCCATCCCAACTCGTGCATCATTTCCGTAACACGTTCTTCCCTATATCACGATAATACAAAAGGAACTGCCCTTCTCTGAACTCACTCAACACCGTCCGTCCATCCCACCTGGCTTCGATCCCACAATGCGCAGCAAAATTCCAAAATAGGACGTACAAGTGTGGTGTACGCAGTTTCTTTAGTTCTCCCAATGCAACTTAGCTTTTGGTTCCCTTCAATATTTTGTATATGTTCTTTGCAACTCCGCCAATTTGTGGGTGCAACAAAAGAGAGGCGAAAACAAATTATAGTCGTTGTATAGTCGTTGGGAATGGAATAAATTATCACAACATGTGACAGAAAAAAATAACTGCTTATCACTTCTCTACGAACAGTCTCATGAGTACAGTTTTTCAGAACTTATAGCACAAAAATATTTAATTAGTATTAAGTCAATACTAACATTATACATGGTGAATCACCTAAGACTTGCACCGCAAGTATTGCGGAAACAGAAAGTGCGATTCATGTGCGCTTTTCAAAGAATGGATTAGTAGTCAAGGCCTCGTATTTTTAGCAAATAACAGATTGTAATATTTCTTAGAAAGTTTATTTTTATGCAAACATAGAGGTTTTTTAATGGAACAATGATTGTTTCTATCATGCACTGGAATTTGTGACACCAGCTGTGTACAAAGAATTTTGGATCTCTTTTTTATCACGTTTCGTTTTGCAGCTACAACCGTTCAAAGTTTCAGGGTTGGAGGCTGCGATAGCGAAGCTAACTGGCCGAGTGGCTAGCCCCTGCGGCACGGCCCACTGTCTCATGACCACCAGCCAGTCAGCTACGCTGCCGTAGCCTCTGCCACCAAAACTTTGAAAGGTTGTAGCTGCCAAACTAAACGTGATAAAAATGTCATTCAAAATTTTTTGTACACAGCTGGTGTCAAAAATTTCAGTACACGATAGAAACAACCATTGTTCCATTTGAAAAAATATATGTTTGCATCAAAAATACACTTTCTAGGTATTTTTACAATCTGTTTATTGGCTAACAGAACGAGCCCCTGACTACCAATCCATTCTGAGAAAACTGCACATGAATCTCACTTTCCGTTTCCGCAATATTTGCGGTGAAAGTGTTAAGTGATTCACACTATATATACAGTGCCATTAACGTCACTGATGTTACAATATACAGGTCCCAGGTTGTGGTGTGGGTGTATGTCTTATAGAATGATTTCGATTTCATCATAATCATCATTACCCAGTCCTGGAAAAGAAAACATAAGTGTATAGCGTCATGGCCATGATGAATACTATTAAAACTGTCGGACAGGTGGAAAGTTTACCAGACTTTCATCACGTTGTCTTGAAATCATTACTTATTTCATTTCATTACTGAAGAAGATCTTTCATATACGTAAGTAGAGCCGAACACCGATATAACGTTTGCAGTCTTATCATGTATCATGAAGGCATTCGTGATGAACTCCTGTACAGTTTTAATGTGATAGAATTTATCTTTCAATCGTCAGCTAAATTGCAAATTTGTCAGTTTCATCAGCAAATGATAAAAAAAAGTTTGTAATTCTATGGGACCAAACTACGTTGATCATCAGTCCCTAGTTGTACAAACTGCTTAAACTAAGTTAAACTAACCTAAGGACAACACACACATTCACGCCTGAGGGAGGATTCGAACCTCCGATGCGGGGGGCCGCGCGATCCGTAACGTCGCGCTCCAGACCGCTCGGCTACTCCCGCGCGGCTCAAATGGTCTGGGGCACTATTAATAAAACACTAAATGGTGACCAAAGTATCACAAAAAGAAAACTGTTCCTGTATTTCTTCCAAAACTTTTTACTTGAATTTTATTGAATTGACAGTGCTTTTTTTCTTTTTTCAGAAGTTATGTATTTCACAATATATTCATTTTAAATACATCTTCCTTAACCATTAAATAAGATATTAATAGCTTTTCCCAGCAACTTCTTGTTAAGGGCCTTAAAATATACGCGCTCAAGGTAACTAAAAGTGCAAGATTTGCAGTCAAGAGCCCATCTCGTGATGTTGAAAAAATTTTCGACCATCAGCTAGAGGAAAAAGAGCAATGACTTGGGAACGGCTTTGTGGTCTAAGGCGGCTTGTCACGGATATATCTGCCAATCCCCGTCTCTCTCTCTCTCTCTCTCTCTCTCTCTCTCTCTCTCTCTGTGTGTGTGTGTGTGTGTGTGTGTGGGCTGGGAAGGTAGGTGGGTGATTGGGTGAGTATGTTGTTCTTAGCGTAAGTTTGCATAATTTAGTGTAGATAGTTTGTAAATCTAGTTGCAAATAGTAGCGAGCTTCTACATCTACATAGATATTCTGCAAATATTTAAGTGCCTGGCAGAGGATTCATTAACTACTATACCGTTCCATTCTCTAAAAGCGCGCGGGAAGAAAGAACACCTAAATTGTTTCGTTTTCGATCTGATTTCTCTTATTTTATTGGGATGGTCATGTCTCTCTATGAAGGTGGGTGCTAGAAAAATATTTTCACATTCAGAAGTAAAAGTCATTGATTGAAATTTCTCAAATAGATCTCGCCGCAACCAATAACGTCGTTGTTTTAATGCTTTCCACCTCAAATCGTGCAACATTTCCATGACGCTTCTCTCCCCGTAACGTGATAAAACAAAACAAGTTACCCTTCTCTGAACCTTCTCAATGTCCTCCGTCAGTCCCAACTGGTGAGGGTTCTACACTGGGCAACAGTACTCCAGGAGAGGACGCACAAGTGTGATGTAGGCAGTCTCTATGGTGCAGCTATTGCATCTTGGAAGCGTTCTGCCAATGAAACGTAACCTTTGGCTCGCCTTTCCCACAATATTTTCTATGTGTTCTCTTCAGTCTAAGTTGTTCATAATAGTAACTCTAGGTATTTGGTAGAATTTACGTAGGTTTGACTGATTTATCGTATAATTGATGTTCAGCAGATTTCTTTTAGTGGCATTTCTTCTCACTTTTCATTATCTAGTGTTAATTGCCAACTTTCGCACCATGTAGAAATTTGGTCTTAATCGCTTTGCAGTTACTTTTCAACCTCTGTTGACTTCACTAACCGATAAACGATAGAATCATCCACGAACAGTCTAAGGGAGCTATTGCGATTGTCTCCAAAATCAGGAGAAGAGTAGGGGACGTCTAACGCTTCCCTGGGGAACGCCATCTATCATTTCTGTTTTACTCGACAACGTACCGTCAGTTACTAAGAACAGTGTCCTTTCTGATAGGCAATCGTAAATCCAGTCACACAACTGAGGCGATATTCCATAAGCACGCAATTTCATTAGAAGCCGCTTGTGAGGTTAAAAGCTGTACGTGTGTTGTGTGGATGTTGAACCTATCGTAAGATCAGACAACAAATTGTTCCTTGACACAGCAATTTAGTTTAATTATGGCCCTGATACTGATGTATATGCTATTAAGTGAGAAACAGTGCATGAAACTGATTATGTGCGCAACGGATATTTTTAACAAAAACAACTGTGACATGTAGCCTTTTGAAACAGACACTGACTATACTCAAAAATTTTGACTGCGAGAGAGATATTAAAAAAAACCACAAATCACTTTCTTAATGCTTGACGGTGAGAATTTTATGCAGATCAGTTTCTAATTATTGAAATTTAGTATCAATTTAGTATCATAGTCAATTAACTATCATTTACTATGGCACCAATAATGAAATCCGTTCAACAATATTATTCACATCAATACTGCACTTTAAATCCACTAATAATTAATTATCAAATGAAGGAAGTAGGTTAATTTTCTAACTACGTAAATGAAACATGAAGGAAGTTTAAGCTACTTATTATTAATAATCAGCATTACATTACCTACATAATACAACTTCTGACTTGCTGGCAAAGCAGCCTCTACTCTACATCGGAGCCATACACACAACCCAACCGCTCTCTAAGCGAGCTGAACCACCAGTACTCTCTCTCAGCGCGAGCTACAATGCTATGCAATACATGATCTTTGCCAAAGATGAAACTTCATAAAGGACACATATCGATACATACAGTAGAAGCGATATTATACATTTTCTTGCAAGCAAGTTACTCGATACAAAACAGGAGGCACAATATTGGACATTTTCTTACAAAATAATTTTTTATGGACACGTTTCAAGGTACAGTGTCAAAAGCCTTCCGGAAATCGAGAAATATAGAATCGATGGCACTTATCACTTCATGTAAGCAAAGCAGAGACAAGGCGAGCCTCACTTCTCCCACCGTGGCCCGAACAGGTGATCCTCGGGTGAGTAACCGACAAATGCACTTCCTACACTTGCATACTGAACGACGACTGGCGATTTCCACGGACAGGCGGTAGGAGAAACCTACCACACTAAACCTAATATTAACCATATCATTTACTGGCTCTAGCAGGCACTCGTGTTGCCACCCTGGAACCACAAAGTGGATTACACGTACGTGCCTGATGTCGTCTGTAGACATGCTGAGAGACAGTTGGGGCACTTGTGGAATGAAAGAAGGAAATTCTTTTCTTGATTTAAGGAAAAAGGATAATCCGTTGCCATCATCCGTTACGGAACAGCACAAGTGCACTCACGGAACAATATTTTATCAGCGGCTTGTACTATTATCCGATTCAAAACAGGAGACAGCAAAGCACTTACAAGAATGACCAATGCTCCTATCACAGGACAACGTAAGACGAATGTCTTGCCCAGAGTCAAAGGTGTAACAGAGGAAAACTAGGTTCTCCCCTTATCTGACAGCTTCAAAACCATACAAATTGACATACTCACGGACGTACCGGATTATCTTAATTAAACTTTCCCTATTTTACACTTTAACACAGAAACTAACTAATCTACCGCCATGAACCACAGACATTGCCGAGGTGGGGTGGCTTGCGTGCCTCAATGATACATGTAGCCGTACCGTAGGTGCAACCAAAGCGAAGGGGTATCTGTGGAGAGGCCAGACAAACGTGTGGTTCCTGAAGAGGGGCAGCGAGCTATCAGTAGTTACAGGGCAACAGTGTGGATGATTGACTGAGCTGTTCTTGTAACATCGGCTTACATGGTTTTGCCATGCAGTTACTGCGAACAGCTGAAAGCAAGGAGAAATTACAGTCGTTACTTTTCCCGAGGACAAGCAACTCTGCTGTATGAATATATGATTATGACGTCTTCTGGACGATATCGTCAAAAAAAAAAAAAAAAAAAAAAAAAAAAAAAAAAAAAAAAAAGTAAATAAAATCGGGCATTCTACGTTTCGGATAGATAAGTTAGAAAATTTGAAAAGAGAAATGGATAGGTTAAAGTTAGATATGGTAGGAATTAGTGAAGTTCGGTGGCAGAATTAACAGGATTTCTGGTCAGGTAAGTACAGGGTTATAAATAAAAAATCTGTTGGTGTTAACTCAGGAGTAGGTCTGATAATAAATAAGAATATATGAATGCAGTTAAATTATTATAAACAACATAGTGAACGCATTATCGTACCAAAGACAGCCACAAAACCAACACCGACCACAGAAGTGCAAAGTTTATATACCAACTAGAAGGGCTGATGACGAGGATACCGAAAAAATTATGAGGAGATAAAAGAAATCATTCAGAAAGTTAAGGGAGAGGAAAACGTGATTGAGATGAGGAACTGGAACACGGTAGTAGGAAAGGGAAGAGAAGGAAATGTAGTAGGTGAATATGGACTGGGAACAAGGAAAGAAAGAGGAGATTGCTTGGTAGAATTTTGCGCAGAGCACAATTTAATGATCACCAACACTTGGTTTAATCAACATGAAAGAAGGCTGTATACGTGGAACAGACCGAATGGCACTGAAAGGTAGCAGATTTACTTTTTAATGGTAAGGAATATATTTAGAAACCAGGTTTTAAATTGTAAGACATATCCAGGGGCAGATATAAATTATTGTTTATGAACTGCAGATTAAAACTTAAGAGACTGCAGAAAGGTAGAAAAGTTAGGAATTGAAATCTGGACAAATTGAAGGAACCAGAGGTGATTGAGAGTTTCAGAGGGAGCATTAGGCAAGTATTGGCTGAAACGGGGGAGGGGAAAGTAATACAGTAGCTCTGAGAGATAGGGTGGTCAAGGCTGCAGAGGATCATAAAGGCAGAAGGACAAGGCCTAATAGAATTCCCTGGATAACACAGGACATAATTAACGTAATCAATGAGAGGAGAAAATACAAAAATTCATTAAGTGAAGAAGGTAAAAGAGAGTACAGACGTCTGAAAAATGAGGTTGACAGGAAGTGCAGACTGGCTAAACAGCAGTGGCTGGACGACAAAGGCAGATCCGTAGAAGAATGCATAACTAGGGGAAAGATAGATACCGCCTACAGGAAAATAAAAGAGATATCTGGAGACAAGAAAACCAGCTGTATGAATATCAAGAACTCAAACGGGAAACCAGTACTAAGTAAAAAAGGGGAAATTTGAACTATGGAAGGAATACATAGAGGGCCTATACAAAGGAAATATACTTGAAGGCAGTATTATAGAAATAGAAGACCAAGTGGAGGAAGATGAGAGAGGAGATATGATGTTCAAACAACCTAAGTGTATGCTGTCGGGTGACGTCGTCGACAACCGCCAATATTTCGATAGGAGGACACCCTGGAGAAGGAATTATAGTTCAGGAAGAGGGAATAAAAACTTTGGCCGAAGACACAGTAATTTTGTCAGAGACTGCAAAGGATCTGGAAGAGCAATTGAAAGGAATGGGCAGTGTGTTGAAAGAAAGATATAAGATGAACATTAACAAGAAGTAATCGAATGGAATGTCAGAAAATCGCGATGTTGAAAGAATTAGATTAGCTAATGAGACAATAAAAGTAGTAGATGAGTTTTGTTATTTGGGTAGCAAAATAACTTCTGATGACCGAAGTAAAGAAGATATAAACTGCAGAATGACTATGGGAAGAAAAGCGTTTCGGAAGAGGCAAAATTTGTTGACATCCAATATTAATTTAAATGTTATGTAGTCCTTTCTGAAAGCACTTGTCTGGAGTGTAGCATTGTATGGGAGTGAAACGTGGACGATAAGGAGTTCAGACAAAAAGATGATAGAAGCTTTTGAAATGTGGTGCTACAGACAAATTATGAAAATTATATGGGTAGATCACTAATGAGGAGCTGCTTAACCGAATTGGGGAGAAAAGGAGTTTCTTTCATATCCCGACTAAGAGAAGGGATAGATCGGTAGGACACATTCTGAGACATCACGGAATTCTCAACTTAGCATTAGAAAGAAGTCTAAGGGGTAAAAATCGTAGAGGGAGACCGACGGACGATTACAGTAACAATATT
Organism: Locusta migratoria; assembly: GCA_026315105.1. NCBI lineage: Eukaryota > Metazoa > Arthropoda > Insecta > Orthoptera > Acrididae > Locusta > Locusta migratoria. The sequence goes on from CM048745.1 coordinate 484,017,589, forward strand.
CGAAAGGATGTACGTTGCCGAACGTATTCTCAGATAAAGAGACTTACACAGGAGAGGGTAGCTTGGAGAACTGCATCAAACCAGTCGGCGGACTGAAGACCACAATAACACCATGGTTGTAAACGTTAAGGTAAGTGTTAAAACTTTTATGAACAAATTTTGCCGCATGACAAACCACGTTCGATGTTTCTAACACACGCTTCCTATTAAATAGTGCCGAAAATTCTCTCTGCCAATCAGAGGCTTCGTTCTTTCATTAGTTATGTTTTCTCGTTCACCTTGCTCCTCTCAGCCAATGAAAATAGAGTTCACAATTTCTTACTGCGTGGCCAGTAGCACGTCACCAAAAACTACACCAGCCACAAACTGTATCCAAATGTATATATTGGTTCATAATTGTACACCATAATTTGAATAATTTGGATAACGTTATTCTATTCTAAATGGGTCGGTTGAAATAAACTTAATACACAAATAGCTCCAAAACCTTTTCAAATCAGGAACTACTCTGATTTATTTGTGGAGACCAGGGCTACCTGGTTCAAGACAAACAGTGTCAAACTAGGAATAAACTTTAATCGGAAATTTCAACATATTCGTTTAAGTCAAAAATAATATATATTACAATAAAAACATTTAGTAAAATATCAAATTCGGTTTGCAGCAATAAGCTTTCGTCTTATTTTCATATCCGGTAATCCATATCAAATGTACACTTGTATTACCACATACTATCAATCGATTCATGGATTTGTTTTTAAGCAGGAAATACTTATTTACCTAACAGGAGGCCGAGAAAATCATACCAGAAAAGAAAACTACTCCTGGAATTTTGTTGCATATGAGCTTGTCTTCCTAGATCGAAATTGCCCAACATCTACATTTACATATTTATTTTGTGAATGACATTTAAGTGCATGGCAGAGGCTTTATGAAATAGTTTTATGAATATTTCTCTATGGTTACATTTTCTAACTGGGTGAAGAACACCTAAATCTTCGTTTTCGTTCCGTTTTCTCTTTTTTATTACGATGATCAGCCCTCCTATGAAGGTGGGTGTTAACAAATTCGCGTTTGGAGGAGAAATTTAGTGAAAGAAAATTCGCAAATATATCTCATCGCAACGTATACCACCGTTCTTTTATCGATTCCATCTCCAAACGTGCATCACTCTGTTCCCTGTATCACAATAATACAAAACGAGCAGCCCTTCTCTGAATTTCATATCCTCAATCGGTGCCACAGTACGCCGCATTACATCAAAATAGGACGAACAACTTCGGCGAAGGCAGTTTCCTTCGTAGAACTGTTGCATCTTCCCAGTGTTCATCCACAGAAATACGGTACTCGGTTCATCTTAACTACGATATCGTCTTGTGTGTTCTTTCTCATTAAAGTCGTTCGTAATTTTGAAGAAAACGTTGAAAAAATTATAAAATTCAAACAGTGACCAGGTGGAAAGAACTCCATGAAAGTCGCGAGATTATAAAGCATCTGGAATCCGCTGATTATGCCCTAAAACAGACGGCGAAACGCGTATAGAGCAAATAAAAGAACTGTAGCAAGAAAACGGCAGTTCAATTGCTAAAAGCAAATAACCCTTTTTTTTTTTCGAGTAGTTCTCCTTTTCTTCCTCAGACTGTGCGCTATCACATTTGTTGAAATTAATTCTACAGTTGGAATAATAGTAGATGGGAAGAGGTATACAAGCTAACATATTACACTCTCGGAATATACTCCATTTATAAAGGCACATTTCAAAATCATAAACAGATGATGATATCCACCGCGCGAAATTTCAATGTTTCAGGGGCCAATATCTCGGGTCGTATTGATCACAGAACTAATCGATTACCTGTTAAGAGTATCCCCTGTCCTAGTGATCCTTTTTATACATATCAGAAACACTGAAATTCTGTATATACCCTCCTGTACAGTTTCAAAATGTAAACATTACACACTCTCTAGCGCCCAGCCAAAGTGAGCAGGTGGATTGATTTCTGCACAGTACGTGTGGTCTAGACTGTTCTTTATACGACTTATAAAAGCACCATTCTTTAATTAGCCATTCCTGAGGAAATTACGAGAAGACATTAATTGTGACCACAAAAAATTCTAAAATGTGGGAATTGCAATTTCTGTCCTTTTTACTCATTTCAAGTCGAAGATATTTTTACCATATGCTCTTAAGTTTATATTCTCAAACTACTCTTGTATCTAAATAACTAACTACAACCTACGGCTCGAATTGAACAATATATTTTGTAGTAATTCATTCATAACCGACAGTTTCCCGCTTACCAAAATCTTCATCCGCTGTAATGGTACATCCGAAGAATTGTGAAGTTTCGTGCCAAAATTGTCAAACGCCCTAAGAGACGGATTTCAGGCTACTATGTAACTCACTATCCTATTTCAAGAAGTAGGACGAAAAAGTGTTGATTCCGCATATTTTACATGTTGTTATCTTCCCCCAAAAATGATTGATTTTATTATTGCTATTCATTACAATTACTGAGCAGCATCAAATTACGGAAGTATTGTAGCATATTTTAAAGAACTCTGAGAGGTAGACTCACCTTACGTAGACTTTGCCTATGATTTATTTTAGGTTATACATAGCAACAGTGAAACCATAACAAATATTTCTAAACCTATTTGATCGAAGTGATATGGACATCAGTATGTAAAGTTATGCACTCCTTAAAACTAACATACACGAAGGACAGCGCACACACACCCGTCCGCGAAGGAAATCGCGAACCTCCTGAGCGGCGGTGGAGCGGCCGAGCGGATTGATGCGCTATGCTACGATGCGCGAGGCCGTTCCCCGTCGGAGTTTCGAATCCCCCCTCGGGCATGGACATTTATACCGTCTTTAGTATAAGCTAGTTCATAAGTAGTTAGTAAGTTTACGTACTGATGACCCCGCAGTTAAGTCCCATAAGCTTTACAAACATTTGAACCTCCTGCGGGTGTGACCATCCAGTCCGTAATGCGATGATGCCTTAGGAAACAGCTAAATTTTATTTTGAAAATTGAGGGGACAGAGGTATCTCACTGTGTTCTCGAGAAAATTGCTTCTTATCAGGCGTGACAAACCGCACCTTTTGCCGACTTTCAACCAAACGTACCTGGTTGCCGTTAACAGGTAGTCACCATTCAATCCATTTTAAAAATTCTATTCTGTTGAAAAATTTGCTTTTAGGCATCGTACAGTTTTGTATCTTCTGTCGAAAAATTGCAGTTTTTCTAGCATACAAATATATCGAAACATATGAATCAGTTCTTTACAGATATATAATGGACGCATTCGGGAGGCCGGCAGTTTAAATCTCCCTCCAGTAATCCAGATTTAAGTTTTCCCCGATTTACGTAAATTTGCGCGATGGTTCCTCTCAAGGGACCCGTCGATATACTTCCGCATTCTTATCAAAACAATCCAAGTTGTGCCGCATCTACAATAACCACCTCGTTGACGGGGCGTAAATTCTAATCTTCTTTCCTTTCTTACAGTTCTACAGAATACGTCAGTTATAAGCAGCTTATCCAGCTAGTCAAAAGAAATGAAGGGAAGCAGGTCAAAATGCTCCTCTTTCAGCAATATGTTCCTGTTTAACAGAAAAGAGTGGAATCACTTGCCTCCGTCTTCATTCTTCATTCCTCAACAAATATTTTGTGCTTATCTCAACTGAAATAAAATAGCAGAGTGATGTTGACAGAGACAGGAAAGAAAACACTACCGGCGGGACACAAAGGGAGAGGACAGAGTCATGGTGGAAGAGGGACAGTGGAAAAAAAAGTAAATGGACGGAGATAGGGATTTGTTGCTAGGTACTTTTAAACTCGCTTTACTCTTCACTGATTAAAGGGCCGTCAAACGATCTTCTCCCGGCCTGTGCATAAAATAGAAGACATTACTCAGTCGGTACGGTTAGTCCTCGAATAAATTTAAGCATGGATCGGTTTTCCATATACAAGAGTACTGTGGACAGTATGTATCCATGGGTTCAATCTGTACCATTTACGGGGACTGAGGCGCTCCAGTCACGGTCTGCAGGGCCACTACGGTCGGAAGTTCGAATCCCCCCTCGAGCATGGATATTTGTGCCGTCCTTAGTCTTAGCTAGTTCATAAGTAGTTTATAAGCTTAGGGACTGATGACCCCTTAGTTAAGTCCCATACGTTCTACAAACATTTGAACATTTGATTTTGTACCATTTACAGCTCATTCAGCACCTTCGAGCAGGAGTTGGAGGAAGACCGGGGAATGAGGAAGGAATTCGAGACCACATATTGGCTTCTGGGGACTTTGATCCTCCTGACAGGTGAAGTTTAAAAACAAAAAATATGTACGCTTTTCTACATTATTATTGTCTTCGTGTTAAAGTTGTTCGATATAGTGTTTAGAAGCCCCATCAATCCTTCCGCAAAGAAATGAGAAAAATGACTGAGGCAGCGAAATTTGAAACATACAGCGAAATGTCGAAGATTGTAGTAAGGAAGATGGGCAGACAGTGGTAGTGGGACAGACCAAAGTTCACAGTTTTTGGAACTAAGCGACCAAACTGCTATGGTTATCGGTCGGTAGACTTACACGTCGCTTCAATTAACTAATAAATAAATAAATAAATAAATAAATAATGCTCACACACACACGCGCGCCAGCGAACGCACGAGGGAGGACTCAAACATCCGGCCGTCGATGCCACGTAATCCGTGACGCTACAGACCGTGCAATCATCCCGGCACGTTGTGGACTGAACAGTCAAAAGGAATAGCGAATGGGAGAAATAGTGGGAGAGAGGCATATCTAAACAGTGGCAGTGAAAGGGAAACAATTGAATGTAAACTTCGTTACAGTAAGGGTTTAACGTGTTCTGAGTGAAAAGAGCGCGAGTGTTTGGCGAGGACGGATTGTGGACTCAGGCAGCTGGTTCCTCGCATTTGTGTCAGTTCTTTCAAGCAGGGTACAACGGGAAAAATGTCTACATGGGGTATGTTAACCGGTCCTACATCATTTCCTTTCCTACTCCATGCTGCCATGGATGACGCACAACAGTTTGCGTTTGTATCGTAATGACAGTGTACGCGAGGGTTGTAGTTACTCCCCACTGCAATGTGAAAAGAGTAGAAACTCTAAGAGTTCACCAACCGAAGTCTTCTATAATGGTCCCCACGCAGATGATAGCACGCAGGTCGGAGTTCTTGAATGAGGCTGAAATTGCTAAACTATTGGTAGGAACTGATCTAGTTACCGAATAAAACTGAAATCCTCGGGAATCGGGATGCCAACTGATATTATTTAAAGTCAGCAGAAAACCAGTAAACTGCATACTGACATCCACTTGACACAGATTGTTTTAAATGAAATTAAATATATAGTCATTTCCCTAGCTCTAAGATGATTAACAATGTTTTATGAACGCCTACATATGCATCTTACTCCACTGTGTGCGCGTACTGAAGTCACTTGTTACTTTTCCGAATGTCTGTTTTGAACTACTGTGTGGCGGCTCGATGCAAGGCTGCCTTCGTTCCGCAATTTGGCACGTAAACATGGCCGCCGTGCATCGTCTGTCTTATATTAACTGTTTTGTACAGTGGCGTAGCTACCATAGGGCTAGGCGGGGCCGTGCCCCGGGGCCCCCGAGCCCAGGGGCCCCTCGGCCTCTGTGAGCGACATTCGAAAAAGTTACAGTAGAGCGTGGAATTTTTAATTTAAATCTAGTTTTTTACTCTCCCTCCCTACCGTCCATCATCTTCCTCTCCCAACAAACTATGATTCCCTCAACAGCCGCAATAAGATTGTTTCTAATGGGCCCTTCACGACGCTACTCGGTGGCACTACTGACCGGCCAAGCCACTAATTGCTGTGTACAACAATATACACACTTCATTGGGCGTAGCAGCACAAGTAGCGGCAGCATCAAAGTTGCTCGCGGCAACAGCTGCGGCTTCCAAGTGTTGCGTCGTGCCTCTCAGCGCATTGTGAAGGATCACACGCCTCCAAATACTGTATAAATACATTTAGTGTACAGTACTTCTTATTGGCAAATATAATTGCACAGTTCGATTATCCGAATAATCGGTTTTCCAAACATCCATGTTCCCCAATTACATGGTATAATGTACGTTCTGCCTCAAACGCAAGACGTAAAATCCAAAAATTATTCCCACCTCAGAAATAAACATAACAAGGTCTATTGTTTGTCCGATAAGACGTGGACCCTGCACCATTATTGTATTGCCGGTCTAAGTCGGAGTTGCCATGGCTTACAATCTTTGCGAAATAACAGTGAATGGCGCTGAATTACTAGCGGTGTGTTTGACAATACACGGTGTGACCACATTTGAATATGAAGTCTCTACATGTATTATTACAAAACGGTATTATTATGGTAACTCAACTTTGTGTAGTGAATCGCACAAGGGAGTGCAATTAATCATAGATCCCAAGCCGCGGCGGAGTGGCCGAGCGCATTGAGGCGCTACGCTGCGATGAGCGAGGCCGTTGCCCGTCAGGGATTCGAATCACCCCTCGGGCATGGATGTTTGTGCTGTCTCTAGTATAAGTTAGTTCATAAGTAGTTTGTAAGTTTAGAGACTGATGACCACGCAGTTAAGTCCCATAAGCTTTACAAATATTTGAACATTTGAATAGATCTCTATGCACTCTGAAATTGGTGCAAGAAGAAGGGAAAATATGGTTTTTGTCGCAATAGTGAAGTGTGCATTCTGTACACTGCCTTCTAGCCCAATGTGACGCTAATAAGCGAAGATGTCGACTTAAGTTATTGGGCACGGCTGAATCCAAAGTGTTTCATCAACTTCCTTTAGCCGAAATCATCTTACACCAATATTTCCCCTGTTTTTCTTCTTTGACTGGGCTATCAACGAAATTTCTCCGATTGGTACGGAGCAATGAGCTAACAGCGCAGTAGTTTAGCGAGAGTGAGTTGTCGGCACTGATAACAGTCTGTCTGCCGTCACCACGGACACCTTAGTCCTGACTTGACTGTTCCTGGTTTGCTTCGCAGGATGGGGCCATATTTTTGTGTTTAAGTAATACTGCTTTTTTTTTTTTTTGTACTAACTTTTGCCTTCGGCTGTCCTACCCAAGTCCAACTCTATCGCTCTACAAAATTTCATCCAAATCCACCCAGTAATTTTTGCGTTAAAGCATAACAAACAAAGAAACTTTCACAGTTATCATACCAGAGAATAAGATTAAATGTTATGTGCTGCGTGACACATAACAATTTACTTAGTGGTATTTAGGTTTGCCTTATTATGTCTTCCAGTGGGCGGTAAGGAGCTAATGATGTAGTTTTACATCTGTATATTTTCAGTTTAAAGAGGGCCCCAAAGTCATTCTTGCCCCGGGGCCCTTGGTGACACAGCTACGCCACTGGTTTTGTATATGTTTTTAGCAATTGTTAATATGATTTACCTACTCAGGGCATAGCTTGGCTTTGAAGGGTATTTCTAAATTGAGTTTGACTTTGAATATATTATTAGTTTATTAAATATTAATAAAAATATGAATGCGTTTTGGCGCGTGTCCGCCAGTGCTACAGCCAATCAGCGTCCAGTGCTTGCCGCTCGGGGACTTCCCTTGAATTCGGGGAGATATGCCAGTGCTCTTTCCCATGAGAAACCGACCTATTGTACCACCTGTCGTGGTTCTCACCAGCCTTTACCATCTGTCGCCTACTGGTCCTAACCAGCTGCACTGAAGCAATACTTCGAACTTAATATGATGGCTCTAAGGCAGAAATATTACAAGGGACATTTCCCTCTTTTGTGCTACAACAGGAGTATTTTTCACCCGGTTTATTTACTACTCGTTTGTATCACCTTCAGGTGTAATAAATTATTTAAAATAATGACTGTACGCTGTTATAACGAAGCAGCTGATTCTGGTTGTTTTTAAACAAGACTTTCTTTTCCGGCAGTTACGGGAAGGCGACTGTTACAGCTAGGGGCTGTAGTGATTTTCACGGTTCCATATATTCATGTTTTTCTCCCACCGTCGATACGTGATTTTGCGGATATCTCCAATACATTAACTGAAATATATTTAATAGTTGCGAATAACGTCATTTCGTGTCTCAGAAAAGTGGTTTCAATCCTGTGGTTTGTGAACCACTTGTAGTCCACCATACTATCCGTGAAAGATTGAAAATTTCAAATCTTTATTCGTTGACAGTAATACATCCCTTGTTACGGGGCCGTTCAATCAAAATGTCGTTTCACTGTTAGTTCACGACCTCACCACTTGCGACCGCCTCGACGGCCAATGCTATAATGCACGTTATGCCCCGCGTACTCGTATTAAGTTCTATGCGAGCATGGGTTGAACGCCATAAGATGTTCAAAAACTCTATCATTATTAATTTAAAATCAATTCAGTACACTGCTTCGTGGTTATGTCTAATATTGAATCCAAAGATATTATTCGTTGCCTAGCGCTGACTGAGAGGCCTGTAATTAAAATTTTACATACGGAAAGACTTATTTTGCACGTAAGTGAAATGTGTCCACTGATTTGTATTCACAAATAATGAACCTAAATATCAATATTGTTCAACCATCTTTAGTATGAATTTTAATCCCTTCCATAAACACACGATGATTCTGAATATCAGAGATAATGTTGTAAGTAAGCGACAGATAAGTTCACATTTAAATTCTGATATGTTTCCAATATTAGGTTGAATGATGGATGGGAATGAATTCTGCTCCTGATCAATATTAAGTAATTAAGTTAATATCAATAAAATTCTTCTGGGTATTATACCGCGTCGTCATTTTGTAAACTTTGCCGACGTTTCGGCCACTGTTGCAGGTGGCCTTCATCAGGCAGTCAGACACAGACCCTGATGAAGGCCACCTGCAACAGTGGCCGAAACGTCGGCAAAGTTTACAAAATGACGACGCGGTATAATACCCAGAAGAATTTTGTTGATAGTGACAACTGCCGCGGAAGCTTACGTTTGCATTTAATTAAGTTAATGTTTCATTCACCACTAACGTCCCGTTTGTATCGAATTACCTTATTAAGGTCCTGAATCGTTAGCTAAATATTTGAATAAGTCTGCACCTATCAATCTCGTATTTAGAATCCGATAACGTTTCCTCTACTCTCGCAACTGTTCCAGCGAGTATTAGGCCGTTAGTGAACTTAACAAACCAAACAAACAAACAAAACTCTTTTAATATTACTCGCGTACGCTCTTTCGATCATTACGAGAGCAAACAGCGGAAAAACTTCTGACGACACTCGTAAATTCCTTTTATGTGGCTACACGGAATAAAATAATAGCCAATGTTTGCACTCCATGCTAGTAACCCCATTTCTACTTTGCTCCTCTAATAACCTTGCTATTCATAGAAACCATAATTACAAATTCCCATTAATAATCTACCTTGTTAAATTAAGTATCACACTTTAACAACCAAACAAATTTCAGCGAGCGGTTATACAGTTCTACCAATAGTTGATAAAATTTGGACGATTTGATATAAATTCGTTTTCCTATTAGTACTGCCAACGTTTCTTGAATTCCAAAACGGTAGAAATTGTAAGGGCACATATGTTTTAATCATCTTCAGCAGCTTTGTTCTAAGAAAGCATGTCCATACAACAACTAACATTCCTGAACTCGCCTTTCTCTCTGTCTTATGCTATTTTAGAAAACTAATCTGAGTGAATGAAGGCGACCTACTTTGCTGGTAATTAAAAAGAAATTCAGGGATCGATTGAAAGTACAAAGTGTGGACAAAATAAGAAGAAGACCACGCAGAATGCTACATCTTGAAGCAAGATGCCAGCACTGCATACGAGTTTGAAACGTGACCGAAGGGCACAAATTGGTCGATATCTTTCAGTGAGTTATACATTTTGTACTGAGAAGGTGAACACAAATGATGGTTGAAACGCGTCATTTCTAAGAGGCCAGCTGGATGGGGAACAGTTAGTTGTAACATTTGTGGCGAAAATGGCAGCAATGTTTAATCTTTCCCAATCAGCTGTATCATAGGCACTGACAGTGCACACAAAACAAGGTGAAAAATTATTGGGGAAATGGAATACAGGGACAACCCTCAAGTTAACTGACAACGGCCGACGATCATCAAGAAAGATTGTGATGAGTTAACATAAAACTAACACGGCAGGAGCAACTTTAAAACTGAACACCCACTCGAGTGAATACAGTTTAGATAAAATTACATGTTTTTCACTCTAGAAAACAGCCAAGGACGTCTGTAAACTTTATGCAGATGACTGGTTTTGACAGATGAAATTGCAATCATCAGATCTACCGTTTCATTCACCATATCACAAATAAAAGCTTTTAAAAACAAACAAAGAAATTCACAAACATTATTGTTGCCTTGTCATCATACAAATAAAATACAAAAACCATCAGGCTTTAATGGTGTGTGGTCACATAAAGTTAAAACATCTTAGGGTGGCAACATCACATTAAAGTATAATGGTTTTGATGTTTCATTTGTATTATGACAAGTAAACAATAATGTCGGTGAATAAGTATGGTTTAAGTTGCTTTCCTTTGTGTTATGGCGAATACAATCCAAGATCCAATGATGGCTATTTAATTTGACGAAACCAGCCATATGAATGAACTTATATACGATCTTTGGTGACTTCCTTAATAAATTAGCTGAACTCATGGAACCCCCCCCCCCCCACAAAGTATGACATACTTTTAAATAAAAAAAAAACAATAAATCTGGAGGTTTACATTCATGGAAGGCTGCAGCATCTAAGCCCTTGATAACAAGAGCCAACGCAAAGCTGCGATGGAAGTGTTGTGGCGATCATAAAACCTGACGGTGATTACTAACAACCGAGTTTATATACCGAAAACGCGAAAAGAATCTTTCGATACGTCATGTCTGCTTCTTGTAGTCAAGCACGGTGTCGGTGCAGTAACGATATGGGGATCTATATCGTGCTGTTCGTCATTACCCACACTGTCCAAATAACTGTGAAGGATTTTTCTGTAGAACCTTTTTTTACTGTTTTATCAATATCACTTTTTTTATATCCACCACAATGACCGGTTTCAACTGATCTCGCAGTCATCATCAGATCTGTGGAACTGTGCTGTATGTAATCATATAGACAGAGATACATTTCATAGATATGACTAGAAACTCCACAGTTCCACAGATCTAATGATGACTACAAGATCAGTTGAAACCCGTCAGCGTGGAAGATATAAAAAAGCCATCTTCGCAAAACAGTAAAAAGGTTTTAACTGTGAAGGATTATCCATCATCGTCCACAACAGACTGCTTAGTATAATGTCATAATACAGATTGATGATGCGTCCACATTCACAGTCAACATGTTCAAGCGAGCTGTGTAAGTATCAAAAAGTTATCCGACATCTCTCGTGAACAACGAAAATGACACGTCACAACCGTTATCGAGAGTTTTAGAGAAGAGGGTGATTTTCGGATTTACAGATTCAACATTTTTGAAGTAAATGTTGGATTGTTTGGTATAAGAATAGATTAAATTTTTTACGTACTGTAAAGACACTTAACGAATCTATTCCTCAGAGAGTTTCAGCTGTTTTCTACGCCAATGGCGGGCATCCCCCTTAATAATAAATAAGTACATCTACATCTACAACCATACTCCGCAAGCCACGTGCATGAACCTTGAAGCAACAATAGATTCAAGGTCTAATCCGCTTTTAATTTACTACTAAAAATTTCTGTTATAAATTTACTGTTAATGGACACTACTTTTGAATTTAATTGTTATATTAAAAGTTTGGATTGAAGTATAAAGGGTGATCCATTGATAGTGACCAGGCCAAATATCTGACGAAATAAACATCAATCGAAAAAACTAAAAAGAACAAAACTTTTCTAGTTTGGCGCTATGGTTGGCCCGCTAGATTGCGCTGCCATAGGTCAAACGGATATCAACTGCATTTTTTAAAATAGGTACCCTCATTTTTATCACATATTCGTCTAGTACGTAAATAAATATCAATGTTTTATTTGTAACATTTTTTCCCTTTGTGACAGATGGCGATGTAATAGTCACAAACATTTCGCCGGTGCCGACGGTATTTGCTTCGTGATACATTACTCGTGTTAAAATGGACCGTTTACCAATTGCAGAAAAGGTCGACTTTGTATTTATATACTAGCTTAACGCCCGCTGCTGCGCATGCGTAGTCTGGTTGGTCTGCACCAGTTGTTTCTCCCTCGTAATATAAATTTTCATAGATATAGCTTAATTACTACCATAATGAAATGTTGTAATACTACATATATCCGCGGCAGAGTGGCCGTGCGTATTGAGGCGCCATGCTGCTGTGATCACTGCTGTTCGCCGTCAGGGGCTCGATTCGTCCCTCGGGCATGGATGTTTGTGTTGTCCTTAGCGTAAGTTAGTTTAAGATAGTTTAACTATTTTGTCAGCCTTAGCGACTGATGACCCCATAGTTAACAAACATTTGAACATTTGATTTTACTACTTGTAACCCCTATGGCACCCCATAATAGTTGAATTGCGAAGAATACCCCAAACATTTCTCGTTTAAATTCCAACCAAGTATGCAAATATCATTTTTTGTAATTCTGGGTTCATAATTGGCTTAGTAGCAACGTATTTTCAACAGATGTTTCATCCCCTACTCCACCCCCTAAATGATTAATTTTCTGAAAATACCGAAACACGTCTTTTTAATTCTGACCAAGAAAACATATACTACTTTATGTGGTTGTAGCTCCAAAATTACCTTAATAGCAAAAGATTTTCTAAAAATATCCCCTCTCCAATTTAATCCCCTTGATGGCTGAATTTCCAAATATACCGAAACACGTATTTGTCTCACGAACAATACAAATACCAATTTTTGCAGATCTAGCTTCAAAATCGTCTTGACAACAGTCTGTTTACGAAAAGAATTCTTGATTCCATATTTTACCCCCTTAGTTGTAGATTTCCCAAAAATACCGAAACTCGTGTGTTTTAAATTCGAACCTCCAATCCAAATCATAAAATTTGGAATTCTAACTTCTAACTTCAAAATTTGCTAAATAGCAACAGATTTTCGAAAAACCTCATGGTTGAATTTCCAAAAATACTGAAACACGTATTTTTTTAAATCCAACCAACAATACAAATATCAATTTTTGCAGCTCTAGCTTCAAAATGGTCTGAATAGCAACGTGTTTTCAAAAAGAATTTTTCATCCCCTATTTTATCCTCATACTTGTTGATGTCCAAAAATACTGAAACTCTTGGTTTTTTAATACTGACCAAGGTTACATATCCGAGGTTTCGTAGCTGTAGCTTTAAATTTGACTGAACGGCAACATTTTTTGCGACCCTATTTTACCCCCTTATTGGCTAAATTTCAAAAATTACCGAAACACGTGTCTTTTTTATTCGAACTCTGATTGAAAATCCAAATTTTTGTAGTTCTAGCTTCAAAATTGCCTAATTGGCAACGTACTTTCGAAAAAAAAATCATCCCCTATTTCAACCCCTTCCTGATGGAATATCGAAACATCGTTTCTTAAATACGCCTACAGAGTAAGATCAACACCCTCTACAAATTTCAAGTTTCTTTCTTTAGTGATTTGCGCTGGTCGATGATGAGTCCGAATCCCCCCTCGGGCATGGATATTTGTGCCGTCCTGGTTCGTAAGTGGTTCTTAAGTAGTTTGTAAGTTTAGGGACTGATGACCCCGTAGTTAAGTCCCATAAGCTTTACAAACATTTGAATTTGATGATGAGTCAATCAGCGTCAGTCAGTCGGGACATTGCCTTTTATATCTATAGAGAAGATGGCTATTGTGATCAAAATGCCTAATGGACCTGTGCTGTGTATGTTGATCGTTATCTTGGAAGACATCAACCAAGTGTCCGGACCTTTCGTCGGATAGTTACGTTATTTAAAGGGGCAGGAAGTGTTCAGCCACAAGTGAAACGTCAACCACGACCTGCAACAGATGATGATGCCCAAGTAAGTGTTTTTGCTGCAGTTGTGGCTAGTCTGCACATCAGTAGCAGACAAACTGATCGAGAATCCGGAATCTCAAAAACGTTGGTGTTGAGAACTCTAAATGAACGTAAATTTCACCCTTACCATATTTCTACGCACTAGGATTTGCACGACGAATACTTTCAACGTCGTGTACAGTTTTGACATTTTTCACTCGTTCTGTTAGTGTCGAAACGTCATTCACAAACAGAGGTAACGTAAACAGACAACTGAAAATCCACGATTGATGCGACAGGTGGAACATCAGTGATCTTGGCGGATTAATATATGGTGCAACATTATGGGAGGAAGAATAATTGTCCCTTATTTTATCCACGGCAATCTAAATGGTGCAATGTACGCTGATGTCTTACGTAATGTTCTACCGATTTTACTACAAGATGTTTCACTGCATGACAGAATGGCGATGTACTTTCAACATGATGGATGTCCGGCACATAGATCGAGTAAAGTTGAAGCGCCTTTAAATGGAATATTTAATGACAGGTGGATTGGTCGTAGAAGCACCATACCATGTACCGCACGTTCACCGGTTCTTACATCCTCGGATATCTTTCTGTGGGGAAAACTGAAGGGTATTTGTTACCTTGATCCACCGACAACGCCGTAAAACATGGGTCAGCGCATAGTCAATACATGTGAGAACATTACTGAAGGCGAACTACTCGCTGTTGAGAGGAATTTCGTTAAAGTTCAAACGTACTTTTTTCCCCTATTGTATTTTAATACCAGCTGTTACACCAGTAGACTGGCATCAGCTCCATAGGCTGAGAGAATAAAATACACAGATGAGAATAAAATTAAAATACATGACAACCTATAAAACAACGGAGAAAACAATGACATAGACAAGGTGACAATTCGAAGTACAAACAGTGGACAGATGATTAAAATCACATTTACTCAGTTAAAAACGAGGAGCCACGGTGACATAAAAACCATATAGTACGATAATAACACCGGACGGCGAGTACACGGAGACGCTAATTAAAACACTCGGTGCGACACTTGTTTGTTAGCGGTGGACACAGATAAAAAAACACACATTTATCTGGAACACTGCACACAACACTGGTCGTAGCACTGTTAAAATTGTCGGTCCAGGGGTGGGGGAAGGTGGGGAGCGCGGGGGAGGAGAAGGTGGGGGAAGAGGCGGTGGGGAGGAGCCGTAGGGACTCCAGGGTAGGGGGAGGGTAGCCAAGCGGGGGAGGGAAATGGGAGGGGGGCAGGAAAGGGTTCAAACGTACCTACGTTCTGTGTTTTAATTTAAAAATCCTACCAGTTACTCTCCGATCGTCTAAAATTGTGAGCAATACGTTTGTGACTATTACAGCGCCTTCTATACCAAATCGACAAAAGTGTTCCAATATTCATATTTATTTACGTCCTGGACAAATATGTAATAAATGGGGTACCTATTTAAAAATATGCAGTTGATATCCGTTTGACCTATGGCAGCGCCATCAAGCTGGCTAAACGTAGCGCCATCTGTTTCCCATTTCAAGCTAGAAAAGTTTTGTTCCTTCTAGTTTTTCGTTTGATGCTTACTTCGTGAGATATTTGGCCGGGTCACTACCTCCCTGTATACTAAGCGTAACACTATATATATATATATATATATATATATATATATATATATATATATATATATATTTGTGCTTCTTGTGGTCTCCCTACAACAAAGAAACCGAAGTGGTTTCCTAGGTAGGTGATCCACCTCTCTAGACCACACAAACTGCAATGAACCCACCATTCAAGATGAAACGAAGGTATAAAGAAATCGTTTACAGTTAAGACTCAAATTCAGATAACACAACAAAGGAAAAAAAGCACAGTTCAACAATGAAGTCGCAGAACTAGTTGCTGAATTTTACTGTTTAGGGCAGCAGCAGTTAAACGACCGTATGGATAGGATAACATACAAGCAAAAGAATAACTATACAAATTCTCTAATGTCTCAAACAGGTTGTACAATTAGTCTGCATCAAAAGTCATGACTCGTGAACCAAACAGCCACTGTTACAGCTGGCTTTCTCGAGGATCGAACGAGATTTGCTTGTTTTGAATTACTGAGCGTATAGGAAATGCAGTGTCTGTTTAGTAATATTTAAGCGATACATACTGCTCCGTCTGTTGATCATTCAAGAAGTTACGGAGCTTATTTTAAGTGAAAGCAAAAAACACTGGAATGAATGTTCCAGATAACAGTGTCTTACAAATCACTGTTCTAACCAACTGCGAAGTGCTTTGTTTTGAGTTATTTAATGGGAAGTATGCCAGTAATAATAGCAATGAGAAGGCCCTTTACGGAACGGCCGTTAAATTCAGTTCGTCCCCGTAGTCCAGTGGACAGCGTGGTCGATTGGCAAACGATGGGTCCGGGTTCGTGCCCCGGACAGGTGCGAGATCAACACGCGGGCAGAAAACGACCCAAGCTGGTCTCTATCGGTCTGAATTGCCATGAGATCAGCACGATAATTAAAGCAGAGTGTAACACGAGAGTCACGAAAAACCCGGTGATTTTTTGCAATTGGGCGACTGCAGCGTTGCTAAGTGGATGGATTGTATGAACGTACCGCAAAACGATCATGCATTGACTGTTTATTTGTAGAGATGCATCATTTCCAAAATACATTCGTATGTAGGAGCTTTTGTGGAGCCATAAATTATAGCAACTATTAAAAATATAATCCGGGAATCTCTCATTTGCAAATAATGCTGGGAATTAGAAGAATAACGTTACGATTAAAAATTGTTCATTTTCGGTGGTTAGGCAAGAAAAAGATTGGTAGGAGTGGGAGGTGGATGCAAGAGTAATAAAATGTGGTCGGCTAGGTTGGTTACCGAAGATATTGATCACTTGCTAGGTAATATAGAAGGAATGTATCATTCCTTTAAACACAACTGAAAATGATAAAGTAAATTACACAAGTAATATTTAAACAATGAAGAGTCCAATGTGACTTTGAGAAATTTTAAGGCTACAATATACGAGCGGCTTCTGCCTTATACCCAAAGCTGAATTACAGTCACTGAAATTGGACAGATTTTAGAATTAACAATTGAACAAGCTGCAACTGCGAGTGACAATAAAACAACAAACTGAGTCCAATTTTTTTTTTCACCTCAAGGTACCAATGAGAACCGAATTTAGAGCTCTGATTTACAATAAATGAACAAGATAAATTACTATACATACAAGCAAGGGGAAAAGTGGGGTACAACGATGAACGTGGGATTAATAAGTTACGATATAATAAGTTCACTTGAGTAAGATCAACATATAAATAATAACATGGAACGCGTATATTACATTAAACAGATAACAACACTTTCCTTGAACAGTGAGGTTAACTGACACGCCCATCGTAAAACATGTAAACTGAAAAAAACATAAATGAGAAGAAGGTGCGACTGCGCAAGACTGCCGTTACAAAGGTAAGCAATATCAAGTTCAGAGACGGGATAAATCACTTACGTCTCAAGACTCGAATCAAAGGCAGAAAGACTAAAAGCACTTACATTACAATACTAAGCCAATAAGGAGGGGTAAACCACTTAAATCAATTTGACATTGAATCTCCCAAGTGAAAAACAAAACAAGAAGTCGATTACAGTTCTTAGGAAAATTAAGACAAAATAATAAAACAATAACCAAAAGCAGATAGCATTTCACTCGCATGAATACATTGGGGCCCAACTAGCTTAAGTATTAGCAGACAGGCACTTGAAACTAATGGTTAGAATTAAACAAAATCAATTGAAACATCAACACAATGGCTTTTACAGGCAACATCAGAAAATGTATCAAATTACAAGCACTACAGAATCAAAAAATCACTCTGCAGTGGAGTGTGCGCTGATATGAAACTTCGTGGCACATTACAATTGTGTGTCGGAACCGGGACTCTAACCTGGAACCTTTGCCTATCGCGGGCAAGCGCTTAACCACTGAGCTATCCTGACACGACTCACAATGCCGCCGCACAACTTAACATGCAGTACAGTTAACAGTTCAATGGTTACATTTTTGGGGATACATAACAACAAGTTAACAATAGCGTGAGTTTCATGACATAAATTTAATAAAATCTTTCCATTAAAACACAACACCTCATGTCACTTGAAGCAGGAATGGCCGACAGCTGATTGTGTATGTAGAGAGAAGTCAAACGACTTCGCTACAGTCTGGCAAAATAATGAGAGTAAAAATTCGTTCGGAACAGAAATAAGCATAGGAAGAAGGCTTCCCCGCGCATAGGCATGACTCTTGCAAATAATGAAATAGAGTCTAACGGCCACAATGTTGAAACGAAAGACAGCAAAGTGCAGGGATCACTGTCGGCTGTAAAATGTATTAATGGGAAGGAGTAGGCACGTTGTAGACTCAAGTGGAAAGAAAATACAATAACGAGCATTCCCCAGAATAAAGTTAGGAAAAACGAGTCCTCTTCTGAAAGTTCCGTTGATGGTTCAGTAGCCAGTCTGTTGATGACATAATGAGAAAAATAGGTAAAAGGAGAGATAGTACATTATTCGAAGTAAAAGTAGATATTCACAGAGCCGAAAATGATAGTCATTCTGTTGAGTATTTTAGTGAAATAAATAAAAGCCTACAGTCAGACAAAAATGCAGTAGTAAAGACGTACACTCCAGAACCGTTCGCAACCGATCCTGAAAATGGTGTTAATAGTTATCTTGCTGAAAGTACAGATGATGAAAGTAGCAGCATAGATTTTCCTCTAAACCTCGGTTTATTTGATGAAAGCTAGAGTGATGATGATTATGATACATATGTGATGCTACAGGAGAATCATAGTGAAAAATACGTGTTCTTTTAGGCAAGGTTATGATACTGAGGACAGTTCAAGCACCGAAAGTAGTGATGAGGATGATTTAATAATAAGTAACGCGTATTTTTACAAGTACTTAGTCGAACCTGGATACAGTAGTGTACCCGTGCAAGAGCTGGAGTTCTGGCAAATTAAAAAACTGACGTGATTAAATGTTCCGAAAGCAAAGAAATATCTGGTGATGCCAGTGCTACAAACAGGGGGTAGAATTACATATCAATGTTTTACAGAATGACAGTATAAAATCTCGCGAAGTTAACTATGAGGGACAACAAGAAAATTTGATTATAGTTACGATGTGAAGCAACGAATCAATAAAAGTTCCTGATGATATAATTAATCTAAAGGAACGAATTCATTTTTTCTCACTGCATGTTACATTATTAATCAAATAGTTAATTATTCTCCATATAGATCGTCAACCGTAATACAAATAGTGCTGATATGCTCTTTAAGTGAAAACTTTCTGATTCCTTGCGGTTTCAAGGTTCTTCTCTTCTGGTACTAAATATCTTCGTGAAACGAAGGTTACCTCACGCGTTCAAATTAAAATCCTCTCGGAGGGGCACAATTCTGTAGGCGTAGGCTTGCAGTAGTATTAGTAATATTACCTTATACGTAAGAAATCTGTTGCGAGCAATTGTATATTGCTAACTGTACTGTGAGCGGCTACAAAGCTTCACCAACCGACAGGAGTGTTACAATAGGAAGAGCACGCAGAGCCGACGGTCGGACCTATTCCTTGCGGGCTGAAAGAGGACGAAGTGTGAGGAACCTGAAGCCACGTTGAGGTTCGGGGGCATGTTCAGATCCCACTACACGTTTGTCAGCATGGAATATGTTGTGAAAGAACTCATGCAATCTGCTTATCGTGTTCTGAAGTACATATTATCTTCAGCGGTACGGGCTCTTTGTACAAAAGTTGCCGCTTATCACGCTCTAGAATGCGTAATGTGTGGTAATGGCATCTGTAACGTCTCGTTCTGCGTAACACATATGTCAATGCAGTGTAGCGGCTCGCTTATGTCTCGAGAATGTTAGCGGAGAGCGGCGGCGACCATGGACGCAGCGTTTCGCCATCGACTAAGGCTGTGTCCATAGTGGCCCCGGCAGACAGTCGTCAGACGCTGTCGACCTGTTGGACTGAAAACACCGACCGACGGCGGAGTCACACTGCATTCGATTTAGTTTGTCACTTGGTCGGGTCAAGGAGAAGTTTAGGTTAGGTTAGAATCTATTCTGTGATATAAGTGCTGTATATTAGATTTCAATTCTCAGGGGTGCAGTTGATTACACCGACATTTCTAACTATGAATGGCAGTGATTTTCCGTCTTTTGCAACTACAATAAAATGCGATTTTTTCACACCAGACGCGTTTCGTTTTATTGAATGTAAAACATCATCAGTGGTCTGAAATAATAGAAATCTAAAGTTTGGTTTTTGTTTAGATCGAAAACAGTTCTTAAATGGACCCTGAAAAGTAGGCCTAATGTTTGGTACTTACGGAAATTTTGTCTTCTTTTCGCTTCACATCATGGAATGCCGGTCTGTTTAGTGCAATACCGCCGGTTCTTCAAGCTGTGTCGTTTTCTCACTACTTTCACTGTCACTGTTTCACTGTTTATAGTTGTTTTTCACAGATCAGAAGTGTTTGTTTTTATTTTTACTGATTCTCACTTCTGATCTGTGAAAAACAACTATAAACAGTGAAACAGTGAAAGTAGTGAGAAAACGACACAGCATGAAGAACCGGCGGTATTGCACTAAACAGACCGGCATTCCATGATGTGAAGCGAAAAGAAGACAAAATTTCCGTAAGTACCAAACATTAGGCCTACTTTTCAGGGTCCATTTAAGAACTGTTTTCGATCTAAACAAAAACCAAACTGTAGATTTCTATTATTTCAGACCACTGATGATGTTTTACATTCAATAAAACGAAACGCGTCTGGTGTGAAAAAATCGCATTTTATTGTAGTTGCAAAAGACGGAAAATCACTGCCATTCATAGTTATGAAAGCAACTACGGACATTATGGCCACACAAACGAAGAATTTTTCGACATTTCTAAGCTTCGAAATTAGTGCTACAATACGGCTTTTGTTATTATAGGCACCGAATGCATAAAAATGAGCTACACCTGCCTGGAAAGACGAGACTGGCGAGGATTGAGTACTGTCCTAAGTTATTGCTACTCCCAGGTAATCTTCACGAATAAGTGAGGTACTGCTGAAAGGAGAAATTTCTATTACATATTTGTGATATTTCGTGGTGTCACTGACAAGCAATATTACAGTTTTGGTGGATTTATTTAAAGTTGGGCAGATATACACCAGTAATAATGGAAAAACTACAACAGCAGCTAAGTTTATTGCTTATCACAACGCGTTTCGAGCATTTATTCGCATCTTCTAATGCATTTATTTACATAAGTACTTTACATTTTTCGACGTTTCATTGTGTTATTTTCGACACTCTTGCACTGCAGTTGTCGTTTTAGGTTACTGGAGTTCTGGAAGTCGGAAAGGTTAAATATTGAGGTGTGTATTTTCTCCTAATGTTAGAAGCCATAATTTTCCTGTCTGCTTAAAGGTATTGTGCCTTTTCCAGAATATCAAACGTAATAATCGTGACTTAGGCCTACCTGTGTACAAAAAACAGTGTAAGTGACGATTTTTATGTTGTGATATCCAGTGTAATGGAGCAGACACAATAGCTGCAAGTACAAACAGATGTACTATTTAGTATGTAAAAAAGTTGCTAATATTTTATTATGTAGGCTACAGTATCCTCAAAAGTACAACATCTGTACAAGAGCTGCATAAAATCACACATGGAGACGTCAAGATGTATTCACTAAAAAAAAAAAAAATAAAGAAGTAAATGAAATGCACCAAAAGCGAGACAAATTCTCGAAATGCGTTGAGCTAAGCATAAAAATACATAATGGGTGTAGTTTTTCAGTATTTAAATCGATTAATAATACAGTTATAGGACACCCAGAAACCTCGGATTATGATGAACGATATGAACGTACATTGATTTTCAATGACTATCATTCAGTATATTAGTGTCAGCCAGCTGTGAAGTTAAGAATATGATAATTTTGAAGATGGAAACCACTGAAAAGCGGAAGCACACGTACACCGTATTTGCAGGGCACTTCGTAGAACAGACCCCACCATAATTTTAAAGGAGGACAGAATCAGTAACACTAATTTGTGGATAGCTAATGCCCGATTACCACAATGCAAAACAACGTATGAGAGGCACTACAATAACATTAAGATACGCCACAATCCCGAATTGAACTCATTTTTTGAACTTATAATTTACGTCTAAATTTCTGACAAAGGATTTAACCTTCTTGGGATTTCCAATAAACTGTGATATCAGACCATAGATTTCTAATTATATCCCGATAGTCCACTCCCATGAACCACAGACATTGCCGAGGTGGGGTGGCTTGCGTGCCTCAACGATACAGATAGCCGTACCGTAGGTGCAACCACAGCGGAGGGGTATCTGTGGAGAGGCCAGACAAACGTGTGGTTCCTGAAGAGGGGCAGCAGCCTTTTCAGTAGTTACAGGGGCGACATTCTGGATGATTGACTGAGCTGGCCTTGTAACATCAGCTAATGTGGCTTTGCCACACAGATACTGCGAACGGCTGAAAGCAAGGGGAAACTACAGGGAGCGTAAGGTTATTTACAACTTGTACAAAAACCAGACAGCTGTTGTCAGAGTTGAAGGGCATGAAAGGGATGCAGTGGTTGGAAAGGGAGTAAGACAGGGTTGTAGCCTTTCCCCAATGTTGTTCAATTTGTACATTGAGCAAGCTGTAAAGGAAAGCAAGGAGAAATTTGGAGAAGGAATTAAAGTTCAGGGTGAAGAATTAAAAACATTGCGTTTTGCCGACGACATAGTAATTCTGTGAGATACAGCAAAGGACCTGGAAGAGCAATTGAACGGAATGGACAGTGTGCTGAAAGGTGCATATAAGATGAACATTAACAAGAGTAAAACTAGGGTAATGGAGTGCAGTGTAAGAAAATCAGGTGATGCTGAAGGAATTAGATTAGGTAACGAAACAATAAAGGAGGTAGATGAGTTTTGTTACTTGGGCAGTAAAATAACAAATGATTGTCGCAGTACAGATGATATAAAATGCAGAATGGCAATGGGTAGAAAGGCGTTTTTGAAAAAGAGAAATTTGTTAATTGATTTAAGCCTAAGGAAGTCCTTTCTGAAGGCATTTGTATGGAGTGTTGCCTTGTATGGGAGTGAAACATGGACGATAAGCAGTGTGGACAGAAAGAGGATAGAGGCTTTTGAAATGTGGTGCTACAGAAGAATGCTGAAGATTAGGTGGGTGGATCGCGTAACTAATGAGGAGGTACTGAACCGAATTGGGGAGAAAAGAAATTTCTGGCATACCTTGACTAAAAGAAGGGATAGATTGGTAGGACACATTCTTAGACATCAAGGAATTGTGAATTTAGCGTTGGAGGGAAGTGTGTGGGGTAAAAATCGCAGAGGGAGACCAAGAGACGCGTATAGTAAGCAGATTCAAGTGGATGTGGGTTGTCGTTCTTATGAGGAGATGAAAAGGCTTGCTCAGGATAGAGTAGGGTGGAGAGCTGCATCAAACCAGTCTCTGGACTGAAGACCACAACAACAACAATCCCGATAGTGACGTTTATCATCTTCTGGGTGCCTTTCTTTCACTAGAGGTATCAGTCTCCCAATGTCCATATCTACCGTGTGAGAACGTCGGTCGATATGACCGAAGAAAACAAACTGATCTGTATTTCACCGAATGTTGTCCGAAGTCTCTACGTTCGAACGACGAGATGGGCTACACTGTGACCGTGCCCATAGTGGAGTACTGATTTGAAACGATCAGCCGTTTTCAAATGTTCAAATGTTTGTTAAGCTTAAGGGACTTAACTACGAGGTCATCAATCCCTAAACTTACAAACTACTTATGAACTAGCTACAACTAAGGACGGCACAAATATCCATGCCCGAGGGGGGATTCGAACCCCCGACCGTAGCGGCCAGTCCCCTCGGCCACCGCGGCCGGCTCAGCCGTTTTCCGCCGTGGCTGGCTCATCGTTTATTATCCTCATGATCAGCCAGCCACAACATTCTGCTGTAACTTTTTAGTCCAATTATTTTTCTTTACTCTTTGAGTTTTCTTCCTTGCGTGTCGTGACCTCAATCCTCCTTGTCATTGTGTACCCATTGTGCTTTTTCTTTTTTGTGTTTCAATGGTCGTTTTTTTTTTTTTTTTTTTTTTTTTTTTTTTTTTTTTTTTTTTTTTTTTTTTTCTCCATCTTGCTATACGCCGCATTGACTTTGCTTGCAACAGGGGACTGATGACCGTGCAGTCTAGTCCCCTCTAAACAACAACAACAACGTTTTCCGCCGATGTCTGTCGTCCGTAAACCGACTCGTATGGGAACCACTGTGACCACAGCCTGACGCGGAACCAGCGACAGCATCGACGTCGGCGGCGCCGCTTAACACGTGAGAGGTCCGTTGGTCGAATAACCGCCAGTGTGCAGCGGCGGGCGTGATGCTCCACCGCAGTGGTAGCGAGCCAAGCTGACAAGCGCACGACGGTTGACATTACAGGGAGTGAACTAGTACCTCGGTACAAATATTCTGTTTACAATGACAGACAAGAGTATGACAAACCAACATTATCAGTTGTTGTGTGCGCAAGAGTGCCCTCAAGCCAAAGTGTTCACTTCACCCCCGAGGATGTAGCAGTTGTCATGCTGTGCATACAAAGCCAGTTTCTGTTGTCTACCAGTGGAAGTAATTAAGTACTGCACGTTGAATATTATAAAACACTCCGTTTAATAAGTCTTCTTAGCAAAATACTGACCAGATTTATGTAGAGGAGAGAGGATAAAGTGGCAAAATCCGACCTTGTGGAAGTTACGTTGTAGACACTCCAGGAAATAATGAACCTATGACTTATCTCAAAAGATAGTTTAAGGAAATAAGAAGCTACATTCGTAAGTTGTGTAGGTTTGGAGAAAGTTTTTCACAGTGTTGAATACAACACAACCCTTAAATTCTGAATGGACCAGCAGTGAAATATAGGGAGCGAAATGTTATGAACCGCTTGTACAGAAACTATATAAGGATCGAAGTGACTGAAAGGGTTGTAGTCATTGGAAATGGAGTAAGGCAGGGTTGCAGCCTTTCTCCAAGGTTATTCTACCTGTGGACTGAATAGAATGTATGGGAAAACATTCCGATTTGGATATGAGACCTCAGTGTAATTGGAAGAGAACGTCAATAATATGGACAGTGTCTTGAAAGGAGATAGAAAAGGAAGGTTAAAGGAATGTGGTGGAATTAAATCAGACGACAACGAGGTAATTATGGGCTATACTAATAAATGCGACGGTAAAAGTTCTAAAGAAATGTTTAACTTGGGTAGTAATATAACCTACGATTGCCAAAGTAGGAAAGACTGCAGAATGCAATTGAAAGAATAGTATATTTGTGGAAAATAGGTTAATTGGCATTGAATATCAGTTTCAAAGTTTGGGATTTTTCTCTGTAGGTATTTCTATGGCGTGCAGCCTTAAATGGGTGCGAAATGTGAATGACAGACAGTTGAGGGAAAAACAAGACAGGGGATTCTGAGTTGCGGTGCTACAGAATAATGCTGACAATATGATGGGTTGATCACGACCAGCGAGAAGGTACTAAACAGAATTGCGGTGAAACGAAATTTAAGGCTCGACTAAATGGAAGGATCGACTAATATGGAAAATTCTGAATAATTATGGAAGAGACAAATACAGTAAGAAGATTAAAGTGGATGTGAATTGATGTACTTGTTCTCAGATGAAGACGTTTGTATAGAAAACGGTAGTCCTGAGTGCGGCGTGGACCAATCTTGGTCTAAAAATAACAACAACATTGTCTTGAGTACATTTTAATTAACTTTCTTATTTGCGGATTGTGTTCCGTTACGAAAGAGGTCCAATTTATGTCTCCTGGGCTAGGAGGTATGACGTGTAGTCAGTAATCTGATACGATATTGTTTTGTGTTTTCTTTAGTGTCAGCGCGTATTAGCGTTACATGTCTTTCGAAAAATGAGGAATGTGGTGTCAAATAAGACGATTCTGACTAAGGCTTCGGAGATTGCACGTAGAAAGTAGTGTTTGCAGCATGCGTATTGACTCTTATAAAAATGTTCAAATGTTTGTTAAGCTTATGGGACTTAACTACGGGGTCATCAGTCCCTAAACTTACAAACTACTTACGAACTACCTTATACTAAGGACGGCCAAAAATTCATGCCCGAGGGGGGATTCGAACCTCCGACCGTAGTGGCCGTGCAGACCGTGACTGGAGCGCCTCAGTCCCCGCGGCCACCGCGGCCGGCTGAGAAGAACGCCTCCTTTCTTTTTCTATTTCATTTCTAAAAACAAACATGTCCGTAAATGAATGGAGCTGCTTACTGAACCAATTAGTTCAAAAGGTGAAAATTTATCATGAAAAAAAGGAGTACGTTACAGGGAGTCCAATGTCGTAAGCAATGGAGGAATATATGATAATGAATTAGTGGAGATGTCTATATTCTGTCTTAATTTAGTTAAATACGATTCCAGAAAATTAAGTAGTATGCCTGAATGCAGCAGCAATCCGTCTAGAAAGTTTTTCAGTGATATCATTTGTTACTTGCATCTACGAACATTACTTGAATAAAAGACCAAGAAATACTGCGGGGAACTATAACAACAGGGTGCAGAAGCGAAGTATCTTAAAGCAACTAAACGGATTTCTTTTGATTTAAATATTTACAACAGGAAACTTTACTGATTCAGCGATAGCCGGCCGCGGTGGCCGAGGTGACTGAGGCGCTCCAGTCACGGTCTGCACGGCCACTACGGTCGGGGGTTCGAATCCCCCCTCGGGCATGGATATTTGCGCCGTCTTTAGTATAAGGTAGTTGATAGGTACTTTGAAAGTTTAGGGACTGATGACCCCGTAGTTAAGTCCCATAAGCTTAACAAACAAACAAAAAATTCAGCGATATCATAACGGAAAACAGAAAGGCAGCTACTGTGATACTAGAATTGAAGGAAACTGATTACATGTACTAAAAACATTTCGTTATCTTCATTATAGAAATATACAAGTCTCACAGTTCCACCTTTTTAATCCTAGGCTAGCATCAGACAGAGAGCAAGACAGATAATCAGAATCAGAGAATCACGTACGTATTTACTGGTAAAACTACAGAATGGAACAAAGAAATCCACAGATAACTGTATTATTACACAGTGAGATACAGAAGTATAGTATACATAAAAAAATTGTAACAATAATTTTCCCCGTAAGTTATGTTTTGGGATATGTTTGTCAGTACTAAATTTAAGTAGTTCGTCCTAGAGATGCCTCAATTGCGAAAATACACAACATTCTACCTGACAAGCAATGTATGCGCAACTATCTGGAGGGTATGTAAATGAGTTAGAACGCTTTAATGCCAAAGTTTACGATGCACAGAAGCGAATTAAAAAGAGAGTAGCGATCAACGCGAATATTTTATTACTCTGTCAATCGAGGATAATAGTGCAACAACAAAATTAGTTGTCGAAATTTTTGTAAACAATGGGCTGTTGGCTGAAGTGAGGCGACGTTTCCGCGGTAATCGCGTCCGGCATTGTCGGGAGTCTATAAAAGGAGGAGCGCCGCGCTGCCCGGCGACCACACCCCGCCCTCTCAAGGCTGAGAGTGGCGGGCTGTGCGTGGGCCCACAGCCGCTTGTGGGTGGCCACGACGCGTCTCGTAATCTTTAGGGTTTAATCTACGAACCAGCTGATGCGCTCAACGACCGACGGGCGACCAGTGGGTGGCAGAGTAGCTGCCGCCGCACCGACGGTGACGTCACAGGGCGGTCCGGCTGGCGGCCTGCAGTGAGGGCGCAGCGTTGCGATGAGCGCCGCACAGTGCCGAAGGAGGCGCAGGGGGTTCGACCGAGAGCTGGCCGCCATCATCAGGGGCGGTCGGCCTTTCATTCTCATTTGCACGCGGCTTTGGTTGCCAGGCATTAAAGGTACTGGTGCACACTATCATTTCAGTTAGATATTAGACTAGATATTAGATTTGGAGAAGGCTTTTGACAATGTTGATTGGAATAAACTCTTTAAAGTTCTGAAAAAAGCAGGAGTAAATTATAGGGAACGTAAGGTTATTTACAACTTGTACAAAAACCAGACAGTGGTTGTCAGAGTTGAAGGGCATGAAAGGGATGCAGTGGTTGGGAAGGGAGTGAGACAGGGTTGTAGCCTTTCTCCAATGTTATTCAATTTGTACATTGAACAAGCTATAAAGGAAAGCAAGGAGAAATTTGGTGAAGGAATAAAAGTTCAGGGGGAAGAATTAAAAACATTGCGTTTTGCCGATGACATAGTAATTCTGTCAGATACAGCAAAGGACCTGGAAGAGCAACTGAATGGAATGGACAGTGTGCTGAAAGGTGCATATAAGATGAACATTAACAAGAGCAAAACTAGGGTAATGGAGTGCAGTGTAAGAAAATCAGGTGATGCTGAATGAATTAGATTGGGAAACGAAGCAATAAAGGAGGTAGATGAGTTTTGTTACTTGGGCAGTAAAATAACAAATGATGGGCGCAGTACAGAGGATATAAAATGCAGAATGGCAATGGGTAGGAAAGCGTTTTTGAAAAAGAGAAATTTGTTAACATCGAATATTGATTTAGGACTAAGGAAGTCCTTTCTGAGGGCATTTGTATGGAGTGTTGCCTTGTATGGGAGTGAGACATGGACGATAAACAGTGCGGACAGGAAGAGGATTGAGGCTTTTGAAATATGGTGCTACAGAAGAATGCTGAAGATTAGGTGGGTGGATCGCGTAACTAATGAGGAGGTACTGAACAGAATTGGGGAGAAAAGGAATTTCTGGCATACCTTGACTAAAAGATGGGATAGATTGGTAGGACACATTCTTAGACATCACGGAATTGTTAATTTAGCGTTGGAGGGAAGTGTGTGGGGAAAAAATCGCAGGGGAAGACCAAGAGATGGATACAGTAAGCAGATTCAAGACATGTAGGTTGTCGTTATTATGTGGAGATGAAGAGGCTTGCTCAGGATAGGGTATTGTGGAGAGCTGCATCAAACCAGTCTCCGAAGACCACAACAACAACATTAGACTGGCTCGCATGATTGCGGAAGGAGTGAGATTAGCAATGTGGGTAGATCAGCTTACTTCTGAACCTGTAGTTAAATTGGTATCTGAATTTCCGAAGGAGAGCTTATTTTGCTTCTAGGATAGTATAACATCAATTCTAACAAGGACGGTGCACGTATGGTGATTTCAGAAGACTGCGCGGCTCTCCACGGACCCCGCAGCGCGCCACCTGCAGCACGGGACTCGCAGGCCGGATTGGTGGAAGACAGAGCTTCGGGAGTTGTCGGCCGAGGTGCTCGACAGAGCGCCGTAGGCCGCCTCGATGAGGCGTCTGCTCTGCCGCCGGCCCTGGCCGCGTGCTCGGGTAGCTCTGCGCCGGCGGAGTCGCCGTCCAGATGTGGAGACTGCGCTGTGAGGCGCCGCCTGGCCGTCTGTGGCGGGGAGGCGGGCGAAGCCGAGCAGAGCCGAGCCGAGGAGACCCGCGGCACCCACTGTGTGCGGGGGCGGTGGAAGACGGAGTCCGCGGTCTGCGCGGAGGCGGGATTTCCGTGGCCGGAGAGGGAGCGGGTCCGCGTGTTGGCTGCGCCACTCGGCTGCCGCGCAGTTTCCTGCGTCGGCCCGTGCCGCACCTGACATGCAGTCCCTCCTCTGTCGCTCTGGCCGAGGTCGCTCTCCGACGCCACAACAGCTGCACTTCCCTCCGATTCCGCGGCAGAGGGGACCGCCGTCGCCGTCACCGCTGATGCTGGAGGACGGCGCTTGCTCTGCTCTCAGCGCGAAGTACCGTGGCGTGGGCTTCAGTCCACGTACGGGCAGACGGCAAGAGGACGCTGCTGCCGACTTCAACGAACTGTTGTCTTTACCCTTGTTTGAAAAAAAATGGCAATAAACACGAAATAAATTGAGATAAACTGTTTTCTTATTTCCGTGTTAGTACCTTTACTAGCATAACATTCAACATGTAGCGCAGCTCAAGTGGCAGTAGTAGCTGAATGTTTTTCACATTAATACGCAACGCCCCACGAAATGAACTGTAAAAGGTAAAATAATTATCAAAATGATATAAAATTAAAAAAAACTAGAAATGGCGAGAATGATATAGAAATGAGCCGCATATTTGGCAAATATCAGCAAATTATCCAGGAACTTAACGTGCAATCAACGCATCCACTATAGGATTTATTATGCTACTAATAGAAAACCACTCGAAATGAACTCTTTAAAAGATCAAATTAGTATCAACATGTTATGAAATAAGAAAATCAAATGAGGAAAGTATGCTTGTTCTCGATTACGTACATAGCAAATATCAACGAATCATCTGGTAGTTAATACGTACATTTAACGCATCCTCCATACCATTTGATTCGCTACTGACATACCATTACCACAAATTTATACAAATTCAATACCTTTACCGCTATTCCCTTCTCTATCGTACTAAGTTAGGCAGCATTACAATTTTGCGCTATGGCTCCAAAGTCAGACTATGCCCTTTAAATCTCACCCATAACCTCGGGACCCAACGCCTGACGTATCGGCTACCGTTTCAACAGTACGACGCTGCAGGCGATCAGCTCGGCAGGCGCCAGTTCCCATAAACAGACGGAAAGTTCACAACGCACATATACCAGCAGCGATGAGTCGGAGTTCTCTAGCCGGTAGGGGCATTCAATATAAACGTAAAATCAATCTACTATTTCACAGAAGACTGCCTAGAATCATCCTACAAGGATGTTATTTCTCATCGCCGTGTTTCCCAATATTTTTTGATCTGCATGTGCTTCCATCTCTCACAGCTCAGTACTCTCAACCTACGAGAGTAACCAAGATGAAGAACGTTAGTATATTGACAGAAAATACAAAGAACAATATCTATCAAAATGAAATATGTATATATATCAGACGACGATACGATTCAAAGAACGAATTCAATTGTTACAATCCAAAGAAACCCAAAACTGAGGTACAGAAAGTCTCACTTGTTCTGATTCACCTTTTCCAACCCAAGAAGTTACAAGTTCTCGAAAATTGTATAAAATGGAATTTCAACTAACTACTACATTTATGGCTTCTAGGAAGGATTTTCACAGCGATCTGAAGAAAGCAAACCATCCAGAACACGAGTTATGTGTGTATCATACTTCAATGAAAATTATTTGTCTTTAATGTTCAAATGTTTGTAAATCTAAGGCGCCTTAGTACCCTCGGCCATTCCACCAGTGCTATTTGTCTCTTATTTCATGACAAGAGGCTAGTGACTACATTGAGAACATTCATTGTTTCCCATATCCAACGGGTCACCAATTGCAGGAGAAAAGAGCCCCTGCAATTACTGAAACCTACAGTTATTTTAGAATAGATGAAGTTTATGGCAGAAATGAACGGATTTTCTCAGAACTGTGGCTGATATGGATTTACAAGGCGGTCACACAAGTGGTGGAAAAGTTTTCTTTTGGCAGAATGATGTTTAACTTTTGACCAGTTATATTCTTTACTCAGGAAATAAAGGTGCAACTTGAGAACACTTGCAAACTCAACTTTCGGACAGAAAAAAATCTAGTCAGTCACCTCGTCGACCAGATGAGAAATAGAAACACAAAGAAACAGGAAGACCGTCACCGTCTGACTCCAAAGAAAGACTAAATGTAAGACGCATTTCATAACAGAAAACGAAATAAAGTCTGGCTTGGTTTGCAGCAAACGGTACGAAACTGGAGGCAGAAGAGAATAAATTTTCTACTGTGAAAGACACAAGTGGAGCCTGGTATTCAGCAGAAAATACTTATAAGAGACCATAAACAGACAAAAATTAGGATAAAAAAACTTATGTAAAAGGAACTAAATTTATCTAGAGCTGTCACGTTGCAGTTTGCAGTTGCGCAGGATTTTGGAGATAAAATAATTGAACCATTTTCTTTGACTCCCTGGCTAACTCGTTGGCTGTATTTGCAATTCCTACAGAATATGTGAATCTTGGCCATCTTCTAGAAGACATCCCACTAGCGTTAACTGCGAGGCATGGATAGAGCGCGATGGTGTATCTGTATCACCACATTCATGTACAGGGGGTAAGTTAGGAAATATCTCAACAACTTGTACCCTAGACGGTGGAGAGGTCACGATGGTAGTATTCGGTGGCCAGCGAGATCGCCTCTCCTATGGAGATAATATATCGGAGCCAGGGTTTATGGAACGGAACCGGAATTAAAAGATGTGTTAAAGAGATAAATACGTCATGTTAGTGCTTCAGAACCTTCATAAATGTTATGAAATGTCTATGGTAATATCAAGAGGCGCTTACATTAATAGATCCAATAAGACGGACGTAAGTTTCTATTATGAAGAATGTTATAACAAATATCTGTCAAGGGCAACATAGCGTTAATGAATCTTTATTCACTACAGTGATAATGGTTGATTGCAAAGCATTTATTTAATATTGCCTATTGTGAAGCACCAATCGTTACATCTTGTGTTATTTATAAGTTAAATGTCACGCCTTTAAGCTGATAAGTAATGTGCGTTTTGTTTCGGTCAAACAATCTTCTACACAAAGTCCTTCCTTACGCCAAAAAGTCGATCTCTGCACCGCTTCTACATTAAAAAAACTAGTCTGGAGACGAATAAAATGGCGTCAGAACCGGAAGTGTGTTTGTTTTCAAGCACCGGTCTTACATTTAGCAACGACCTTTCTCTACTATTCCGCTTAAAAAAAAAAAGTTTTATCTCTTTGACTGGAACAAGGGACTGATAACCGTCGTTGTTTAGTCCCTTCCAAAACCAAACACCAACCAACAAGCTTAGGCGAACCTTTCGGCGTCTGTGACCAGGGATTATCTAACGTCGAATATGGCGTCAAAAAATGTTCCAATTTTTTGCAGAGCTTATGGGACCTAACTACGGAGTCATCAGCCCCTAAAATTACAAACTACTCATGAACTAGCTTATACTAAAGACGGCACAAACATCCATGCCCGAGGGGGGGATTCTAACCCCCGACCTCAGCGGCCGTGCAAACCGTGACTGACGCGTTGCAAACCGCTCGGCCACTGCGGCCGGCAGCACGGCGTCCATTGGCCACATGGTGTAAATAAACTGGCCCTTTGACGTCCGCGGCAGTAGTAGTATGGCGTCTAGTAAATGCGCTAAACGACATCTACATCTATATAAATACTCTGCAATTCACTTTGAAGTGCATGACAGAAGGTTCATCGAACTGCTTTTATGATATTTCTCTACACTTCCTTTCTCTAACAGCTCGCAGGAAAAAGGAAGACCTAAATCTTTCTGTTTTCCATCTGATTTCTCTTATTTTATTTTGATGTCTACCTTTGTAGGTGAGTGCGAACAGAATATGTTCGCCTTCGAAAGAGAAAGTTGGTGAAAGAAATTTCGCAAATAGATCTCGGCGCAACGAGTAACGCCTTTGTTTTAATGATTTCCACCCCAATTCGTGCATCATTCCCGTGAAACTCTCTCCCTTATGTCGTGATAGTACAAAAGGAGCTGTCCCTCTCTGAACTTACTCTAAATCCCACCTGGCGAGAATCCTACAATGCGCAACAATACTCAAAAATAGGGCGCAAAGGTGTAGTATAGGCAGTTTCTTTAGTAGAACTGTTGCCTCTTCTAAGTGTTCTGCTAAAGAAGCGTAGTCTTTGTTTCGCTTTCCCGCAGTATGTTCTATGTTTTCTTCCCAATTTAAGTTTCTTGTCATTGCTACTCTTGGGTATTTAGTGGAATTTTACAGCCTGTAGTTCTGAGTAATTTTTCGTGTAAATGAATTTAACGGGCTTCTTTTAGTGATCATATGGATGACCTCACACTTCTCATTATTAAGCGCCAGTTGCGAGTTTTTGCACCATGCAGATATCTTACCTAAATTATTTTGCAGTTGCATTTGATCTTCTGGTGACTTTACTAACCGATAATTGACAGCATCATATGCGAACAACCTATGAGAGCTGCTGAGATTGTCTCCTAAATCAGTTATAAAAATGCGGAACAATAGGGGCTCTATAACACATCCCTGTGGAACGCCAGATATCACTTTAGTTCTACTCGATGACTTTCAGTTAATTAATACGTACTGTGTCCTTTATGGCAGGAAATCACGAATCCAATCGCACAATTGTGGCGATATTCCATAAGCAAGCAGTTTGAAGATGCTTGTGCGGTACAGTGTCCAAAACCTTCCAGAAATATAGAATTACAGAAACTATTTGACGTCCCTTATCGATAGCACTCAACACATCATGCGAGTATAAAGCTAGCAGTGTTTCACAAGAATGATACTTTCTGAATCCGAGTTGACTATAAGTCAATATGTCGTTTCTTCGAGGTAGTTCCTAATATTTGAGGCAAGTGTATGATCTAAAATCCTGCTGCAAACCGACGTCAGTGATATAGGCCAGTAATTTTGCGGATCACCCCTACTGCCTTACTTGAACACTGGCGTAACCTGTGCAACTTTCCAGTCTTTGGCACGGAACTTTCATGATCGAGCGCTTGCATAACTAGGTATGGGGCTATTGCATCAGCATACTCTGTAAGAGACTGATTGGTATACAATCAGGACCTGGAGTCTTACTTTTGTTAAGTGATTAAAATTGCTTTAATACATCAGGCGTATCTACTTCTAAATTACGCTTGCTGTCAGCTGTTCTTGATAATAATTCTGGAGTATTTGCTTCGTCTTCTTAAGTGACGGAATTTCGGAAGGCTGTGTTAAGCTTCTGCTTCAGCAGAACTGTCATAAAAAGCATCACCGTTACTATCGCGTAGGGAAGGCAATATTGTGTTTTACCGCTAGTATACTTTAATTACAACCAGTATTTTCTACAAAATTACGTGGCAAGGTTTCGTTGTGGATTTTTTATAAGCTTCTCCCATTGAAGTTCCGGTTAAATTTCGAGTTTCTATAAAAGACTGCCAACTAGTTCCAGTTTAAATTTCGCGTGTCTCTTTCTTTGCTTTTGCAAGAGTGATCTTACCTGTTTTGTGTACCACGACGGATAATTTGTTTGATATAAATCTGTCAATAGTTTTGGATATTATTTCTTTGTACGGAAGCCACATCTAATCAACACTAATATTGTTAATTTCGAAACACTGAAGATTCTCACTCAGGAAAGCGTTACTAGAATTTTTATCTGCTATTTTGAATCGATATATTTTTCCTTTATTTTTGCTAGATATTCATTTTCGCTACATCATCTCCGTGTTCACTAACCCCTGTCTGTTTTTGTACTCTTCATTAGCTCATTATTATTAGTTGCTAAGAGGTCAAGTATATTTTCACAACCATTTACTTTTCTAGTGGGTTCATTAACTAATTGCTCGAGATAATTTTCGGAGATGTATCGGACGATGTTTTATGCTTGCCTCCGGTTTTATTTTGCACAACATATCGAGGGTAAGTTAAAGTCGCCACCAATTAAAACTGTATGCTTGGGAAGAATTTTTTGAAATTTGGTCCAAGTTTTCATTGAATATTTCTGCAACCGAATCATCTGAGGCGGTCGGTAAAAAAGAGCCAATTATCAATTTATTCGATTGGAGTTTTGTTACTGAATATATGATAATCACCCATCCATTGAAGAAGCGACAATCACTCGTAACGGTATCAACAGCACCTTTAATTCACATCAGTGGTCCGAGGAAAAGCTACATTACCATTGCGAAGACACATTGTGTTTTTGCCTGTTGATGTGATTGAAAGACGAAGTCTACAAATGAAAGTAACACGAGAGCCGATTTGCTCGAATAATTATAGTACAGCCAACAAAAAAGAAAAAAAAAAAAAAAAAAAAAAAAAAAAAAAAAAAAAAAAAAAAAGGCGAAGATTGCCTCAAAAAACCTACTCGTGGTGTTACAAGGTGACTCAAAAGTTGCATTGAAATTGGTGGTGGAATTTTGGAATATCAACAATATCAGTAATGCATTGTATCTGTGTACTCAATTAAAATGGAAGTTTTATTGACCCTCTTGTAATATTTACTGTTCCTTTTGAAAACTCGGTATAGTTTCAGGTATTACGTAGCATCAATATTGCTCTGTCGGCTGTGCCAGATCGATGACACATGGTGTAGACCTCTCCTGTGGGAGGTCTGTGGATTCCAAAAATGTTCAAATGTTTGTTAAGCTTATGGGACTTAACTACGGGGTCATTAAATCCTAAACTTACAGACTACTTATGAACTAGCTTATACTAAAGACGGCACAAACATCCATGCCCGAGGGAGGATTTGAACCCCCCGACGGGGAACGGCTTCGCGCATCACAGCATAGTGCCTCAATCCGCTCGGTCGTTCCGCCGCGGCCTGTGGATTCTAGTGTGTAGCAATGTTGAGTGTGTGTGTATGTGTGTGTGTGTGTGCGTGTGTGTGTGTGTGTGTGTGTGTGTTCGTGTGTGTCTGTGTTGTAGCCTGACCATCTGTGATGGAGAAACAGCGTAAGAAGTCAAGAATTGTAAAACTTTACTCACACAAGGAAAACCGTCTGCATTTATGAAGGCAATGCACTACATATGACACAAACTGACGCATTGATTCCATTCATCGATTCATCTCCATTTGGTGACTACATGGCCTATACAATTTTCATTATTTACTAAAATTTGTAGAAGCGGTACGAGATGTGTCAGTTTCGACGCCGTCTGGCATCAGAGAGCATAAAAGGCAGCCGCCAGAGCACCATCTCTGTGTGCCGTTTATTAGGGAACGTTTACAGCAGTAATTCTCAGTGTCATATCCACGAGTGTAAGAGATAGTCAGTATGACACAGAAATGAATTCGTCATCTAACGATAAAATGAGGGAATCTAACAGCCATTAAACTGTGGCCTGCCGAGTGACGGGAAGGTCCTTCTGGGAGAATTTCCACACGTGTTGGACATGTTGCGTCAGTTAGGCAACGAAGGTGGTTGCTATGTGACCCGTGTCGGCTCGCCTCCTTGTGTTCTGGTATCCTTTCGTACGTTCGTCTATCGACTTGTCTTTCGCTCTGCGCCGTGAATGGCGCCTTGATCGCGTCGCGGCACTCAGGTCAGAGCACGTGTCAGCCCTGGCAATCGCTGAGGTTGTCATAAACGCTCTCTACGCGAGAGACGGGCAGTCTGGCGCGAGCTGTCATCTCGGAGAGGCGCTGACCGCGAACTGCCCGGCCCGGCTGTTTACATACCTCGGCAGTTACTGAGGCCGCAATTGTGTGCCCCGGAGCATGTGGGTTGCATGTTGAAGGTGATCATCGCCATGGCTCACGAGCAGTTATTCTGGTGAAGTTGTCATCTCATCTCCCCGAACTTTTGGACACTCTTTGGTGGTTGACCTGTCAGTACATTTCTTTGTGGTGCGTACAACGCTTGAGTTATAATAAGACAATCATGATATACAGGAATGAAGATGGCGTATACAAAACAGAACGTCAAATGTTAAGCACCTCCGAAAAACCAACCAGACATGTGCACTACGGTGCTTATTAATTTATGTATCTTTTACTGTTTTAATTGCCGGCCGCGGTGGCCGAGGGGACTGAGGCGCTCCAGTCACGGTCTGCGCGGCCACTACGGTCGGGGGTTCGAATCCCCCCTCGGGCATGGATATTTATACCGTCCTAGTTCGTAAGTAGTTCACAAACATTTGAAACATTTTGAAACTGTTTTAATTTTGACTATCCACGGAATTTCTAGCTGTCTATCCACCAGCACACGTTTTTCTATATAACTATAATCCAGTACACCTCCCAGATTTTATGTGGAACACTATAATAGGCAGCTGAATGACAATGAGACCAGATGATGACACCATAGAGTGTCGAAAACGGTCGTCTTGAATAAAAAAAATGCGATTTTGGCATCTGTCCTATTTATACAATAAGATCGTTACCTAAGATGAGTAAATTAAGTGAAAATGTGAGAGAGAAATTAAAGTAATAGTTTTTTTCTTTCTGCTTCGTTATGACCATTCAGGATCACGAGTGGCTTGTTTAGCACGTCTTGTTTCTTCCAAATACCTCTTCATTCTCTCGCTTCTTCTGTTTCTTTCTTCTTCTGTTATGATGACTTTGGTGGCCGGCCACCTGTGACCGTCCACCAACCGTTTATGCTTCTCCCTGTCCTGCAGATTCCTTTCTTTTATTCCTACAGTCTTCCAGTCATCTCTGACTTCCTTCACCCAGTTGTTCACCGTATGACATGTTGCATTCCATATCTTCTTAAGCAACCTCTCATCGTCCATCCTCATGATGTGCCCAACAAATCGTAATCGCCTTTTCCGTATATCGCTCGATATAGAATCACAATTTTCGTACAGATCCTCTCGTGTTCTGTGTATTCAGATATGCACACTTTTTTAGTGCCCCATATGTCTCTTAAAATTTTCCTCTCCTCCTCCTCCAACTGTATACAAGCTCTCTTACCGAGTGTGATTGTTTCTGATGCATTCACTGCAGCATTTCTTACAGTTGCTGTGCAGTGTCGCAATTTGGCGTTCCGTGACAGATTTTTCTTGCCATATGTTGTTTTCACTGCGTACCGAAGTTTCTGGAAGAGCTGTGCCCCTGTCTACTGCGCTACTGCTGCTCTGTGTTACACCAGTTATCTTCTCTCCCAAATAAAGAAAACTCTCGACTTTCTCAACCCCATGGCCATCTATCTTCCAGTCAGACCCAGTGTTCAATGTCTTGGTCTTGTTATATGCAATCTTTAACCCAACTCTTTCTGCTAATTCAGCTAGATTTTTAGTGCTGCCCATGCCTCTTCTAATGTTTCATTAAACAGTCCCATGTCATCTACGAATGCCAGGCAGTCCACAGAAACATTATGTTTGATCTTGTACCCTATTTGTACACCTTTGATCTTCATATTACTATTTAGTTGTAACCACTGTCTCACTACTTCATCCAAGACCAGGTTAATAAAATTGATGACAGTCCATCCCCTTGTCGGACTCCAGTTTTACTTAGAAACTGTCTGACAGTGTACTGCAATGTCTGATCCTGGCAGTAGGTCGCTCAACGTTTCCTTTATTATTGCATGTGTTGTAGCATCCAGTCCTCTGTCTTCCAACACATCAAGCAGGGTACTGCTGTCAACTGAATCGTCGGTCTTTGAGAAGTCCACAAAAGTCATTATTGTCTTTTTCCCTTTCCTATGTCTGTGCTCTATTATCCTTTTGATACCAAATATCTGTTCTGCACAGTTTCTGCCTTTTATAAAGCCATACTGCTACTCTCCTATTTTTCGGCCCCAGTTGTTCTTAAACTCTCTTCAGTAAGACTTTATACAAAATATCGTACCCTATGTTTAAGAGAGAGATGCTCCTGTAGTTATCTAGGCTCTTCTTGTTCCCTTTCTTGTGTAATGGTATTATAATGGCTTCATTCAAGTTAATGGGTATTTTCTTATTTCGCTAGATATCTGTACATACTTCTTTCAGTTTCAGGCCCACCCCACTTTAGCTCTTCAGCACCGATACCATCATTTCCTGATGCTTTGCTGTTTTTGAGGTTTTTAATTACCTCTGTTACCTCTGCTTTGGTGGGTGGAGTCTCTAGACTATCCTGACTTTCGTCTCTAGAGTGTGTCCACTTTACTGTCGGTACTTAGGCATTCAGCGAATCCCTAAACTACCTATCCATTTCCTTGCACACCTCTTTCTCGCCAATCTTTGTTGTGCCATCTTGTCCTATTACGGATGGTTCTCTTGCTTCGATGCCCATAATTATGCTCTTCATTTCTCTTAAAAAGACTCGTGATTTGTGGTTCTTGAAGGCTGTGTTTGCTTCTTCAAGTTTCTCATTCCATCTACTTCTCTTGGCGTTTCGGATCGTCTTACTAGCAATTTTTCTCGCATTCTGAAAATTCGACCGGTCTGCTTCCTCTTTGCTGGATAGCCATTTCATCCATTCTTTCCTCCTGGTCTCGACTGCATGCTCGCATTCATTTGTCCACAACTCATGCTTTCTTTTCTGGTTGTTAGCAGCCAGTCGCACTGCCTCTTCTTCCATCATATCTCTCACTCTCTTCCAATCACTCTGAACTACCATTCCCTTCGAATACTCTTCTCTGTGTTTTTTCAGATGATCTAGGTCGATTCTGTATTTATGGTCCTACATTTCTTCGCTCTGATGGGTATCCACTTGCATTTTATTTCAGTAAGGTGAGTTTTGGCACTGATTACTACATGATCTAGCTGTTTTTCCCCAATCCTGTTTCCAGGGCTGACGCACGTTGTTTTCTTGCGATACTAAAGTAATAGTTTAAAGAGGTAAAAGTTAAAAAAAGAGTAGTATATTTGTCAAAGCTAAACTCAGATATCAAACAATTTTAGCTGTTTGTTAAGGTACGGTTAGGTGCATAGATATTATAATAATAGTAGAATAGTAATCGTATCTTCCATCAATTGATATTATTCATATTTTTATTATTTGTGTGAGAAATGTTTGCAAAACATCATAAAACTAAAGAGGGCCGTAAAACACAATTAGATTTTTTAAATATAGAAAAACAGTGTAGAGCGCAAAATCTGCTTTTTATTTTCAAATAGTTTCGAGAGATTGTCTGTTTATCTTCAGGATGTTGCTCTGAGATTATGTTGAGCAGAGCAGGATATGTAAGCAGTGACAGCACCTGAGGACCTCATAGATCCTACTCCGATCCACATCTTGGAGACACATCCTGCAGATGGTTGAAAATTGGGAGGAGACTAGTTGATGATAAAATGTAAATTTTGCGCCCTACACTGTTTTATATTTTAAAACTTATCATAAGGGCTCTGTTTTCCCAAAGGAAACAGATGTTTCAAAAAACAATTACACAATAAAAAATGGAACACTTCAGGTATAGTGGCGACCGTAGCAAGGGAAAACTATTCTTACATATAAAAATAACAGAGACAAGGAAGCCAGATTAGTAACACACTCACTCGTTTTATTTATATGAACAGATTCTTTATGTCCACATACTCATCGATTATATTTCTCTCTCTTCCATCTTGTCCCAAGCGTGTATATAAAAATGTACACCATGGGACAATAAACATTACCGAGCTTTAAGTTGGGCTATCTGCACAATGTGGGAACGCTGCAGACTGCCAATAACATGCAGCACGTGGCAGAGCTCTCTGCGGCTCACTGGCCCTCTGCCCACAGCTGAAGGAACAAGCCACTATGCAGTCGCTAGTGAAGCGAGCGCAGAAAATTCTTGAAACCAACAGAAAATAATTAACGACTCAGATAATTTGTTAAACATTGTTCTGATGGACCTGATCATGAAAGAAGCAAGCCAGCAAGCATCTCTAGTACTGCCTACTATGCACAGACATACCACGTGACCACAACACAATCAATGTTGCTTGCAAATGGCACAAAAACACAAAATAATATCTTTACTCTCCACAAAAGTTTCAATTATTACTAAATCAAGATTAATAGCAAGCAAAGCGAACTGGCGTGAACCATATGCTCACTTGGTAAGTAGGTCTACATGGAACATAATTAACTTCCACAGATTTAGCACAAAAAATATGTAGCTTTACTTAACAAAAGCCACTAAACACCCCATGAGCTA
Source organism: Locusta migratoria (assembly GCA_026315105.1). Classification (NCBI taxonomy): domain Eukaryota; kingdom Metazoa; phylum Arthropoda; class Insecta; order Orthoptera; family Acrididae; genus Locusta; species Locusta migratoria. The sequence goes on from CM048745.1 coordinate 484,059,274, forward strand.
ATCGTGGTGCAAAAACTCTCCAAAATCGCGCAGCATTGTAAGTTCACTTAACAAATTACAGCTCCTTGGTTCGCGTCCGCTCATCTTCCCCATTCATCAAGCAGTGCCGAAGCGTGTCTTCCTAGCTGACTGTAACGGCTCGCTTTCAAACGCTCTTATCTGATTGGCTGAGATGGCGCCTTGCCCTCCCCCCCTCTGCACTTCGCGAATCCACCACCCTCGCAAAACTTTCGCCAGCTCTACCTGTGGATATTCCTTCAGATTCCTGCCTGCTAATACATATACAGGCCATCTTTGAGCTAAGCTAAATGTTTGAACTAAGCTACACCCACCAGTTCACCATCTCTGCTCCTTACACCAACCTTCTAAAGCTATATAGCCACATCCAGTACACGGTAACCTTCATGGTAAAAACAACTAAATTGGTTTCGCAGATTCTTACGCTGCCTTGTGTGGTTACAGTGATACACTGCTTACAGTGTATGAACTGTACCTACAGTACCGCTTCATATTCTGCCAGCTAAATACCAGGCTTCCACTTGCATGTATCACAATAGAAAGTTGCTTATCTTCTGCCTTTATTCTCCTAAGTTTCCTGCAGTCCAAGCTATACTTTGTTGTGTTTTCTTCCATTATGAATTGCATCTTTCTATTCAGTATTTTACTGGGACAGACTTTGGCGGTCTTTCGCTTTTCGTTTTACTCTATTTCTCATCTAGCCGACGAGCTGACTGATTTGAATTCTTCTGTAAGGAAGTTGAGTTTGCGAGTGTTTTGAAGATTCACTTTTATCTACTGAGTAAAGAATACAAGTGCAAAACTTCAATCGGCCAAAAGAAAACATTTTCCACCACTTGTGTGACCGCCCTGTAAAACAATATCAGCCACAGTACTCACAAAAACAGTCCTTTCCTGCCATAAACTTCGTGTATTCGAAAATAACAGTAGCTCTCAGGAATTGTATGGGCTGTTTCTTCCTGTGATTAGTGACCAGCTGGATATGAGGAGCATTGAATGTTCTCAACATAGTCACTAGCCTCTTGTCACGAGATGAGAGACAAATATCCGCAGTGGAATGGCCCAGGGTTCTATGGCACCTTGCTGCGGAGCGTGCGGTTGCACGCCGATGGAGGTTTGAGTCCTTATTTTTACAAACATTTGAACATTAACGACAAATAATTTTCATTTAAGTATGATTGACACATAACGTGTGTTTAGGAAGTTTTCCTTTCTTCATATTGCTGTAAAAATGCTTCCTAGTAGCCAAAACTGTACTAGTTAGTAGAAATTTCATTTAATACAAGTTTTTAGAACTTGTACGGGTACCTATCAGTAAGTATGTGATAACATGTACCACAAGTATAAGCTTGCAACTTCTGAGCCAAATGGACCCCTATTCGGGTTGTGAAAGGTGAATGTGGACGAATTAAAATTTCAACCCCAATTGCGGGCTTCTTTGCACTGTAGCACGTGAATTCGTCTTTTGAATCGTACCGTTGTCTCATATAGCCAAATTCCATTTTAGTAGATAATGCTTTTTGTATTTGCTGTCAATATACTTACTAAAGTCCTTTATCTTGTTTTTCTGTCGTATTTTGACACTCCTGAGCTGTTGAGATGGAAGTAAAAGCAGCATCAAGAAAGTTTGGAAAACGGAGACGAGGGGAAAAAATTGGAAAATGGAGTCATTCTAAGCAGTCTTCTATGAAATAGTAAACTAATTTTGGCTTTAAATTCAGTGTCATGTTCAGTATTAGAGGCCCTATCAGGTCAAGAACTCAAGGACATCGTTGCTGGTGTATGTGCGTTGTTAACTTTCCGTCTGTTTATGGAAACTGGCGCCTGCCGAGCAGATCGCCCTCAGTGTCGTGCTGTCGAAAGGGTAGCCGATTCGGCAGGCGTTGGGTCCCGCGGTTATGGGAGAGACTTAAACGGCATAGTCGGACATGGAAGTCTTAGCGGAAAATTGTAATGCTTTCTAACTTAGTACGAGAGAGAAGTGAATAGCAATAAAGGTATGGAATTTGTATAAATTTGTGATAATGGTATGTCAGTACCGAATCGAATGTTATGGAGGATGGGTTAACTGTACGTATTAACTGCCAGATGATTCGTTGATATTTGCTAAGAACGTAATTGAGGACAAACATACTTTCCTAATTTGGTTTCCTTATTTCATAGCATGTTGATACTAATTTAATCTTTTAGAGTTTATTTCGTGTTTAGTTTTCTGTTAGTAGCGCAATAAATCCTATAGTGGATGTGTTGACTGCACGTTGACTATTGAGGCGACTCTAGAAACAACTGCTTAAATTTAGTACTGAGAAAGAAAATCGCACTAACATGTTTTACTGCCCACTTTAGATTTGTGGTTTTTTAAGTTTTTGCAAACATTTTGGACAAAAATAATAAAAAATTATGGTGATAAGATTACGATTCTGCTATTGTGGTAACATCTATGCATCCAACACTGTATTTTAACAAACACCCAAAATTATATGTTCTTGGAGTTAACTTTGACAAACATACTCTTTTTTGAACTTTTACCTCTTTGAATGATCATTTTAATATCTCTCCCACATTTCCATTATATTTTTCCGTTAAAATATAATAACCTGTCTTGCCTTAGTAATTCAAAGTTTATTTTCTTTGTCTGTACTTGTTACGAATGAGTATAGGCTGAAACGAAAGTAGTGTACCTTTGGCGTTCGGACGAGAGACTACAGCCTGGATGGAACATTTGGCGTTCGTAATCCCGCGCCCCAAAATCTCTTTTGCCTACGCCAACTTGCTCTCTCTACTTAATGATTTTGTTATTACAACTCAGGCGTTGTCATTTCAAAGCAATGGCGCACTGAAAATTATCCAAAATACGTCGTTATTAGTACAATGAATTATAATCTAATGTTGGTTAGTTAGTTAACACCTGCGCGAGGTAAGCAACAGCACGTTCAGACATAGGATACATCATTTACGTCTCAAGACTCGAATCAAAGGCCGGAAGACTAATAGCACTTACAATAATAAGCAAATAAGGAGGCGTAAGCCACTTAAATGAATTAGACGTTAAAACTCCGCCGGCCACGGTGTCCGAGGGGACTGAGGCGCTCCAGTCACAGTCTGCACGGCCACTACGGTCGGGGGTTCGAATCCCCCCTTTGGCATGGATATTTGTGCCGTCCTTAGTCTTAGCTAGTTCATAAGTAGTTTGTAAGCTTAGGGACTGATGACCCCGTAGTTGGGTCCCATAAGTTCTACAAACATTTGAACATATTTTTTAAAACTCCCAAGCGAAAGGCAAAACAAGGGAGCGATACTGTTTTTAGGAAAATTACCTCAAAATATTAAAACAATAACCAAAAGCAGACAGCAGGAAAGTATTTCACTCGCATGAATACATTAGAGCCCAACTACGTTAAGTTTCAGCCGACGCTCACTTGAAACTAATGATTAGAACTAAACAAAATCAATTAAAACATCAACACAATATCTTTTACAGGCAAGATAAGAAAATGTGCCAAATTACATGCAGTACAGAACGAAAAAATCATTCTACAGCGGAGTGTGCGCGCTGATATGAAACTTCATGGCGGATTAAAATTGTGTGCCCGAACCGGGACTCTAACCAGGGACCTTTGCCTTTCGCGGGCAAGCGCTCTACCGCCATTTCTTTTCTTTTCTTTTTTTTTTTTTTTTTTTTTTTTAATCTGGTAGATATATGTTTCGTGGTTTCGTGGTCGTTCGTGGTTGTTCGTTTAATAGGTGGCTAGCTTTTTTATTACAGAAGGCGTTTAGCCCCCTGACCGCGCGCTAGGCAACGACGCCCGGCATATTTTTGTTTAAAATTATACAAACCACTGAGCTATCCCGATACGACTCGCAGTGCCGCCCCACAACTTAACATGCAGTACAGTTACAAACAGTTCAATGGTTACATTTTTGGGGATACATAACAACAAGTTAACAACAGCGTCAGTTTCATGACATAAATTTAATAAAATCTTTCCATTAAAACACAACACCTCATGTCACTTGAAACAGGAATGGCTGAAGTATTTACTAACGGCTCGCTAACGACTGTAGGAACAGAAAGAATACAGGAGGAAGAATAAACAGAGTAGAAGAGATTAACTTTTAAATTATTAATGGGACTGCCAAAATTACAACTACGGTTGGGCAGGAAGCACCACGCAGAGGGAAAACACACTGCCTGGAATAACGCTTGTCTCCTGGGCAGATAACGGAGCAACAAGTTGGGACACACCAGACATATTAACCAGTGACGCTTACGAAGTGTTCAGTTGAATGAACAATCATTACCGAACAGAAATAAATATCCAATTCACAGACCATCAATACAAGCAAATACAACTACCGTTCACAACAGTTCAAATGTTTGTAAATCTTATGGCAATTAACTACGGGGTCATCAGGCCCTAAACTTACAAACTACTTATGAACTACTTACGAACTAGGACGGCACAAATATCCATGCCCGAGGGGGGATTCGAACCCCCGACCGTAGTGGCCGTGCAGACCGTGACTGAAGCGCCTCAGTCCCCTCGGCCACCGCGGCGAGCTCACAACAGTTTCGCTGTAGATTCCGTAAAACTGTCGCATCAAGCATGTGCTTGTATCACATAAAGTTAGTATTACAGTTTTGCATGTTACTATTTATTTTTGCCTGGAAGTCTCCCGTAACTCTCTTGCAACCAAAATTAAACAATCTGTTTTCTCAATCTGTATCTATACAAAAGCGATAGGACACTCACTCACTCACCGACTATAAACGAAATCTCGAAAATTAGTTCACCTATGAAGCTGAAATTTGGCAGGAATGTAGTTTGTAGGTAGAAAACGTCAGATAAGAATGAATTTTGTGATAGGTGTATGGCGAAGCATACTTCTACTGACTCACGAAATCAACAGTTTCATTTCGATCTTCTCGACATTTGACCTTCAAAACAAGAGGAAGGTCACCGTCTACCTTAAGTTTCAATGGTGCAAGAGGGATGGTACTTTGGAACATAAAAATGGATCCCTACATACCTCGGTCGCGTCATAACGTGAGAAGGGCTCGACCGATTTCACAAATCTTTTTTTTTTTTCTTTTTTTTTTATCAGAACAAGGGTGTATGAAAAAAAGTGGAATATTTGAGAACAACAAATTGCGTTTTTTAATGTGAACCTGTGTTTCTACGTCATATAAATCTATAGTTTTGTTCCGAGATTGATGAAATTTTGCACACTTAAACAAGAGCAATGTCACTGTCTGTATAAAATTCGTTCGACGCATGATGGAGAGTACTTACGGAATTTTACAAAATGCATAGTTTTGGTCCAATCTTTATAAATTTTTGCACACATGACCTGGAATTCAAGAGGAAGCTCACTGGGTACATAAATGTTTGTATGGTACATGAGAGAAGCTATCTTGCAGTAAACTTTGCCGAGAGAAGGAAAGGTGGAAACGAACGGAGAGATGGGAGAGAAACAGAAGGACGCAGAGAGAGGGGGGAAGGGAATGTAGGATAAGTAAACAACCGGGCAACGCCGGGCTTACAGATAGTAGACTACAATTCCATCCTTGCAATACACAGAATACGACCGCAGCGCCCACCAAACGGTCACCACCACCACCACGACAACAACAACGACAGGGGAACAGCGCGGCCCGCTGTCCACACAGCGGCCAGCCTGTGGTTGCTCACTGTAATGTCGGCACGATTCCGACTGCAGGCAATCAGCGATTTGTGGCAGACTGATTAGCCTCGTATCTCAATTTCGCAAAAGCTATTGTCCTATATATCCAAATGTTAAAAAGTTTGTAACTGTTATGGGACTAAAGTATTGCCCTATTTACCGACATATTTTGACACTTACCTACTAATTTGAAAAAGTGAAAGTGTAGCATCGGCGGCGGAGCGGCCAAGCACATTGAGGCGCTATGCTACGATGCACGAAGCCGTTCCCTGTTGGGAAGTCGAATCCCCCCACCCTCGGGCATGGATGTTTGTGCCGTCTTTAGTATAAGCTAATTGATAAGTAGTTAGTAAGTTTAGGGACTGATGACCCCACAGTTAAGTCCCATAAGCCTTAGAAACATTTTAATCTTGAAAGTGTAGCTACAAATAAATAATTTTTCGATCTATAAACTGTTAATATTAGGACGTCAATTTCAGACCTGCGAAGAAGCTTAAAAGACAATGATATGTACACATCAGGCATAAAAGCAAAGAAAAAAAAAAGAAAAGAGCGTTTATACGGAGACGTAGAGTCAAGTATGTAAAAATCTGTGAGTTTTCAAAACATTACAATGTCCGAAATCTGGTAATACACAACTCATGCAGCGTGAATGTACGCACCGCGAACGGCAATGTAGTAACGATCGGTTCCTTTTGTACTTGAACACATCAGGTTACAATTCATTTCTGCTTTTAAAAAGATTTTGGAAGATATTATTAAGACTCAGCTATTGAAAGCCGTATGAATTACACTGTACTGGCATTTTGTTAGCCGGCCGCGGTGGCCGAGGAGACTGAGGCGCTCCAGTCACGGTCTGCACGGCCACTACGGTCGGGGTTTCGAATCCCCCCTCGGGCATGGATATTTGTGCCGTCTTTAGTATAAGGTAGTTGATAAGTAGTTTGTAAGTTTAGGGACTGATGACCCTGTAGTTAAGTCCCATAAGCTTAACAAACATTTGAACTTTTTTTTTTTTTTGAACAGCATTTTGTTAATATATACTAGCATTAATGGAAGCAGAAATATTACTTTCACTCAATTTTCATACTTGTATTAGAAATTTCAGAACAACTTTTAGAGACTAGGAAATATAAAAGTAACAGCATTACATATAATCATTTCTCAGTTTGTATCATACCATAATTCTGTTACTCTGTACTGGCCTGTTGGAGCGCTGGAATCGCTTCCCTTAAAGAGTTTCACGAATATCTATGTTAGAATATGAATAAACTCAGAACAAAATTGAGGTCACGGGCAGCAGCTGTTAGGGGCAGTCCTTTGATAGACAACATTCACCCATACACCGCTGTCGCGTATTCCTATACTCTTAAATATGCACTTAGCGACTATTCAAATATTTGTAAAGCTTAAGGGATTTAACTGCTGGGTCATCAGTTCCAAAACTTACAAACTACTTCTGAACTACCTTAGACTAAAGACGACACAAAAATCTATGCCCCAGGGGGAGAATTCGAACCCCCGACCGGGAACGGCCTCGCGCATCGAAGAATAGCGCCTCAGTTCGTTCGGTCGCTCCACTGCGGCATAGCGACTTTACCTCCGCAATCAGTGGAAACAGAAGTTTACTGCATAGTGGTTTGAAAAAAAGTATCGCTAAGAACCATTGTCAACCGATGGTATTCCGGTTAACGTATGTTACGCAGAAGGGTTGAGAAAGACACTACGAGATTACTACCTTGTACATTTATTTACTTGGCGTATGGGAAGTTCACATTAGGTTTATGAAAAATATACAGTTGAAATAACTTTATGTTTATAACATTGACAATTAAATACAAAACATAAATAATTAAATAATATTATGTCATGAACAACATGATTACAAGTCAATATTTAGACTTTTAATATAATGAACTACACTTTGAGTCGCATCCAGAAACTATCGCTCTTGCGAAAAACAGCTTGCTCTTTATTCACATGAAGTGATAAGTGCCAACGACAAGGGATCTCAAATCGATTCCGGAAGGCTTTTGACACTGCACCCCAGAAGCGGCTTCTAATGAAATTGCGTGCTTATGGAATATCTCCCCAATTGTACGATTGGATTCACGATTTCCTATCAGAAAGGACACATTTCGTTGTAATTGACGGTATGTCATCGAGTAAAACAGAAGAGATATCTGGCGTTCCACAGGGAAGCGTTATAGGTCCCCTCTTCTTCCTCGTGTTTATAAACGATTTAGGAGACAATCTGAATAGCTCCCTTAGACTGTTCGCGGATGATGCTGTCGTTTATCGGTTAATGAAGTCAACAGAAGATCAAAAGCAACTGCAAAGCGATTTAGACAAAATTTTTGCATGGTGCGAAAATTGGCAATTGACACTAAATAAAGAAAAGTGTGAAGTTATACACATGACCACTAAAACTAATCCGCTGAACTTCAATTACGTGATAAATCGTCAAACCTCAAGGTCGTAAATTCTACCAAATATCTAGGAGCTACAATTACGAAAAACCTAGACTGGAGAGAACACACAGAAAATATTGTGGGGAAGGCAAACCAAAGATTACGTTTCATTGGCAGAACGCTTCGAAGATCCACCAGCTCCACCAAAGATACTGCGTACTTGTGCGTTCGCTCCTGGAGTACTGTTGCCCATTGTGGGACCCTCACCAAGTGCGACTGACGGAAGATGAGAAGGTTCAGAGAAGGGCAGCTCGTTTTGTTGTATCACATCACGTTACTGGATGGGGGGGGGGGGGGGGGGAGCGTCACGGAAATGTTGCACGAATTGGGTTGTAAATCATTAAACGAAAGACGTTATTCATTGCGGCATGATCAGTTTGCGAAGTTTCAATCACCGACTTTTACTTCTGATTGTGAAAATATGTTGCTGGCACCCACCTACTTAGGGAAACATGACCATCCCAATAAAATAAGAGAAATCAGATCGAAAACGGAACGATTTAGATGTTCTTTCTTCCTGCGCGGTATTAGAGAATGGAACGGTAGAGAAAAGTTATGAAAGTGGTTAATGAACCCTCTGGCAGGCACTTAAATATGATTTGCACAGTATCGATGTAGATGTAGGAAATGCACTGTTTGACCAGGGCAGGCTCTCAGAGGGCCGGACCGCCTCCTCCTCAGCGCCGCAGTCGCTCTCTGTGGACGGCGCCCTTCCCCATTTCTGTTGAGAGTCCGCACATCGGCCGTGGCCCATCCTGGTCCTGTTGAAGGTGGTCCAGGTTTTACGGGGTAAGTCTAAATCTGGAGGTCTGTTCGGTGGTTTCAGTGAGGTGTTTAACTGTGGTGGTGCCGAGTTTCCCATTCCGCTCTCCAGCGTTCTGCAAGACAAACTGTTTTCCGCCAGATCTTTGGCTCTTACAGGACATGGTCTGGAGCGCAATCCATATCTTTGACTCCCATTGATCAGAGCGTGAATCGGAAGATGCGGGATGTCTTGTATTATTTGATATTTTACTTTTCCCTTATTAGTAATATTCCTCATGCTTTTTGAATGGAGTAACACTTTAAACAGTTGAAATGTTTGTACACGTATTGGACCAAACTGCTATTATCATCAGTCCATAAACGTACGAGTTACTTAAACTAACACTACGGCCAACACATACAACCATGCCCGAGGGAGGACTCGAACCTCCGAGGAAAGCAGCTGCGCAGCCGTAACAATTCCCCTCAGACCACGTGGCCTTTCCGCGTGACGAGGGACACTTAAATGAATGAAACAAGGAATACTACTAGGCAAAAACGTAGAAGAAGGCCATTTATAATGGTGGCCTGTACGTCGGGCAGATTCTTAAAGGCGGTCTCACATCCAGCAAACTATATCGATCATGACAACGGCCGTGGAGTATTTTCCAAGACTTAATCTGAGTCCTTTTTGTTTGTGTGTGGAAGAGATCTGCAAAGCAACTGCAGATTTGGTCGTTTCCTGAGCTCAGGAACGTCCGCGATAGCTTCATCGAGCTCTGCATAAACACAGATGGCGGTGACAAATCTTCGGCGAGTGGCGGCCAAAGAATTATGAGAAGCCCAGCTACCCAAAGTCAAGTTCTGGTGAATTGTGTACGAAAGATATGGAAGTTGTAATGTTTCTGGAGCAAGAAGCAATTGGATTGCAAATTAAATAATAAGTGAAAATTCTATGAGTATTTATTTCTACCACGACGCCCCAGGTGGATAACTGCAATTACTTAGTAACCTAGTAACGTTTTAAATACTCTTAGGTAGTTACTAGGTTACTAAGTAATTGCAGTTCATTCATACTACCAAATTCAAACATATCAAATACGATACTCAGCTTTTCATCATTGTGATTTATGGGGGTTCTGCTCGCAGCAAAGTTATCCACCTGGGGCGTCGTGGTAGATACAAATACTCATAGGTAGAATTTTCACTTAGTATTTAATTTCCAATCAAATAGCTTCTTGCTCCAGGAAACATTACAACTTCCATAACTTCACAATAACGAAGAATACTACAGTTTAAAGTACGTAGACAGTGTGATCCTTAGATACAAACCAGAAGACAATGAGTTTGGAAATCATTGTTTCCTATTAGGAAAGCAGTGAGCTGGTGTAGCCTATGATTCGAAATGAAAATGGCAGTCCGCAAAAACAAAGTATTTAAAATAAAATTGATCTACACAGAGATCACTAGACAGAATTCGTCTCAACGTTAGTGCTGAGGCGATGAGCGTGCGGTGACTGCGTGGATCGAAACTGTTCATCTTATTATAAATACACAGTAAAAACGTTTTGGAATTTGACTGACATTTTCACACCGAAATCTGGATGGCCGGAAACTGATTTGAGTCGCTGTCTATTGTACCATCAATCCACCACAACCATTTGTGGAGAACCCGACGTGGAGTCGAACGTCTACTGCAATGTACGTATCTCACTTCAATCCCGCACCGTATTTAAACAATCTTGAAATTACATAACATTATAGTGACTTACTCATTCTCCATGACAATCATTTACCTGTCACAACTGTGTTGTTCACAACACGGATGTAGATCAAAATTTTCATCACATCGCCTCATTCGTGTGTTGTTGCCTTACGTCCTAAATCTGAAGTCTACACATTTTCTGCCTGAATTATTAACGCTAATGTTCACATTACCCTACTTTAATGTGATCACTGGAGTACATAATTCGCAAGAGCAACGGCGAGGGCTTAATGAGCAAAGTTGAGTCATAAAGCATCAAGTTGACGCGTAAGAGCTCGAGAGGGCCCAGTTCCGTGGAGCCTCACCTGCTGCTGTCTTCACGCGATATCGACCACTAGATTTACAGCCGTGGCGCGTCGAGTTCTCAGCCAGGTTCTCCGCACGTCGTTTCTATCATATGATGTTCCAAGACTAATCTGTTAGTGTCCGTGTCAGCGTGTATATCTTTCTACACAGGTGGTCCGTGCTGGGATGTATTCAGGTTGTTTCAGGAGGAATCTATATATCTAATATAGTAGTCTGTATGTATGAATGTGTGTATGTGGGTATGAGTATGTATGTATGCTCCATATCTCTTCCTGAACTACTGGACCGATTTCAACTAAACTAGGTACACATGTTTTTTACTATCAGGTAGCAATCGCTGTGGGGAAAGAACCACCTACGACACATACGTAGCAAGATATGACGTCATGCAGAACGACAATCGTGAAAAAAGGCCGCATCATGCGAAAATATTCTACATCTGCTCCCAAACGATTTCAACCCAATTTTGCCGCGGCGGAGTGGTCGAGCGTATTGAGGTGCTATGTTACGATGCGGGTGGCCGTTCCCCGTCGGGAGTTGGAATCCGGCCTCGGGTATGGATGTTTGGGCCGTCTTTAGTGTAAGCTAGTTCAAATGTTCAAATGTTTGTAAAGTCTATGGGACTTAACTACGGGGTCATCAGTCCCTAAACTTACAAACTACTTACAAACTAGCTAATACTAAGGACGGCACAAATATCCATGCCCGAGGGTTGATTCGAACCCTCGAACGTAGTGGCCGTGCAGACCGTGATTGGAGCGCCTCAGTCCCCTCGGCCACCGCGGCCGGCTGTAAGCTAGTTCATAAGTAGTTTGTAAGTTAATGGACTGATGACCCCGTAGTCAAGTCCCATAAGCTCTACAAACATTTAAAACATTTTTTCAACCCAATTTCGTACAAATATTCTTCAAGGTCATGAATCATTTGCTTTGGTTGTAAAAACCATCCACGATATATAGTTCATACTACATCAAATCATAAACAATGACAACTGCCCCATCTTGCGGCGCGTGATAGCGTGATTATATTCGTCAAATCTTAGACAATGAGAGCTCTTAGCAACTTGCAATAAACTTTAAACATAATTTCAAATCTTTACGAAACTATTCTTGCTAACAACCCCAACTAAATGATGAAGGAAAAAAGTTTATCGCTTACTACTTTTCCGATATTCATGATGTAGACCTACGGCATTTGACATGACGTTTAAAGTTATTATTTCTACACTATAAAATGTATTCGCGAGACAATTCACAGACACTACATAGACATGCCACTGAATTTCCTTCGGTACTGTATCACAGTTCAACATATAGTTCATGAGATATGAAGTCGTAAACAATTTGGTTCATGAAAACTACATCATCGCGCACGAGGTTTCTATTTATTACCTCTTTACTGCTGACACCATTCAAGACGTATTTTGCAGACATTATGCACATATACCACAGAATGTACCTTCCAATTTACATCATAGTACGACACATATTCAGGTGGTATGACATCAAACACAATGAAATTTCCGAATAACTCCTACATTATACGCTAGTTTTCCACATCTCCTCCTAAAATAATGGAACCATTTTAACTAAACTTCGTACATATATGACTTACTATCAAACAACAAACGCTGTGGGGTTTAAACTATCTACGACACATAGAAAAACTTTCTCAAGTATCAACAAATATTGATTATAATCAAATTTTGACTCAAATTAATGTTTTACATAATTTGTATTATATTACTATTTCTCTTTCTTTGGATACTGCACTTAAAATTTTGTACATTTGCATATTTCTTCGTTTTACTGTTTCATAACTTCTGCGTTGCCTTTAAGGATACATGAAAATGAAATCTTTGTCTATTTTTTATTATCGTTTCTAATATAAGTCTAGGAAAATGCATATACACCCGGGCTATGCAGAGTTTAGCATATAGTAGTAAATATCTGAAAGAGTGGTGCAATAGACAAATTACAATAAAAATAACTTGTAAAGTGAGCCAATTTTTATTTACGCACTTATTTCTTTATTTTTTTCCTTTTTTAAATATAAAGATGATCTGAGTTTGGTGGATTTTCCTGTGTTGGTAAAGCTGTTGCTGTAGGTTGGTTTCGGCGTATTTACCGAATGTCAGCAGCGGACGGTTAATATTGCCGCGAGACTCCAAGTTAACCAACTGACGGCGTGGCGCAATGACGAAAAAAAAAAAAAAAAAGTTGCGTCACAGATTGCGATGACGGAGGTCGTCAGTTCAATCCCGTCCACCAGCAAAAATTTATTTCTTTGTAATTATCATTTCCAGTTTATTCTACGTTTCTTATGTTCACTTGTAATTTCTACATGATTCTTATGTTAACTATTTTTCTAATTTCTGGTACATTCTGTCTGTGTATAAATAGCAGAGCACTGTGCCTGAGAGACAGTTAGTGCTGCGTGTATGTTAAGTTCGTAATAAACCTTCTTTCAGTATAACTGCTGTGTTCAGTTGACAGCCCTGCCTTCGAAGTCAAGCCTTCTTCCATTTCAACGCGACAATATTTAGTTGTGAAGCAGAGATTTGTTGGGCAAGTGTACTTTGCTGTAGCGTTTCAACATGCAGCACGCACTTCACATGCTACGTATGTCGATGTGGTATTTATGGAGTTTATAATGGCAAACCTGCTGATGCTTGGTGATAAAAGTCTTTACCTTCACTCGTGTCTTCAGCCCGATGCGTAACACTGGTACAGTGTCCAGCAATCATATTGCATCTGAACGTGAAACCGAACGAGGTGGCGCAGTGGGAACACATTTGATTCGCTTTATAGAAGACAATGATTGAATTCTAATTTACGAATTAGAAATATGACACCCGTCATCCACGTGATTTTGCCACTTTATTTTGTCTGACTGGGCTGCAATGATTTCGCGCTGATTTCAGTACCTTTCCATTACTTCTTCGTCTGTCAGGTTCAGTCATCCCATATTTTCAGTTGCTGAATTTACACTGTTAATTAAATATTATTGGAGCCGGAAGAACGCCGGTCACTGCCGCGGCTGAGCGGCCGAGCGCATTGGGGCGCTATGCTACGATGTGCGAGGCCGTTCCCGTCGGGGACTCGAATCCCCCTTTGGGCATGGATGTTTATGTCGCCTTTAGTGTAAGCTAGTTCATAAGTAGTCTGTAAGCGTAGGGACTGATGATCCCGTAGTTAAGTCTCATAAGCTCTACAAAAATTTGAACACGGGTCATCCGCGCAAGCACTGCTGCTACAATCTCAAGCGAGAGCCTGCATAGCTTTGCTAGTGTCACTCCACGTTTTATTTCCATAATTTTAGGTATGCTGCAACTGATCGTAGTTCATCTGGTATTGAGATAATATTCTCCATAGTTTTAGTTTATAGGTGTGATTTCAAAGGAAAAAAAATATGCTAAAAATTCATTAGCGTAATGTATGTTTGATAGTTGGAATGGTTACATGATACACATTTTGAAGATCGTGACAGTGATACTGATTACGCAAAGAACGATGTAAGTGAAATCTCTCACGGTTCCATAGCAGAACTAAAAGTATCTGAAAAAAAGTGAAGGGAAATAGGTGACTCAAAAGGATGAATATTTTCTTCTTAGTGTTATAAAGAGAATGATGGAACAATTAAATGGAGGAAAAGTAAATATCCTTCCCATATTAGAACCAGATCTTTCAATTTTATTAGGGGAAAATGGCGTAACTTTTTTTAAAAAAAAATATTGACTTCGTAAAATAAAGTTTATTTTATATGAAAAGGTAGACAAAATATTTTAGTTTCTATAAAAACTTAAGATAACCCAAAATATTCAAAAATAAACACCCCAAAAACAAAATTCCAAGACACTACCTAAGTGCACGTTTTCCCGAAGGGCGGGAAAGCGTACGCATCGGGTGGGTTAATTGTTCGTATGTTGGAAGAATTGATACGCAGTAAAACCCCTAGAGGAAAAAAAAAGGTTTTTTTTCCAAAGTCACAGTTCAATATATTAAAATTTTGTTGTACAGCACTTACATTTTAACACCTTGTTAATTTACTGTTTTTACTGGTAACCATTCAATTAGATTGAATACTGTTAACACCTGCTACATATGGCATCGACGACCTTTGGGGTATTTCCCCGCTATACGTGCTAACACCGATCCTCACCGCTATCATGGCCTGTCTCCACGGTGACGGACGGCGTCCCCTGGCCGTTACATCTCTGACGCGCCGTCTGTACGTGCTAACACCGGCCGCCTTTGCTACCGCGGCCTGTTTCCATGGTGACCAACCGCGTCCCTGGCAGCTACATCTATGGGTCGTCGTCTGCTGCATCACTGGCACGACTACTTATCGATGTCTCCACGACGCCGTATCCACGGCAACAATCGGCGTCGCTGTAATTTATCTTTGACCCACACTGTCATCGATTTGAAAGTTATTATCATCAACTGCCAATAGATGGTAGATATTTCCTAGACAGATAACTTCTTTTTATTGTCTAAGGCCTTAATTATTCTTTATTATAGACATGCCAACTACCTTTTATTCTTAACAAAATGCATTTTGTACCCATTATGGATTATTTATGTATATATATACATCTCTCATCTTATTTCTCACTGTATGACGTTCCTCATTGGTTGAAGATGTGCCGTTGCTTCAGGCGGTGGGCGGGGCTTTGCCTTTATAACACCCAGCAGTCTCTCGCTGAGTACCAGTCGCCGCACGCTCACCGCCTGAACATCTGTAGCGAGGTATACTGTTTTAAGTAATTTTTTTAAACTTGTTTGTAAATTTATTTTAGTGACTAATTGTGTACCTGTTTCCCTCTATAGCATATCTCTTTTATTCTATTTTCATAGGTCTGAAGATGATCTAAACCTAGATCGAAACCGGTCACCTATATTAATATATTGTAAAAGTAATTTGCGAACTGGACTGTTATTTTTATCATTAAATAATAAGTTCGCTGTTTATTCCAAGCAAGGAAACAATGTTTTCCAAAGTGATTAACATAAATAGATATTTCGAATTCACTCAGGAACGTAAACGCAATACACATTATAGCAAAATGTAGTAGTATTGTCTTCAATGAAGTTTGTGGCAACTTTTGTGGAAGAGCGTGAGATGAAACTCTTAGATTGTGTACTGCATGAAACAAATGGATATGTAAGGAACATTCCGAACGTAAACCGTCTTGCCAAATAACGTTCTGTTTTCACCATGTGCTTGCAGTTATTACCTACATTACTGTTCATGCTAATTATCTAGGCCTTTTTGATGATTAGATCAGGAAACTATGTTCCCTCGGAAAGAAGATGTAACTCTGCTATCTGGAAATATTACCTTATTAAATTCTAACACAAATTGCTAGTAAATACTAATTGTGTATGTGTATTAAATGTGTTACATTGAGATATAATATATTATTATAAAATTATTCATATCACTTATCAAAGTGTCGAAATTAACCGCAATTCTGGGCATTAAAATAAATCCAACGGCAAAATTTGAAAATTTGTGTGGATTGGAATTCGAACCTGAATTTCCCTCTTCGGGCCAGCGGTCACCTTAAGCAGTTAGGCTACACAGGCCGGCTTCACTTGCAAGCCAAATTCTCAAATTGTAACACACTGCGATGTCCCTGCACATTAGTGTCTCTTGCTCGTAACCCATACTGGATTCCCACAAGAGATCGAGCATATTAATGCGTCCGCATTGAAATTGTCTAAAAATGTTTGTCAAGCTTAAGGGACTTAACTGAGGGGTCATCAGTCCCTAAACTTACAAACTACTCATGAACTACCTTATACTGAAGAAGACACAAACATCCATGCCCGAGGGGGAATTCGAACCCCCGTCGGGGAATGGCCTCGCGCATCGGAGCATAGCGCGTCAATGCGCTTGGCCACTCCGCCGCGGCTTTGAAATTGTCAGTTGCCTTTTGGGGGCATATATATAGATACAATTATTTATTTGCCGTATGTTTTGTTTGTTCGAAAGCACAGGCACCGTATCAATAAATGCGTTTTGATATATCCGCATTCATGTATATCCATGGGCTCAATCTGTACCATTTACAGCTCATTCAGCACCTTCGAGCAGGAGATGAAGGTAGACGATAGGGATTTGATTCAATTTTCGTTTTAAAACTAAACTCAACTCCAGCTTCAGAGTATGGCATTTATCTTTGTGGATATAACTCACATATTCTGTCTTCTTAACTACTCTTTAACGCACACAAAGACAAACAAACACGTTCCGTATATTCAAGAATATTCTCTTGCGATGCGCGACGTACAATATTTCAATCGTAGGGTGATAGAACGCGGGGATAGAACCGTTAAAAGAATAAGTGACAACTATTACGAAATCATATACAGATTAAATGCTGATTGCCGTGTTGATTACTAGCGTATCTGCGTCTTCCGTTGCTGGCTTAACCAAGAAGTTTGCAGCTTCGAACATTTTTAAGAGGCGCTTCGTGTTAGCATCGTTGCCCAGAAACTTGTCTTGCGACGCAATTGGGATCATTTTCTCGTCAAAAAGAACATAATACATACTGAACATGTTTCCATGATCGTCAGGATCGCTCCGCATATTTGGTACTACGTTTATCTGCATCTTCCGGATATCCATCAATACAATGATGGCACTTGATTTGTATTTTGATTTAAGAAATACAGCTTAATGTAATGTATGAGTATTGAGTCCCACCATTTGCTTTAAAATAATTGACCTTTGTCTAGATTTCGACCAACACTGTGACTTCATCAGAAATTAAATTAAAACACACATGAGACACAACAACGAGCTAAAAGTATGACAACGTTTTCGATTCTTTTCTAAAGAAGTGAAACATGGACGACAAAAGTTTAGACAGGAAGAGGTATAGGCTTTCGAAATGTGGTGCTACAAAAGAATGCTGAAGATTAGGGGTTAGATCGCGGAAATAAGCAGGAGGAAATGGACTGGGGAGAAAAGAAATTTCTTGAATAAAAGAAGGGTTGGATTGGTAGGAAAGATACTTAAACATCAAGGATTCGTGAATTCAGCATTGGAGGACAGGATGAGGAGGGGAAGGGATTGTAGAGGGAGAGACCAAAAGACGAGTACAGTAAGCAGATTAAACTTGTTTTTAGGAGGCAGTCTGCAGCCGCGATGTACGTTGACAAAGTCGTCCATGTGCCAGAGATGTAAAATATTTTTATTTGTCATGTTCGACCGGTTTCGGCAATTGCTGTCATCAACAGGAAATCAACAAAATATTTTACAGCAAAGACAATGAGATAACATTTTTACTGAGTACAGCAACGTCAAATTTACAGTAAATGAAGAAATACCTACTACACGATGTAAAATGGACAGGTTTTTAGAAACGATTGCAACATTCCATAGAGGTTTCTCATGTTTGGGGGCGATCTTTTAATCAGATTATTGAAGACAAGAGCCAAGATCGCTTTTAATTTTTTATTAAGATTAAGATTAGCGGTTTCGGCAGTTTAACTGCCGTCTTCAAATCTTAGATTTCATTCTACATCTACATGGGATACTCTGCAAATCACATTTAAGTGCCTGTCAGAGGGTTCATCGAACTACCGTTATACTGTTTTATCTCTCATTCCATTCTCGAATAGCGTGCGGTAAGAATGAACACCTGAATCTCTTCGTTCGGACTCTGATTTCTCGTATTTTATTCTGATGATCATTTCTACCTATATAAGTGGGAGTCAACAATATATTTTCGCATTCGGAGGAGAATGTTGGCGATTTTAGTTTCGCAAGTAGCCCACGCCGCAGCGATAGGCGCCTTTGTTGTAATGATTCCCATCCCAGATCCTGTATCATTTCCGTAACGCTGTCTCCCCTATATCGTGACAATACGAAACGAGCTGCCCTTCTTTGGACTCTTACGATGTCCTTCGTCAAACCCACCTGATAAGGACCTCACACTGGGCAGCAATACTCCATAAAAGGACGGACAAGCGTAATGTATGCAGTTTCCTTAGTAGTTCTGTTGCATCTTTTAAGGGTTCTGCCAAAAAAACGCAGTCTCTAGTTCGCCTTTCCCACGACATTATCTACGTGTTCTTTCCAATTTAAGTCAGAAGTAATTGTAATTCCTAGGTATTTTGTGGAGTTTACGGCCTTCACATTTGATTGATTTATCATGTAAACAAAGTTTAACGGATTTCTTTTCGTACTCATGTACATTATTATTAAAAGCTTTTAGAAACACATTTACTCTTCAACTTAATTGTTGGCTTGTCAACCTACAAATAAAACTTAAACATCAACATCCTATAATAAGGTGTGCTCACTAAGTTCAAAACAATGCTTACTGTCACTTGTGCTGACATATACATTTTTACTACAATGACTTTAAATTATGCACTTTAAATTAATTTATACTACAACTGTTAACATCACAAGATGACGGCTTTTAAAACTTTTATAGTCCAGGAGATGATGACAGAGACCATTAAAACCGGTCGTCGGAATAAAATTATTAATTTGCGATCTTGGCATTATCCTTTTTTGGAACCTTTCATAATATTGGATCGCCTCTTTACATTAACTAATATATAAAGCAGAGTTTCCGTATGTGCGTACGTCTTGCATACAAATCTACAGTTTTGTTCCAACCATTATGAAATTTTTAACCCGTAAGCTTCAATCCATAAGGACGGTCGCCGTAAGTGTAAGAACCACATACGATATATAGTTCACGAGATATGTCATAAACAATGAGATGCGCGAAAAACTGCTGCATTTTGCGACAATGCTGCTCATTTTCTCCTAAGCCATTGGACCGATTTCAACCATATTTGGTACACGCATTCCTTACAGTGATGTAATAATCGCTGCATGGTTAAGAATCACATACGGCACTTGGTTCAAAATATGTTAGGTCATAAGCAATAGAAATCGCTAAAAATGCCATATAATGCGGTGAGAATGTAGAAATACACTGTATGAGAATGACAGTACTTAGCGACTTGCAACAAACTTTGAACATAATTTCAAACCTTTATTAAACTTTTTCTCTCTGGCAACCATACTAAAATGATGAAAGGAAAAAATTTTCTCGGTTACTACTGTTCCGCTGTCTATGGAGTAAAACTACGGCTTTCGGTATGACGTTACAATTTACAATTTCTACACTACAAATAATAGCCGCAGGAAATTTTACAGACAGGATTCACACATACAGTTGAATGTACCTTCTAAATTGTATCACAGTACGACACGTAGTCCATGTCTATATGAGCACATAAACAGTAGCGTTCATGGAAAACCGCCCCATCACGCACCAATTTTTAATCTATTTCTTCTTTACTGCTAATTGTATTTCCAAGAGATTTTACAGACATACAGCCATTATACAAATGAATATATACGTGAAAAGTGGCAGGAATAAATAGATAAGTACCCGGGAAACAACGGGTTTTCAGCTAGTAAATATATAAAGATATATTGCAGAGATATGAACTGTGAAATGTCGTACTAGGATCTAGGCCGCCAGTTAGTGATATGGCCTCAGTCCACGGCCTCGGTATCCATAAAGCATGTGACGCAAACGCCGAGCCGTCGCCAGCATCGATTCGCGACAGAAAGAAGACGCGGCCCTTCAGAGTAGCCGTCTATTCAGACGGCGATAGCTCGCAGGAGCGCGCATTTTTCCTCGCATGAATGCCTAATGAGGATGTTCACATTCAGCGGCCGGGGCTCCAGTCCATAAATCGAAAGTTGAGCGTAATGAGGGAACTCGCAGCATAAAACAGCGACCCACCGCACCGTCAGCGAGGGCATAATGGCGGGCGAGATCTCCGCCTCTGCTGGGATACCGCCGCCGCCGCCGCGCCGGTCGTGTCCGAATCAACGGCAGACTCGTTACCGATTCTCCAATATCGTCTCAATGGTGTTAATGAATGCCGGTGGAATTTGCTTTGTAATTGGTTTATTCTCATCCTCAAACTTCAACGTTTTGGGAAGACTCTGGTCGTACTGTCTCATTACTGTGATATTCGGTTACTGAATTAATACTAAAATTGGTTCCGTTCGATGCTATCGCCTGGTGCAGAAACCTTTTTTGAATACCTTTCAACGATACAAAGAATTTTATATGATCGGCAACCACATCTAAAATATTTATACATAATTAAGGAACTTTCACATAGTTAAAATGTTTTATTTATTTAATGCTCAGACATATGATACAGAGTCATTAGTCTTCTAACTTCCCAATAGAATTGACCGTCTGACATCCTGTCACAATATCACAGTCTTTCGAACTTTCGTAGATGCTCCCAATTCATAATGGTGTCTTCGTTTTCACATATAACACATTTCGGTGAGGGTAAGATTCGAATCCTGTGCAGGTGTTCCGCAAGGCAGTCGTGGCCATTAATTCTTCGAAATGCTGCCACAGTTTCCAAATGGTTCAAATGTTTGTAAAGCTTATGGGACTTAACTACGGGGTCATCAGTCCCTAAATTTAGAAACTACTTACGAACTACTTACGAACTAGGACGGCACAAATATCCATGCCCGAGGGGGGGGGGGTTCGAACCCCCGACCGTAGTGGCCGTGCAGACCGTGACTGAAGCGCCTCAGTCCTCTCGGCCACCGCGGCCGGCGCCACAGTTTCCCTTCGTGAGTGTTTACGAACTGCGTTTTTCTCTTATAACAGTAGAAGGTATGTTTCTCCGTGCCCTTGTGTTGTCAACTGGTCATACAACTCTTCCTTGAAACTGTTGTTGATAAGTCTTTTAATGGAGATGTTTGATAATTTTGGGCAATTTGTTTGAGAAATATTGGTTCCTTTTCTGGCTAGAAAGTCTGCCATTTCATTCCCATGTACACCTGAATTTGCTGGTATCCATTGAAAATCTATTTCAGTTCCAGCTTTGGTGATTGAGGCAATAGAGGATTTTATTTAATTAATGCAAGCACTTAGAGGTGTTTGGAAGGATACAACTGACTGTATTGCAGAAGTTGAATCGCAAAATATAACAACCTTTTTCTGACCTATTGGATACGGGCAAAAATTGTTTTAGTGCCAGGTTTATTGCCTCCAACTCTCCATCAAAATGGGAGTAATACTGTCCTAAAAGGTAAAGCAGTCAACAATGCGAAGATTGGTTTTAACACCACAGTGCTTTACTAGGCATGGTCCTAAACTGGAGGTGGTATGCCGTTGCCTTCCTCCGACCTTCGAACTGACTTACCCAGCCAGTTATAGGGGGACCTACAGTTTAACGTGGGTTCCAAACCACGGTGCTACTCGGTATTTTTCACATAAGCAATACTGCCAGAGGTGAAAGAAGTGGAAAGTGACATATAAAAATCCTGGGACCTGGCAGGGATCGAACCCGGGACCTTTGGATCTGTAGTCTGGCACTCTACCACTGTGCAACCGAGGCAGTAAATACTGTCCTACAGCTTTGTAAAAAGAAAATATTTCTCTATAAACTCCAGCACCAGCGATACCATTTGCTCCAGTCAAGGATCCGTATATATATAGCCATTCTGTTTGCGAGTAATTAGCATTTATCATTTCTAGAACCATATTTTTAAGAAGTTCTTTATTGGTTTCTGTCTTAACAACCTTTTCATTCAGTTGAAGTGGACTGAACGGGGGAGCGAAGTCTTCTTTACTGATTGGTGGACAGTGGTCTTGTCTTACTGCATCAGTACATTGCATAAAGCCTTTCTGTAATTTCAGCCGCGTAGCATGATGTTGGTAGTTGTTGCAATATGTGTCTTTGGGTAATCTGGTTAATTTTTCATATTGGAGTTGTGCCAGTCTCATAATTTCTGCTTTTAAAGGTGGAATGTCAGTCGCTGCTTGAAGAGCCGAAATTGGTTTTACTGCTCCTGCTCCTGCTTGATTTTGAAGAACCTTCAATTTAGATACATTCGCTGGGAGTAATACTTCACATCCATACAGAATAATGGGTTTTATATACATTTTATAAGTAGAGTTTAGAACTTCAAGAGAGCTGCCCCACTTTTTTCCAGCTAATCTCCGAAGGATGTCCAATTTTTTCTTGACCTTTCCAGCAGTATTTTGTATATGGTTTAGCCATGTCATTTTTGGGTCCAAAGAGATGCCAAGATACTTTGGATCGTTACAATGAGTTACTTGTTTATTTTGATACTGTAAATTTATATCGGGGATTGAATGGGCCAGCAAGAAAACTTGAAAGAATGTCTTTTCGGTGTTAACTGTCATCAAATTTTCTTTCGACCAGTTTGCTGGTGTAGTCAGGGCTTCATTCATTTTAGTCGTAAGTTCGTCAATTTTTCTCTTTGGCAGTAAGATCCACATGACTAAATTGTCAGCTTTAAGAGCTGTTTTAATGCCTTCGACCTTTTCTAACTTTCCTGGTAAGTGATTAATTATGATATTAAATAGTGTACCCTTGGGGTACTGCAGTTTTCAGTTGTTTATAATCTGTCATAACATTATTACCCTACAAGCACAGTACCGCTGGTGGATAAACACAGTTAAAATGTAGGTGTTAAAATTGAAGTTGTTTGAGTGAAAGGCTGTTGGTCGAGTCGGGCGACTGACACACATGGCAGTTTGTCAACTAAGGCGTTTCCGCACAACCACCCAGCACGAAAATGCAACCTTTGACCACCCTGATGGAGCTGATGAACCCCACTACATTGACGACAATCTAGCCACCCATCATGTCGCCTAAATAACAAACAATTCTTACCAAACTAGTTGCCGAGTTTTCAATATTTTTACTTAAAATGACACGAACCGAATGGTCAACTAACTTTATGTTTAACGAAATGAGGGAAGTCGCTAGCAGTCATTAATGGTTATTAATCCCCGTTATCAACCATAGGAATTATATGCAAAACATTTAACTTTAGCTGAAGATGCAGCTGTATAGTTGTGAAACCGATTCCGCGGGTCTCCACGACTCTAATAAAAAACAGCTGAATTGGACCAACGGCTTTTCACTCAAACTTCAGTTTTAACACTTAGATTTTAAGTGTGCGAAAGTTCCTTAATTATGCTTTCAACAATAGATTAATACTCTCGTTCCTTGACGTTATGGCAAATTTAATATTTCATGCACAGACCTGAATTACTATGAAGCAAATATGGATTAAAGTGTGTTAATTTATTTTCTTAATAGCGTGATTCCCGCTGCTTCGCAAGCGACTGGGTGGTCTGCATTGGTTGCTTCTTCCTCTAAATTTCAATTTTCACAGATTTAGCTTTAAAAACTCTTTCCACCCCCTATCGTACCATTGAGGTCAGAATTCAAAACATCCCGAAACACATTTTTTTTTTTAAATTGTAACCATGGTTCCAAATCCAAATTTTCGCATTTCTAGCATTAAAATGCAGTAGCACCCTTAAAACATTTTCCCTTATTTCACCCGCTTAATGGTTGAATTTTCAAAAATATCGAAACACGTGTTTTTAAAATTCCAATCAAAACTGTAAATCTGATCTTTGTATTTCTTGTTTCAATTGCCTGAATAGCAACGCATTCTCATAAAACCGTTCATACCCTATTTCGCCCCCTTAGGGATAGCAGTATCGAAAAATCCCTAATGCCTACAGTGTAATATAAAGAACGTCTACAAATATTGAACATTTTGAACGATAGGACTGCATTCATAAGATTGTGCGCTGCCACTTGTGTTCCGAATGACATTATATCGTAGGGTAATACAACCACCAGTTTGTATAAAGGGCGTTAAGATGGCAGCACGGTTCACCGAAACCGGTGACAATAAACAAATAGATGACTCAGTTTTTTTTACTTTATTGCTATATTTACGCCGACGGGGTGGACAGGCTGGCAGCAGCATCAAGCGCTGCTCTTCAGCCGAGCGTACACATGAATTACAATGAAGTCTTTAAAAACCGTGGCATGAGGTTAAAATAGTGGTGAATGTAGAAAACATGGGAAGAAGAAAACAATGAGGAATTACAAAACATGGCATTGTAGAGAACATTGCACATGAGCAAGGGGACGGAAACAAACATATGAACAGTTAAAAACAGTCTGTTCCACGGCAGCGGTAAAATCACATTTAGGACAGTCACTGGACAAACGAAGAAGTAACACGACCACACTGATTAAAAATATAGGTCTTTGTTCGACGCTCTGTAAAACACACACGTTGTTTTTGATGCACGGAACACCAACAGACACTGTTTAAAATTCTTTACTGAGGCCCCCGCAGGGGGATGTGTGGGGGTGAATAGGAAGTGCGGGGGGGGGGATGGGTGTTTCGAGACTCCAGAGTGGGGAAGGGGAAAAGACAAGCGGGTGGAGGGAAGAGGGGGGGGGGAGGAGGCGCTGATGCTACGGGGAAAGAATCCGGGTTGATAGGAGGGGTAAATTTCTGGATGAAGGGCGTCATCCGGTAGGGGAAGGGCGTGTATGTAGCCTTGGGAAAGGACATGTGGCGTGTGCAGATAGACAGAGGGAGGAAGACAGTGGTGTAGGCGTGGCAGAGGCCCAGGGTTGGTTAGGATGGGGTTGCGGGAATCTATTTTGCGGGTGACGTACAGGATACGGAGGTGTTCAAGGTGTTGTAGGAGGTGAGGAAAGGGGATGACTTCGTATAGGATCCGCGTGGGGGAGGGGAGACATATGGTAGGCAAGGCGCTGTGGCGTTCTAGGATTTGGAGGGTTTGATAAAAGATGGGAGGAGGGAAACGCAGCCAGGGTGGAAGGATGACCCCTCCTGCTGACGGTTGAAACACATCCACATAGCGTGTTCCATTTAATTGACTCCCCATGAGCTTCAGAAATTTTTTTGAGTGTAGCCAGACACTCCACTCGCAATATGCGAGATACCAGGCATTATATATTGATTTAGTTCTATCTGTATGTAAAATTCTAAATGTCTATGTTGTACATGAGGCCCCAAATATCTATTAGTGTGAACTGTGATGTGCTCCCACTGGCCCTGGCTTCCACAGAATGAATGAAACTTTGTAAGAGAGTTTAGGAAGTGCTAGGCACACCTCATCTGTTTTGTGTCGTCCTTTCTTTCAAACTCTGGGTGATGAATGTCTCTGGGGGAGAAGTAGGTTTGCCAACTGCTGATCAGAACCCAGTCTTAGCAAAGATTCCTAATGCTCTTAACCTCCTTGGCTGGGGGTTGGTCAGGTTACCTGCCTGACAAATGGTGACGCTCTCTGGGCTCCCCTCCACTACCCACCTTGGTAACGGTGAGGCAGTGCTCAAGAGAGCGATTCATTCGCTTCTTGGCTCCTGGTAGGATAAGTACCTCTGGGTTTGGTTCTGCTGTGGCCTCGAGGCTCGACTTAGTTCAGGCTCCATAGTCGTACTGATGCCTTTTCGCGAGTTTAATTCTGGGAGTAGCAGCTACACTATGTGTAGTAGTGAAGTAGTGAGATTTTGTTTAATTTCATACAGTATTGCTAATTTCATGTCGAGTTCTGCTGGAATCTGATTCCGAGGCTCTGATGGTGTTTCGTTAGCATAGTTCTTTATAACTTTTAAATCATTTCTTCGCCTGTTTAAATATGTTCAGTGTTTTTCGCATTCTTAATGTAGTTTAACTGTAATACTTTCAGGGACTTGCGGTGCCTATACTGTTCGTACTTTGTCGACAGAACATGTGGACGATATCAGACTAAGCCTTCAGCTTTTCCATCATTCAGTGCACATGAGTGGTTAATAATTGTATAGCTAATTTTCTAATGTGTTTTCTAGTGAGTGTAGTGTGATAATTTTCCCCAAAAATGTTCCATTCTAACTTGTAATCTGTGTACTTGGCGGCCCATGTATGAGCTGATTAGCGTGTTCCCTGTTGTGGTTATTACCATTAATATATCTTTTTTCTCTGTGTAGAAAGAACCGTTGCACGACGTCTATTGTGTTTTTAATTTTCATGAAATAGAATTATTTCACTCCTCTGAATTTTTGTGACCGAACCCTGTATTGTGCTGTAGCAATCTGTAACCTTGTTTATCTAATAGATATCATTCCTCTGATCAAAAAGAATGGTTACACGATATATTTCGCGATCTAATTCTCTTCGAAATTGGTTTTGTTAACTTTTTGCATATTTTGTATTGATCATACAACTTTAATCTTCTGTAGTTATCTTCTCCCTGTGCTAAACGAACGCCAGAGCGACCGTTTTTAGATATTATTTAATGAAATCTTGATTTAATGAATAGTTAGAAGTCCTAGGGAAACTTTAACTTCGTCTGTACATCGCACTTTGTGGTCTTAAACCAAGTGCGTTTGTCTCTGATAGTTTATCATGAGCCTAAGCCACTAGCTTGACACGTTATGTAAACGAAGTACTATTTCATTGTGCATGAGTGAACCTTCGATCTGCATTCTCCACATTGCTTGGCTGTCGTCTTGGTGTATTGGTATTGGGTGCTTGGTAAGTACCCTCATGGCTTGGCGTATGAATCTGTGTGTGAATGTGCTGCAATTCATCCGTTCCCCCCTATGAAACATGATTGTAATTAACCTGTACTCAAATTTGCAGGTGGGCAAGTTTAGGGCCATGTAATTGTGGATATTTTGAATATTTTGAAAGGTGTGTTTTTTATTGTAATTTAAAAAAAATGGTCTTTCCCCCTTGTTGTTCTTGTTTTAAACAATAAATTAATTTGTTAAACTATAATCCTTTTGTGCTAATTTAAATTCTCCTCTCATCATTTATTTTGGATTAATGTGGGGTAATTTGTTCATGTATCTTGTGTCTCTGCTCCCTTCCAGAGTAGAGAATATTTGCGTTTCCGTTGCCAACATTTATTTTTTATTTAGATCCATGACTGCGGATCATTATTTAATTGTGTGCAGTTTCGTCTAAAGATTACAGTAAAGGTAGAACTGTTTGCATAACTTATAGGATGAGAGTTTTACTTAAGGGAACTGTATACGTCCGCCGCTGTGTGAATATCGCCGTAATTAGATTTTGTGAGCAAGCAGTCAATTGTTAACTTCACAAACATGGCTAGTTAACGGTCAAAAGAACAGCGGGCGAGTTTCACGGTACTATTTTAAATCATAAGGAAGTTTGAGCTGGTCCGAGAAGCATGCGTGGGTCGCGTAATGTTTAACTCGAAAGCTCACAAAAACTGAAAATCCTGGTTCGAGATTCAGTTCGGTACAAACACACATGTCACCTCTGAGATATGCAGCTGATGCTGAATCGTAATAGCAAAAAAATGTTCAAATGTTTGTAGAGCTAATGGGACTTAACTATGGGGTCATCGGTCCCTAACCGTACAAAATACTTATGACCTAGCTAACACTAAGGACGGCACAAATATCACAAATATCCACGCCCGAGGGAAGATTCGAAACCCCGACCGTAGTGGCCGTGCAGACCGTGACTGGCGCGCCGCAGTCACCTCTCCTTTTTTTTTTTTCTTTCTTTTTTTTTTTTAATCTATGGTTCGCGGTCGTTTGTTCAGTTTGTTCGTTGAATGGTTGGCTCAGCTTTTTTATTACAGTGGGCGTTTAGCCCCCCGACCGGGCGCACTGAGCCACGGCGCCCGGCACCTCGGCCACCGCGGCCGGCATGTAATACCATCTGCGAATATATTTCATTTGACAGCTGTGGTCCCCGCAGGGTCCGCTACTTGAGACAAGCACGCATGTTTCACCATTTAATTATTCAAATTATTCAGCAAATGCTCAGATTACGGCACCTTTCCTGTGCACCATTAGCGTTATTGGTGGAAAAAATACAGTTTTCTGGGAGGTCACTTTTAAACATTAAACTTGTACGAATGATTCGCACTTTGCACAAAGTTTAATAAATGGATAAGGCCAAAACAATTCCTTTAATATCACGATTTGATGGATATCCAGACCAAAAAAAGTTAATTGCGGTTTCGTTATTTTTACCTTTAGTAAGTACAATAAAATAATAAGGGATTCCTGGTTTATTTAATTTTTCTTGTAGAACTTCTGAAGACAAAATTCACATCTCTGTCAACGATTAATTAATTAATTAATTCACACATTCATTCATTGCACAATTTGTTACGCGGGAGTCACCGTGAGGTCCAAGGCGCCTTTCTGTGGAGTGTGGAGTGCGCGTCGGAAGTTCAAGTCCTTCCTCGGGCATGGTTGTGTGAGTGTGATAGTCTTGACATAAATTAGTTTACGAAGTTTGTAAGTCTAGGGACTTATAACCACTGCCGTTTGTTTCCACAGCTTTACAAACATTCATTTTATTGTGCATTTTTACGACCCGCTGTCTAATATTTAATAAGAGGGCATATATTGTATTGAGGTAATATAATGTGCGAATGTGAAAATATTAAGTTCAAAAACAACAAAACATCAGCAAGAAAAGATACGTCAATAGAAAAAAAATGAAACAAACAGTGTACCTACTGCGTTGTCGCTTAATAGCTTATATTATTGGTAAACATGTTTTTGGTGAACATTACATTACATTGGGGACATTGGTTTGTTTTTTGCATTTTTGTTTATCCATAATTT
The DNA here is from genome assembly GCA_026315105.1 of Locusta migratoria. Lineage (NCBI taxonomy): Eukaryota > Metazoa > Arthropoda > Insecta > Orthoptera > Acrididae > Locusta > Locusta migratoria. Next base: position 484,088,757 of record CM048745.1, read on the forward strand.
GAGTGGAATTTGTAACACAATTAGCGTTGTTTATATGTAAAATATGATAGTTAAATTTACGTATTTGATTCAAAGTTGATACTACGTAATTTTAACAGCATTTGGGTTATTTAGCAATGATATTTTGTTTTTGCCTTCATATTGGGCATGTTTGAACAACTTAGGTGTTTAAAGAGTTTGAATTAAAGGAGAAACATTGAATCAGAATTCGTGCCACAGCTGGGATTCGAACCCAGGACCTCCTAATTACTAGGCAAGCGCCGCAACCACTAAATCCCCGCGACATTATGGATACAGGGAATAGCACGGCCTTACATCGTCTCCCTCCACAACACAACTTCTGCCTCATGTTCCCCTACATAAATACGAACCAACATTACTAAGGGTCTCCAACAGCGTAGTAGCACTCCGGCAACGAACTTTGATACGAATGATCCAGCTTCGAACCTTAGGCAAAGGTGATATAAGTATCAAATAATCAGTCAATGTCCAGAGACATTTTGTCTCGATATGTATAACAGGTATTGGAAGAGAGGCGTTAAAATTTGTGCGCCTTCTGGAATTCGAAACCGGGACTTCAGTCATAAATGTTGTAACAAAGTGAACACTCACCAAACTAACTCGAACTTCATGTTCAAATGTTTGTAAATCTATCGGAACAAACTGCGTGGTCATCAGTCCGTAGCTTACAAACTACTTAAACCTAAGTAAACTAACCTAAGGACAAACACACACACCTATGCCCCAGGGAGGACTCGAACCTCCACGGTGAGCAACCGCGCGCTTCGTAGCGAGACGCTTTAGACCGCTCGGCTACTCCACCGCGGCTTTATTTTTTATTCTTTTTTCCCCTTAAGGATACTCACAGGAGTGGAAATCATACATATTTGTCTCATTTCTTTTGTGTTCACCTGTAAATGTTTGTTTATGCATGTATTGTTGCCTTCCCATATGATTGACCAATCTTTTTCTTTTTTGTACAGCACCTTCTCTTCTTCTTCTTTCTTTTTTCGTTTCGGCCATCTAAGGACCACGCACCAATTTCAATGTTTCCTCCTTTGTTCTCGTTTCTTTTTCCTCCAGTATTCTCTCATCTATTCACTGTGCATCCTTTTTCTCTCCTCAGACCACTTTATTCATATCTTCTTCTCCTTCCTGCCTTGGAATCCTTCCATTTTTAACACTTTCTTCTTAAAAGTTTCTCTTTCTGTTGAACCTTTTTCACTTATATTGTTTCTTTCCAAATCTTTCCTAACTTCTTGAATCAATGCTAATGTTGACTTCTTGTCCCAAAGATATTTAAAAATCTGTTTGGTTAACCTGTTGCTATTCATTCGGTATGAATGTCCAAAAAATAGCAGGCGTCTCTTGCGTAGTGTTTCGGTTATATTTTCTATGTTGCGATAAACTTCTGCATTACTTATTAGTTTCCATGCCTTGTATTTCTTAGTGGACCAACTATTTTTCGAATGATTTTTCTTTCTAGGACTTCAAGTTTATGTAATTTGTAATTCAGTATCAAACATTCACTTGCGTAAAGACATTCTGGCCTTACTACTGTGTTGTAGAGCTGTATTTTCTGATTTTTAGACAGAGACCTTTTGTTGTGAATGTTCTTGGTTATACCATATGTTCTCTCCATTTTATGTACTATTTCTTCTACAGCAAATTTTTCTAAGCCATTTTCCTGAATAATTTCTCCCAAATATTTAAATTTATTTACCCTCTTTATCGACCCAATATCTGTTAGTACGATGTCTGGAGCATTTTTTATGTTTGTCATATACTTTGTTCTCTCTACAGAAATTTTTAAGCCTGCTTTGTTGGTTATTTCTTCTAGGAGATTGATTTGAATTGCTGCATGTGTTAGGTTTTCAGAAAGAATGGCAAAATCATCCGCAAATGCTAGACAGTGAATTTCAATACCTTTGTGTTTAGTTCCCAGTGTGATTGGTGATAGCTTATGATCTTTTAGTTTTTGTTTCCATTCTCTTACTACTTTCTCTAGGACGCAGTCAAAGAGGAGTGGACACAGGCCGTCACCTTGCCTTACACCTGTTTTGATGTTGCATGCCTTGGAAATTTCACCCTGAAGCTTTACTTTTGATTTGGTGTCTGTGAGTTTCACGAATCAGGTTTGCTAATTTAGATTTAATTCCAAATTCTCGGATCACTTTATCTAGTGATTGCCTATCAACCGAAATAAACGCCTCTTTAAAATCTATAAATGTTACAATGCTGTCTTTTTAGTTTGTAAGTCTGTGACGGATTATGGTCTTTAGGTTGAAAATCTGTTCTGAGCAAGATCTACTTTTTCTAAATCCACTCTGATATAATCCCAATTGGCTATCAAGTGTTGCTTCTACCTTGTTTAATGTAATTGTTGAAAATATTTTATATACCCCTGGTAACAAAGATATACCTCTATAGTCATTTACACCTTGTTTATAGCCTTTCTTGTGTAAAGGATGGATAAGAGCCACTTTCCAATCTTCTGGAATCTTTTCAGTTTCCCATATTCCTTCCAACATGAGCTGAAGGTTAGGTATAATTTTTGGTTGAGATCATTTTAAAAGTTCAGCTGTGATAGAGTCCTCTCCACTGGCTTTGTTGTTTTTCAAGGCATTTATTGCTTTTTTAATTTCTTCATAATCTGGATCCAATCCAGTATGACAGATTGGTTCCAGTCTATTTATCGCTCTTAATTGGAGGATGATAAAACACATCCACAGAATGTGTCGTCGTGTTTCATTTTGATTTGTTCGTTAACCTAAAGACTTTCGGCACCATTAATGCTATCTATTTGTGTGTTAATTATTTTAACCTTTTTATTAATGATCAATGCCCCATTTTATATATGTTTGTCCCACATTTATATATGTTTCCACCCATGTGATTGGACTTGTGTGTTCATGTGAATGTGGAAGGTTGCTTTTAATATTGACTGACTGACGCGCAATGGCTGACAGTCGCCGCCTAAACCTCTAGACCTCGTTTTGCTGTAGTTAAGAACGCATGGCTTCGTTTGTCGTCTGCGCTAATGTCTGCTGGGTGGCCAGAGCCAAGCTTACTTGGCAAGATGGCGAGGTGGCCCTGTTCTTAGTGTCGTACTAACCTAATCTTAGATGAAAGAGGTGACAGAAGACCTTTCTGGGAGCGGATGTAGAGGGAATTGTCTTTGCCAGGTGGCAAGGGTTGGTAGGCAGGAGGTTCTGTACACACTTTGCGTCGCTCGTAGCGCGCTCTACATCCAGGGTATGGCAGGGCTTTTTCCAAGGCCTTAGAGCTTCACTCTTCATTCTTCATTCTGGCTCCGATGACTGTGGAAGTAAGTACTTTGCCGAATCATGCTGAGGGGAAGACATTCTGTTGGAACTTTGCTTTCTTTGTCATCAGGCAGTATTGGTTTTCAGTGATAGTTTTCTTAAGTAATTCTTTCGCTATGCGAGGCAAAGTGTTTCTTAATTTACAGAACTCGATTATTCAGTGTAAATTTAGTATTTGCATTTTCATTCCAGTGATGATTTTGTGTCCGGTGTGCTCAAGTTGGAATACACGTGTGTGGCTTTAAGTGTTTGTGTAAACTTAGTGTCTTTGAATTTCCTTCGTGTTTTTAGCTAATGTTTTGACAGCGTGCCTGTATCTGCGAGTATGCTAAATATTTTCTCAGATTTTCTAGCTTGATTCCATCTTTCCTGTCTTGTATGACCGACTGCACCACGTGATTTCGTAACAGTCGTTACTTCAGCCTTCAGACATGCTTTTATTAATACTAATTTTCTTTGGTATGGAATCTTGCGTGTTCTTTACTTGGTTATTTTAAATCAATTTCTATTTGTAAATGCTATGTAATTCGGCATGGTCGTACACCACATTGTACTTACGAATAGTATGCCGCTACCTTCCCACACGATTTCGTTTCGTGCACAGTGTATTAAAAATTTGTGATCAAGATACCCACCATCTCGTCGAGACTCCGCCAACACTTCATTTCGCCACTGCTTTCGAGTGTTCCCGCATTGTAATGTACCGCCATACATTAGACACGTGTCTGTGAATCAATGAATGAATGAATGTGTTTTCAGCTACCCATTGTGTGGTTGCAAATTTCCTCCCACGTAACTTCCATGTTCAAAAGGGCAGAAATAATTTTATTATGGGCAATAATTATATGATTTAATTATCTTTTAGACAAGGTGTGTGCTTAACTTGGTCTCCCATCAGTTAGTTGCTTGTTAATTTTTCTGAATACATCCTGATTTTAAAGTATCAAAACTCTGCTTTATGATTTCATGCTTCCCGTCCCATGTTTAATTATCTATTCATTTATTTTTTAACATTGACTTTGTGTTTGTTGAAACATTGACAGCTCCTCTAAGGAGTGAGCAGTTTGATAAATTTCCGTTGCGCATGTACTGTGTACTGTATTCAAGCACAACTCGTTGAGTGTTACACAAACTTTATTGTGGAGTTAGGCCACTACATTTAAAATACAGTTGGTTAAAAAAAAAAATCCCACCCCCATGAACCACAGACATTGCCGAGGTGGGGTGGCTTGCGTGCCTCAACGATGCAGATAGCCGTACCGTTGGTGCAACCACAGCGGAGGGGTATCTGTGGAGAGGCCAGACAAACGTGTGGTTCCTGAAGAGGGGCAGCAGCCTTTTCAGTAGTTACAGGGGCAACAGTCTGGATGATTGACTGAGCTGGCCTTGTAACATCAGCTAATGTGGCTTTGCCACACAGTTACTGCGAACGGCTGAAAGCAAGGGGAAACTACAGCTGTTATTTTTCCCGAGGACATGCAGCTCTACTGTATGAACATATGATGATGGCATCCTCTCGGGTAAAATATTCCGGAGGTAAAATAGTCCCCCATTCGGATCTCCGGGCGTGGACTAATCAGGAGGATGTGATCATCAGGAAAGACAATACTAGCATTCTACGGGTCGGAGCGTGGAATGTTAGATCCCTTAATCGAGTAGGAAAATTAGAAAATTTAAAAAGGGAAATGGATAGGTTGAAGTTAGATATAGTGGGGATTAGTGAAGTTCGGTGGCAGGATGAACAGGATTTCTGGTCAGGTGAGTACAGGATTATAAATACAAAATCAATTGGGGGTATCACAGGAGTAGGATTGATAATGAATAAGAAAATAGGAATGCGGGTAAACTACTATGACCAGCACAGTGATCGCATTATCATTGTCAAGATAGATACGAAGCCAACACCGACAACAGTAGTACAGGTTTATATGCCAACTAGCTCTGCCGATGATGAGGAGATCGAAGAAATATATGAGGAGCTAAAGGAAATTCTTCAGACAGTCAAGGGAGAGGAAAACTTAATTGTGATGGGAGACTGGAATTCAGTAGTAGGAAAAGGAAGAGAAGGAAAAATAATAGGTGAATATGGACTGGGCAGGAGGAATGAAAGAGGAAGTCGCCTGGTAGAATTTTGCACGGAACATCATTTAATCGTAACAAACACGTGGTTTAAGAATCACAAAAGAAGGTTGTATACATGGAAGAGACCAGGAGACACCGGAAGGTATCAGATAGATTTTATAATGGTAAGACATAGGTACCGGAACCAGGTTACAAACTGTAAGACATACCCAGGGGTAGATATAGACTCTGACCATAACTTATTAGTCATGAACTGTAGGCTGAAGCTGAAAAAACTGCAGAAAGGTAGGAAAATAAGGAGATGGGACTTAGATAAATTGAAGGAAAGTGAAGTTCTGGAGAATTTCAGAGGGAGATTTAGGCAACAATTGACAGAAACAGGAGGAAATAAAACAGTAGAAGAGGAATGGGTAGCATTGAGAGATGAAATAGTGAAGGCAGCAGAGGACAAAATAGGTAGGAAGGCAAGACCTACAAAAAATCCATGGGTATCACAGGAAATACTACAGTTAATTGATGAAAGGAGAAAATATAAAAATGCAGTAAATGAAACAGGCAAAATGGAGTACAGACGACTAAAAAATGAGATTGACAGGAAGTGCAAAATGGCTAAGCAAGAGTGGCTAGAAGCCAAATGCAAATCTGTAGAAGAATTTATAGCAAGGGGAAAAGTAGGTACCGCCTACAGGAAAATAAAAGAGACATTTGGGGACAAAAAAAGCAACTCTACGAATATCAAGAACTCAGATGGGAAACCAGTTCTCAGCAAAGAAGGGAAAGCTGAAAGGTGGAAAGAGTACATAGAGCAGCTGTACAAAGGAAATGAACTTAGAGACGATGTTGTAGGAAGGGAAGAGGAAGTAGATAAAGATGAAATAGGAGATACTATACTGAGAGATGAATTTGACAGAGCCTTGAAAGACCTAGGTCGGAACAAGGCCCCAGGAGTAGATGACATACCGTCAGAGCTACTAAAGTTTCTGGGAGAGCCAGCCATGACAAGACTATTTGAACTGGTGTGTAGGATGTATGAGACAGGCGAAATGCCCTCAGACTTTAAGAAACATGTAATAATCCCCATTCCAAAGAAATCAGGCGTAGACAGGTGTGAAAATTACAGAACCATCAGTTTGATAAGTCATGGTTGCAAAATTTTAACACGAATTATCTACAGGAGAATGGAAAAGCTGGTAGAAGCTGACCTTGGGGAAGATCAGTTTGGATTCAGGAGGAACATAGGAACCTGGGAGGCAATACTCACGTTACGTCTTGTCTTAGAAGATAGATTAAGGAAGGGCAAACCTACATTATTAGCTTTTGTAGATTTGGAGAAAGCATTTGACAATGTTGACTGGAATACACTCTTTCAAATTCTGAAGTCAGCAGGGGTAAAATACATGGAAAGGAGAGTTATTTATAACTTGTACAAAAGCCAGACCGCAGTTATTAGACTCGAAGGGCATGAAAGGGAAGCATCAGTTGGGAAGGGAGTAAGACAGGGTTGTAGCCTTTCTCCGATGTTATTCAATTTGTACATCGAGCAGGCGGTGAAGGAAAGCAAGGAAAAATTTGGAATAGGGATAAAAGTTCAGGGGGAAGAAATAAAAACATTGCGTTTTGCTGATGAAATTATAATTCTGTCAGAGACAGCAAAGGACCTGGAAGAGCAGTTGAATGGAATGGACAGCGTGTTGAAGAGAGCATATAAAATGAACATTAACAAGAGAAAAACAAAAATAATGGAATGCGCTCTTAGAAAATCAGGCGATGCTGAAGGAATTAGATTAGGTAACGAAACAATGAAGGTGGTAGATGAGTTTTGTTACTTGGGTAGTAAAATAACATGCGATGGTCGCAGTACAGAGGATATAAAATGCAGAATGGCGATGGGAAGAAAAGCATTTTTGAAAAAGAGAAATTTGCTAACATCGAATATTAATTTAAGGGTAAGGAAGTCTTTTCTGAAGGCATTTGTGTGGAGTGTTGCCTTGTACGGGAGTGAAACATGGACGATAAGCAGTGCGGACAGGAAGAGAATAGAGGCTTTTGAAATGTGGTGCTACAGAAGAATGCTGAAGATTAGGTGGGTAGATCGCATAACTAATGAAGAGGTACTGAACAGAATTGGTGAGAAAAAGAATTTTTGGCATACCCTGACTAAAAGAAGGGATCGCTTGGTAGGACACATTCTTAGACATCAGGGAATCGTAAATTTAGCATTGGAGGGAAGTGTGTGGGGTAAAAATCGCAGAGGGAGACCAAGAGACGCGTTTAGTAAGCAGATTAAAGTGGATGTGGGTTGCCGTTCTTACGAGGAGATGAAAAGGGGTTGGAACACTTGCGCGGAGTGACAGTTGCGCGGAGTGACACTTGCGCGGAACCCGGGACCCTTGGGGCGGCTAATGGCTTTTCCTGGGTACAGGCACACCAAGAAGTCTAGCACTGCTGTTGTCAAGTTTCCACACTGTCAACGTAACACGAAACTCAGTGAAATTGCACAACTCTTTCAAAGCTGAAGAGCAATATAGTAACTTGTTCTAACTACATATGAATTCGTTGAGTGTTCCTCCTGAAAACAAAAAGGTATTTCAACAGTGATAATGTTTGGAGAGTTATTAAGACATTCTTTGCTACTACAAGACGATGACTTTCCACAGTCATACCTCCTAAAAGCATATTATTCAGAACACTAAGCATATCAAGACACCTGCGCAAGCAATAAACATATTAGGCATCCTGCACAGATACGCTGATGTAATTGACCGCTATGTAGTTAACACCACTATCACGCATCTTCCATCTCTTTAAAAATAGCTACTATGCTTTTTAATAGGAGACGCACCCATAAACCTTCAATTAAAAAACGTTAATAATAAGTCTATGAGTATTTTACATACTTGAAGCGTTTATTCGTAGACCCCAAAACGATTTGGCTGTATTCGAATTAGAGATACATCTAAGAAGTGTATGAAATACAGAATGTGTAAGGGAATGTCACACACCAAGAAATGCAGTCATATAGCAGTCATATAGAACCATTTTTACTCCGAACTTGGCATAAACCAACAGGGAGAAACAAGTTGCAAGACTTCCAGGAAAAATGAAGCGAAATTGGCAGCCAATAGTTAGTTATAAATTACATTGCCTCTTAACTGTATATAACTAAATATAAATTACGGAATACGCGCAACTCCTGTTCAGTACAGTCAAAAAGGTCTAAGGTAATAGGCAGTGGTTTACAATCAGATATCCGTATCACTCTCCTCCTCAAGAAGTCTGTGTGAAGATTTATATTCAGAACATTCAAGAAAAAGGTGTTGAAACTACAAGAAGCAGCTCTTTTACTCAGGAAGGGAATACGTTATGGTGCCTGTAAATTTGAATGGCTGTATCTCTCGTAGTAACATTCATTTTTTGATTAAATGTTAAAATCCAATATACCAGAATTTTGTTTTTCTAAACTCAGTGCCAACTTTTTTTGTCGAAATTTTTGCAGGAAGTAGTCTTGACGTGATTTCATACTTCTATGAATTAATAATATCAAACATGTAATTTATGTCACAAATTGCGCGGCCGGTCCGGTCGGATGTTCGAGTCTTTCCTCGGACATGGGTATGTTTGTTTGTACTTTGCATACGTTATTTTAAGTAAGATTAAGTAGTGTTAAGTCTAGCGACCGATGACCTAAGTAGTTTGGCCGCATAAGACTACACATATACACGTAATTTATTTATTTCATCACCACAGTTAAGTACTAATAATTAAAGAAACTTCAATGCAGAAATTTGAATAAACACTGAAAACAAATGATTGGTATTTCTCATAAAATGAATGCACAGAACGGTTGAATTATGTCTTGTGAATGTACCTACAAAATCTGCCATATGAAAATTGTAGTGTGAGTCCCAAATTTTATGTAATAACATTAAAAACATATTAAAAATTGAGAACTCGAAAACCAGTGAAGTTATGGACTTGAAGCGTTTTGTGTTGCTAAATCTTTACATAGTAGACACGATTTTAAAATTTGGTTGCTATCGCCAAAGTAGACGAAACGTTAAATTTTTTGGTGTAATCTTCGCCGTGTAGACTGTATGTTGTAGAAGTCTACGTCGAACCTAATTAGAATCATACCTCTGAGGAGAGAACGTTGTTTGCACTTCTCCTGCGTTTCCAGTCGGCCGTGCTGTGCTACGTAACGACATCGTACCGTTCCACTTTACCGAGAGCTATATATGTATTGGTGTGATGTTTGTTCTTTCGAAATAAGACATCACACCAATATATGTATCATTTAGACGCAAAGATTCTGGGTTCTGTTTTCATCGCTAACGCGACTAACAACGTTAGATCTCTTGTATAAACAGTTAAAGGTTATGAGTGCCACTGGAAAAATGCATAAGTAACACCTGTTGTTTGAGACTTGAAGATGACCTGACATTAGCCGAAATCGATATCTCATAATAAACATAAGGTGTAGCTGTCTATATTTCATAATGCTATTCCTAACATATTTAAAAGCTGCTCAAAACCACCTACAAAAAAACATTTATAATGAGATTGTATACAATTCCACGATCGAATTGTGTTTTAGTTATTTGTAGTAATACACCCAAAGATCTGCCCTTGCTTTTAGTGCCTTGATCAGCTGTTTATTTTTAGAGGTATTACTAGGGACAGGAAAAATTCGCATTTGCGATAAATGCGAATATAGATGCGAATTCTGACTCAAAATGCAGTAAATCCGAAATTGTCATAAATGGTATTTTGGTGTGAAACACTATTTAGTCAGAAATATTGGGAGATAACTTTATTTTCTGCCCTTAAATATGTACAAAGTAAACAGTAGGTACCGGAAAAATTCGCATTTTTCAATGAATGCGAAATATAGGCCCATGCTAATTTTGGGCCGGAATGCGAGAGAGCCGGCCGCGGTGGCCGAGGGGACTAAGGCGCTCCAGTCACGGTCTGCACGGCCACTACGGTCGGGGGTTCGAATCCCCCTTCGGGCATGGATATTTGTGCCGTCCTAGTTCGTAAGTAGTTCATAAGTAGTTTGTAAGTTTAGGGACTGATGACCCCGTAGTTAAGTCCCATAGACTATACAAACATTTGAACATTTGAATGCGAGAGACGTGAATCTTGTAATATACCCTATTTTTAGCGAACGTCCCGCTACTACTGCTCCACCTCGCTCGGTGGGCCTTTCGCTGAATACGGCATAGGTAGCGGCTGGAGGGCGTGGAGTAGGGGTGGTGTATCGCTACTTCTGGAACACCCTGTTCACTACCTGCAGCGTCCGGATCTCCGCGCAAGTGTCTACAAATTCCCTTTCCGCGCAAGTGTCACTCCCCGCAAGTGTCACAAACTCGATGAAAAGGTTTGCTCAGGATAGAGTAGGGTGGAGAGCTGCATCAAACCAGTCTCCGGACTGAAGACCATAACAACAACATAAAAAGAATCCTTCTTTTGAGGTTACTCCAAAAAATTAAGTTATTACTTCGGGATTAAACAAACTAAAAAGAACTTCCGAATGAATGATGTGTGCGATGGAATATGTAAGTTGCTGTAAGTGAAGATTACGTTCCTTGTCTATGTCTTCGCTAGTGGCCGATAGTCGCCGAGTTTCGGATGTGCCAGGGCAGAGGTCAGTCAGGCAGCGTGGCAATGACGTGGTGGCTGAGGCTGCTCCGTGGTCCGTAGTTCTGCGCTGTCCGGCTACTGGAGGTCGAAGACGACGATTCGCAGTGGCGTTGGCCTATTTACCGCCGCCGGTGGATGGTATCCGTCCGCGGTGGAGTCCCAGTATTAGCCCGCAGATCTGGTCAGGCGCATCTCTTATTTGCCGGCGGTGACGTGTGCGTGTTCGCGGCTTAGCTTCGTAGTGGGGCACGCCACGGCACTGTAGCCACTCATAAAGTAATTTAGAGCAGCAGTGAGCGTTTTAACTTACATTTGCAGATCTCAACTGCCCAAGATCTTGCGCTTACAGAACATATCAGGCTACTTTCAGCCTTGCCTTTGCAGATGATCCGCAAACAATAGACCAGAGGCAAAAGAAGCACTGAAATACTTACATGAAATCTCTGTATTAAACAGGTCTATATATATCATATGGAAAAATTCTGTAAATGGAAATCGTTTTGCCGGTGACATTGCAGTTCTCTTGTAAGCAACTGAAAGAGCAAATGTACCGAATTGACAGTCTGAGAAAAGAATGTATCAGTTGAACATTAACAAGACCAAAACAAAAAATCAGATGATGCTGGAGTAAAGAAACATATGATGGCCACAGTACAGGGGGCATAAAATGGAGAATGATAATATGGGAATAAATGTTTTTGAAAAATAGAATTTTGTTAACAATAAATATTAATGCCTTTCCTGAAGGCATTTGTGTGTGCCGTGGTGAAATGGCTGAGCCCTCTAAACCACATTACTGAAAACGCGCGGTTCCTCCCGAGGTTCGAGTCCTCCCTCCGGCATGGGTGTGTACGTTGTCCTGAGTTTAGTAATTTGTAAGCCTAGCGATTGAAAACCACTGTAGTTAAGTACCATAGATTTAAAAACATCTGAACATTTTAAGGGTACTGTATGGAGTGTTTCTTTATAAGACATGGACGATCAATAATTCAGAGAGGAAGAGGATAGAGACTTTTGAATTGTGGTGCTACAGAGGAATTGTGAAAATTAGATGAATAGATTTCGTAAGTATTGATGAGGTACTGAAGGGAATTGGAGAGAAACGGAATTTCTGGCACGCTTTGATAGAAATAAGGTATCGACTGGTAGGGCACATTATAAGACACCAAGAAATTGTGAATTTTTAACTAGAGGGAAGTGTGTGGCGTAAAAATCGCAGAGGTTGGATGTGGGTTGCCGTTATTATGAGGAGATGAAGAGGCTTGTTCACAATAGAGTAGCCGGCCACAGTGGCCAAGCGGTTTGCGGCGCGCCAGCCACATTCTTCACGGCCCTTATAGTCGGGTGTTCGAATCCCCCACTCGGGTATGGATGTTTGTGCCGCTTTTAGTATTAGCTAGTTCATAAGTAATTTGTAAGTTTCGGGACTGATGACCCCGTAGTTAAGTCCCATAAGCTTTACAAACATTTGAACATTTGAGTAAAGGTAACGTAATTTCATCATATTATTAATATTCATTCAGTGATTGTCAAATTGACATATGCCAGATAGAAAGTACCGAATTGTCAGTTATTTTTAAAGCAACAGAATTACATATCCTCGATTTTGGTGTTGCGCTAACAATGACCTGTACCACCACGTCATCTCATTCTGGGGCTACCTGAAGGACAAGGAACATTAACTTTATATATATATATAAACGTACCAAGTAATAAAACACCTCGATACAAACGTCTGTGTTGCGCATGAAATACGTGACATCAAAAGTTTTAAAACGCACATTTTTATGTTGACTGCACTGTATTGATACAGAAAGCAATGGATTTTAATTCTTGCGAAGCTGAATTCATAATGTGGGACTGAAAGGCTTAAGGCGACCGCCGGCTCCAAGCGGATCGCATTGTTCAAAACAGACACAACATAAGCCAAAGGCATATTTGATCGATGATGTGCATACCATGTATAACTTGCCACTATGATGTTGGTCCAACTAAAACATATTTCTTACCATCCTGGACAATTAAGATTTGATAATGACTCTTAAACGAGTCGAAACTAGTCATCTATGTAAAATTAATAAGCGATCATTGGCAAATAAAGATCTCATAAAGGGGTTCATAACACATTACAGATAGCCTCCTATAAAACAACCTTTAAACACATTAGATTCTCCAGACCAGGCAGGCACACAGCAAAATTTATAATTGACTATGGCATACCAAACGCTTTAAGACCAAACAATGAAGCTTGAATAACAACCGCCCTCTTCTTTTATAAGCTGAAATGATGACCACCTTAACAGGAAAATTTAAATCTTTAACAAATCCTTCTACTGGAAGATGGCGTAACATCTTACTTCATCAGCAGCGGAACCTAACTTGGCAACAGACGCAAGAGAAGGAAACAAATTACATCGAAGAGATTGGCCGAACGTGGCGTTGCTAGGTCGGCATGAGCATGACAAGAAGGAAATAAAAAATTTCAGATGTTTGTAATCCTCTGCGACCAAACTACGTTGGTCATCACTCTTACAAACTACTTAAACTAAGTTAAACTAACCTAAGGACAACAAACACATCCAAGCCCCAGGGAGGATTCGAACCTCCGACGCGAGAGGAAACGCGATCCGTAACGTGGCACTCCAGACCGCTCGGCTACTCTTGCGTGGCTAGACGGTAATAGATGAGCAAAACGAACACGTGTTGAAATAATGAAACCGTACCCCACGACCTGCGAATAGAATTCACAGTCCTGAAGTCTACACACGAGGATAATTTGGCACTCATACAGTCTTTCATGTCTCAAGCAGCAGAACTCCGTTCGGCAGAAGCCAGCAGCCCCAGCAGAAGTTGCCGCTGCTCCTGACAGCCAAACAAACTTTCATTATGGAGTAGTCGTACAAAAAAAAATTAAAAATATAAAAGCTTCCATCGTAAAACCAGTGAGATGCTCGCGAGTTGGACGAGAGATACCGACATTTCAGCGCGGCTCAAGGTATACTCGTAACTTTTCACCGTAAATTGCGTCCAACAAAAATCCCTTTAGGATGTGTCTCTTCCCCTTCACATTTTCCTTGTTGTTATTTGTGCAGAAGAAAGAGAAGGGTTTTTACCACTTTTGCATTTCACGAGTATTAAAACCCGGCTATGACTGAAAACTTTTTAAAACGACTATCCTCCTCTAGGACCGCAAATATGTAAATATCTTGCAATAAAAAAATGCCTTACATTTTATCTGCAAACGTCATTTTTTCCAGATTTCGCTTATCCTTATCAAGATACATACAGAAATCGTGATGTTATGATATCAAAAGTGCCAATTGATCTGAAATAGTGGGTTGCACAAAACCGTGACACTTGAGATCCGATTGAAAGATATCTTGTCTGAGAAAAACTTGTTTGTTGCACATGAGTCACATACTTTTTTGTTCATTATTCGTCTTAGTTACTGGGAGAAGTGCGACAGTAAAATAGCGATTTAATCGACAGTAACATTTATTGAAATATTCTTACAGCCAGAACGCCCATGGAGAGTGTGCGTGTATTGTCACGCACCGCGCCGGCGGTTCGCTGATGAAGCCGCTGACTCCACTCTGCAAATTCAAATGTTTGTAAAGCTTATGGGACTTAACTACTGGGTCATCAGTTCCTAAACTTACAAACTACTTATGAACTAGCTAATATTAAGGACGGCACAAATATCCATGCCCGATGGGGGATTCGAACCCCGACCGTAGTGTCCGTGCAGACTGTGACTGACGCGCCTCAGAACGTTCGGCCACCGCGGCCGGCTCTCCACTCTGCCCCGCTGGAGGCTGGTACTGACACTCAACTCGCTGACCGCAGCTTACGAAGCCCAGCGGAGTCCGCACTAAGTGACGACGCCTCTGCTGCTCCCTTTGCCGCGCTGCGCCGCGCCCCGCCTGGCATCGCCGACCTCTTAGCCGGCCGACGATCGTAGAACGGGGGTGTGACCGGGCCGTTGAACCCCGGCCGCCTTTCGTCTCCAGCCGTTGCTCCGCCCTTGGACGGGTTGGGAGAGCGCTCCTAGTACGGCCGCGTCCTTGCGTACGTACTGCGCTCTCGGGTCAATGCTTTGCTGCTTGCTACCGCCTTGCTGCGCCCGGTGCTGGTTCGATGCCCGGCAGCACCCCGTTGAGGTCGAGGTCCCGCTGCACGCCGTCCTCGTAGACTCTAGACTCTTCATCCCGCCAGGTAAACCGTGTAGACCGCAGCGACCCAGCCGCCGCATTGCCCAACTCGCAACCTGCGCCCAACTAAAGATTAACATTAGCAGCGACGAGTGGCACAGCCTGGGCGGCAGGTATCTGCCCAGCCGTGGCTGACACTCGGACACTGCCTAGCCTGCCTTTTCCTCCAATATTTATATGCCAGAGTTGACCCCGTTGGTTTGCTTTTCATCGATGTAGGCTAGCTGACTTGCTACACATGTTCAATTCTTATTTTTCGGTCACGTAGACCGTGGCTGAAACTTCCTTTAAGCAACACCGCTGTTCGGAGTTGTTGTGTAATACGCGCGGCTGCCGGCACACTCGCGCCACTTGAAGTTTGCTATGGGCTACTTAATTTTGCTGAGCGCCCGACCCACTCTGATTCACGACACTGCCGGCTTACGCCATCGACCGCCGAAGCCCACTCACCACTTGTTTCGATTTATTACGTTACGTTAATTGTCCAAACTTTTCCTTGTCCCGTACACTCCTCCACACTATATATCTTGTCCTTCCCCTCTCTATCTCCTCCTTCCCGCTAACTATTAAAAATCACAGCTTTCGTTGTGTGATCAAACGGTGTCGAAGCATATTCCAAATTAGAAAAATGTTCAAATGTTTGTAAATCTATGGGATTTAACTACTCTGGGCATGTCTCTAGGCTTACAAACTTCTTAAACCGGGTTTTGACTGTCCTTTGCTGACTGAAAATAACGATAAATCTACGTTTCAGACGCATTTCGCTTTTATTTATGAAACTTCTTCAGTGTTTCTTTACAGGCATGCAATGGATTGTACATATCGTTTTGTTTTTTTAGGTTAGAAACAGTTTCTATCGATCTTTGCACCTTAAGAGTTTATAAAACTTATGTATAACATTTTACTTACAGTTTTGTTCTCACTCCCTTACATCCTACCGGTTTTTTTATTTTTTTATTTTTTTTTTTTTTATCTTTTCTTGTTGGTTGGGCATGTTACTTACGGTCGTACTCGGTATTTTTTGTTGAGCCTGTCTGCTTTTTCCCGGTTTTTCTTCTTTTTCATTTGACATACAATACCACTTCACTCTTCCTTATGGAAATACTTTTTAAGGAATTTCACTTTTCTGTTTACTCTAAGCACAGCACAGTGTTACTGTCACAATGTCTGTTCACTTGTTTTTCGTGATATCGGTGAATGTTGCCAACTTCGCAACTACGATATTTGTAATATATGAAAGACGGAGAGAGAGAGAAAGAGATCGAGAGAGAGAGAGAGTCAGTGAAAGTTATGTAGAGAACTGTGTGTTTATCATGTCTGTTAGGTGTGGAGTTAGGGGTGTGTTGGAAGGTAAAAAGTGGGGGGGGGGGGGGGAGAGGGTAAGTGTAAGTAGATGTCTGAATATGTGCAGAGGATGTGAATGTGTGGTTGGGTGTATGGACATGTAGTAAAGTTTATCTTTATGTTAGGTGGTGGGATAAGTTTATCTGGTCATTTAAGAACGGTTTATTTTCTCTTATTGTTTTCATGTAATGTGAGAAGTTGCTTTTTGTAGTTTTCAATTCTTAAGATTTCCATATCTGTGTCTCTGGTTGTAATTTTGTGTTGGTTATGGTCTAAGTGTTCTGCAAAGGTTGGATGGTTTGTCCTATACTTTGATGCCCTTACATGTAGAGTCAAATGTTCTTCTTGTTTGACCTATGTACCTTCCGTGACAAGTACTACATTTCAGTTGATATGTTCGTGATTTCATATGTACGTCTGATTTTTCATTTTTTTTTGGGGGGGGGAGGGATATTTCTGAAGTGAGTTGTTAGTTTGATGAGCTATTCTGATGCCTTGTTTCTTGAAGATGTTGGATATTCTGTGTGTGTACTTGTTTTGTGTTTCTTTCTCACTTTGTTTCATCCTTGTGTCTTGAGTGTGTGTGTGTGTGGTATTATGGCCTTGTGCTGATAGTGTCAGTGTATGTGTGTGTCCTTACCTCCTTTTTAATTTTTTTGTCCAGCATTTTTATTAGGTTTCTTTGTATCCATTATTTGTAGCAGTTTGCTTATGCTAAGGACAATAAAAACACCTGTGCCCGAGGGAGGAATCGATCCTCCGACGGCTATCTGCGGCAAGCTCAGCAGCATTTCTTTATTTTATTTTATTTTTTTAAATTTTTTATTATTTATTTATTTATTTTGTTCTGTGGATAGTTCTGTTCCTTGCGGTCGCTTATCGTGTTTGTTCGTAGTTGTTCGATGTGTTCTTAGCTCAGCTATTTTACTACAGAAGGCGTTGAGCACGCTGGCCCACGGCGCCTTGGAACGCCCGGCCATTCCAACGCGGCTCCAAATTACCCTCCACCATGCATCATACCGCGGGTACCAGACTGCAAAGACAAGAAAACGTACATGCTCATGCCAAGTTTCATGCTGATCGATAAAACGCTCACGAAATCTACTGGCGATCAATTGGCGTCGAAATCTCTTGCAAGAAACTTCCGCTTTGGAGCATGAAAACCTGATCGATAAAAAAATATAGAGATGTTTCGAATTTCATTCTCATCTACCAAACCAAATATGTCGTTTGCTAGACTAGCAATTGTGTTCGAAATTAAGATTTTAGTACTTTATTCGAATGTTTCAGATTTTCACTAGAGACTGTCCCAAATTTATTTTCTGAATACTTTCTAGGACCTGAAAAAATAAATAAATAGGTATACCCCCATCGTCCGAGTAGTGAGTCATGGTGTTTGCTTCATTTACATAAACATTGAAAACGATGCCATTTCAGTTTTTTTTTTCTTTTTTTTTTTCAATTTTATAATTTTCCGGTAGATATGGCAGAATTTTCTTACAAACTCGTACTGAGTATTACAAAGGCGACTCAGCTAAATCGGCCGAACCGTTCCTAACTGATTCTCTTAAATACATGCGGCAATTGGTGTATTTATACATTTCATGATCCAATGTATTGGGACACCTGGCTGAATATACCACTTACAAGTTCTTCGTAACCTCCATTGGCGATGCTGAAATTTAAATTTGCTATTGGGTATTTCCACTCACGCAAGTATATGTTGTAACAAGTGCTGGAATTTTTCTTGGGGAACGGCAGCTCGTTCTTCACGGAGTGCTGCACTGAGGAGAGGTACCGATGTAGGCCGGTCAATCCTGACACGAAGTCGGTTTCCAAAACATGCGAAAGGTCCAGAATGAAACTCTGTGTGCAGCGGAGGGTGCGCTAATATGAAACTTACTGGCAGATTGAAATTGTATGCCGGAACCGTAACTCGAACGTGGGACCTTTTTTACCTGTTGAGCTGTCCCGCACGCTGCACTGTCCGTCCACACAACTTTATTTCTGCCAAGAAGAAAGACATCGTGAAATGGGTTGCTCCGCGGAAGTCACGGACGTGGTCAGGTGATTGGATGTCTCTTGTTTCACACTCCTAAACATCCCTAGGTCCACTGTTTCTGATGGGAAGTGGATACGTGAAGGGACACGTACAGCAGGAAAGCGTACAGGCCGACCTCGTCTGTTGACTGACAGAGACCGCCGACAGTTGAAGACGCGTAAAAGGCAGACATATATCCAGACCGTCACACAGGAATTCCAGACTGGGTCAGGATCTACTCCAAGCACTATGGTAGTGAGAAAACTTAGATTATATAGTCGAGCGGCTGCCGATATCTCATGCATCACGCAGGTAAATGCCAACCGACGCCTCGTTTGATGTACGTAAACATTGCCGGCCGCGGTGGCCGAGGGGACTGAGGCGCTCCAGTCATGGTCTGCACGGCCGCTACGGTCGGGGGTTCGAATCCCCCCTCGGGCATGGATATTTGTGCCGTCCTAGTTCGTAAGTAGTTCATAAGTAGTTTTTACGTTTAGGGACTGATGACCGCGTAGTTGTCCCATAAACTATACAAACATAACATAACGTAAACATTGAACGATTAACAGTGGAAAAACTTCGAGTGTAGTGAAGAATAATGTTACACAACGTGGCGATCCGATGGTAGGGCGCGGGTATGACCAGGGCCGTATTTAGGGCATGCAACGCTCCTGTGCAGTACGCCCCACCCCTCTCCCCGGCATCTGTGATTCACCTTTTCTGGATACGCCACTACTATCAACACAACAACCTGAATTTTAAAATTTATTGCTGTAATCGAAACACTAAGTAGTGATGATTCAATTAACATTAAAATTATAAAATTTTGCCGCCCCTGCAGCTTCACGTGCCTAAATACTGCCCTGGGTTTGACGAATGCCTGGTGAATCTGCCACCCTGTGTAGTGACATCAGTAAAATTCGAAGGCAGTGGTGTTACGGCGTGATCAAGTTCTTCGTGGAGGCGGTTGCATCCCTAGTTTTTTGCATGGCAGTATCACAGCACATGCCCATATTTTTAAGCTTCATCTTGCTTCCCACTGTTGAAGGGCAATTCGGGAATGGTTATTGCATCTTTCAACACGATCTAGCGCCTATTTAGAACCCACGGAATGTGGCGAAAGGGTTAAACGACAATAACATCCCTGAAACGCAATGGACTGCACAGAAACTTGACTTGATTCCTACATAACATCTTGGGAATGTTTTGGAATGCCGATTTCGTACCAAGCGTCACCGATCGACTTTCATACCTTTCCTCAGTGCAGCATTCCGTAAAGAATGCGCTGCCATTCCCGAAGAAACTTCTCTCCCACCACCTGATTGAAAGTGCGACGATTGTGAGTGGAAGGCGTCATCAAAGCTAAGGGTGAATTATTGTATTGCCGATGGATGGAATTTGTAAGTCATTTTCAGCCAGGTATCTCTATGCTGTTGATCGTATAATGCAGTGATTTCAACCTGTGTGTCGCGACCCCAGGAGGGTTGTCCAGACTTTCAAACATGTTCAAATGTTTGTAGAGCTTATGGGCTCATCAGTCCCTAAATCTGGACTACTTAATATTAAGGACGGCACAAATATCCATGCCCTAGGGGGGGGGGTGGATTCGAACCCCCGACCGTAGTGGCCGTGCAGACCGCTCGACCACCGCGGCAGGCCAAAGGCGAAGTCTTTCCCGGGGGTCGCCGTCACAGGAAGAAGTACTTGAATCATAAAATAACTAGGGGTTCAGTAATACAAGAAAGGAAGACTAAAAGGTAAAGCAGTCAACAATCCAAACATTGGTTTGAACACCACAGTGCTTTACTAGGCATGGTCCTGTTTGAAGGTGGTATGCCGTTGCCTTCCTGCGACCTTCGAACTGACTTACCCAGCCAGTTATAGGGGGACCTACAGTTTAACGTGGGTTCCGAACCACGGTGCTACTCGGTATTTTTCACATTAGCAATACTGCCAGAGATGAAATATATGGAAAGTGACAGATTAAAATTCTAGCACCTGGCGGGGATCGAATCCGCGACCTTTGGATTTATAGTCTGGCACTCTACCGCTGTGCAACCGAGGCGCAGAGAGGAATCCTAAGTGAAATATATTCACTGTTAAACTACGGAGTTTCTTATGTAATATTCAGCATGAAATGAATATATCATGGATTGTTTTATAACATTGTGTTAATGATGTATAAGGGTAAAGTCTGTTTTCAGGAACCAATCAGTATGTAAAAGAACATGATACAATAACCTCTCCTGTAAAATTCGAGAAAGTCTTCTTCTTTCTTTACACGTTGTCTATACAGTGAGATCTTTTTTAATGTACATTATTCAGTTCTTAGTGTTGCATAAAATGCATAACACTCGTAAAGCAAAATATATTGTTCTTTCGGATACCTTTTAAAATGGAAATCCGAAAAATACTCACAAAAAAAACTTCGTAGAACAATTTAAAAGAAAGTTGAAGCAAAAGAAAGATGATTTATTTCCTTTGAGATAAACATAGTTTTGTTACGGTTCGAGACAAACGCGAGGGGGGGGGGGGGAGGGTAGCAGAATATTTTTTATTTGTAAGGGGTTTCGCGAGACAGTTTGTATTTGAAAGGGAGTTGTTTAATGGGAAAGGTTGAAACACAAAATGTTCAACTGTTTGTGTAGGTTATGGGACTTAACTATGTGGTCATCAGTCCCTAAACTTACAAACTACTTATGATGTAGCTAATACTAAGGACGGCGGAAATATCCTTGCCCGAGGGGGGATTCGAACCTCTGACCGTAGTGGCCGTGCAGACCGTGACTGGAGCGCCTGTCCCCTCGGCCACCGCGGCCGGCAGTTGAAACACACTGTGTATGAAACGTGTTACGAATACCGTTTCACGAAATAAAGGAGCACGTAAGACACAAACAATTATAATATTTCCACACTATTAGGTCGAGGAAGGAACAGGTTGCTTAGACGAACAAGCACCTTTGAGGCGAAATATTTTACGGCTGGTGTTGGAGGGCGCGCCTGCCTATTCCTGCTGCCTGCAGGCGCGTCCTTAAGAACAGAGTGGCAGGCCGGCCCTTAGGCAAACACGCGCCGCTGGCAGTGCGGCGGTCGCCCCAGACGCGGCGCAGGCGCAGGGTAACGAGATTACAGGCCAGGGCAGGGCAGGAGGGCGCAACTGCGGTGGGCGGCGAAAGGGCCGCTCTGCGCTTCACACCAGCACACAAATTCCGACCCAGGCCGGGGCGCGACCCGCTGCTAACGTCGCAGGACAGCTGCACCGGCGCCAAGCAGCGGCCACAAGGTTCACTCGACAGCTAACGTGGACGAAATTTCACTTCTCGGCATTTTAGAAACATTTCTGACCAAATTACAGTTTAATGTGGTCGAAGACTACCCATAGAAAAGAGGTGATGGTGCATAGTCGCCCATGTACTTAATTATTCCACTTCCATCTCTCCCCTTTTCTCTTTCTGTCCACCTTAGTTTTCGTCTCTCTTTCACCAGATCCTTCTCTCCACACCCTCTCCTGTTCTTCATCTCTATCTCTCTCGGCCCACCTTCGCTTTTCTCTGCCAGTCACCTTTCATTCTCTCTCTCTGTCGATCTCGACCTACAACTCTTCACTACACATTGCTTTCTCCAAAGATGACTCTGACAGGTGAATAATGCTAGCATAATCTTCGCCACATCACCAAACACACGACAATTTACTGCTGAAATAAATAACATGAACCACACTGACACTTACAGCCACATTCAAACGCATAAATTAATGCCTCAGAAGTGACTGCACGCCCTACCAAGCGGCAAGATATCTTACTAGAAGCATGTTGTTCATCTCCAACAATGCAACTCTAAGGACTGATACACAAAATACGATATAAATCCGCTTTTATTATGTTGTTGCCCAGGAACAACACTTGGAATGAATGGGTTAACCGTATTCTGGCACGCTTCCCATTCTGCCTAAATTCTAAAGATGTCCCATACTATGATGGTAGTGCGCCTGCCTGTTACTTCCTGTTGCTCACAGCTTTGACTGTATTTATGTAAAGGGATCTGTACTGTTTCTGCACCCGCACAAATTTAAACAATTATTAATATGGTGTCTATTTTTCCTGTTCGCCATTGGTCCAATCTCTTTAGAACAGTTTGGCGATCACGGACGAAAAATGTACAGTGTGATCGGCCAGCATTTTACAACACTGTTCGCCAGCATGTCATACCCGCTCTACCTGAGAGACAGAGACACTTTGAACCCAACATTTTAGTTCATGATAAGTGCTTGACCTGTACCATCACGTGATCTCATTCTGGGGCTACCTGAAGGACGGGGAATGTTCACTTATGCAGCATTACAAGAGCAGTAGCAGGTATAGGTAGGAGCAGGCTTGTTCTTCTGTGCAGAATGCAAGCCTGCGCTTTCAGATACTTCTGAACACTGATTTGCGTCACAATGAGTTTTTTCGTTGCAGTAATGGTACCGACATATAATAGTATGATGTTGAGAAGCAGCAGAGGATTTCACTTGCATCGATTCTGCATTATTTCTCTTCCCCATATCTCTGACACTAATACTACCAAGTTTGCTTCTCATGGGGTTATTGGTTCCCATGTTATAAAGTGTTAAATTTCTGGCATACCTTGACTAAAAGAAAGGATCGATTGGTAGGACACATTCTTAGACATCAAGGAATCGTGTATTTAGCACTGGAGGTAATTGTGTGGGGTAAAAATCGCAGAGGGACACCAAGAGATGAATACAGTAAGTAGATTCAAAT
This sequence comes from Locusta migratoria, assembly GCA_026315105.1. Lineage (NCBI taxonomy): Eukaryota > Metazoa > Arthropoda > Insecta > Orthoptera > Acrididae > Locusta > Locusta migratoria. The sequence continues at coordinate 484,112,167 of CM048745.1, forward strand.
GGATGTAGGTTGCCGTTCTTATGTGTTGCTGAAGAGGCTTGCTCAGGATAGAGTACTGTGGAGAGCTGCATGAAACCAGTCTATGCCGCGGTGGCATGGCCGAGCGCATTGAGGCGGTATGCTACGATGCGCGAGGTCACTCAAAAAAAAATGTTCAAATGTCTGTAAATCTATCGGACCAAACTGCGTGGTCATCAGTCCGTAGCTTACAAACTACTTAAACCTAGGTAAACTAACCTAAGGACAAACACACACACCCATGCCCCAGGGAGGACTCGAACCTCCACGGCGAGCAACCGCGCGCTCCGCAGCGAGGCGCCTTAGAACGCTCGGCTACTCCACCGCGGCCGGTCACTTCCCATCGGGGGTTCCAATCCCCTTCGGACATGAATGTTTGTGCTGTCTTTAGTATAAGTTAGTTCATAAGTAGTTTAGGGATAGCTGACCCCGCCATTAAGTCCCATAATCTTCACGAACATTTGAGACCAGTCTCTGGATTGAAGACGACAACGCCGGCCGCAGTGGTCAAGCGGTCTACGGCGTGCCAGTCACGGTGTGCACGGCCGCTGCGTCGAGGGTTCGAATTCCCCCTCGGGCATGGATCTTTGTGCCGTCCTTAGTGTTAGCTAGTTAATACGTAGTTTGTAAGTTTAGGGACTGATGACCCCGTAGTTAAGTCCCATAAGCTATACAAACATTTGAAGACAACAACAACAACAAGAAAGTGTAAAATAGAGAAAGTTTAACAATTTGTGGATCTTCGGCCCACAGTGTTACAAATGCCATAAACTGACATAATGGTAACAGCTTTGTCCAAAACACTGTAATATATTATTTACTGATTCACTAGGTATCTGTCGGCGTAAATGTAGTTGTCAGGTGTCTGGTATTTAGAGGCCTTAACTGTTTTAACTGACTATTGTTCTTTTATATTTCAATTTACGAATTTTATTCAGTTATCTGTCAAATAATATGTTTTACGAATTCAAAATATATAAACATTTCGACCGTTTCGGGGCATTGAAATAAATCTAATGGCAAGATTGAAAACTTGTGCCAGGCCGGGATTCGAACCCGGATTTCCCGCTTTGGGACAGCGGTCGTCTTAACCAATTAGGCTATCCAAGGACGATCCCCCTTCAACTCAGATAACTGACTAATATTCGTAAATTGAAATATAAAAGAACACCTCATCAATAGCCAGTTAAAGCAGTTAAAACCTCTAAATACCAGACATCTGATAACGGCACTTACGGCGAAAGGTATCTAATAAATAAATAAAATGATAGAGTATTTTGGACAAACCTATTAAAATTATTTCAATAGAAAAATTTTAATTATAATATGCTTCAAATCAATCAAGAAAAGTGTTGCCTGATACATGGCGTACTGTCATGCACAAATATTCCATCGTTGTTCGGGAACATGTAGTCATGAATTGCTACAAATGGTCTCCAAGCAGCGGAACATAACCATTTCCTATCAAAGATACATTCCGTTGGTCCAGAGAACCCAGAAAATTCCATATAAAGGCAGTCGATACTGTTCTGGTGCCACGACCAACTATTCTCTGCGCTTTTTTGACAACAGACCTTTGCCACACTCGAACTATACCACCACGCCTTTATTTACAGCTAAGGGCCCAAATAGCTGACGTCATTCGTCCCTGGAGTTACAAACCACTTCAACTAAATTGAACTAACTTGAGTTCAGAACAACACACTCGCCCATTCCCGAGAGAGGACTCTGCCTTCCGACCTCGTAATCCGTGGCTAGCTCTCTCAGACGGCAGACGTTACAAAGTTAAGACAAGACTCAGGTAACCATGTGATGGTTTCTCGCATATCTATAATCCACACGAGAGCCACTGTAGGTCATCACGTGCTGTTAGCATAAGCATGCAAGTCAGTTGTCTGCTGCCGTAGCCCACTGAAATCAAATTGCCTCATACTGTGTTAACGGATGTATCTTCAGTCACTCTGTTTCGTAATGGTGTAGGAATACGTTGTCGAGCTACGCCCACTTGCTACAGAGAAAGAAGATACATTCAACATTCTGTAAACAACCGAACAGAGGGGTTATTTTTAGTAAACCAAAAATTCGCAAATGTTTTTAAACCTACTGGACAAAACTGCTATAGCCATCAGTCCCTAGACTACTTAACTATGGACAACACACACACACACACACACAAACACACACACATTCCCGAGGGAGGACTCTAACCTTCGCCGGGAGCGACAACCCAGTCCGGAACATAATGCTTTAGACCTCGCGTCTACTATCTCGCTTAGTTTAGTATACAACCTTAACTTCATACAGAAGGAGATATACAGGGTGAATCTAAATTCGCGCGCTCGGGCTTCGCAGCGAGATTCCTAACATGCTGGCAATAAAAAAATATCCCTCACAAAATTTCGTCCTGCGCAAATTTCCGGCAGTAAATGAACGTCGATGTTTGAGATGGGTGTGTGTTCCATACATCAGCGTGTTTCAGAATTACACTACTACACCAACAAACTTCCACGGGATGTGGAAGGTGTCTTGAGGAACAAAGTGAGCATAGAAACCCATGCCCGGAAACGTCATCCAATGACGCTATAGAGCTTAAAATTTCTGGAGGGGGTGTCAAGCGGCAGGAGCTGGTGCCTGTAACTTGGACTCTCTGTAGCGTCGTTGAATGGCGTTTACGGACATGGGTTTCCATGCTCATTTTGTTCCTCGAGGCGCCTAATACATCCCTCACAAGTTTGTTGATGTAATTATGAAACACAATGATGTATGGGATACACAGCCAACTCAGTCTTTGACGTCCATTTACTGGCGGAAATATGCGCAGGATGAAATTTCGTTGAAGACATTTCTCATTGTTAGCAAGTGAGGAATCGCGCTCCGAAGCCCAAGTGCGCGAATTTAGATTCACCCTGTATATTTTGCTTCGAACCGTAGACGTCGAAATGACACCAAATTTGCCATAATAACGCCATTGTCGTATAGCATGAGGTCGCCAAATGTTGCGATGTAGTGTAGAATCCGTATTTCGTCCTTTTGGCTAGCTGATAATAGTTAACACTATCTGGCTTTAGACATTTTGACTATGACCCAAGTTCTATTCTAGATGTTTAGCGGTTCATTCTATTCATTCTCGTATGGGTGCACGTCATTGTCTAGCGGGATTCCCTCATAACTGCTATGAAAAGAACCAATCTTATGAATGTTTCGTGGTTTTAAGCAGGATAAAATGACCCTTTCCTCAATTCAACCTTATTAAATGTCATTGTTAAATCTCTAACCTGTGCTCCACCACTTTCGTCGCCTCCGCGTACAACGGCCTTGGTTTAATTACACGTGTAAAATATAATATCGTTACACTGATTGCGAGTAGATGAGATTTTTCTGAGTGTTTATTGCTGCAAATTGTTTTGGTTTATCTTAAGCTCAGTTGCCCCATTATGCCATGAAGATGTGCTTGTCATTAGGTTAAAAGTTCCCGTTTTTATATTATTTTTCACTTTTGCATCAGATTTCATTTAAAGAGCAGTGCTGCAAGTAGTAAGCAACGGGTTAGTGGTAAACAGCCGATCTTTATTCTCCTTCCCTTGTTTCTTTTTTCTCTGTTTTTGCACCATCTCTTTTTCTTGCTAAGAACTAGGTTACATGTTCCTTCTTTTTCTCTACAAAGACGAAAGATGGTTTTGCTACCAGAGGAACCGCGTAATTTCGAAACTTTACTGTCGCTGTAGAAGAATAACAATCATTTGTTGGCACCTTACTCCCGCGCACTGCTTACTTTAATGCGAGCACCGTCGGGAATGCACCTGCGCTTCGCCGTTCTTTAGAGAAAAGCTCAGTCTAAGAAACATACTGAATACACCTCAAGGAAATATGCATAGAAAGACTCGTAAGGTTCCGTATATAACACTTCGAAGTGAATTAGCTTCTAATAACACAGTTCCACCACATACGACATTCATTATGAATGGTAGTACAATAGGCACAGTTGCATTTTTGATTTTGAAACTATTTATACTGGCATGCATTGTTTTATTTTTATATTTTAAGCTTTAAGAACTCATAGTGGTACGCGCTGTCTAATGTAATCTGCGTGGTAGCTCAGGGCGGACTGTCAGACCCCTAGCCGTCCTCTGCAACAAAAAAGAAAAAAATCCAAGCACTCGATGATCAAGATAGAGCCAACACGAGCCCACGTCCGCAAAGGACCGAACTACTCGATGGACAAAAATAAAATAAAATAAAATAAATAAATAAATAAAAAGTGACAGCTTGTTTGATTCATAACCAAACGTTTGGATTCGGACCTCGCCACAGCCTAGATTTTCAACAAAAATCATCAATAATATGAAGGGAACCTCGTACTAACAACGCGAAGAAGCAGACAGGATTTCAGTTTGTTGCCCCTGGGATGAGATTTTGCCCCAAAATGGCAGGAAAATCAGCAGTGATCAACGGCAATGAAGACCACTGCATAAAGATATATAGGGCGTATACACAAGACAAGTAATCTGTAATTCAAATGTGATGTCAATCTCTCCAGTGTAAAAAAGAAAAATCCAAAACAAGCCCTCATTTGGATCGCCGGGAATGATTTCCAAGGAGGGAGGGGCAGCATGAAAAAATATCGAATACCGGATGAAATGATAACATTCTATCATACGGAACACGGAATATCAAAAGTTTGATAATTGTAGCGAAGTTAGAAAATCTCAAATGGGAAATTAAAATGCTTAATCTAAACATAGCGTGGGATAGTGATGTGGAACTAGGATGAGGATTTAGTTGAACAAATACAGTTCGCTAGCGTCGTCATACTGGTCCTAAACTCACCTGCAACCTTTGCTAGATTTCGGCTCGTATCTAGTGGTGAACGTAATTTTCAAATTGAAAATAAAAATGTTTTTTATAGAAATCTTACCATTCTGTTATTACGCGTTGTGGTACAGCGACCGTGTTAAGTCGAATTATTGAATAAAAGAATGTCTTGAATGCAATTTTTTTTATTTAATGACGCGTTTCGGCCGGTTAGGGCAACTTCATATATCTGACAAAGAAGAAAAATGAAACAGAACGTACAATATTTACATGATAATATTTCAAATAAAAAAAAACTGTAACTGGTAATAAGGAATTGTGATAATCTACGATACCAATGTTTTATCTACTCCGTGGTACAGGGTGTTTAGATTAAAATGCGGTCATAGGGTACGTTATCACAATTCCTCATTACCAGTTCCATATTCTTTTGTAACAATCTTTCTTTTTTTTAATTTTGAAATATTGTCATGTAAATATTGTGAATTCTATTTCATTTTTCTTCTTTGTCAGATATGGAAAACACCCTTACCGAACGAAATGCCTCATTAAATAAAAAAAATTGCAAGAATAAAAATATTGTATTTTTAGCCATGTTTTTCGTGGTATTGAACCGTGCTGTAGACTTGCGCGTAATAGTTCGCGATGGGGAGCGTTCACTTTGGTTCGCGGCTCTGGCGCGAACTAGTTCGCTCTTTTAGGTCGTCGGCTCCCAGTGACGGCTGAGCGGCGTGGTCTGCGCGTGTAGGTGGTGGGGGAAGTTCCCCCACCTAGCTGCTTCATGCGCTTGCTGCTTGAGCCGCTAACGATATCACGCAAACCAAAAGAAACAGTCTGTGGATAATTTCTTGCGTTTAAGTTTAGAGTTATTGGCATTATGGAATTTATTAGTCAGATATTGCAGAGTGCAGAACACATCAAAATAGAAATTTTGTAGCAATTAACTATGTAATCCAGCAGGCAAACTAGAATTTATTATAGAAGTCAATTAGTCTTTCTTCTCTCTCGTTCATTATCTCAAGTCCGTGTTATTATGATCCCTGTCTTCTTTCCCTTGACCTAAAACCGCGCCCAATTGCCTCATGATTATTAGATTTTTATGTCGTTTTGCATGCTGAATTATCATTGGTACTGCCTTATATATTTCATATCTACTGTTTGTGACGTCGGCAAGTATAGTTGATCTGCCGTTGGCGGTGTGTGGTTGCTGTTTAATATGATAACATTCCTGTGACTAACCAGTTCACAGTGGGTCACTCCGTGCTCCACTTCCGTGCTCCTACCCCCATAACACCACATTCGGCTGCTACTGATGTTGTTCTCTATTTGTCCAACTAAATCCTCATTCTACTTCCACATCACTATCCCATGCTTTGTTTAGATTAAGCATTTTAATTTCCTATTTGATATTTTCTAACTTCGCTACTATTATCAGACTTTTGATATTCCATGTTCCGTATGATAGAATGTTATCATTTCATCAGCTATTCGATATTTTTTCATGCTCCCCCTCCCTCCCTACTTGTAAATATTCCCGGCGATCCTAATAAGGGCTTGTTTCGGATCTTTTTTTTTTTTTTTTTTTTTTTTTTTTTTTTTTTTTTTTTTTTTTGCAGAGTACGGCTAGGAGTCTGACTGTCCGCCCAGAGCTACCTCGATAGTTGTTACCATCTTTTCTGTTTCCATGTTTGAAAATTAGCGTGGTTACCGCTTTCGTCCAGTCAGACGGAACCTGTCCAGATTCCCACGCCTTTTCAATTATCCTGTGTAACCACTTGAGACCTGATATTCCACTGAATTTGACGAGTTCCGGCTTAATTTCGTCCACCCCAGCCACTGTAATCTACTGACCATTTTCTCCTCTTCCTCAAATGAGATCCTGTTTCCATCGTCGTTCCTATCCCATTCTAACTAAAAATCTCACACATCATTGAACGTTTCTCTTACATTGAGCAATTCTTTAAGATATTCCCTCCATCTGCTCAAGGCAGCCACAAGATTGACTAGTAGATTTCCTGATCTGTCCAAAACGTTAATTCCTTCTTCCCTCCCTTTCGAAGATTGCTAATTACGCTCCCAAATGGTTTTCCCGCGGCTTGAGCCAGAGTTTCTACTTATTTCCAAAATCTTACCATGATTTCTGCTTGGAGTCTGCAATTATCCGTTTGGCTTTGTTTCTTTCTTGAACATAACTTTCTCCGTCTGATTTCTAGTATGGAGTCATTTTTGAAATGCCTTCTTTTTCTTTTTACAGACTGCCTTGACTGTGTCTGCTTCTTCCTGCCTTTAGACACTACAGATCCAAGACATTCTCTAGCTACTTCCAGCAGTGTCTCTGTACCTTGACCATTCCTCTTCCAGTAACTGTAAATCATTACATTCAACTAACTGCTACCTTTCCGAGTCCATTGTTATGTATTTGTGCCTAATTTCCTTGTCTTGAAGCTTCTCCACTCTTATCCTTCTACACATGGACCTGACTTTCTGCTCTTTTGGCCTCGCAAAACCACTTTCACTGCAGATTAAATAATGATCAATATTATCAAAGAAGCCGCTGAAGACACGTGTGTCCTTAACTGTCTTCCTGAATTCCTGGTCTGTTATTACATAGTCAATGACAGATCTGGTTCCCCTTCCTTCCCAAGTATAACGGTGAATGTCCTTATGCTTAAAGAAGGAGTTTGTGGTAACTAAACCCATACTGGAACAAAAATCCAAGAGCTGTTTTCCGTTCCTGTTGGTCCCTGATTAACTGATGTTAATGATATTGAATTATATGGGTCCGTTGTTTTGCCTTTCTTGTACTCGGGAGTCACCTGCGCCTTTGTAGAATCGCTTGGTACTTTGCGCTGGATCAAAGATTCGCAATAAACAAGCTAAGTAAGGAGGTAGTCGGAACCCATTGTTTTCCAATACCGTTGTAAGTTGTCCACGGCCACACTGAAGCAGAATAATGCACAGTCCGGTTACTCACTCTCACCGTGTCTATTCTCCGATGTGTTTAAATCTCTCCGAGTCCTCCACGGCATAATATGGGGAATTAGTTCAAATTCGCTCGAAATTCGAAAAGATTTTATTATTTAGTATTTTTACTTATTATTTTATTTATTAAGATTTTATTTATTGATATCGAAGTTATACGTTATTATGTTATGAATATCTTTGAACTTTAGATTGGAATATGCTTCGAAAAATAATTATAAATTTTTGCCTCCCGTTGATGCATTGCTTCATGTTGGATATATCTAAAATAGAACTGTTTTGTCAAATTTAAATGAATTTGCATTACGAACTTTATTTTGGGAAATTAAAGTTATTCTCAACTGTGAGCAAGACCAGACTTCCTTGTAAATGTGCAGCTCTGGGAAACATAGTTACGGAATTGTAAACATTCGAAGTGTCTTTGGGAAAGTGAATTTCTTGTAACTGTGTCAATCTGAGAATAAAGAATTCGTGAAATCTTAAGAAGGTTCTTAAACGATTATTCAAGCATTTAGAGCCCTCATCTAAACTATGATTATTGTGAAAAGTGCTCATATACCAATATGTCTGACTTCCAATAGATCGCTAAAATTAGTATGCGTCAAAAATAATTGAACAGTTAAGTTTGAAAGGAACTTCTAAAAAAATTGCACCAAAGGACAATTAATGATAAAAATCAGACATAGTCAATAACTTTTTGTAACTGGCTTCGACATAAATGAACTACCGGGATTTTGAAAAAAATATTTCAATTCCTATTTTAACAAATTAGAAGCCCCTGAGAGACAGAAACTTCATGTTCGATCATTGCAAATAAAGTTTCTTCTTTTAGTTAACACATAGGCTCAGAAGCAATAATTACGACGTCGAACTTCAAGCTAGATAAAAGAGTATTACAATAGGAGCATCAGTCATACCAACCTACATTTCATACAGGAAAGCCAAGTAAAAGTTAGAGCCAATTTATTCACGATGAATTTCCATAACTAAATTCAAGAAGAAGTGAAGCCATTCTAAAACTAATACCAATTTAAACCAAAGAGGATATCCAATTCCAAAATTGCCCACTAGAACAAAAATCAATATCATTCAAAAAAAGCCCGTTACGGAGACAGTTCTTGGACTGAATGGGACTGTTATTTTCTCTGCTGGCTTGATAGTCGTACCGTCGTTTGCCCGTGTCCTGATTTGAGCGAGTTAATGGGGTCTCTTCTGGCGGTGATGCGTTCATACGAAGCAGTAGGTTTTCTTAGTGGCTGGTTTATATGTCTGAGTTCTTGTAACTTCCGTTTGATGTTTGTTCACAGAAGTGTTTTGACCTGTTATAGCTAAAGTCTGTCGATATTATGTTCTATGTATAAATTTAAGACACTCGGAGTACGTAAGGTAAATCTGAAATTGAATGAAGTGGAAATAACGAATCCGAGTGTCCGCTGCCAACTTCATTATATTGTGACAGCTAATTTGTTAGTTGTCAAGTGTGGTAATATATAGCGTTCCTGACAACTTCTTATATAGTAATGTTGACAATTGCAGCCCCATAAGTTGCTTTAAAATAATTACAAAATTTATCTACATTTAGACAACACTGTGGAAGTTATCATGAGAATGTAAAATTACCGATACTTTTGCAGAAGTAAAGGAATTCTCATTCTATCAGTCGCAACAAATAATAAATTGAAAGCAGTGGCTAACCGCTAATGGGCTGCCGTTGTGCCAGCATATCAACGCGGCATCTGATACGTCTTACGGGTATGTGGCTTACTAAAATAACTGACTTGTGTTTATATGTGCATCTGAACTGAGCGTCGTAGTGACGGTGTTATTGGCTACTGACGGATCTTTGAAAGCTTTTCCGCCGCAAAGCCACCTGCTGGAATAGTGTAAATTGTAACTTTGTTGGCCGGCCGCAGTGGAATCCCTCCTCGAGCATGGATGTTTGTGTCGTCTTCAGTATAAGAAAGTTCATAACTATCCAGAATGAAACTTTTCACTCTGAAGCGGACTGTGCGCTGATATGAAACTTCCTGGCAGATTAAAAATTGTGTGCCGGAACCGGGACTCGAACCTACCGAAAGGCAAAGGTTCCAGATTCGAGTCCCGGTTCCGGCAGACAATTTTCATCTGCCAGGAAGTTTCAGTTCATAAGTAGTTTAGGGACTGATGACCCCTCAGTTAAGTCCCTTAAGCTTTTTTTTTTTTTTTTTTTTTGTAACTTTGTTGTTGTGAGGCCGCTCTTAAACATGTTACTAACTAGCAAAATCTCGTTACGTGTTTGATATTTATCTGTCTTATTTCAAGAAAGCTTTCAGTGTGTATCATACAAATATATTGGCATTTGGATTGAAGATTTAACTGATTCTCAAAGCCACCAGCTAGTATTCAAGTAATATTTATAATAACCGTTTTGGTATCTGGCTAATTGCTTTTGGTCGAAGTTGTGCGGCGTTTTTAAACAGAAATTTACTGTCGGTGAATTAGCTTCTCTTGTTTAAAGGGCCATTTCATTTACCTGTAACTGTACCGTTTTCTTTAATTCTGTCCAGTGAATTAGTGCCCTGTTTAATTTCGATATGATATCTACGCACCTTCTTCTGCTGCATTTTGGAATGACAGAACTGTAAAATCCGTTTCTAGTTGTCTCTACTTATGTCCCTGGCAAGTGCGTCTGTCTGATAGTTTCCAACGGGATTTTAATATGGCATCACATTCTTCCCATTAGGAGGCAAAATAACAAAATATGACATATCTTACGGTACCAAAACTATGTGTTTGTATGGAACCTCACGGCTATCAAATATTCGAAATTTGATAGTTTTTCACATGAAAATAATGACAGCGACTTTCAAGAAGCTTCACATATAGTATCACAACTTTACAAAAAAAGATTTCTCGCTGACCAACCTCGGTATCTACAATGGCAATTTAATTCAATATTTATTAATTGAAAGCTGTATTTGCAACACACGTTTAGGTAGCATCTACACGTACCTCAAAATTTTATCACAGTGGGCCACATAGTTGAGATGATATGGCCATTGACACGCGTTATAAGCTACATTCTGTTCATATTTCATGTAGGTAACCATAAACACCGAGACATCATCAATCAATTTCTATTTAAATTCATTCGCAACACAGTTTTCTTACATTCCTGTGGACGTGCGAGCTCTTTGCTTTCTTTCCGCTACTGGCTGCGAGATTGTGTTAATTTCACGATATAGACGAAAAGAACATTAACACACCTGTTCAGCACAAAATTTGCGAGACATTCCATATAACCAAGTAATTAATTTTAGGGCTTTCACTTACAGTAATACAGTCTTTAATCGTTAGTATTTTATAGAATACAATTTACGAAGTTTATAACTAACGTAATAAACTCATTAATTGTTAGTACTCTACGGAATACAATTTACAGAGTTCATTACAGAAGTAATACGGGGAACTTTAACTGCAAATGAGTTTGATTAAGACAAACAGCTGCTCCTGCTCTTTCACTTGCGTAGTTTTTGCCGATCTCATTTATGATCGAATTTAAAACACCCACATTGAAACACTGCTGCAGCTTATCAGCTGTTCCATCAGCAACTGAGGATGGCAAGAAATCACTGCCAACAAATAAGCCTCTCTTTCTGTAATATACGTTTTGTTGGTTGAAGGTGATATAACATGATATAACCCATTCCTAAATGTAACAACGAGGTCAAATATAGCGCAAACTATTAGAAGTGTATACCTACATAAAATCCTCAATGTATTAACGCATATTCATTCATCCTGTCCTTATTATCACAGTTTTCTACTTCTAGCTTTCTTCGCCGATTCTACGCACAAATTCCTTATTCGTTATCTGTCCACATTATTTTTTTTTTTTACATTCTTCTGTAGCTCGACATTTCAAACACCTGTATTCTCCTTTATTCCGGTTTTATCAGCCTCGATGTATGTGCACGAAACCTACGTTTTCAGTAACCTCTTCCGCACACTAAGATCATTACTCAAACTGGAAGTGCCCCTCTCAGACAACCCAAGTTAGCTGCGTATCCACTACATACATACAAGTAAAGAATCTGGAAGACATTGATTACTATACAATTAAGCAAATAGCGCCTCCAAGAGACATCATTATCTGTATACATTCATGAACATTCTCACCATACATAATTAAAGGATACCTCACAAGGCCGAAATACGTCAAGCATAATAAAAAAACATTCCACAACCTTGATTGCCCTCTTTGAATGGATACAATTTAATCTGAAATTCTTCAAAGAAAGTGGACATGGTTATTAGAATATTATTTTTAATAAATTTACAAGAAATTAAACTGTCTAAAATAATCAGCATAGGAAATCACACACAAACCACAGTCTGATTTATACGAGTACGAGATGCACGGGTCGTAGGAGATAAGGAATGTTTTGTGTTAATTATGTTCGCACATGAAGATAAATTATTGTTGGTGGTTCCTAAATTTGTGTCCCTAAATAAATTACTTTCCCAAGGGATAAGTTGCAATTATCTACACAACAGTACTTGCTCAAAAATGAGGCAGGTAATTAACCAAAAATTACGCATAGTGGGAGTTTAAATGCTGTCCAGTCTTTGGGGAATTGGCGCGCTGCGACTCTACCAGTAAATTTTACAAGAGTTAAATCAGGAACAAGCATATCGCGTAGTGTTACGCTACAATATCACGAGTTTAGTGATACATCATAGAGAGCGAATTACTGGTGAGTGAAATGAATGTGGATGCTCTTTCTGATTTGCTTTACTGCATTTAGGTGGTGTTATTTTACCGGAGAAAGGAAAACATTTGCAAATTCAAGTTTTCAGACATAACAACGGTAGACGTTATTTAGAATAGTATTTCTTGTAGCCGAACGTTATTATTTTCCCTGCCCTACTTTTTTTGTACACTCTTCTTCTCTTGATAAAAAGGACTGTTCGAGTAACTGATATTCGTAGAATTAGGGACGTATGAGCCTAACAATAAGTAGGCTGCTACTGAGTAATGTTGAGTCCCAATACGCAAACTTGAGAGTTGAATCATGTCGTCACTTACCTTATAACGTAGAGAAATCTGCCGAAAACCTTGGTCGCTATAGACTACCATCCTATTTTTTTCTATAATAGTTTTTTCACTACTACAACTCATTCCACTGCTATAACACAGCGAGATAATTGTTTCCGTGTTACACTATGGTATGTGCTATACCTCTGACATTTAGTCAGCTATTTAATCGGTATCACAGCTTTTAAACATTTACAGAAGATTAATGAGCAAGGAATGGAATAAATGACGACACGAATCTTTGAAAAGAAGAGTCAACAAAATTTAGTTCTTCACCCCAAATATCAACTGAAGCGAGCAAAAGGGTGTAAACACGCCTCAAAATGCTGGTAATAGGAAATTCAGAGTGGCTACGCTGGGGTGAATAGAGGAAAAATGGAAGGCCGAATAAGTATGTGTAACTAGGGGAAAGATAGATACCGCAACGGAAGAATGAAAATTTTGGAGACGAGTAGGGCACCTACATTAATATCAAAAGCTAAAATGGAAAATCAGTACTAAGCAAAGAAGCGAAAGCTGGAATAATGTAAAGAGGGGGCCTATACAAAGGAAATGAAGACAGTATTCTAGACATGGAACAAACAGACATAGGAGATACGATACTGCGAGACGAATTTGACACAGCATAGGAAGATTTCAGTCCAAACAAGGGGCCTGAAATAGATGATATTCCGTATGAACGGCCGATAACGTTCTGAGAACCTCTCATGATGAAATTCTTCAAACATGTTTGTGAAGCTTAAGGGACTGCGGAGTCATCAGTCCCTAAACTTACAAACTACCTTACACTAAGGACGACACAAACATCAATGCCCAAGGGATGATTCGAACCCCCGACGAGGAACGGCCTCGCGTAGTGTAGTGCCTCAATGCGCTTGGCCACTCCGCTGCGGTTGATGAAATTATTCCACCTAGTATGCAAGTTGTTTGAGACATGGGAAATCCGACATCAAGAAGAAAACTGTAATTCCAATTCCAAAGAAAGCGAGTACAAGAAAGTGTGAAAATAACAGAAACTATGCGTTTAATAAGTCATGATTTCGCAATACTAACATGCATTATTTACTGTCGAATGAAAATCTGGTGGAATCCGAACTTGGGAAAGGCTTCTTTGGATTCAGAAGAAATATAGGAAGATGCGAGGCAACAATCACATTACAACTTATCTTAGATTACGGAAAGGCAAACGTATGTTTTTAGCTGAAGGTAGCAGAGGTAACATATATGAAGCGTTATATCAAGTTGCACAAAAACCACACCAAGTCAACCGCAGTATTATACTAAAGCAATCGAAAAAAGGTTGCTCGGGTTGTCTCCTAGTTCTTCTGCATTGATTACGAACAGAAAACTATAACAATACGAAAATGAATCCCCAATATCGCTTCTGTTTCTGTTGATGCCCAACGCGAGTTACTACAAATAGTCTCTCTTCTGACAGAAAATCGCAACCCCTCCCATATAAGACAGTTACTGCATACACACATAGTTACTTTAAATACCACGGCCTCAAATTCCACCTATAAATTAAAATTTACAACATCACTTCGTGTGAATACATAACCACACAGCTCAGTTTCACGAGTACGATATTTAATGAACGCATGATAAGTAGTTATGTATCAACACGTCGTTTTTTTTTTTTTTCTTTCAAGGTGTTCTGTAATGTTGTAATAGGGTCCAAAGACTGGTTCGATGCAGTTCTCCACTCTACTCAATCCTGAGCAAGTCTCTTCATCTCCTCAAAAGGACGGCAATCGACATCCATTTGAATCTGCTTACTGTGTTCATCTCTTGGTCTCACTCTGCGGTTTTTACCCTACACACTTCCCTCCAATGTTAAATTCACGATTCCTTGATGCTTAAGAATGAGCCCTACCAATAGATTCCCTCTTTTAGTCAAGGCATGCCACAAGTTCCTTTTCTCCCTAATTCTGTTCAGTACCTCATCGTTAGTTACACGATCAACCCACCTAATCTTCAGCATTCTTTTGTAGCGCCACATTTCAAAAGCCTCTATCCTTTTCCTGTCTGCACTGTTTATCGTCCAAGTTTCACTCCCATACAAGGCAACACTCCACACAAATGCCTTCAGAAAGGAATTCCTTAAGCTAAAATTATTATTCGATATTAACACATTTATCTTTTCTTCCCACTGTCATTCTGTAATTTTTATCCCCTGTACTGTGACTACCATGTTTTATTTTACTAACCATGTAACAAAACTCACCCACTACATTCATTGTTTCGTTACCTAATCTAATTCCTTCATCATCGCCTGATTTTCTAAGACTGCGTTCCATTACCCTTGTTTTGTTCTTGTTAATGTTTATCTTATGCGCATCTTTCAACAAACAGTCCATTCAGTTCTTTCAGGTCCGTTGCTGTCATCGGCAAACCGCAATTTTTTTCTATCTTCAATCTGAATTTCAATTCCTTCTCCAAATTTGTCCTTGCTTTCCTTTATAGTTTTCTCAATGTGAAAATCGAATAAAATTATAGAAAGGTTACAACCCTGTCTTTCTCCCTTCCCTAGCACTGCATTCCTTTCATGCTCTTTGCAACCTTCGTCTGGTTTTTGTATAATTTGAATGTAACTCTTCGCTCCCTATATTTTACTCCTGCTGTTTTCAGAATTTGGAAGAGTTTATTCCACTCAACATTCTCACAAGCTTTCTCCAAATCTACAAAAACTAGAACTGTAAGTTTGCCTTCCTTTAATGTAAGTTAAGCCGTACAGCGAATATTGCCTCCAGTTTTCCTACATTTCTCCTAAATCCAAACTGATCTTCCCCGAGGTCGGTTTCTAACTGCTTTTCCATCCTTCTGTAAATAATTCTTGTTAGTATTTTGCAACCATGACTTATTAAACTTATGGTTATATAATTTTCACACCTGTCTGTGCTTGCTTTCTTTGGAATGTGTATTATTACATTTTTCGTAAAGTCTGAAGATGTTTCGCCTGTCTCGTACATCTTAGACAACAGGTGAAATAGTTTTGTCATGGGTGGTTCTCCCAGAGACTTCAGTAACTGTGAGGGGATGCCAGCTACTCCAGGGTCTCGTTTCGACTTAGGTCTTTCAGTGCTCTATCAAATTAATCTCTCAGTATCTCCTTTTTTCAACTTCCTCGACTTTCCTTCCTTCAATATTGCCTCGAAGTTAATTTCCGTTGTAGAAATGTATAGATGATGCGGACTTCGTGAAGATCCACATCAGGTATGCAGGACCAGCTGGATATGGGATGGGAGTTGAGTTGGCACTTCTTCCTCTGTGATTCCTGGGCTGAGCTTGGTTGTCACGGTGGTGAGAGAGGGTGGGTGGCGGTGAAGGATAGGCTGACTGGGAGCTGAAGAGGTGGTGAGTAAGGGTAGCATGAGTGCTGAGGTGGATGTCATGGAGCCACTGCCACATAACAGGGTGGAAGATGGGGTTGGGTGATTTCATGAAGAAGGGGTACCTACGGGGGATAAGTTGGGCGATGGGAGCAGTTGGTTTTCTGAGTTTTAGGGACAGGGTATGGTTGTTGAGGAAATCGGGCTGGGAGAGGCGGTACTTGTAGAGGTTTGGCTGAAAATGAGGAGAGATAGGGGCAGTTTCCATGGTGACAGGGTGGAGGAGGAGGGAGAGCCTTCTTTGAGGTAGCAGGTTTTTGCAGGTGGAGGTGGAGATGGAGGACAACATGTCGATGGGGATATGGCGGGTTGTGGGGCATTGCTGTGGTGTAGCATGTTCAGAAGGCGACTGTGGAGTGTCAGCCACCATGGATTGGCGTCAGGTGATGCGAGCAGGGTGTTGGGCAGGAAGTCAGTAGGGGAGGTGAGTGGAAGGTATATGGTGAGAGGGAGAGACGCGGCAGTGGTGGAGAGGACGACAGAGAGAGAGGGACATCGTGGGAGGGTGAAGGTAGTGCTCCATGTAGTAGAGGTGAGGGTGGCAATGGGGTGGTGTAGGGGTTGGAGGTGATGGTAGTCGGAATGTTGCTCTTAGTGTTTGTGTGTGTGTGTGTGTGTGTGTGTGTGTGTGTGTGTGTGTGTGCATATGCCATCGCGTTTCCATCTTTGTCTAGTACGTTCAGTTCAAATCTGCAGTCATTCTGCCCTGTGTTTCTTTCCCTTTAATAGCAATTTGAAAGCGGCGTTTGAATTATGAGCACCTACCATACAGAACCTCTGACAATATTTGGTGAATAGTCCTGTGACTATAAAGTAGATGAACAATGATCTATTGCCACCTCCCATCACACCGCTGTGCTCTGCAATACATGTCAGAGAAAATTTGCTGAATCTTTCCTTTGAGATTGTATTAGTTAGCCTCGTCACATTTCGTTGGATGTCGTGAACATCGTCAAATCACTTTGAGAGCTAGTTTGAGTCGAGGGAATGGGAAGGATTCTGGAGGATTGAGATTCGGCGAGTATGGTGGATGTTGGATGTTCATGTTGCACCATACATTCTTTTGCCAGTAACTGTTTGGCGATATTGGCTGTGTGTGGGCCAGCTGTATCTTGTAACTTGAACATCCACCACACTCGCCGGATGTCAATCATCCGAACTTCTCCCAATTCCCTCGGAAAGGGAAGAGACTTGACAATATTCCTTTCATCCAACGAAATTACGAGGCTTTTTGAACATTACACTATAGTTTCCAGAACATGTATAGCAGATCTTAGGACGTAATTATTTCAGAGGACCCAAGATAACGGTGCTTCATCTATGTTAATGTTACATCACTATTCATCGAACTCTATCGTAAGTGGTTGTATATAAGTCCACTTCGCTCCCCCCTCCCCCCCCCCACCGTACCCGGCTCTTTACTGCAGTGTAATCAGTATATTACAGCGAACACAAAACGAATATTTGCTTTAGGTGTCTCTTAATGTCAAGCAAGAAGGCGGACCGATTGATAACCCGTCTGCAATCAGCAAATTTCGTCGATATAGTGACGTCAGAGTGTGCAAATGCTGGACTCCGCATTTCTGGCTTGCTACGCGGTTGTGCCCCGCAGCAAATAACCGATTCCGGCAGAGCGAATGCGCCCGGGTAGTGGTGGATGATTCCGCGTTCTGAATGGCGGATGGGGATGGAGGGGGGGGGGGCGGCTATCTGCATATCAAACGCGGCAGCAGGGGAGGGGGTAGCTAGCAGCGGCGCGCGCCAGACACGCTCGCTACGCAAAGAAATAAATCAGGGCAGAGGGAGAGGCGGCGGTGTTGGGCATGTGCAGCTCCATCGCTGCTGTGTCGCAGCCGTCTGCTGCAGGCACACCGCCACATCATACGGGGCCCAGCGCAGAACCTCGCATGGTGATCGCGGTAACCATACACTTAAAAGGTAAAGCAGTCAACAATCCCAAGATTGGTTTGAACACCACAGTGCTTTACTAGGCATGGCCCTGTTTGGAGGTGGTATGCCGTTGCCTTCCTCAGACTTTCGAACTGACTTACCCAGCCAGTTATAGGGGGACCTACAGTTTAACGTGGGTTCCGAACCACGGCGCTACTCGGTATTTTTCACCATAGACTTACTAAATAAAAATTAGACCGCTCGCTGGCGCTAGTGTCGCGTCCCCACAACGTGACAGAAGCCGCCATTTGCACGGCAATCGTGCGTAAACATGGTTCATTCGTGTGCTGCTTTTAATTGTAACAGCGAGAACAGAAGCAAAGACGAAGACGGGAACAATGTTACATTTCACAGATCAGTCCTTACTTGTACACCGTATAGTATGTTCATGGAGAAATAAGAAATTATGAGCGTTTGTTTTCGATTAGGTTTCCTCTTACAAACACTGAGAAACGTACTTTGGTGCATTTCAAGTACTTATATTTTATTTGCATATAAATTACTAAAAATACTAATTTGAGCTGAATGAATAACTGATCATATTCGAGGTATTTATCACATATAAGTGCGATGCGTAAGAAGTCGAATAATTGTTTTTAGACCCTTAACAGGTGGTAATTGTACTTCGTAAATGGTCATTACTTGATCGAATGTTGTATACTCAACCACTTTGAGAAGTACTATCTCTGTTAAAAAGTAATGTGCGAATGAAACGCATATTTAAAATTTTATGAGTTATTACAATTATTCATACCCAAATTCGAGGAAGTTTAAAGAAAAATTCTATGTAGTATGGAAACGAATGTCGACAAAAATGTGATGTACAAAAATAAGCGTGCAAAACGTACAGAGTAGTCGGCGAAAAGTAAACAGGACCTGACAGAAAATTACGTGAATTAAGAAATAATCGCTCTCTCTGCTACTTTACAAGTTTCATGGAAACATCTTATGCAAATATCTCGATGAAACGTCGTTCCACCTTATCAGACAAGAGCGTTACATACTTAAATTTCGTGTCTGCATGCAAACTTTATTTCGAAAATTAGGAAACTTCATTCATTTAAGGATACTTTTTAAACAGACAGCAATAGTCAGTATTTTTTTAAAACAAACGTTCGTTTATTTTGTGCTTTATTTTGCTCTTGTTGTGTCTCGTACACTTCAAATCACAACCCCAATACTGGGATTCTTCCCTGCAAATGGCGGCGATCAGCCGCTTCAATTCGGGGACAGTTGCCTCGCTTCTCCACTATGGCGTGGTAGGGGCTTGGCGGTAACCGAGAACCTACCATATGTAGGTGGCCTTGTGTGACATACAGTGGTGCTGTTTACGGCATAGACTTACTGAAAGTTGTCAGCAGCATTTTGGGCCAGTGTGAAGTCCAAACAGGAAAAACTCTAAAATCCTGAAAATATAAAACTTCCTTTTATGTAAGAGGCATTGCAGCTCACATTTTATTCATCGTCAAAGATACAAGAGATTGAAAGCTTACCGTCTGCTCTAGTTTATGAAATATAGACAAACTTGCTTTAATTTGACCATAAAAGTTTAATTTTCTAATCGAAATACTAATTCCTTGGCCCAGAGGAATACTGACTTGAGTGAGCAGAACGGTTAGATCTAGATCTAAAAAATTGTTACCTGTCTGAACATTTAATTCAAGTAAATTGCATTCATACCAGATCATAAGTAATCTAATTGATGAGAAACTGACATGGACCCATCACATTAGGAATATTTGCTCCAAGGCAAAAGGTACTCTCGTAAGTACCAGGAGAGCTTGTGGCAAAAATTGTGGCCTGAGCCCCAAGGGTATGCACTGGACATACATCACGGTGATTAGACCCAGGATCACCTATGGGGCGGTCGTGTGGTGGAAGAAGGTAGAACAGCAGGTTACTGCTAAGGAGCTTGGTAAGGTGCAGAGATTAGCCTGCTTAGCCATAAAAGGTGGAATTAGCAGCACACCAACTGCTGGGATGCAAACCATGCTGGGATATGCCCCCATTACACCTTTGAGTCAAGATGGAGACAGCTGCTGGTGCATACAGACTCATAACTGGCAACAACTGGAACCCTTTAGGATATCCAGAATCACACACTAAAATAGTGAGTGAGGTAAATATAGGAAAGGTTGGGGAAATGCCACCGACTGCATTATAACCCCATACTGCTTCAACAAGCCTTTCAATTGGAAGCAGGGAGCAGTGGGAGAAAAAAGTACGGAGGATATTGTGTGGTTGACTGACGGATCAAAATAAGACCAAGGTGTTGGGTCGGGGTATATGGGGTGCAGCCAAGACTTGAGGGAGTCATCTCTCTAGGGAAACTGGCCTCATTATTCTACGCCGAAATCACTGCCATCAGGACGTGTGTGGAGGAGAATTTGCGTAGGTGCTACAAAGATCGTAGCATCTATATCTATTCAGACAGCCAGGCAGCCCTGGCAGCTCCTGCAACAAGGTCTAAAATTGTTGCAGAATGTCACAGGGTTCTGGTGGAGCTAGGGGAAAGCAATAGAGTAAACCTATTGTGGGTCCCTGGCCACTCGGGAATCAGTGGCAACGAAAATGCCGACAGATTAGCCAGGATGGGGGCAGAGACTCCATTCATTGGACCGGAACCTGTCCTGACAATCACCAAGGCAATGATCAAATTGGAGCTACGTAACTGGTTCAGAAGACAGCACGTACAATATTGGACCAAAGTCCATCAACAAAAACATGGCAAGGTAATGATGCCAAAGCCATGTTTTAAAAGAAGATCTGCAATCCTGGGTCTGAACAGAAGAGAGATTACACTCAAGGTTGGATTGCTGACAGGCCATGGGAATTTCAAAAACACCTACATACAATGGGAATGACAGAAGAGGACCCTAAATGTAGGATCTGTGATGACGGTGATGAAACAGCATCACATCTAATCTTCGAATGCATTGCATTGGAGAGTAAAAGGCACAGAACATTCGGGACAACCAGACCCGAAGAAATTGTGTCTAATAAAGAACTGGTAAAGGGACTCCTTGCACTGTTCAAGGGCATTGGTTGGCTTTACTAGATATACAGGGAGCGATACCGCACAATAAATTTAGTTTCGGTGCGGTCAGTGGCGGGTTGGACCAAGACTGTTTCGGCTTCCCTGAAAAAATCAAATCAATCTAATTGAAATTAAAAACTACTTTTCAAGTCACCTGTAATATGAAACTTAGCTGAATGGTTTTTTGCGCAATGGAATTTTATTAAAAAATCTGAATATAGGTAAAAGCAAACATTAATATGATTATTTGAATAAATGGGAAGGGTTTGCTGAAAAGTGTTAATGCAGTTATACTTAAAATTGGATTAATTTCCAATTAGCACAAATGGGGGGCACCGATTTCACAATATAAAAAAGAAAGAGCATGCCACTGGTTGTATTCTAAACAACTAACATTTCATTACCACACAATAAATAGTTCCCCTTTGTGAAAAAGCAGTACTTTAAGATAAAAAACGGTTAAGAAAAGAGGGATACGGGCTGGTGATGATTTACAGTTGAGAATTACACACTCACACGCACGCAAAGCTTAGCGACACCGAGCAGCAAGACTGTACGAGGCGCAGCAGCGAAATGATCCGACCAGGCGGCTTGGATCCCGGAAAGCACTCGCGCACAAATTTAATAAAAAAACTTCATTCTGAAAGTGCTTTCAGACCTCTGCAGTTTAGTAAAAATAATGAAACAAACTACAGTAACTAAAACTGGCCGGCCGCAGTGGCCGAGGGGACTGAGGCTCCAGTCACGGTCTGCACGGCCACAACGGTCGGGGGTTCGAATCCCCCCTCGGGCATGGATATTTGTGCCGTTCTTTGCTGTAGTTAGTTCATAAGTAGTTTGTAAGTTTAGGGACTGATGACCCCGTAGTTAAATCCCATAAGCTATACAGACATTTGAACATTTTGAACTAAAACTGTCGTGGCTTATCACACGGGAACACGTGGTCTTCACGAAACACTGCGCACATGACAAGTAACCAAAAATGATACTCTCACAAAATATAGCAGAGATAAATTGAAGCAGTTGGTGTTTATTCCTGGTAAACGTTATTAACACGAAGAAAGAAACGGAAAGACTAACGAGTTGTAACAAAAACCACGTGGTCATAAAATTACGTTAAGTATAAGAAATATAAAATTGGAAAAAAAATTCAGAGAAAAGATTAGCGAAACCGCGGATTTACTAGTGTTAGATAGCATTGAAATCTCAGTAGCCTGAGGGGCAAGTTTGGAAGGAACAAAATAAAGTCCTTGTTCGAACCATTACAGACACCAATTGCTCACATGGAAAAACGGTCGATTAAATTTTTACCAGAAATGAAACTGAAATCTATTAACTTCAGTCGCAATTAGACACATTGCGATACATTTAATAGCACACACGCGATTATACACACGAGATTAAAACTATCAAGTGGGAGGCCTGAAACTTACACTCACACACATATCTTACTAGAACGGAAGCAGCACTCAGAGTCCCCTGCTCGCTCATCCACGACCGAACTGACTGGTCAAAGATCATCTCTTAAGTTGTTTGCGGCTGACGCTGTCATCTACCATCAAGTAAAATCGTCTGAAGGTCAAAACCACCTGCAGAACGATCTGAATAAGATATCGGTATGGTGCAAAAATAATGAGTGTAAAGTCGTCCACATGAGTACGAAAATAAATCCGTTAAACTTTGTTTACAGGGTAAATCAATCAAAAGTGAAGGCTTTAAACTCCACAAAATACCTAGGAATTACTATTACTTCTGACTTAAATTGAAAAAAAAAAGACGTAGATAATGTCGTGGGGAAGGCGAACCAGAGACTGCGTTTTATTGGCAGAACCATTAAAACATGCAACAGAACTACAAAAGAAACTGCACACACTACGTTTGTCCGTCCATTTTTGCAGCATTGCTGCCCAGTGTGGGATCCTTCTCAGGTGGGTTTGACGGAGGACATCGAAAGATGTATTGTCACGATACAGGGGAGACTGCGTTACGGAAATTATACAGGATCTGCGAAGGGAATCATTACAACAACGGCGCTTGTCGCTCCGGCGTAGGCTACTTACGAAACTTACGAACTATTCTCCTCCGAATTCGAAAATATATTGTTAACTCCCACTTACATAGTTAGAAATGATCATCAGAAAAAAATACGAGAAATCAGAGCTCGAACGGAGAGATTCAGGTGTTCTTTCTTCCCGCGCGCTATTCGGGAATGGAATGAGAGATAAATAGTATAATGGTGGTTCGATGAACCATCTGGCAGGCACTTAAATGTGATTTGCAGAGTAACCCATGTAGATGTAGATGTTATACTTCGTTAAGCAGGAGGTAACAAGAGTTGGAAAGCAGCTTTATTTCCTTTGGACATTGTTAATTAAGAGAATTTGTCTTGAACCAAAGAAGAAATTTTGTACTCTTTGTGCACAAATAAACACATTCCATTGTATTTATTTTGTGCTCAATCTCTTATTATAGCACTTGTTAAGAGATGACTGTAATCCAAGAAATAGTTATCCCTTGGAATTTGACTTTTAGAAAGAAAATGAGATTAAGTAAGTTTCAAAATGACATAGATGTTTGATGTCTCTTCTCAGCCCTCCCGCTGATGTTAGAGGTTATTTTCATTTATCCTGACTAGTAGCTTTCAACTGGTAGTCACTGAGTGTGGTTGTGAGTACTGTTTGTCCTCCCTCCCTTCTCACATCTTTGTCGTTAAGAGCTGTGTCATTTGATAAGATTGTATTTTTAATATAGTATTGGGTAAAGTTCTGTCGCTGTTTCTATGAGTTCTTGTAAGTGATCATAGAAGGAAGCTGTTGCCTAGGTATCGACGTTCTTTGGAGAAACCAGCTTCAATATGAACTGATTGTTCGTGGACAATCGACAGAGGGCACTGTTCCTTTTCTCAGGGTTGCCCCCACTTCTAACAAGCTTAGTAGGTTGAAGACTCAGCTAGTTCATTTTCCTAATTGAGTTGGAGATTTAAAGTGGAGTTAGAAGAAGATGTAGCTAGATGGTGGATCGTTCGGCTAAGTGTACGGTCATTCTCCAAGCTAGGACAGCTACATTAGGATGAACGAATAACCGGGTTTGTTAGTTTGGGGAAAAAGCCAAGGAGGGCCTTTGTGTCCCTCCTTGATCTGACCATTTAGCTAAGTTGCCCAACCCACTTCTTCAGTTGTTACGAAACGTCGCCGAATTTTCAGTTGATGACTTCAGTGGTGTTGAGAGAGTCTTGTAGCTGACGGTACGTTTTGAGCACCATGATGAGACCTTACAGATTCCTTATTTTACGATTTTGTCCCTGTTGTGCCAGTTGGCAGTAGGGGATTTGAGTTCCTTGTTCACTTTGTCCTTTGATGTTAGTCATTCTTTCCCTCAGTTGAGATAATTCATAGTGCATAGGAACCTATAGACGCGCAAGCACATTCAACTTGAGGTATTTTCGACGTGTCCAGGGTGCTCGTGAAAATCTTGGGGAGCATTTAGATCGAGTAAGGACTGGTACCTATACATTGTCGATAGAGGTCTAAGAGCAGGATATCTTTGATAAAATACTTGATGGAATGAAGCCGGACCATCGTTCTCGTTTGACCTTTGTGAGTTGTTCCATAAACTGGGCGGAATTGTATACATTTGGAGATTCAGTTCAGCATTTAGCTTTTCCAGATGAGCAACGTGTAGCTGAGACTGGGCGAGATAGGGTAAACTCTGCGGTAGTATGTGTTATTGTTGTGTATTGGAAATTTAGTGTGGCAGTGCCCGATGCCTAGGTCTCCACGAAATACGAGTCGACGCCATAATTGGAGCCATTTCCCGAATACCACCAGACCTGGGGGCTGTTGTGATGCTCAGTCTCACATATGTCGTTTAGCCAATGGACAAGAATTGCCTCTAATAGGTCTTGAGTGGGGTAATGTTTCGATCAGGAAATTTACGTTGCAAAAGAAGTCAGGATTGCATAAACATTTGTCTCTTGTTTTGCTAGCAACAGCTTCATGTTTAGCTTTAAATCTCCTGAGAGTTTTACTTTTTGTAGCTGTAGGTGGCAGACTGCTTTACAAGAACTTCATGCAAAAGTGGGCTTTTTAACACTGTTCATCTGTCGGCTAGTCAATCTACGCAGCTTAGACAGCTTCTGGAGACATTTGTAAATGTTATATCGGATAGGCTTTAATGTTATTCAATATCATATTAGACTTAGGGACACTGTTTTGCTTAGTTAATCTTCGTACCATTTGATGAGTCCTAAGGTGAAGATACTCCGAGATAAACTTAATAAGATGATGGTGCAGCAGTGATCCACCCTTACACCTCTCTATGTGTTTCGCTAGGATGGGAGCCAGGATTTTGGGGTAGGTGTGGATTACTGCAGACTTTAAAGAAACGGCCACTTTGGAGTGTGTGCCCTTGTCCGACTTACACAACTCCTTTACTTGGTTTGTTGACACCAATTCCAGATTCCTTTGACGAAGGGTAGTAAGCATATCACTGTTGTCTGCGATGATTGAAACCTGTTTGAGTTCCACCATGTTCCCTTTCGTTTGGCCACTGGTACTGCTGTTCTACATCTACTAGATCACATACTTGGGGATCTTAAGTTGATTTGCATGGTCAATTACCTGGATAATATCGTAATTTATAGTAAATCATTTGAGGAAAACTGCGACCTTCCCACCAGGTTTTGTCCAGATTACATAAACAGAAATAATGCTTAAGTCCTCTATAATTACGCTGACTCACAGACAAGTTTCGTTTTTTGGTCATCTGGCTTCTGGTTGTGTGGCTATAGATCAGGAGCGCACTAACGTACTGAGAGAGCTTCCACCTCCCAAGAATAAAATGGATATCGCCAAGTCATCGGTTTGGTGAATTATTTTAGGAAATTCGTGCCCCGTTTTCCACAACTGGCCGCGCCTTTGAACCTAAGGCTCCTATAAGTACGAGCTGGTGCATCCGACATTTTTATTCCCATAGCTCGTACGTTAAACATACTGAAGTGCTATAGGGTTTTACCACGACGTTATGCCATAAACTGCCCAAATCACTCCAGAGGTGGCTACAGAATGTTTAGTTTCCCGAGAGATTCTGAGAAGAAAAAGTGGATCATTAACTGTTGGAGCAAAACCTGGGAACCAGGACCGAGTTCACAGTTATGTAATGTAAGTAAATATTATTTATTATTTTGACTTGAAGCAGCATTTAATAGTAAAAATAGTTTGTGTTATTCAAACGTAAGTTTTTTTCACCTCTTTTCAAAGTACCATCTCTTAACAGAGCTGCTGCCTGTAGGGAGTTAGCAGCTGCAAAATATAACACAGTAAAATAAAACAGAATACACAGTTTTTAGAGCACAAAATGTGCGTATTATACAAGTATATTGAGAAATACACATCGAAAAGGTTTTTAGTGACATTGCACAAATTGTTGAAGATACTTCAATTACGTTATAGCGTGAAAGTATTACAAACACTAAAAACGGAAAATATCAATATACTGGGTAAAACGTTTAATTACGGCTGTGGCAGCGTACTGTGCTGATACAGGCATATGTGATATTTCGAAGATTTTGCGTCGTAACTTGCAGTATGCAATTTGAAAGAACGGTACCTGATGTTTTATTACAAAACACACCCTCAATTCAATTTCTTATTAGTAAATGTCAATATTGTCGCTTATCTAAAGAGATTATAACATAATTGACACAGAATAATGCGTAAATTTTACTTACGGCTGCGGCGGCTTAGTGTGGTATTGCTGACAAGGAAATGTTTGCTTTACAAGGATTATTAAATTACTGACAAGACAAGGGAACTGTTACGTACAAAGACCTGTCAACATCAGAGAAGAGAGAGAATTATTTATTTATTTCATGATCAACACAAATGATTATTCCCCTCATTCTCTACGATTAGGTTTTCAAATTGCATTCAAAGGCTGTTAATAACATTAGCAGAATGTGACTCTACGACTGTAAACTTTATTTCCTATTCACTAATATTATTTTTCGTTATGTATGAAACACATGATACGTTCGGACCATCTAACTCAATTTCAACAGGTTTCCAGCGAAGATCGCGTTCTTATTTTTGGGATGACCGGTTTAGACGTTACTCAAACGTCATTTTCTGATCTCCTATAGCTCACAATATCATATCTCATATGACTTTAGGTGTATCCTCTCATTACTGCTTTCATGGTACAGTTGTATGCAGTAATTCAAACTTGAAATACAAACATTGATGGTGAAGTAGAACACTATATCAGATCTACAATATACATATCCACAACGGTTGAAAAAGAGTGACTTTTGAGTGACTCTAGAAATATCCATTATGGATATTTTTGTCAACCTCTGTTTTCATGAGCATTGAAGGCAATTGTACATCTCTATTCAATTTCTACGTGAAGGATCATAAACCCCATAGAATCGCGGCGTTGCAACAGTTCATGTTTGTATAATATTTTCGCTGTGTTATGCGCAAAAGGTGCGAACACAGAAATGCATCGATCAACTCTATCGAGTTAAGGCTCCAGCTCTGACAGTCTCACTGTCAAAGTCAGGATAGATTTCAACATCTTAAAAATGAAAAGTTGTTTAATGTTAATATATCAATTCTTTGTGCTGTATTAATTACATACAGTCGATAGACTAGAACTATCCTCCAAACTTACAACTTTCATCAAGCTGTGATGATATTAGATAACTTAAAATAAGAGTAAATTCGACTAGACACAACATCACAAGACAGTTTTTGATAACTCTACGTACCATTCCAGATTAAGACGCGAATGACGGGGAAGTACACCTCCGAACAGAGAAGGTGATGAGAAAAATAATATAAATCAGAATTCAGCACTATTGCCTAACATTTGCTAATCTTCAGTAATAGACGGTCTGTAAAGATACTACATGTAACGACGTTTATAGTGGACTCCTAATCACACACAAAAAAATTCAGTGCAACGTACGCTCCAGATCGGGAATGAAATTAATTATATTCCTCGATAAAACGGGGACGCTAGAAAATTAGCAAAACAACAAAAATGTGCTTACTATACTTCTTGATTGTTTCATACGACATTGAAGTCATTAACGTCATTGACGTCTTGATTGTTGGGCCCGCAGTGAAGTAAATGTCTCTATAGGACATAGTATTAAGAGGTCCAGATCACTGCTGTAATTAATATTTTTTATTTATTAGACAACAGCTGTTTTTTTAGCAGTTGGCCATTTTCAAGGGCCTGCGATTATGTAAGAATAACATAAATTACTTTTTGTGTATTGTAAATGACGAGTTACATACGTAATATATTTCTACTTACAGCTATGATGGTCTAGCGTTACAACATCTGGTATAACTGTTATTATATAATCATACTATATAGCAGTACGTCATTTGCATTCAGCTGCTGTACTTTCTGCAGCCTGAGATGTTAATTAGAGTTTAATTTTTATTTTTTGTTTTTAAATGTAACAGTTTGCAAAAGATGTTTTACAATGTGAATAACTATGATACCAGAGTTGTTTAATAGGTCAGAGGGTTATTTTATTAGCTATTTATAATAGCTATCGTTGGTTTGTTGTTATGTAATCAGCCTTTTTCGTCGATGAAGTCAATAAATAACTAAATAATTTTTATGTTTAAAATCCGTGTGTTCATTAAGCACTTTGTCTGGATATATATATATATATATATATATATATATATATATATATATATATATATATATATATCGACCTCTTCCAAAATATTCATTTCTGGTCCCTTTGGAACTTTATGTAAAATCGTCAGTGCACTGTCGATGTTTTGAGTTGAATGGTTTTCAATTTTAAG
Organism: Locusta migratoria; assembly: GCA_026315105.1. Taxonomy (NCBI): domain Eukaryota; kingdom Metazoa; phylum Arthropoda; class Insecta; order Orthoptera; family Acrididae; genus Locusta; species Locusta migratoria. The sequence continues at coordinate 484,141,270 of CM048745.1, forward strand.
GTGTGTATAAAAACTTTATAGGTTGTTATCGCTTATTCTGATGTGTTCGCGAAATCGTGTGACGAAATTACGCCACGTCTGACCCACATAAAAACTATTGCAGTTGTTACATGTGATTTTGTTTAGTCCTGATGCCCGGTATGGCGAATTTCTGGCAGCTGCGAAATGTAGTTTTGTTCTTAAATCGTTGTTGGTGCAAAAGGCGAATTTGATTCTTGTGTTTTTAAAGAGTTCGTTAATTTTGGTGGAAATTTTACCCAACTATATTGTGGGTATATATATTTCAATTTAGTAAGAATTCTGTCTTCTCTAACAAGTTGGATGTCTTTGTGTTTGTTATATAACTGCGTGATAATTGTGGGATCAAAGTTGTTTTTGTACGCTATTTACTGAAGAATTTCAAGTTCTTTACTAACTGCTACCCTTACATATGGGTAAGTTGATTAGTCTGTTAATCATTGATTTGAAAAATGCTAATTTATATGACATGGGATGACGTGAGTCAGCATTTATGATGCAATCTGTAGTTGTAGGCTTTCTGTATATTTCAAAGGTGTGTTGATTATTATTTTTAATAATAGTCAGGTCTTAAAAATTATTGAATTAATAATTTCTACCTCGATTGTTAATTTTATGAGTTTGTGACACTTGCGGGGAGTGACACTTGCGGGGAAAGGGAATGTGTAGACACTTAAGGGGAGACCCCGGACGTTGCAGGTGGTGAACAGGGTGTTCCAGAAGTAGGGATACACCACCCCTACTCCACGCCCTCCAGCTGCTACCTGTGCCGTATTCAGGGAAAGGCCCACCGGACCGGCCGCGCAATTTGTGACACAAATTACATGTTTGATAATATAAATTTAATGCACAGAAGTATGAAATCACATCAAGACTACTTCCTGCAAACATTTCGACAAAAAAAGTTGGCACTGAGTTTAGAAAAACAAAATTCTGGTATATTGGATTTTAACATTTTATCAGAAACTGAATGTTACTACAAGAGATACAGCCATTCTAATTTACGGGCACCATAACATTTTCCTTTCCTGAGTAAATGAGCTGATTCCTGATTCTTGTAGTTTCAACATCACTTTAGCCTTTTTCTTGAATGTTCTGAATATAAATCCTCACACAGACTTCTTGAGGAGGAGAGTGATACGGATATCTGATTGTAAACCACTGCCTATTACCTTAGACCTTTTTGACTGTACTGGAGTTCCGCGTATTCCGTAATTTATATTTATACAGTGAACAGGCAATGCAGTTTATAACCAATTGGCTGGCAATTTCGCTTCATTTTTCCTGGAAGTCTTGCAACTTGTTTCTCCCTGTTGGTTTATGCCAAGTTCGGAGTAAATATGGGTCTATATGATGGTGATAGAAAATATAATTTATCTTTAGCATTTTTCGGTGTGTGACATTGCCTTACACGTTCCATATTTCATACATTTATTGGATGTATTTGTAAATCGAATACAGCGAAATCGTTTTGGGGTCTCCAATAAACGCATTAAGTATGTAAAATACTCATTGACTTATTATTAACGTTTTTTAATTGAAGGTTTAAAGTTGCGTCTCCTATTAAAAAGCATAGTAGCTATTTTTAAAGAGATGGAAGTTGCGTGATAGTGGGGTTAACTACATAGCGGTCAATTACATCAACGTATCTGTGCTGGAAGCTTTATATATTTATTGCTTGCGCAGGTGTCTTGATATGCTTAGTGTTCTGAATAATATGCTTTTAGGAGGTATGGCTGTTGAAAGCCATCGTCTTGTAGTAGCAGAGAATGTCTTAATAACTCTCCAAACATTATCACTGTTAAAATACCGTTTTCAGGAGGAACACTCAACGAATTAATATGTAGTTAGAACAAGTTTCGTGTTATGTTGACAGTGCTAGACTTCTTGGTGTGCCTGTACCCAGGAAAAGCTATTAGCCGCCCCAAGGGCCCCGGGTTCCCCGCAAGTGTCACTCCCCGCAAGTGTTCCAACCCCGAATTTTATATTAGGGTGTAGGTTGTTAAAGAGCTGATAAATTTCTTGTACGTCATCGTTAGTTCCATTTATAAGCATTAACTCAAGAGAAGTACTCGAGACGTGTGAAACTGCGACAGGTGCGTCGCGGTTGGCTTGGGGGCGTCCTGACCTTTCCCCCACCACGGCACCCTCGCGTGCCGGACTGACGTAATGGCGCAGGGCATGAGAGGCCAATCTGTTACCCCAAATTGCTACCGACGCCGCTCTTAATAGCGGGCCCCTGTTGTAACGCGTCCGCAAGCACGCCACACCAAGGCTGCAGCTGCCTTAAACAGGCAAATATACACTGAACGGAAATATTTATTTTCTAATTTGAAACGGAGCCTTGTACAAGACGTAACGAGCCTTGTAACGAGACATATGCAGCAACTTGGTTTACCCACTACGGATCGTTAAAAGATGCATGCTGTTTATTTTTTTATTTTTTTTTTATTTTTCATTATTTTCCGCAAGGTTCCTGTTACGATAAATATGCACACGGTCTTCATTCTGTGAGCCGACGAATAAAACCTTGTATGAAAAAATTGTTGAAATGTCTTGGTCGCAGTTAGCTTTATTTCATGACGCGTTTCGAGAACATCATCATCAGAAAAAGATTTTAAAAAACGATGGGAATTACACCATCTTGGTATAGATTCCTGATTACAAATTTAAAATACCATCATGGAGCATGTAAGTCTGGTTGAACACCTTCACCAGACATCCATGATGGTATTTTAAATTTGTAATCAGGAATCTATACCAAGATGGTGTAATTCCCATCGTTTTTTAAAATCTTTTTCTGATGATCATGTTCTTGAAACGCGTCATGAAATAAAGCTAACTGCGACCAAGACATTTCAACAATTTTTTCATACATGCCAACGTAAGGTCGCGTGTCCACAAGAATGGATGGTTTTATGAACCAAGTGATGAATAAAACCTTATTGCAGATCACAAACTGTATTTTTTATTGATTTTAAGTTTACGTTTATTGATGATACATCATCTTCATTGCATTAACCACACGTTTAGTAAATGACACTTTTGCTATGTTCTATTACCTGCTATTGACTTACATAAAATATTCTCGGTTTACCAGTCGCGTCATGTCGGAAAAATCCGAGGACACATATTGATTTACAGTTTTATAAATATCTCAATGCATAACGTTTGAACATAATAAATGTAAATGAAGAAGAGAACTAGCAAGAAGTGATATTTATTTAAGAGTCATTCCGGCCTGAATACCTAGGAAACCCTTCGACTTGTAAAGTCCTCAATGGGAACTGCGTGAGATCTGGAGAGAGATACTACGCGAGACACAAAAATTACACAGATACAGCTATTAAACTCTGACTGCTTCTTAACTCTAAGATCTGGGAACTTTGTGTGTATGTGTGTGTGTGTGTGTGTGTCTGTGTTTAGTTAATTAAAGGCTACAAGGTCATTATTTATATTAAAATTGATATTTTTCCTTTTGCATAATTTGCATAACAATAATTTAAGAAGAAAAATAAATAGTAGCAATGGATGGCGCTGAAAGCACTATAATTTAATCATTTCATGCCAGAATTATAAATAGTCTGAGAATTGATTCCTGGAGAATAGGTAACCTTCGCTGCCCCACATCCCCGCTGGTTCTAATCATGCAAAGCGGACAACATCGGTAAGTTTTTTCAAATCTTTGTATAAAAATAAATAAATGTTTGTTAAGCTTATGGGACTTAACTACGGGGTCATCAATCCCTATACTTACAAACTACTTATGAACTACTTACGAACTAGGACGGCACAAATATCCATGCCCGAGGGGGGATTCGAAACCCCGACCGTAGTGACCGTGCTGACCGTGACTGGAGCGCCTCAGTCACCTCGGCCACCGCGGCCGGCAATCTTTGTATAGCTTATGGGACTTACCTACGGGGTCATCAGGCTCTAAACTAACAAACTACTTACAAACTAGCTAATACTAAACACGGCACAAATATCCATGCCCGAGGGGGGATTCGAACCCCCGACCGTAGTGGCCGTGCAGACCGTGACTGGAAAGCCTCAGTCCCCTCGGCCACCGCGGCCGGCACATCGGTAAGTGGCATCGCTCCTATTCTCACTGAAAATAATCGCAAGTGCGCATCCAAGAACTTGCAACTACTGATCCAGAGAGAGTGGGAGCCACGCCACGTGGTTCTAGTTAACAGGATAGACGCAGGATGACACGAAAATGCTGAAAATGGACCAAGCTCAATATTTCTTTTACTGTGGCACAGCCCCCATCTCACTAGATCCCTCAATTTATTTCCACTTCTCCTCAAAGTGGCATAGCTCCCTCTCTCAATAAACCCGTCAAATGATCGTGTGGCATTTTTGGTCGGAAGATCCCGTGTGAGATTGTTCGGCTGCCTAACACAAGTCTCTTTAATTGACGCCACTTCGGCGACTTACATGTCGATGATGATGAAAATGATGATGATAACACACAACATCCAGTCCCCTTCCGGGAACTGAACCACTAACAGTGCCTTGATGAATTAGTGGACACTTTGACGCGAATATTGTAGCCGTGTATCTGTACAAGAGTACGTGTTACCGGGTGTTAGGGGTACCCTGGAACACAAATTCAGATTGGCTGCATTGTTGTCGTGCAACTTGTCAATTTCTATTTTAGTGTGCAATACACTGAAATGAAATGTTGTTGTATATCTCAATTCCATTTTTATGTAAAGTATCTCGAACCTCCAGAATCATCCTGATGCAACACTTTTTTTTAACGTAAGGAGAGGCATTGAATTAATTTTTATGCTGTGGCCGGGATTCGAACCCGTGACCTCCTACTTACTAGGTAGGTGCTATAGACCACTCAGCTAACACAGCATTGCATCCAAAGCAACTACACGGACTGTCTTAAAGCACGCCTCCCTCCACACCATACACTAAATTAATTAAAGTATATGGTGTGGAGGGAGACGTGCTATAAGACAGTCCGTGTAGTTGCTTCGGATGCAATGCTGTGTTAGCTGAGTGGTCTATAGCACCTACCTAGTAAGTAGGAGGTCACGGGTTCGAATCCCTGCCACAGCAAAAATTTTAATTCAATCGCTCTCCTTATGTTTAATTCCTTTGGTATTACGAGACAATGTTGTCTCAAGGAATTGTACTATTTGTTGATCCTTTTTATTTAAATTCATGTCTTCGACCAGTAACTGGTGCCGATTTTAGTAAAGTCATGGAGGCAGTAATAATTAGTTGCATCTTCGTTCGTGGTTGGATCAAGGAACCCAGTAATACAGAGATCAAAATATATTTCATGGTAGTATACGTTTTATATATTAAAGTCGAAGTAGAAGAGTGTATTTTGCTTTCGAAATTCTTAAGAGGAATCAATGGTTTTCGATGGAAGTGTTTTGCTGCACTTATTGATCTACACATTTTCTATCACCGTCGTATTAACACATTGTAGAATACACAATTATTGACGTAGTTATTAATTATTCGCTTATCAATAGGTGGTTTTTTAATCAGAACGTAGTACTTCCAAAACTTTACAGGAATGCATTTTAAAAGATACACACAAGGGATCAGTCCTCAGTAACTGGCCGAAAATGTCAATTTTTAAGCATGGTTTATAACCCTACCCGTCCTATAACACCGGTTAGTAATATGATAATTAGAAAAATGACCTGTGTGCCTAATTATCTTAATTTTGTGGAAAAGCTATCGGTAATGAAGCCGATGATGTAGTGGAGGCTATAACCGGAACGTTGCTGTATCTCTTTAGTAGACAACAACGATCGCTATGAATAAAGAAAGTGAAAAGTAAAATTTAGAATAAAATGATCAATGTTTAAATGAAAAAATGCGGAACAAACGGGACACAGGGATTAATTTTGAAAGAGATGAATAACTTATTGATTTACGGTCGCCAGCTCGTTGTACGAGCAAATAATTTAATGGGATCTCAATAATAGAAAAGTTAATTAACAACGTGAAATATTACGTAAAATTTGGGTGGGCCGAGAATCACAGTATGTGCATCAAATCCGGTACAAAAGACACTGACAATATACTAATTAATGAGAAATAGTTCACTAACACAGGGTTCAATGTAAGACAGCGAAATGCAAGCCATAGCCGCGCAAATGCAACATGCAGCAAATCATGCAAAACTCTCACCTTAATACTTACTATTTACAGCTTCAAATAATGAATTGCTTATATAAGTACCAGAAATTATTCTACAGCGAGTATACCATGCGCTTTAGCAATAATCAAGTTGTAACTCAACTATTAACTGTACTAATGGCAAGCTCAAAAATTAATTAATGACTTGTCGTGATAACACTGAATATTTAGAAAAGAACCATTTAACCTTCTGATTCACTTTTTCTTTAACCAGGAATTATTAGCATTCAAACACTTGCAAACAATTACTATTCTCACTAGTCAGTACTTGAAAGTTAAAACAAACTTTACCTCAAAATAATATGCAGTGGAAAACAAATAATCTTTTACACTGTTGTTGAAATATCTCTTGAAATTGAAAGTTAGTCTAGCAGTTTCGTTCAACTTAGGAAACCTATTGATCAGCAACACTGGCATAAGCTACATTTAGTAATACTTTTGTGAACACATTTTTTATTAACGACTGTCACATTGTCTTTAATGACTCTGATTTTTAGTTTTCTATAACTTTGTGAATATTCTCGGAAAAACGATGGATGAGGAAGGAACCTGTCTGGACAATGACTGTGGGTAATGATTTTTAAACACAGGTTCACAAATAATAGTGTTCACTATTGAACAATCATCACTAATACGCTGGTTAGCTGTACATGCTAAGACAAACTGGACAGATCTTACTGAATTTGGTGTGCGACGTGGTGCTGCTGATTGAAGACTGTTGGCACTTAACAATTGGCAAACACAGGCTCTTCTTGGCGACGAATGTCAATTACAATTTAGGGCCCACAGCATTCCTCTTGATGCATTTATTAATTATTCAAGCTGTGTCCGTATGAATAAATAATATTGCCTCTTCGCCGTCTCCTCCACTAGTGTCAATCCGACATGCATTCTCCTTCACGCACTTTTTCCGTACACCATTGAGCACACAATGCGTCTGTCCTCCGCTACTTCTCAACAACGACTCCTTCTCGCTGTGCGCTTCTGCGCTACCAGCGATAAAAAACTCCCTACTCAAATATGATTCTATACAATAGCAAAGCCCTTGCTAACCCAGCGTGTCTACTACATTTACAATATTTTTGACGTATATGGAAATTAGCAGGAAAATGCAAATATATCACAGAAACAAAATATACAAATACATAATAAATTACAAAAAATACAAATAATGAAGAAAAATACATAAAGCATTGTTTTATATATCACCCTGTACGCACACATGACTGGAAAGCACCGTTGGTTACTGTGTTGTTGTGTCACAGGTTCAGATAAAAAATATAGCCAACTATTGATAGAAGTTGTTGTCGACAGGAAGAGTGAAAGAACAAAACAGGGCATCATGAAGATTTCGGATTATAAATGCCCAGTTTCTCAAAAGGATAGCACATTAACTGCAAACTTTTCCACTCAATCTTCATTCTCAAAATACGAAGGAATTGCCATCAGTATTACGGCTTGTCTAACTCTAAAGCGAGTAGACGATCCGTCATGATTAGCCCAAGTGTCTAAATTTCCGTTGAATTATAGGTCTCTGTTTTCGTAAAGTCAACGACGTAAAGAGCAAATGTGCTTGTTTTTTAGATCTGCACTTTCATTTGTGCAACAACTTACGTTATAGAGTAATAAGTTACATCAATTGATGTAATAAATCCTGAACGAGAAATATAAACTCTGTCTTCCTTGTTCCTGAATGAAACTTTTACTCTGCAGCGGAGTGTGCGCTGATATGAAACTTCCTGGCAGATTAAAATTGTGTGCCGGAACCGGGACTCGAACCTGGGACCTTTGCCTTGCCTTGCCCGCGAAAGGCAAAGGTCCCAGGTTCGAGTCCCGGTTCCGGCACACAATTTTAATTTGCCAGGAAGTTTCATATCAGCGCACACTCCGCTGCAGAGTGAAAGTTTCATTCTGGAAACATCCCTTAGGCTGTGGCTAAGCCATGTCTCCACCATATCCTTTCTTCCAGGAGTGCTAGTCTTGCGTGTTTGCAAGAGAGCTTCTGTGAAGTTTGGAAAGTAGGAGGCGAGGTACTGGCGGAAGTAAAGTTGTGAGGCGGCATCGTGAGTCGTGTCGGGGTAGCTCAGTCGGTAGAGCGCTTGCCCGCGAAAGGCAAAGGTCCCAGGTTCGAGTCCCGGTTCCGGCACACAATTTTAATCTGCCAGGAAGTTTCCTTGTTCCTATCAATCTATGAAAGAAAAACCTTATATGATACTAAAACGTCACGCTTTTCTCGAAATATTCAGCTATAACGCATTAATATTCAGACAGGATCCGTAAAGTTATATTAGACCCTCCCCCCAAACCACTCTAAAAAGACGTAAGTGTAATAATTAGTATTTTATGGATTTGGAACCATATTTCTCTTTTCTTCTTGCAAGAATGTGAGTCTTATAGTTGTTGATAGTCTTTTAGGTACCTATTGTAATTCCGCCCACATTTAAAACGAGCCGTGCAGTGAGTGTAATGTAAATAGTACTTTAACCTTATAATAACAACGTGTTTCTATACTGATTTGATTTACTTTTGTTTGATTTTGCTTCAGACATAACTTATTTGGGGAAGTCAGAGTTGAAGAATATGTTACATCTGAAACATCGTACACTTCCGCATATGAAGTTACTTCAAGTGAAAAGAAGAGCATAATAAATCTTATTCTTATTAATTGACGATATTATCGACAAACGATTGAAGTTCATGCATACATTTACGAATTGTGATGTAAAACCTATAATTTACATAAACCTGTTATTCTAACACGATAACAGAAAATACAAAAGTCGATTTTAATGTGTAACATACTCATAATTTTTTTCAAGAAAATTCCGAAACCTTTTGAACTTTATTATACGGACAATCCAAAGGAATAGCTGAAAAATCTAAAAACTGTAAGTTGATAAAGTTGTATTGACATTTGGAACTTTAATTTGTGAGGAGAAATGTGTGGCTAATTGTGCGCATATTTGGCAGGATTGGTAGATCACAGAATCATGATTTTAAAAAAGTGGGTTGCTACAATTGGTGGTCTCATAGTATATGTGGGATTTGAAGGAGGAATAAAAGTATAGGGTTATAAGGAACCAAAATTTCGCGTATGGAGTATGCAATCTAGTTTTCCCGCGATGGACTGGTGATTTTTTAAAAAGAGGACCAAAAATTTAACGGGGTTTGGAAAACAAGAATATGGAAGACATGACGAAACCTGAAAGAGCAAAGGTACACGTTTCACTGATTCGTTGAGACTGGAATGGTCGATGGTTGAGCGATGTAGTTCTCATATTCATTCAGTTTGAGATATTAGTAATTTTCGATGGTATTGAGCCTCATTTGGGGAGTCAATCAAGTGCCTCATGAGTCACCTAAGTTCATAGGTTTTTTTTTTTTTTTACTTTTTTATTCAGGTCGATATGAATAGTTACATACTGACCGTGAGGGAAGACAATGCATGGGTCTTGAGTGCAATTTTTATTGGTAGCTGACCGATGCAACAACACCACTGACTTACATTACTGATGTTGCGTTGGGGATTTCGTTGGCACGAGTGAAAGCTCCGATGGATGATTCCGTCAGATTATTGTGTCAAGTACGAGGGTTGTGAGAGCCTTGACGATTCAGATACGCTCCATGATCAGGTATGTCAGCCTCTCTTGAAATGAAATAATTGTCCTGCGCAACTTGATAAATGAAATTTTTAGTTGACAACGTAACGCATATGTAATAATGTGCAATGCCTCCCGTAACATGAAAGCATAGAAAATTCAAAATATGAAATGTAAAAGAGCGTTAAAACAGTAAATTTATGTGTGTTTCAAAAATATTAGTCACGTGTACACAATAATGCACTTAACTATTACATTTCCAGGATATGGCTTTTATGTTCAAGACTAACAAAATCCTAGGCAAAATTATGCTGTTTCTTTAGATTCTATCCAAAACATTCGAAAGTATTGTAATGGCTCGGAAGGTTGTAGCTGTTTCACCCACACTAATTACGTACTCAATCTACAGAAACTAAAACCTTTGTAGTGGAACATTGGTTCCCTGCTAGGCGTTATTCAACATTTCCACTACTTTCCAGTAACGGGAAAGGTTGTTACACACAATATTTGTTTCATAACTGATGTTTGTGGAACAAACCGGGAATTGTGTGTAATGGCTGTTTTTCGTCAGAGTGACATATAATCTCATAGAGTTCTTGTTTTTGTTTCGTACTTCGGAACTATTCAACAATATACACTATTTGAAGTTTCTAGAGGTTATGCATAACTAAAGCCATGCAATTTATTTCCAATTTTCGTTTCATCATCTCTATCGCATTTTTCAAGTCTAGAATTCTGTAGATAAATGTAGCGGTGCGCTGTAGACAAACCTTGGCTGTTCTCTGCAAACTTCGGAGGAGAATACGCGGAGTTTTCGAAGTAGATCGTTACGGAAACCTATCGCGAGGAGTTATTTGTGCAGCAGAAGGACCGGGCTGTTATACGGACCATTATGTAAATGCGGAGGAACTCCGCGGCGTGTTCAAATTACAGGTGGCACTGCTTACTTCAGATGATATCTATTCAGTCTCCTAAAAGGGGAAGTCGCCTGCGCTAACAAACTTCGTGGCTGTCTAGTATAATGGCGTGCCGTCCACACGGAAAAGTAAACTGCCCACACGACAAAGTTTTCTTTGTGAATTTACAGCAGTAGACATGAAAGAAGCCAAGTGAGATTTCCGTTAAACAATTGTTTTCAACTTAGAGCAGCTTACTGTATACACTAGTGGTGAATTCAATGAAATGCAAATGGGGCAGTGAGGTCAGTGGTATGCAATAATGAACGTGAAATCAGTTGAAAAATTAAACTGAAATATAAAGGAACTTAAATATACATTCATTACTTCGCAATTTGCGAGAATTGCCGTCTATCTGCTCTTCTTCAGTTGGTCTATCATTTTGTAACACATGAAAATTTGTGCCGGACCGGGACTCGAAAAGCGGGAGACCTGGGTTCGAGTCCCGGTCCGCCATAAATTTTCAAATGTTACAAAATGATAAACCATCTGAAGAAGAGCGGCTAAAGTCGTTAATTATCGCAAATTGCGAAGTAATTAATGTATATTTAACATTTAAAACTGAGGACCATCAGCAACGTCTGTTACTTAAGAACACACGTATCATTGTAAGTATAAAAGAACTTCATGAGAACGAAGTCTTTCGCGCAGTAATTTTCTCGATTTACTTGCCGCGTTAATTCGGGATAAAATCTCGAGGTTTCGACGATAGCCACCAGCGTCATCATCAGGAGCAACTGACTCTTCACTGCTGCTGTGGTGGTCTTATATAGCCCATGGACAGCTACGACAATGACGATGGAGGCTATTGTCGAAAGCTCAAGATTTTATTCCGAACTGATGCGGCAAATAAAGCGAGAAAACGTGTACTACATGATGTTCATATGTTTAAACAGCTACATTTAAGCAACCAACTGTGTTATTCGAGGAATTATTTAGTCTAGTGGGCATACTGATGGTGTCAGAGCATTGATGTACAATTTCGCAGTATGTATTTTGCAGTTTAATTTTAATTATACCTTCCCTTCGTCTGTATCTGTGGTCACTAAACAGCGTTAGGTTTACTTATTGCTGCCATTCCTGTTCCAATTTGCAAGCTACATTGAACATTATTATGCAAACTCGTTACCTGTTTGTATAAGTTAGCTTGCTTGCATCACCTGGTTATTGCAACTTACTCTCCTTGAGTTTAGATTGTGTCTGTATTTGGAATGGTTTATCTGTGGGCCGGCCGCGGTGGCCGAGGGGACTGAGGCGCTCCAGTCACGGTCTGCACGGCCACTACGGTCGGGGTTCTAATCCCCCCTAGGGCATGGATATTTGTGTCGTCCTAGTTCGTAAGTAGTTTATAAGTAGTTTGTAAGTTTAGAGACTGATGACCCCGTAGTTAAGTCCCATAAGCTATACAAACATTTCAACATTTTTGTTTATTTGTGGTGTCAACCGAAGCTTACGGCAACCGTTTTACTGTTGTCCTGTATTATTCATTAATGAACTAGCCCTTATACAAGTTTTTGCTGTTTTACCTGTTGCACTTATGGGGCAGTGTCTAGTGTCCTTTATTGTTAGTCTTGTGTTTGATTAGTTTCTTGTGATGGTGACATTGCCCCATCAGCTAACGCTTCACGCGTCCTGAAAGTTAATTATATGGGTAGTCTATTTGGAGTTATTACGGTCTCAAGTCATTTATTGCATGGTAAATACGAAGTTGCGCATTACCGATCATGTTATTCTTGGCTCCTTGTCCAAGCTAACTCACTCATGCCACCAGGGCAATTGCAACTTCACTCTCTCTTAAAATTACTATGAATTGTTCTATTTTAAATTATTAGTTGTGTTCGAGTAAAAAAGAGTTTGTCGTGAACTGTTCATTAATGAGCTTACCTTTACCTAAATTGTTGTGTTGTATTTATGGGGCATTATCTGAGGGCATTTTGTTGTTAATAGCGTAAATTATAATTTGTTACATTGTGGGCCCCAATTTGTTGTTCGAGAGCTACTTATTTAATTGTAATTTCTATATTGTGATTCTAAACTCTTCCTTATTTATATTCCCTTTAGTCAACTCTGTGAGAGCTTTTAAGTCTGTTTATTTTCTTTGAATAAAGATTTTGTAATCGCAAGCTATAATTGTCTTTGGAACCAGACCTACCACTTCCATCCTTTTGAACCACACCTCACCTAATGAAATGAACATGATTTTAAAAATGTTTAACTTTTGTGTAACGGACCAACTGCTGGGGTGTCGGTCCCAAGAAGACTTCAACTTAAAATAACGTTTGCTAAGGAACCAAACTGTCAATGGGACGATAAACGCTAAACTTTAATCCTTCCTTATAATAAGGACAACACACACACACACACACACACACACACACACACACACACACACACATACACATCCAATCCCGAGGAAGAAATAGAGCCGCGCGGAATGCCCGCGTGGTCTAAGGCGTCATGCTGCGGACTGAGGGGGGGGGGGGCTGTGCGCACCAGAGGTTCCATTATGTGGCAAAAATTTTTGTGATTAGCGCATTGTTTATGGATGAGTATTATGTTATTTCTGGAGATCGTAAATCACTGTAGATCAGAAAGTATTGTTCATTAGGTAAATTTTTCTCGCTTTACTTGCCGCGACAATTCGGGATAAAATCTTGAGCTGATGTGGAGGCTAGTTCGCGCTTTTAGACCACGACACCTAGACAGCTGTGGACACAAGCGCCGAGGTGACTGGCGTGTTTCTTCCGCAAGACGTCTATATGGTTTTTCAAAGTCTCCCAATGAACAAACTACGGGCGTGTGAAATATCTGACAAACTATGTGATTGGAATGAAGAGTTTCTAGCTGACAGAACGCAGCACACAGTCACAACGAACAGAGGTGCTCCGAAATGAAAACTGTTGCCTGTGTGTCCCACGCGGTTGGAGACCTGCCTTTCACAACATATATAAATGACCTCGTAAATAATACCGTCGCGGATTTTGGAGGTTGATGCTGAAGTGTATTGAGAAGTCGTATTGCAGCGAAACACAGGAGGATCTGCATGGTGCACACACTTGTAACAAAGGATGGTGTGTGGATATGAAATTTAAACATGTTGTTGTTGTTGTTGTTGTCTTCAGTCCGGAGACTGATTTGATGCAGCTCTCCACCCTACTCTATCCTGAGCAAGCCTTTTCATCTCCTCATAAGAACGGCAACCCACATCCACTTTAATCTGCTTACTAAACGCGTCTCTTGGTCTCCCTCTGCGATTTTTACCCCACACACTTCCCTCCAATGCTAAATTTACGATTCCCTGATGTCTAGAATGTGTCCTACCAAGCGATCCCTTCTTTTAGTCAGGGTATGCCAAAAATTCTTTTTCTCCCCAATTCTGTTCAGTACCTCCTCATTAATTACGCGATCCACCCACCTAATCTTCAGCATTCTTCTGTAGCACCATATTTCAAAAGCCTCAATCCTCTTCCTGTTCGCACTGATTATCGTCCATGTCTCACTCCCATACAAGGCAACACTCCATACAAATACCTTCAGAAAGGACTTCCTTAGATTTCAATCAATATTCGATGTTAACAAATTTCTCTTTTTCAAGAACGCTTTTCTACCCATTGCCATTCTGCATTTTATATCCTCTGTACTGCGACCATCATTTGTTATTTTACTGCCCAAGTAACAAAACTCATCTACCTCTTTTATTGCTTCGTTTCCCAAACTAATTCCTTGAGCATCACCTGATTTTCTTACACTGCACTCCATTACCCTAGTTTTGCTCTTGTTAATGTTCATCTTATATGCACCTCTCGGCACACTGTCCATTCCGTTCAATTGCTCTTCCAGGTCCTTTGCTGTATCTGACAGAATTACTATGTCGTCGGCAAAACGCAATGTTTTTAATTCTTCCCCCTGAACTTTAATTCCTTCACCAAATTTCTCCTTGCTTTCCTTTATAGCTTGCTCAATATACAAATTGAACAACATTGGAGAAAGGCTACAACCCTGTCGTACTCCCTTCCCAACTGATGCTTCCCTTTCATGCCCTTCGAGTCTATGTACATATGTATTATAAATGATGACGTATGTCTGTGACACAAGTGATTTCCAAAGGGAATTCTTTTAAAAGAAAGCATTGCTTTGAAAAATGACGAAAAGTGAAACGCATGAGGCATAAATAAAGTTCTACGTATGGTCAAGACATTTATATTATATTCAATTGCATTCAAACGGCGATTACGTTTAGCCTGCGTCTAATGCAGACAGCAATGAATTACAGTTTCAGTGCTTCCATGCAACTTTTTTTCCATCTGCTTCTTTCGGTGCAGTACTTGCTGCTTCGGCATCTTGGATGTAAGTAGTTTCCTTTTCTCTTTCTATACGTTTATTACTGCTAAGACAGTCATTTAGGTTCGCCAATTCAGAAGGAAATCCACTGTTACATTTCATATCTTTCATTTCGCCGAGTTCATGTAAATTATATGCATGGTTATTATAATTAAAACTTCCAACTGTAAACATAATAGAACTGGCCAGAAAGACGAAAAATTGCAACGGAATATTATAGGAGAAGGGGGCAAAACGCACGGAAGAAGAAGAATATATAGTGTGAATACTGATCAACAAAATCAATAGATGGCGCTGTATATGTCATAATAGGCAAATGAAAACACCTTCATACGCACGGCCCATTGAGCTCGATTTTTAAGTCTCCATTTCAACCCAGACTAGACCTTTCAGCGATGTGAGAAGATGCGAGAAGCGACACTTGGTCGGATTTCACATTATACTGCAGGTCCCCTTTCCACGGTTTTATAAATGTAGTGTGTGATGGACATGCAATTTATCGAAATGGCGTCCAGTTTCAAGTGTTGCACCAGGCTACTGAGCTGGATGAAATTATTATTACTGACAGATGAACTATTACTGACATTATCTGACGTCATTTGCCATCAGACGTTGAATGATATACGGCGTCATGCCTAGGCTGGCAGGTAGCGTGTTTTCGCACAACGGAATGGACTACCTTGGACAGCCTACCAGCCTACCCACAATCCCGTACTTATCATATTACGAGAGTAATACCCAGGTTATCCATTTCTTGAACTCTGCAGGTGGTCGGATTCGGATATGTAACTGCACTGAAAGCAGACGTCTTTTAATCCGTATAGGTATCAGAACAATGATAATTGTTCAGTAATCAGTCCATCCCTCCTTGGTTTCTAAAATATCAGCATCCACTTCCACTTAAATTGAGCCACGCGGGAATAGCCGAGCTGTCTGAAGCGCCACGTAGCGGATTGTTCGACCTCTCGCGTCGGAGGTCCGAATCCTCTCTCGGGCGTGGATGTTTGTAATGTCTAGTTCATAAGTAGTTTGTAAGTTTAGGGACTGATCACATGAAGTTAAGCCCCATAAGCTTCAAAAACTTTTGAACATTTGAACTCACATTTTATTGCTTTCTGGCTCTTATAAGGTGCCTGAAATTCATTTCAGGATGGGAACGCGCAGGAAAGTAGTATACCTCAAGGGTGTTCCCTCATAGAAGTCCTAATGTGAGTACCCAGAAAATTCCAAGCAAAAGGGCTCTCAAGTTTTAAGCCCAGCACGTATGTCAGACTTGACAGTGACGCAGTGGAATATGTCGGGGGTAGCATGTTTGCTTTTCGTGCACAAGATCCACTTTGAAATCTGTCTTCAAGAAATTTCGTTTGTTATTTGTATTATTTACTTGACTCATCACTTACAAGAAAGAAGACGAGAAACATAAAACTTGTATCTGGATCACATCTCAATCATCAAACGAATCTGAGATCTTGTAATAGCGGGTGCCACCCACGCCCATGTTGAATGTAGACAGATGTCTGCCATTCAGTTTTGTCTGTTGTTGATGGTGCGGAAAAATGGAAATATGGTTCACGCAAAATAGGAGCTAAGCCCCAAGAGAATTTTAAGTTTAATATACCACTGTTGTAATATTTTAACACGAATTATTTATAATCTAACAGAAAAATTTGGTAGAAATTGACCTCGGGGATATGTTTGGATACAGCAGCAATGGAAGCACATGTGAAGCTTCTGTCAAGACTTATCTTAGAAGATTCGTTTACGAAACACAAACCTTACCTTCTATAGATGTGATGCTGTTGTTGTTGTGGTCTTCAGTCCGGAGACTGGTTTGATGCAGCTCTCCACAATACCCTATCCTGAGCAAACCTCTTCATCTCCACATAAGAACGGCAACGTACATCTGTCTGAATCTGCTTACAGTATCCATCTCTTGGTCTTCCTCTGCGGTTTTTACCCTACACACTTTCCTCCAACGCTAAATTCACAATTCCTTTTGTCTAACAATGTGTCCTACCAATCTATCCCTTCTTTTAGTCAAAGAATGCCAGAAATTTCTTTTCTCCCCAATTCTATTCAGTACCTCCTTATTAGTTACGCGATCCCCGTGCTAACCACATGATTGGTGGACGTCAGAATAACATTCCGTCAAACAGCCCGTATGTGAGATGGCTCAGCCGCTCCCTAGCAGTGCTACTTAATCCGATTGTCATAGTATCCACTGTAATGTTAAAATGTTTGTAAATGTATCGGACTCAGCTACTTGCTTATTTGCCCGTAGCTTACAAACTACTTAAACTAAGTTAAACTAAGAACAACACAAACACTCATGCCCGATGGGGGGGGCGGACCTCCGACAGCTAACGGCCGCGCGTACCGCCACATGCCGCCCCAGTAGGCACGGCTAGTCCGGCATGGCGCGTATCCAATGGCAGTAAAATATACGGACGACGCAGCATCAGTACTCCGACTTGTGAAACCAAGTAGAGCTGAACATATCCCCAGCATATCAACGGACGATTTACTACGCCTTAGTATCATACTCAGGCTTGAGAAAGTTACTTATTTAAACTAACCAAGTTACACTTAAAGTTATTCCCTCAAAGGTAACTTAGTTAAAGTTACAGTTACTATACATCGAAAGCAACTGTAAAAGTTACAAGTAACTTTATAATTTTTATTATAGTTACATATAAAAATTGTCATTGTAACTCATTTGTAAATCCGTAACAAACCTTAACAACGGAAACAAGCTTTAATGTCAATCAATGATTAAATGCATTAATACATACACAGTTAATAATAATAATGCATAATTAATGAATTATTAAATAAATTGTTCACAGCATCTTCTACATCACTGCATCTCAATTTCAATGTTCCTTCATTTTCAAGCATTCCATCTCATGAAAGTTACGTTTCATCTTGTTCGTTGTTCGCGTCTCTGTGAAAACTGCCGAATTTTTTGTGTACTATATATAAACAGCGTCTGTTACGCTGAAATGGCAGCAATGAGCAAACACTTCTAACAGTGTATTCGCATCAAGAGAGATACATTATGAAAGGTGAAGAGGGAGAATTAGTGATATGGGACGCTGGACAAAATAAGCAGAGGAAGAAGATGTAGTCGTCCGAGAAGGGCATAATACATACTATAGAAGATGTGACGGAAATGACACGCTGCCGCACGGGAGTGGCCGTGTGGTCTAAGCTCTAAGGCATGGTACGGATTGGGCGATTGGGCGATCGCTCCCGCCGGGGATCAAGTCTTCCGTCGAACGTGTGTGTGTGTGTGTGTGTGTGTGTGTTTGTGTTGTCCTTACTGTAAGTTAGTTTCAGTACTTTGTAAGTCTAGGGACTGATGACCATAGCAGTTCGGTTGCATATGTTTACAAATATTTAAATTTCACTGACAGGCTGTGCAAGCTCAATTTGGAAGACATTTCTCTTTTTTGTAACTTCACCAAGATGTTGCCGTCGAATTTTGAAATTATAATGAATATTACAAGGCCAGTTGTTTGAAAGAAAGGTACAAAGTTCAGAAAAACAGCTCCTGTCAAGATAAGACTCCTTGTTTCTCAGCAACAGGAAGTACCAATGAAACCCTTGCATATTTATCCCTCACTAAAAAGCCGGCTATGTCATTATTGTCCCCGCAATTTGTAGACCTTTGGGTGATTAGGATTGAGGAAATCCTCTTGGATGTAGAACATGTCAGAACAAAATACACAATATATACTTACAAAAAGAGAGAATATATGTGTTAATGTACCTTCCACAGATCCCAAATTTAATTGCTCTTGTGGATGTGAAATTGGTCAGGAAAAACAACTATCTTAAGAATATTTACATTTTACAGGACATAAAACTTTAGCATTTTTTTACAACACTGATTTACAATGATAACATTACTGCACAAAACTTGTAGTGAAGTCAGACTGAACACACTATTCATATTTGTGAATATTTTATACGATAACTTACATCAATCACTTCTGGTAAGAAATTCGTCAGTGGAGTATAAGGTGTTGGCCACCAAAAAATCCTTTAGACACTTTTCAAACTGTTTTTTATTGTGAGTTAAATTTTTATGGCTGCTGGTATGTTACTGAAAATGTGTACTGCTGAATATTTGACACCTTTCTGAGCCAAAGTAAGTGACTTTAAATCGTTATGCAAGTTATTCTTGTTTCTAGTATTGATCCCATGGACTGAGCTATTGTTTTGAAACAAAAGATATACTTTTAACGACAAATTTTATCAGAGAATAAATGTATTGGGAAGCAATAGTAAATATCTCCAGTTCCTTAAATAGCCCTCTACACGATTTTTTTGAGTTGACACCACAAATAATCCGTAACGCACGTTTTTGTGCTCTGAAAACTTTTGATTGCCCTGATGAAATAAAATGTTCAAATGTTTGTAGAGTCTATGGGACTTAACTACATGGTCATCAGTCCCTAAACTTACAGACTACTTATGAACTAGCTACAACTAATGACGGCCCAAATATCCATGCCCGAGGGGGGATTTGAACCCCCGACCGTAGTGGCCGTGCAGACCGTGACTGAAGCGGCGCAGTCCCTTCGGCCACCGCGGCCGGCCCTGATGAAATACCCTAGAAAATAATCCCGTATGACATTGTGGAGTGAAAGTATGCATAATATGCTAGCATTTTTATTTTTATATCTCCTATGTCTGACAACTTTCGCATAGCAAACAGAGACTTGTTTAGGCGCTTCAGCAGTTCTGTGGTATGCCCCTCTCAGTTAAATTTATTATCCAGCTGTAATCCTAAGAATTTGACACTTTCAGCTTCTTCTATTTCCTTGTTGTCATACTCTAGGCATATAACCTTTTACAAGTCCTAAACTGCATACAGTGTGTTTTTCAAGGTTTAGCGACAGAGAATTGGCTAAGAACCATTTATTAATGTCCATGAAAATTTCATTAGCCGATCAATCTAAGATTTTTTTTGATTTACTATTTATTTACTATTTATTGCAATATTTGTGTCATTTTTGTCATTTGCAAATAAAACAAACTTGTCATCCGATAATGTTGATGATGAAAGGTCATTGATATATACAAGAAAAAGCAGGGGGCCTAAGATTAGTTCCCAATTTGATGAGTCCTGATAGTTCAGTTCAGTTCAGTACACCTCTCTTTCATATTGACCCTTTGTTTTCTACGAGAGATATACAATTTGAACCATTCTGCAGCACTTGCTCAAAAGCAATTGCTCAAAAGTATATTGTGATTTACACAGACAAATGCCTTTGCCATGTCACAAAATATACCAGTGGAATGTAATTTATTGTCTAATGAGTTAAGTACATTCTAACTGTAAGTGTAGATAGCCTTCTCAATATCAGAACCCTTTAGAACCCGAATTGTGATATGGATAATAGTTTATTAGTGGTAAGGTGTTTAAGAAGACGGCTTTTCTAAAAATTTTTGAGAATGCAGGCAAAAGTGAAATTGGGCGGAAATTTGATGGTATTTCT
This sequence comes from Locusta migratoria, assembly GCA_026315105.1. NCBI lineage: Eukaryota > Metazoa > Arthropoda > Insecta > Orthoptera > Acrididae > Locusta > Locusta migratoria. The sequence continues at coordinate 484,161,871 of CM048745.1, forward strand.
TTATCTCATCTCAAATGTAATGGCTTAACTAGCATATTTCAATCATCAGGAAATGTTCCACTGATAAAAGACTGGTTACACAAGTAAGCTCAAAATCAAACTTTTTAATTCAAATTTCTTGATATATTATCATAGCCACTGGATTTTTTTATTTTAAGGATTTTATGGTGGACAATACTTCCAGTGGTGTTGTGAGTGTCATATATTACGCAGTTATTTGTAGTCACATGTGTGAGATATTCCATTGCAGCAGTTACTGACCCTGATAATCCTATACTTTCGGTAATAGTTAAGAAATGCTCGTTGAAAATTGCAGCAACAGTGCACACATCTGTTACCTGTGTGTCATCTACTCTTAATGCTATGTGCTCCTGTTTGTATCCGGTTCTACCAGTGTCCTCCTTTACTATATCCCATATTGTCTTTATTTTGTTTCTGATAGGACTATCCTATTCTGATAATGCTTTTGCTATCATGTCAGTATTACCGGTTGCAATATCTCGCCGTATGTTTTGTAATTATCTAAAGCCTTTACATCTGAACTGTTTCTAATTAATAGGTATAGTTTCCTTTTTGTCTTACAGGAGACCTTTACTCCTTCAGTAATCCATATTTTCTTTGTAGACTTTGGTCTAATCTGTGTTAGTTTTGGAGGAATGCACTTTTCATATAAGTTGAGGACACTATTTATGGAAGTGTTGTATTTCTCATTCCACTATCTTCCTATCCTTAGTACATAGCCTGCAAAACCACTGTTGAGCCTCGCTCAGTTGCCCAATTCCCGCGCCGCTACAGTCACCCCAATGAAAAAAATTACTGCACCCATCACACCGTACAATTCTACTGCAAATCTGACTCTTTGCACTCACGGTAAAAGTATTATTTTATTGACAAGTAGTCAAATTACCTTTAAAAAAAAGAAAAAAAAAAGAAAAAAGAAAACGTGTACGCGAAATTTAGGCCTACTCGCGACTGGATATAAACAAAGGTAATAAGCGCAAAGTCTGTAAAACAAACTAAATTTTTACAAATAAAACAGTGCGGGGATACGCTGTATTTAATATGATAGGAGGATAAAACAAGAGCAATTACGGAGATTCTTTACAATTACTGTGCAAATTGCATAACTGCAACTGCGGAGAAAGGAGGCCAAAAATACAAAGAAGATCAGTTTCGATATAGCAGGAATAGAAGCACACGTGAGGATTCTTAGGAGATTCGTTTACGAAACACAAATCTTAGCTCCTGTAGATGTGGAAATATAACATTGCTTAGTGGAATATACAGTTTGAAATTCTGAAGGTAGCACGGGTTAATGCAATGAAATTGCAGTGATGTATAACGTGTACCGAAAGCGAGGAACAATTATGTCGATGGGTATGAAAGGAAAGCAGTGGTTGAGAAAGAAGTAAGACAGGACTGTTCCCATTCCCAAATGTTATTAAACCTGTGCACTGAGCAAGCTTTGATAAATTTGGAATGGGTACTAACCATCAGAGACACGAATAAAATTTTTGCAGTTTCCCGATGACACTGCAATTCTGATGGAGACAGAAGGGCAGCAATTGAAAGGAATGGAAAAAGCTCTGAAAGGAGTGTATATTATGAACACTGACAAGAGGAAAACAAGGGTAGTGGGATGTAGTCAAATTAAATCACGAGTTCTTAAGGGACATCGATTAGGAAAGGAGACAATAATGGTGGAATATGAGCTTTTCATTTGGGCAGCAGAATTTTTGATGGCTGAAGCAACAGATGAAAGGCAAAAGAAAGGCATATCAGAGGAAGAGAAGTTTTTTAATATCGAATACTATTTCGCCAGGACGTTATTTCTTGAAGCAATTGTCTGGAGTGCAGGCTTGTTTGGGAGTGATACATGGATTATAAACATTCAGTTTTTGACAAAATAGCTGTAAACATTCAGACAAGAAGAGTGTAGAAGCATCTGAAATGTGGCGCTACAGAAGAATGCTGTTTATTACTCTGCAAAGACCACGTAACTAATGGAGCGGTACGGAACAGAATTGGGGAGAAGGGGAGAAAATAAATTTCTGGCATATATGGTCTAAATCAAGGGATCTAGTGCTCAGTGTGTACACTGTAGGAAAATTTTAAGTAGTAAGAAATGTCGTGATATATAATCAATTTCTGTTATGTTATTGAATACTTTCACATAATTTTTTTTAGATATAATGTTGCATAAATAGCAGATAGCAGTAAATTCCAATTCTATTACTTCTCAATCTGCTGACCTAGAGCTCAAGTTACTGATATTGCTGCGTACATTCATAGCTTTGTGTGGTTACGAAAATGTGTACAGAAATTTTTGTTTTTCATTGAATGTCCCTTTGTTGGAAATTTTTTGCATATAAATTTATGTATGCTGTAGGTGCTGTTATTTGTCTAAATCTCTCTCCGACATCTTGAGCTACTCTTGTGAAACATACTGTGTATAGCAATTAGTAATTACAGCTGTTATCGATCTTTTACAATAATAAATTTTTATGAACATATATTTAACCTTTGACGAATTGTAAATTGCATGATACACAATAGATAAGACGCCATTCTAAAAAAAATATATATATATATACCTGTTGTTAATCGATTTATACAGATCGTTAGGTATTAGTAGAAACAACAAGTTCACTTTCAGTAGCGCACTCTAGCGGTCTTCATAGATAACTTGCTGAATTGCGATGCCACTAATCAGTTATATGGCAATGTACGCTATAGTTGGTCTTCATGTACGTCTTTTTTACTGTTTATGTCTGACTAATCATCACCACAATATTTCATATTTGACTATGCACCAGCATATTTTCAAAATAACATGTGGAGCGCTTTAATAATTGTAACAAGTATGTAACAGGCACCATAAATTTGAGATTATCCTTTTATTAGATCTAACTGCTCTAACTGTTGTTGTTGTTGTGGTCTTCAGTCCAGTGACTGGTTTGATGCAGCTCTCCACCCTATTCTATCCTGAGCAAGCCTCTTCATCTCCTCATAAGAACGGCAACACCCATCCATTTGTATCCGCTTACTGTATTCGTCTCTTTGTCTCCCTCTGCGATTTTTACCTCACACACTTCTATACAGTGCTAAATTAACGTACCCTATATTTATTTATTTATTTTTAGACAGTGCTATTAGGGACGGTGTAGAAATAAAAAGACCACAGGTGGTGATGTGGCTTTTCATTTACTGACGCGTTTCGAAATAATCATCGTCAGAATCTAAGCCTGGGGTATAATTTCACACTAATCGTATAACGTCATGGCCCTGCTGAACTATAGTTATGAAACTTTACTCAAGGCTTACGTCATTAAATTGGCTGTAATAACATACATGATGACTTAGACACATTTTTAGATGGTGTGAAGAATGACAGCTGGCTCTAAATGTAGAAAAATGTACGATGATGCACGTGAGTAGGAAAAACAGTCCTATAATGTTCGAATACAGCATTAGTAGTGAGCTTCTTGATGCAGTCGCGTCGTTCAAATATCTCGGCGTAACATGTAAGAACAGTTGTGAGTAAGGCGGACAGACGAATTCGGTTTACTGGGAGAATTTTCAGAAGATGTACCTGCACAGGAAACCGCGTATATTACGCATGTACGACAACGTCTTGAGTATTGCTCAAGTGTTTGTGACCCGCAGCAGATCAGTTCAAAGGAGGACATAGAAGCGGTTCAGAGGCGAGGAGCTAGGTTCGTTACTGGTAGTCTCTACCAACGCGCGAGTGTCACGGATATGCTCCGAGAACTCAAATGGGGGCCGCGGTGGAGAAGCCGAGCTGTCTAAAGCGTCTCGCTGCGGAGCGCGCAGTTGCTCGCCGTGGAGGTTCGAGTCCTCCCTGTGGCATGGGTGTGTGTGTTTGTCCTTAGGTTAGTTTACCTAGGTTTAAGTAGTTTGTAAACTACGGACTGATGATCACCCAGTTTGGTCCGATAGATCTACAAACAAACTCAAATGGGGATCGCTGGAGGAAAGACGACGTTCGTTTCGAGAAATTCTGTTGAGGAAATTTACAGGACCGTAATTTGAAGCTGAATGTAGAATGATCTTCCTTCCTCCTACTTACATTTCCTGTAATGATCCCAAAGACAAGATAAGAGAAATTAGGGCTCGTACGGAGGCATATAGACATTTTCCCTCTTGTTCTGCTTGGGAGTTGAATAGGAAAGTAAATGCCTAGTAGTGGTACATTTTACCCTCCGCCACGCACCTTACGGTGGATTGCGTAGTATGTATGTCGATGTAGATCTCCGTCCTACTCCATCCCGAGTAAGCCTATACATGTCCTCAGAAAAACTGCAACCTACATCCTTTTGAATCTGTTTACTGTATCTTCCTCTTACTGTCCGTTTGCGAATTTTACCCTACACGCTTCCCTCCAGTGTTAAATTGTACTAATTCTGTATTTATTTCATGTAATCATACATTTTGTACATTTTCCCTAGAGACCAGAGATGACAGTGTTGAGTGTGGAAACCGGTCGTCTTGCATTAAAACAATTGCGATCTCGGCATTTCTCTTCAAATTACCGTTGGGAAGACATATTCTGAGAATTCCAGGAAAGCTAAATTCTAGGGGGGGGGGGGCGAGGGAGGGACGAAGACGAATTCAGTAAACAGCTTCAAATCATCATCATCATCATCATTAGAGACTGATTATGCCTTTCAGCGTTCAGTCTGGAGCAAAGTACACCTAATAAAATTCCCTATTCAATGCTAACATTGATGCCTCGTCTGATGTTATGCCTTTTACTTCAAAATCATTCTGCACCGAATCTAAGTACTTTCTTCTTGGTCTACCTCGACTCCTCTTACCCTCTGCTGCCAAGCTCATGAGTCTCTCAGGTAACGTTGCTTCTCCCATGCGTGTAACATGACCCCACCATCTCAGTCTGTTCGCTCTAACTGCTTCATCTATGGTGTTCATTCCCAGTTTTTCTTTGATTTTCTCATTACGGACACCCTCCTGCCATTGTTCCCATCCATTAGTACCTGCAATCATTCTGGCTACTTTCATATCTGTAACCTCTACCTTATGATAAGGTAACCTGTATCCACCCAACTTTCGCTCCCATACAACAACGTTGATCGAAAGATAGAGCGGTGCACTGCTAACTTAATCTTGGTACTTACTTCCTTCTTGCAGAAAAGAGTAGACCTTAGCTGAGCTTTGCTGCACCTCGATTCCAGTTCTTTCGCTATGTTGCCATCCTGTGAGAAAATACATCCCAGGTACTTGAAACTGTCTACCTGTTCCAACTTTGTTCCTCCTATCTGACACTGGATCTCTTTGAATCTCTTTCCCACAGACATTACTTTCGTTTTGGAGATGCTGATCTTCATATCATAATCCTTGCACCTCTGATCGAGCTCTGAAATATTAGCTTGCAACCTCTGAATCGAATCTGCCATTACAACTAAGTCATCCACATATGCGAGACTGCTTATTTTGTTTTGACCTATTTTAATGTGTTTAAATTAAATGTTTGTAGAACTTATAGGACTTAGCTAGGGGGTCATCAGTCCCTAAACTTACAAACTACTTATTATCTAACTAAGACTAAGGACGACACAAATATCCATGCCGGAGGGGGGATTCGAATCCCCGACCGTAGTGGCCGTGCAGACCGTGACTGAAGCGCCTCAGTCCCCTCGGCCACCGTGGCCGGCCCTATTTTAATCCCAGTCTACTGTCTTCAAGACATGGTCCATGAATAGTATGAACAACAGTGGTAACAGGTTACAGCCTTGTCTTACCCCTGAAACTACCCTGAAACATGAGCTTAATTTGTCATCTACTCTAACTGCTGCCTGACAGCTTCAAAGGATGAAATTATTCACAGATGAAAAGCAAGAGACGAACTCAGTTATTCGGAAGGATGGTGGATCAAATCCACCTCCTGCCATCCAGATCTAGGTATTCCGTGATTTCCCTAAATCACTCCAGGCAAATGCCGGGATGGTTCCTTTCAAAGGGCACGGCCGATTTCCTTCCCTCATACTTACAAAAAATCCGAGCGCTAGCTCCGTCTCTAATGACCACGCTGTCGACGGGACGTTAAACCCTAAGATTCCTTCCTTCCTACGAACTCAGTAAACGGGTTAAAAGGGGGTGTTTTGTAGTTCCTATTAGGAGATGACGAGGTTTGCACAAGATACGAAAGCATAAAAAGCTTCATCAGGCCAGTCGTTAACCTGAAGACCATAACGTCAACGAGTCTGAACGGTGGCGATGTTCTCCTCATCTCTTTTCAACGGCCTTCGCGTTTGGCGCCTCAATAGTTACCGAAGTACAAATAAATCAGAGGATGTTAGCAGGCCTCTGAGACGAGACCTCCCTCCCCCCCAGACGGCACCTGGCGTGCGCCATTAACATATTAAACACTCCGCTTTTTCTCGCAGTTGCCTTCGGCTGTGACCCGGGCGGCAACTTCCCAACTTCCACAGGGAGTCCCGGAAATTACCGGCGGGCAGAAATTCTCGCCCTAAAAGTTATCTATAGAAAAGGGGGTGTTTCTTTTCATCAACGAATGTGTCACTATTGTTTGTATGACATACTATTCTGTTAAGTGAAAGCTGTTCATAAAATAATTTATAATCAGTAATTGGTATTGTTCATCTGCACTTGTATAATAACACACTAATCTGACTGGACAATTATCAAAATGAATAAAGATGACTTTGAGCAACAACAAAATGAAACAAATCCTGATAGTGTAACTATGATAATAGAATATGCAACTTGACCTCTGTATCATTACATAGGACTTTGAACAGTACGATACAAGTGTGGTGCTGAAGAGACAGAATGACAAATCAGAATATGACACTTCCTCTTGAAATATTTGTTTCAAGGGTTAACACTGTATGTCTTTCTGGCCTACCTGTGCGCAAGGAAACACCATAACAAGCTTCAGTGGCGTAACTATGGGGGGGGGGATGAGGGGAATAGAACCCCCGCCCCAGAACCCGAAAAAAAAGAGAAAAGAAATCGTATAACAGCAATACAGTAAAGATAAAGATTGAAAACTTGGGGTGTTTTACCATAATATTTCATTGGATGGGAGTGAATTAGTTTCTTCAACGGGAGTGGTAGATGGTTGTCTGGAAACTGACTAAAATTTTGCTCGTCAAGCAGACCTATCACTCCCCCCCCCCCCCCGAAAGCCAAGTCCTAGTTACACCACTGAAAAGCTTCATCTGACGAGTCGTTGGCCTGAAGACCATAACATCAACGAGTCTGAACGGTTGCGATGTGCTGCTCATCTCTTTTCAACGGCCTTCGCGTTTGGCGCCTGAATAGTTACCGAAGTACAAATAAATCAGACGATGTTAGCAGGCCTCTGGGATGAGACCTCCCTCCCCCTGGACGGCACCTGGCGCGCCGCCAGCCATTAACATATTAAACACACCGCTTTTTCTCGCAGTTGGCGTCGGCTGTGACCGGGGCGGCATTCGGGGGTCCCCTGCAGCTGTCAGCAACTTCCGCGGGGAGTCCCGGAAATTACCGGCGGGCAGAAAGTCCCGACGTAAAAGTTATCCATAGAAAAGGGGGTGTTTCTTTTCATCAACGAACGTGTCACTATTGTTTGTATGACATACTATTCTGTTAAGTTAAAGCTGTTCATAAAATAATTTATAATCAGTAATTGGTATTGTTCATCTGCACTTGTATAATAACACACTAATCTGACTGGACAATTATCAAAATGAATAAAGATGACTTTGAGCAACAAAAAAATGAAACAAATCCTGATAGTGTAACTATGTTAATAGAATATGCAACTTGACCTCTGTATAATTACATAGGACTTTGAACAGTACGATACAAGTGTGGTGCTGAAGAGACAGAATGACAAATCAGAATATGACACTTCCTCTTGAAATATTTGTTTCAAGGGTTAACACTGTATGTCTTTCTGGCCTACCTGTGCGCAAGGAAACAGCATAAAAAGCTTCAGTGTCGTAACTATGGGGGGGATGAGGGAATAGAACCCCCCCCCCAGAACCTGAAAGAAAATAAAGGTAAAGATTGAAAACTTGGGGTGTTTTTCCATTATCTTTCATTGGATGGGACTGAATTATTTTCTTCAGTGGGAGTGGTAGATGGTAGTCTGTCTGGAAACTGACTAAAATGTTTGCTCGTCAAGCTGATCTATTCCCCCCCCCCCCCCCAAAAGCCAAGTACTAGCTACGCCACTGAAAAGCTTCATCAGACGAGTCGTTGGCCTGAAGACCATAACGTCAACGAGTCTGAACGGTGGCGATGTTCTCCTCATCTCTTTTCAACGGCCTTCGCGTTTGGCGCCTGAATAGTTACCGAAGTACAAATAAATCAGAGGATGTTAGCAGGCCTCTGAGACGAGACCTCCCTCCCCCTGGACGGCACCTGGCGCTCCGCCAGCCATTAACATATTAAACACACCGCTTTTTCTCGCAGTTGGCGTCGGCTGTGACCGGGGCGGCATTCGGGCGTCCCCTGCAGCTGTCAGCAACTTCCGCGGGGAGTCTCCGAAATTACCGGCGGGCAGAAATTCCCGCCGTATCTGACGCAGAAAATCTCGGGAGGCTGGCCGCCGTATCTGCATTCAAATGCCGCGGCGGCTAAAGAGGGCCGTCTCCGGGAGAGCTTAATGTCTCTCCCTGCCTCCCTCCCAACCTCGCCCTATCTTACTCTCGCTTTCCATGTCTTTGCAGACTGCTGATGACGTCGCCAGAGATACGGGGCCGAAATTCTGAAATATAGCGGACGCAGGTGTCGCTTACGCTTCGTCGTGTTCCAAACCGAGACGTTTCGCGACTTATAAATGGACAACGAAAGTCGGTAAAAGTTGAAAAGAAGACGTAAGGAAGTAAATTTCTTTTCCCTTTAAACGTGATACCCTATTTGGTCATTAATAGCGAGTAGAGTATGTGAGGTGCGATAGATCTTTTTTTTTTTTTTTCCTTTATTCTAATTTTTTAAGCCAACTGTGTGAACAGTTGGCAGGCTGGCAGCAGCTGCGGTGGCTGCTCTTCAGCCATGCGACATACATATTATGACAGAATGGTAAAAACAAAATATAAAATTGTGGAATTTAAAAAAAAAATTGACACACTGAGTTTTTAGAGGACTAAAACATAAATGGGCAATGAGACAAAGATATATCGGAGAATGAGAAACAGACAAGCAGTAAGAAAACACACATAGTCAGTAAAAACAGCGGGCCACGGCGACTATTTAAAAGCACATTGCAGGAAACACAGGGACAGACATGAAGACAGTTGACGGAGCACAGAATAAAACTCGGGGACGTCGATCGTGGAGGCACTGATTAAAAACACACGACACTGGCAATGTACACGTTGTTAAAAAGTCGAGACGCCCCCATGGGGGGTTGGGAGGGGGATGGAGGGGGGAGGGGGACAGGGAAGGGGGAAGCGCGGGGGAGGGGGGAGGGGAAGGGTCCGGAAATTGCGTATGTAGGTGGAGGCCGGGAGGGATGGTTTGGCGGAGGCGTGGCAGAGGCCCAGGATTGGTGAGAATAGGGTTTTGGGACTCGATTTTGTGGGTTGTGTAAAGGACTCGGAGATGTTCGAGGTGTTGTAGGAGAGGAGGGAAGGGGATGAGGTCATAGAGGATCCACGTGGGGGAAGGGAGTCTGATACGGAATGCGAGGCGGATGGCGTGGCTTTCCAGGATCTGGTGGGATTTGTAGAAAGTAGGAGGGGCTGATATCCAGACGGGGTGGAAGGAAGAAAGGACGGGGCGCTTGATGGATTTATAGATGTGAAGGACAGTGGAAGGGTTGAGGCCCCATGTCCGGCCGGTAAGGAGTTTAAGGCGGGACAGAGCTTTCTCACGGAGGGATTTGAGGTATGGGGTCCAGGACAGTTGGCGGTCAAGGGTGAGGCCAAGGTATTTTAGGGTAGGGGTGTGACGGATTGGGCTGTTGTGGAAGGTAAGATAGAAATCATGGAGACGGAAGGAGCAGGTAGTACGACCTATGACGATTGCCTGGGATTTTTCTGGATTTACGGATAGGAGCCACCAGTTGCACCATGAGGCAAACTCGGTGAGGTGGTACTGGAGCAAAACCTGGGAACAGGCAAGGGAGGGGGCGAGGGCCAGGAAGGCGGTGTCGTCAGCATATTGGAGGAGATAGACGGGAGGTTTGGGTTGAGGCATGTCGGTAGAGTACAGGATATAGAGGGGAGAGAGGACTGAGCTCTGGGGCACCCCAGCGGAGGGGTAGAACATACAGGAGTCGGAGTTGCAGACAGTGACATAGGAGGGGCAGCGGGTAAGGAAGGAAGCGATGAGGCAGACGTAATTAATGGGAAGGGCGTAGAACTGAATCTTGAGGAGGAGACCGGAATGCCATACACGGTCGTAGGCTTTTTGGATGTTCAGGGATACAAAAAATCCGGAGTGACGGGAATTGAGTTGGATGGAGAGGAGATGAGTCAGGTGAAGGAGCTGGTCGTCGGCAGAGAAGGAGGGTCGGAAGCCACATTGGGAGAGGGGGAGAAACTGGTGGCGGTGGAGGTGCTGATGGATTCGATGGGAAAGGATGGTTTCCAGGACCTTGCTGAACACGGAGGTAAGACTGATGGGACAGTAGGATGAGGTCTGGGATGGGGCTTGTCGGGTTTGAGGAACATGAGAATACACAGGTCGGGGTAGAAGCCAGGGAAAAGGATGACGTTGTAGAGATTGGCAAGGACTTCATGAAATGAGAGGGGGCTTGCACGGAGGTGGCAGTAGGTCAGCCGGTTGTGACCGGGGGCAGTGTTTCGAGTGTCGATTATGTCACGGGCAGTAATAGGGGTGTTCAATTCTGAGGGAAGAATGTGGTCCAAGTACTGGAGGCCAGGGGCGAGCGGAGGAGAGGAGGTATCAGTGCGCTCATGGAAGTCTGGGAAGAGAGAGTAGTCAAAGAGGGGATCATCAGGAATGGAAAAGATGTCGGAAAGGTAGGAGGCAAAATGTTCTGCCTTACTGGCGTTGTCAGGAAAAGGAGGAGTGGGGGGAGGAGTGACTGCCAGTAAGGCAGCGGAAGGCACGCCAGTACTTGGAGGAGTAGACAGGGAGGAGAGAATTAAGGTGGGTGCATGTCTGATGCCAGTCCCAGCGTTTCTTCGTGGAAAGAGGTTTCTGATGTGTCTTTGGAGTTTCTTGTGGCATTGGGGAGTATCCCGGTCACGGGTCCGAAGAAAGGAGCAGTACAGACGGACGGATTCGTGGAGGAAGGAAGGGTAGGATGGTGAGGGTAGATCGCCCGGGTGAGGATGTGGGCATGGACCGTGTCAGCAATGGTCTGCTGGAGGAAGGAGGAGGGATGGTCACTATCGGCGGGAGCATGGAGGGGGAGTGAGTGGCTTGCGACCGAGGTGTCTATGGAGCGAAGGTAGGCATCCCAGTCGGCACGGGAATAATCGTGGATAAGTTTGGGAGGGGGCATAGGACGAGGAGCGCAGGCAGGGCGGGGGTGGTGGTCAAAGGTAAGTAGGAGACGGGTGTGGTCACTTCCTATTAGGTCTACGACGTCCGCCGTGATGTGCCCCAGGAGGTTAGGAGATGCGAGAACGACATTGGGTGTGGTGTTGCTTTTGGGGCGGGTTGGTCGGGGAAGGGGAAGGATGTCGCCCCAGAGCAAGGTGGTGACGAACTGACACCACCGCTGGAGTTCAGCGGGGTGACAGGAATGTTGGCAAGGGTGACAGTGAGGGAGGGAAGAAAGAGACTGAGGATCAGGTGTTCAGTGGAGTCATTGAGGAGAGGGTGGAGCCGGACGGGGTGGTGATGGAGATGGCCGATCGCTACTCCGCCTTGGGCCAGGGGTGGAGGTTCATCGGTGTGGTGGAGAAGGTAAGAATTAGTGTTGATGGGTCGGTGGGGTTGCAGGAAGGTCTCGTTGAGTAGGAAGGCGTCCACGTGGTGTTGGGAAAGAGTGTGGAGGAAGAGGTTCTTATTGGCTGGGAGTGAGCGGATGTTGTGGTAGAGGAGGGTATAGGATGGGCCTGCCATGATGGGGTAGAAGAGGGAGGGTCAGGGAGGGGAGAGGAGGGTTGGAGAGGAAGTGGGACTGGGGGGGATATTAGACTTGGGTCTCTAGGCGGAAAAAGGGGAAGTGGGAGTGGGCACGGGAAAAGGTGGCAAAGGTGCAATCTGGTGGAGGGTGTGGGGACGTTGGAAGGGGTGGATGTTGGTGAGGACGGTGGTGACAAACCGGATAATGTCTTTGGCGGTGGGGGAGGGACCAAGGATTGATTGGGGTGCATTGAAGGGACTATGGGGCAGATGGTGGACGATGGCGGCGGCGGTGGCGGCGGAGGCGGCGGCGGTGGCGGCAGGACGTCCTAATATGCTGCAAAGCCCTACAATCGAGAAAAGGAACGATTAGATGTCGCCTTTTGTCGATCGCCTAGCGATCTAACGATCCTAGGCCGGTGATGATGTGGTGCGATAGATCACATTTCTCTCGTATATAACTATGCACCTCCCCACCATCTTCAATCACATTTTTCCTCAGTCACCGTTATGTGCCCCTCTCGACGAACAGTATGTTGCGTATTATACAGGGTGTCCAGAAAAGGGCTCCCTGATTTCAAAATTAAATATCTCGAAAACAGATAGAGGAATGCAAAAACGGTATGTTTATTGTGAAAGCTGTACGAAGTTTATACAGCAGTTTGAAATAATAATTACAGCTGCTAACAGATGGCGCTGTTCACAGTACAGCTCATAACAGCATACATAAGTGAAATACTCGCATGAAAACACTCTTTGCAAACAATCACATCACAATGTTTTCAAAATGTTCACCATTGGCACTATAGAAGTGGCGCAAACGAAGAATGAAATTCGCCATAACATTTCGTAGTGTCTGAACCGAAATGGATTCACATGCCACAGAGATCGCCGATTCAAGCTCGTCCAGCGTGGCGGGATGCTTCCGGTAGACCATGTCTTTCACTGTGCCCCATAAAAAAATATTGTAAACGCGACATAAAGTCATGTTCCATCTGTTTACGTGTGCACATGGCACGGAAGAGATGCTAATCTGATGATGGTAATTCCGTAACGCGTCATTTTTGAGGGCACGCTGTACATGAGGTGTGACCAATAATAAAGAATTTGTGACCTAACCAGCTTCACAGCAATACTACCTAATCACCCACAAAAAAAAGTCACAGGGTGTCAAATCCGGCGAAAATGGAGGCCAATCAATGCCTGCACTAATAAATTTGGGATATTCCAAAGCAATGACTCGATTCCCGAAGCGAAACACTTGTTCGGTCCGATGTGATCGGGCTCCATCTTGCATAAACCATTCAGTACCTGGTTGATCCTATAACGCTTGCTGTGTGGCGACAAATTGTTCCAAAATTGCAACGTAACGTCCACCAGTGACCGTTTCTCGAATGAGAAAAGGGCCAATAATGCCTCTGCTGCATACTGCAGCCCACTCAGTAACTTTAGGAGAATACAGGGGTTTCGCTTCACGCCAATATGGTTTTTCGGAACCCCAAAATCGCCAGTTCTCCATTCAGGTGGAAGTGTGCTTCATCTGTAAACCAGAAGCAGCCAACATCAAATCCTTCACTATCAATCATTGTGGGCATCTGATTAGCAAAGGCAACCCTTTGTTGCACAGCTCGTACGGGTATGGCCCGGTGCGTTTGAATTTTGAATGGAAACATCTGTAGGCTCTTTCTCAGTATTTTCTGCGCGCTGGAACGCTTCAAACCCGTCTCAGATGCAATTCTACGGACGGATGACATTGGATTTCGCTGAATAATTCCAGAAACTATGGCGATATTTTCAGGCGTAACTGCGGTTTGCGTGCGGCCAACATGCCCCACTAGATCATCAGTTACGCTGCCTGTTCGTTGAAATTTAGCGAAGAACGTACGAATGGTTTTCGCATCGGGTCGTTTTGGAACATTAAATCGTGCTTGTAAACTTCACCTTGTTGCCGTAGGAACCTCTTCTAACCTGTGGTACTCTAGCACCAGAAAAACGCGTTGTTCAATGGGGTACATGGTTTTAATCTCTTCCTCCGGTACGCTAACCTCCTTTCACGTTTCAATAGTGGAACTGATCGCTCTGGGCTTCGGATCACTATTTATACTAGGAATTTCGTGTGGCGATTACAGCGCCATCTGTTCGCAGTTTTTTCAACTATTATTTCAAATTGCTGTATAAACTTCTTACAGGTTTTACAATAAACATACCGTTTACTGTATTCCTCTATCGATCTTTGTTTTCGAGTTATTTAATTTTGAAATCAGGGAGTCCTTTTCTGTACACCCTGTATCAGGATGTAGATTTTAACTCTAGCCACATATTGTTGAGGCTCGTTTCAGATTAAATGGAAAAGAAAGAGGAACCACACATCTGTAATCATTGCATAATTGCGTGAACAGAAAAATTGAAGTACTGATACTTTAAAATATAAATTTATAGAAGAACGCCAAGGAAATTGATTTAATTCGAAAGGTGCCTTGCCACAGATGTCCATAAAACAAAAATCATGTGTCAAGAGTGGTTAAAGTAAGTAGAAGTTTCAATATGTAAAGTGGTATAAGACGACTAACCGCCGTCAAGGTTAGATATCCACCGCGAGAACCATCTACAATGTCGACTATATTATCAGCTGTGGAAGTCAAAATATTACAATAGACATTATTTCTTAAACATACACAAATATATATCAATACGAAAACTGACATATTTCATTATTAATTATACAAGAGGCTAATGAAACTTTTATAATTATAGAGCGGCTTTGCAATACACGGGAACTAAAATTAATATATGTCAACATAGCCGTTAAGATTTGTTAATGGAAATACATACTCTGATCACTTTTCAAAACACTAAGGAGATCAGCTGAGATATCTAAGTTCTGAAGTATTGTTATCGGCGGAATGAACTAAAATAGTTTGACGTCTTCCTCTCGGTTCTGCGGAGTGGAGGCAACAACATTACGCCAACCGAGATAGTGTTAATGTGGTGCAGAGGGGACAGCTGATGTTTTTCCTCTAGCAAATGAATTACACAAGTATTTTGGTAAAGATAGTGTACAGAGCAGGTAATGAAATGCAGAAAAAAACGTAACTGGCTGAAGCTATGGGATGGGGAGCTAAAGGAAGGTTGGAAAAGAGACAGACATCGAGGGAGGTGGCTGCAGCTATTGCAGTGCCCTAAAGGCGATTTGAGAATATAGGAAACGTTAAAAGAAGGTAAGGCCAAGGTTGTTCACAGGTAACATCGTCTCTCGTTAACAGCACGTTGGGACAGGAGGCTGAATGTAACGCACCCACCATGCAGACACAGGACGCGCAATATCAACACGAACAGTCTGAAAATCCGGAGGCCTATGGCGTGTGTCCGATGGAAACGACGAGATCGTTTAGCCCTCAGAACTTCGACGCAAGAAGATTAGGGAGTCGTAACAAATGGCCCCGGGTTCTGTTCACAAATGGGTCAATATTTTGTATTCAGCCGGACGATCATCGTTTCCTCATCGGGAGAGAACGCGGAATTTTTTATGTTCAGGAAACGTCACCACATCGTGGTGGTGCACACATGGAGTGGGCAGGAGTACGGACCTCTAAGTCGTTCAGAATGGCGCTTTGAACGCTCAGAGTTATAGACAAGATATATTTCGACCTTTTGTTGCGCCCCACGCTGATACCATAGGAATTGGATTCTATCTGTTGGACGACGTTCGTCCCCACATAGCTGCGCATGTGGATAACAAGCTTGAAGCTGAGAGCATTGAACGAATGGAGTGGCTAGCTTGTTCACTAGACGTAAACCCGATTATGTCTGCTATCTAAATGCAGACACATTGCAGCCAGACCATCAGTTCTCATAACGGTTGAAGAGTTGAATATTGCACTGATTGAAGAATGGCGAAATATCCCTCGAAAGCTAACCGACAGTTTCATACCGTCCATAACACGCAGGTGTGATACTGCACTGCCGGTCCGAGGTGATCACACGGGGCAACGAGAATGACTTTTTCACTATCGTGGTAGCACCATGTTGCCTCTCTCTAAGTAAAGGGCATTGTAAACATCATTAAAGAGCGGAGACTGAAAAACATCGTACTGCATCATGCACAAACAACTATTGTAACCAATATCCGAATAAAATACGTTAAACACTTGTATATTGTGTATGATATCTCACCGCATCACCTAATCCTTTTGAGCAGTGTATATAAAGACGGTATTTGGTGGCGATATGCCTCAAGAGGAATAAACAGGACTAGCACAGGATATCAAAATTTCTCTGTATTGGAATACCGTCATTTCTGGCGTCACTATTTCACATACTATCCAGAAAGAATAACTTGTCACCTGCTCCTTCTGCCAAATTATACAGATTAGTGCCTAATTTTTAGTTACTTCCTTTTAAGTAGCTATAACTTCTAGTTTCACTTATTATGTGGAAAGGTATGGTTCAAATAGGAATTAAGAATATAGTTATCAACAACTCCTAACAACATTTAAACAATAAAGTTTCGTTATTTTATAAACAAAAATGTTCGAATTTCGATAACATACAATAAGAGTAAGTGCAATTTTGCAATGCATTGTGATTGGAAACATATCCGACATTCCAGGCTCTCCTTATCTCTGTTCCCTCTCTCACCTCATCTCCTCCTTGACCCTCTCTCTCCGTCCATCTCCTCCTCTCCCATTCGCATCTCCTCTTGCCAATCTTCCTGTCCACATCCTCGCCAACTGGTCCTCTCCCTTAATATATTTCACACTATTGGCCATTAAAATTGCAACACCAAGAAGAAACACAGATGGTAAACGGGTACTCATTGGACAAATATATTATACTATAAATGACATGTGATTACATTTTCACGCAATTTGGGTGCATAGAAAAATCTTCAAATGTTTGTTAAGCTTAAGGGACTTAACTACGGGGTCATCAGTCCCTAAACTTACAAACTACTTATGAACTACCTACAACTAAGGACGGCACAAATATCCATGCCTGAGTGGGGACTCGAACCCCCGACCGTAGTGGTGCATAGAACCTGAGAAATCAGTACGCAGAACAACCACCTCTGGCAGTAATAACGGCCTTGATATCCCTGGCCATTGAGTCAAACACAGCTTGGATGGCCAAGTATTCACGAAAAACTTTACCTTTTAAAAACTTCAAAAGATTATTTTTCAAACGTCATCTATTCCTTTCGTCTCCATATCTTAAACAAACAGCTTGGCTCAGCATTCAAGTCTCAAAATCTCATCTCCTCGACTATCCCGCCGGAACGACAACTGCACACAACCACGGTCCCCGCGCTTCTGCAATCTCACCCGCGCGCCTAGCAAAGTCTGCACTCTCAATAAACACAACCTCACTTCCCGGCAACAATACTATCACCGTCTCCAATTTCGATAGTACTGCCATCGAAAAATAAGCCTGCAACCAAAGATAAATGACCCATACCTGACTAGCTTGACATTGGTCTCAAATTCGCGTTACATTTGAATATTGTGGTGTCGCACAAGTACAAAGTGCGCGCCACCTACTTTCGCCGCGCGCCGCCATGCACACACGGCGCGGCGTTCTCACGACAGCCACGAGCGCCCTCTGCTGCAACCCCGCTCGTGGCCACCACGGAAAGACATCGGTCACTTGGGACTGAGATAGCAACCAGTTAGGACCTTCGTAATCAGATAGGCACCAGTGAAGACTTGGCTATTGTACAGGCACTAGGCAGGCCTCTAACAACTATGTATCAACATTCTGCAGTACTATGTAAAAGTTAAGTTTTGTTATATTCTGTGCAATATATATATCTCTTTCTAATTTACTCTAGTGTTTATAGTTTCTGGCTGCTCCCCTCCGTACCTGCACCAGCGGGCTGTCTTTGTTCCTGTGTCGGTCTTGTTCCACTCGGCCACCGACACCTACGACGAAGTTGGGACACAAAAAATATATATCTTCCCATAGCAGGTATCTTACAATGTCTTCTCCTTGAGTCTCAGTAACTGCCGCTCATACTCGGAACTGCAGTCGTAGCACTGCCGTAGAACGGAACTTACTTTGTGGACGACGCACGCACATCCCCGTCATACGCGTATTATACCACGCCGTAAAGTGTCATTCGAAGAGCTTGGAGAAGTCTGCATATCAATATGTTAATAACATCACTTACAATACATAAAACGTACATGATGCACTGCTTGCACAAACTACTGGTTGTAGAAAATATGAACGAGGGCACCTTCTCCACGTGTTCTGTGGACAGGAGCATCTGAAGATGATAAAAAAAGCGCTCTCGGCTAGCACTGTTAGATTTAGGCTTATTAACAGAATACTTAGTGGTGAAGAGGCCTGTGTATCCATTCAGAAAATGTTCTTTCGTTTTTCCTAGTTTGTACGTTAGTATACCGGAAGTTTCGCAACGGTGATCAAGAAAGTATGTATATAGACAGTTGACTGATAGATAACGTTCTTTATACGCCTGTTTATTTAAGCTAGTTGTGTGTAGTTACAGATATATCTTAAACATTGCAAACATTGAAAAGAAGAAGAACAACAACAAATCTGATTTTGTGATTTACAGTAAAATGTTGTACGTAAACGAGATAATGACACGAATGTTTACGGCTGAAATAGAATTATTCCTTCTAATTAATTCAATTGACCTGCAGTATTAAAACTACAATAGTTTCCTAGACGAGTTTAGCAAACTAACGAGTTTATTGCAACGTAATTCGAGTACAATGAGATAGAGAATTATTTTCCAAAGCGTAGCCGATTTTGTAGCAATTAATTCCATTTGAAACGCTCGTAATTTAAAGCCATTTTACATGAGTTGCGTATTCTGATGGCAAATTATTAGCTGCATCTGTTGTCGACATGCAGTGTTCAATTATTTGTGTTGGCCAATGAACACCGGTAATTACATTTTACTCTTATTCGTGCAAAATACATACCCTTTAATTGACACTGCATTATTCACTGTGTAATCAAAAAAATATGCAACATTTTGTGAAAAGTGCTTCTGCAATTTGAAGAAAGTTGCTTTAATTGTGTTAAATGATTCATTCGTAACCAAATGCACATTCATAATTATTTCATAATCACAGATTGTTACAGATCAATACATCTGTAAATCAGATTGGTAACAAGAAAACGTCATATACAGATAAAGAACTTAAATATTACTAAATTGCCGACCGCGGTGGCCGAGCGGTCTGCGGCACGCCAGTCATAGTCTGCACGGCCGCTACGGTTAGGGGTTCGAATCCCCGCTTGGGCATGGATGTTTGTGACGTCTTTAGTATAAGGTACTTCATAAGTAGTTTGTAAGCTTAGGGACTGATGACCCCGCAGTTAATTCGTGTAAGCTTAACAAACATTTGAACATTTATTACTAAATTTTGGTTTCTAGTATAATACACTAGTTGTAGTGTTAAAAAATAAACAAAATTGACTATTATCTCATTTGTACATCCAATGTGATAGAAAAGTTGACAAACATGGTAGCTTAAATACAAAGCGATTTACTTTGCAAATATTTAAAATAATTACTTTGTCAAAGATGAGTGTCCTGAAAATATCGTTGTGCGCTAACGGAAAAGAGCAGTACACAGAAACACACACACACACCATTTAAAACAGTACACATTTAGTAAATATTTACAATCCTGTATCTTGCACTTTCGACACTCTCTTTTAAAGTAAATTAATATATCGCGTGGAGAGTGAAACTGCATACTTCTTTTTATTGTGAAATTTCATTATTATGCTAATTACACAATCCAACCCATCACCTTTCAAATTAATGGGTCTTCCAGTAGCACAAACAATACCAGTGAATTGTTAGACTCAAAAATATTGTTATCTACAAGATATACACTGCATTTGATACCATGGGTACGACTAGTACTTGATACACAGAGTTCTTAATTACACTGCTCATAACAATTAATGGATCAGGTGAGATGTCATACACAATATATATATGATAAAGTAATTTATTCATGTACTAACCACATTGTAATGGGCGATACAGTACGATATTTTGCTGTCTCAATTCTGTACTTAACGTTTACGTGGTGTTTTTTAGAGCGAAGCACCATAGAACTACCATAATAGGAAAAACGTCGTTCTCGTTGCCTTCTAATATGATATGTGATCACTTCGGACTCATGTACACTGGCCTGTGTGGCTTGGACAGTATGAGGTGATCAGTCAGCTCTTGAGCGATATTTGCCCATTATTCCATGAGCTCAATATTCAGCTCTGCTACCGCTTTCGGAGGTGCTGATCTGGCTGCAATGCGTCTGACAAGTGCTTCCCAGACATTCTCAATCGCGTTTATTTCCGGTAAACAACTAGGCCATTCATTTTCCTCAGCTTCAAGCATGTTGAAACTTCCTGGCAGATTAAAATTGTGTGCCGGAACCGGGACTCGAACCTGGGACCTTTGCCTTTCGCGGGCAAGCGCTCTACCACTGAGCTACCCCGACACGACTCACGATGCCGCCTCACAACTCTACTTCCGCCAGTACCTCGCCTCCTACTTTCCAAACTTCACAGAAGTTCTCCTGCGAAACTTGCAAGACTAGCACTCCTGGAAGAAAGGATATGGTGGAGACATGGCTTAGCCACAGCCTAGGGGATGTTTCCAGAATGAAACTTTCACTCTGCAGCGGAGTGTGCGCTGATATGAAACTTCCTGGCAGATTAAAATTGTGTGCCGGAACCGGGACTCGAACCTGGGACCGTTGCCTTTCGCGGGCAAGCGCTCTACCACTGAGCTACCCCGACACGACTCACGATGCCGCCTCACAACTCTACTTCCGCCAGTACCTCGCCTCCTACTTTCCAAACTTCACAGAAGTTCTCCTGCGAAACTTGCAAGACTAGCACTCCTGGAAGAAAGGATATGGTGGAGACATGGCTTAGCCACAGCCTAGGGGATGTTTCCAGAATGAAACTTTCACTCTGCAGCGGAGTGTGCGCTGATATGAAACTTCCTGGCAGATTAAAATTGTGTGCCGGAACCGGGACTCGAACCTGGGACCTTTGCCTTTCGCGGGCAAGCGCTCTACCACTGAGCTACCCCGACACGACTCACGATGCCGCCTCACAACTCTACTTCCGCCAGTACCTCGCCTCCTACTTTCCAAACTTCACAGAAGTAGCTCAGTGGTAGAGCGCTTGCCCGCGAAAGGCAAAGGTCCCAGGTTCGAGTCCCGGTTCCGGCACACAATTTTAATCTGCCAGGAAGTTTCATATCAGCGCACACTCCGCTGCAGAGTGAAAGTTTCATTCTGGAAACATCCCCTAGGCTGTGGCTAAGCCATGTCTCCACCATATCCTTTCTTCCAGGAGTGCTAGTCTTGCAAGTTTCGCAGGAGAACTTCTGTGAAGTTTGGAAAGTAGGAGGCGAGGTACTGGCGGAAGTAGAGTTGTGAGGCGGCATCGTGAGTCGTGTCGGGGTAGCTCAGTGGTAGAGCGCTTGCCCGCGAAAGGCAACGGTCCCAGGTTCGAGTCCCGGTTCCGGCACACAATTTTAATCTGCCAGGAAGTTTCATATCAGCGCACACTCCGCTGCAGAGTGAAAGTTTCATTCTGGAAACATCCCCTAGGCTGTGGCTAAGCCATGTCTCCACCATATCCTTTCTTCCAGGAGTGCTAGTCTTGCAAGTTTCGCAGGAGAACTTCTGTGAAGTTTGGAAAGTAGGAGGCGAGGTACTGGCGGAAGTAGAGTTGTGAGGCGGCATCGTGAGTCGTGTCGGGGTAGCTCAGTGGTAGAGCGCTTGCCCGCGAAAGGCAATGGTCCCAGGTTCGAGTCCCGGTTCCGGCACACAATTTTAATCTGCCAGGAAGTTTCATATCAGCGCACACTCCGCTGCAGAGTGAAAGTTTCATTCTGGAAACATCCCCTAGGCTGTGGCTAAGCCATGTCTCCACCATATCCTTTCTTCCAGGAGTGCTAGTCTTGCAAGTTTCGCAGGAGAACTTCTGTGAAGTTTGGAAAGTAGGAGGCGAGGTACTGGCGGAAGTAGAGTTGTGAGGCGGCATCGTGAGTCGTGTCGGGGTAGCTCAGTGGTAGAGCGCTTACCCGCGAAAGGCAAAGGTCCCAGGTTCGAGTCCCGGTTCCGGCACACAATTTTAATCTGCCAGGAAGTTTCATATCAGCGCACACTCCGCTGCAGAGTGAAAGTTTCATTCTTCAAGCATGTTGTTTACCAGTGTAGCTCTTTGGAGAAGAGCCTTAAGGTCGACTGAAGGATCCCATCGTCGATGGCACCAGAGGAGGGCACAATAAAATATAGGAGGATATCGCCTCTGTAGCTCAGAGCAAACAAAGCGCCATTCTGAACGACTTAGGGGTCCGTATGTCTTTGAAAAGTGACTCTTGACCATACCATTCGCCTACCACGATGATATGGTGATGTTTCCTGCACATAATCAGGATTCTACCGAGTGCTACGTTTTCTCCTGATGTCCACGTGAACACAAAATCTTGAGTCATAGTTTTGTATGTAGTTTTTGTGTTTTAAATCGACTTGTTCATTTAGTACATCAGACTGGTGGTGTAGTGAGTGTAAATATATTTCGATTTCTTCTAGAATGTCCATAACTTGTCCTTTAGGTGTTATGTGTAAAATTTCGACTGTCTGTTCTATATTATCCGCAGTATGCTTTTCTGTTTTTAAATGTTGGTAAAAAGTAGATTGGGTATTTGTGCTTTGTCTGGTGTGCTCCCGGTATCTGATATTGAAATTTCTGCCTGTCTGGCGTATATAAATATCAGGTGCCGGGAGCACACCAGACCAAGCACAAATAACCCATCTACTTTTTACCAACATTTAAAAACAGAGAAGCACAGCCGGCCGCGGTGGCCGAGGGGACTAAGGCGCTCCAGTCACGATCCGCACGGCCACTACGGTCGGGGGTTCGAATCCCCCCTCGGGCATGGATATTTGTGCCGTCCTAGTTCGTAAGTAGTTCATAAGTAGTTTGTAAGTTTAGGGACTGATAACCCCGTAGTTAAGTCCCATAGACTATACAAACATTTGAACATTTGATTAGAGAAGCACACAGCGGATAATATAGAACAGGCAGTCGAAATTTTACATGTAACACCTAAAGGACAAGTTATGGACATTCTAGAAGAATATATATATATATATATATATATATATATATATATATATATATATATATATATATATATATATATGTTGCGGTTATAGCAATCGGGCTGCATACAGTCATAACTTCCACCAATGATAGAAAAGCACGTCTTCTAGCTTACTAAGCAGTACTTGGTTAAATAAATGCCATTCGTCTATGTTCAGACAGGCCTAATAAATTTGTAAGCAAAAAAGTCTCGTGAAACAGTTTCTATGACTGTCGAATGTTAACACCATATTTTGCGATGTTCTGGTAATTTCAACAGTTGGCAGTTGATTAATAAGAAAGAGAGTTACTCCATGTTATGTATCTCCTAGCGCGAACACAAACATCATATAACAATCTTTAGTTCGGTTATTACCGACAACAGAGGAAGAGGAACAACGATCCATTTCTCTCGAATGCGCTTAAATACATTATTATTTATACTGAGTAAACCACTTCAAACGAACATATAATGTTAAAAATTGCCGCGAAGTTCTACGGTTATCGTCAACGACCAACGAACACGTTAATTTACGTAAATGGAACCGACAAAAGACATTAAAAAGTGGAGCATTGCCTACCGTAATACAATCTGCACGTAAATGTACAGTGAAATTGCTGTCAGAAGCTTTTAAACACACCACAGTGCAGAAACGCACACTATAGCTATTCACATGTAAAGGCCGCCAAATCCGGTAAAAACATGGCGTCCTGGGCTCTCAGCCAATCAGGAGGAGTCTCACGTAAGGCCACTCTCTCCCTATACAGGCTCTCTAACAGACATCTTATTCAAGCACAACTAAATAGGCGAGTAAACATATCAGAATTTCTAACAGCAGTTTCCAGCATCTGGGGCACGGCAGTGCTGAATTTCTGTGGCAGTCAGCTGCACCCACGGATAGGCGCAATCAAAGGCCTGGTATGTCTTCACTGGCTCCCATGAACCTAAAGGAGGTTCCACGTTCAAATCCCAAAAGAGTGGCCCCAGGATGGAGACCTGCGGACTCCCTGATGTTTTTACTTGCTCTCCCACTAGGCAATGCTAGCCAGACCTCCCTGTCGACATATGAGCTCCTTATATACCCTTATAATGACCCTAGACAATGGCCCACTGGGCAAAAGCCACCATAAGTTTCTGAAAAGGCGGTGTCAGGGGTCTACTGCTATTACTTTGTCTAAATTACTGGCAGTATTCAGAAAGACTGTGCCCATAATTTGATAGATTTTTACATTCTGAGTTGGTTGTACGCAACCAGTCTCATTTCATGCAGTCTCATTCAACGCCGTATCTACCGTCTGGCGAGTCTGAGGTTTCGCCAGCCTGATGATGCAGACTCGAACGCAGAGAAGCGCAGTGCCAGGGCAGATTGTAGAGCATATTTGGCTTTGTCGGCAGGTGGTGGAGTGAGTTTATTTATGATCTTTTAGTTTTTATTATTTTATGTAACGTTGTTCCCATAGAAAATCAACGGATATCAAAAAAATTGTGAATAATGTAATAATTGCAGAAGTCTAGATTGCAATATATATATAATGATGATGACCGAGTTTGATCATTAAAGATCATCCTCAGATCATCTGAGATGAGCTGGCCCATCTCTTGAGAAGCAGTCATCATCTTCTTCTAACATATAAAGCAGAGTGTCCGTATCTTTGTACGTATTGCATACAAATCTACAGTTTCGTTCCAATCTTTATGAAATTTTGTACACGTAAGCTTCAATCCATGAGGACGGTCGCCGTAAGTGTAAGAATGGCATACGATTTATAGTTCATGAGATATATGACGTCATTAAAAATCAGATGCACGTAAATTGCTGCATTTTACGACAATGCTGCTTATTTTCTCCTAAACTATGGAACCGATTTCAACCAAATTTTGTACACACATTCCTTACCGTGGTTAAGAATCACATACGGCACATGGTTCAAATGATATTACGTCATAACAAATAGAAATCGTAAAAAATGCCATATAATGTGGCGAGACTTTCGAAATACACTGTATGAGAATGACAGTACTTAGCGACTTGCAACAAACTTTAAACATAATTTCAAACCTATATTAAACTTTTTCTCGCTGGCAACCACAGTAAAATGATGAAAGGAAAAAAGTTTCTCGCTTACTCCTTTTCCGCTGTTTATGGAGTAGAACTACGGCTCTCGGTATGACGTTACAATTTATAATTTGAACACTACAAATTGTAGCAACAGGAAATTTTACAGAGAGTATACACATATATAGTCGAATGTAGCTTCTAAATTGTATCACATTCCGACACGTAGTTCATGAGACATGAGCACGTAAACATATTTCTTGACGAAATTCAAGTATACTGAAATAATAAAATTATTTACTTTATAATTTAAAAAGAAATCGAAGAATAAGTGGTATCAATAAACCTTTGGTTTGAAATTGGTGTATATCCGGAAAGTCAGAATCTGAAGCCTGGAACCTGATTTTTATAACATGTGCTTTCCATCTACACCTACTGCAGTTTCACATGCAGCCTGACAGATATTTAACATCCCGGGCAACGCTAGTAATAAAATAAATATCATGTTGCGATCTAGAGTGATGCATTATTATAATATGCTTTTACTTTTATTTGTACCTAAGATGTCCATCATTTTTACGACTGACTAGTGTAATCCCGTTGTTGTTGGGTAGCTTTCGGTCTCCCTAATTTGTTCAAAAATGTTTGTACAGTTTAAGGGACTTAACTGCGGGGTCATCAGTCCCTAAAATTACAAACTACTTATGAACTACAAAGGTTTTCCCGGCGTAATAACTGTTTGTAATCTTCTCGCCGGCGAGATTGTCTATCAGCAAGCTCACCTGAGGATGGCGGGCAGTTGCGCCGCTGAAATATTGTGTCAAGTTGACTTTAGTATCCGGCTGCAGACCCGAGAAGATTACAAATACTTATGAACTACCTTATACTAACGACGACAGAAATATCCATTTCCGAGGTGGGATTCGAAACCCCGACCGTAGCGGCGGTGCAGACTGTGACTGGCGCGCCGCAGACCACTCGGCCATTGCGGCCGGCCCTAATTTATTGTTGTTGCTTTTAAAGCTGTGGATAAGTTCGCGGCGTAAAATTAATATTATTTATGTTATTTCTCTTGTTACAATGTTCTGAGGATGCCGTGTTAAGGGCGAAACGCATTAAATAAACAGTGTAATTGTGCAACAGAGACTGTTATTATCACAAAAAGGTCTCCAGCTGAAAAAAAGGAGGAATAGCAGAAAATATTGGCTATTAAACGTGAACTTGGACGTATGTAGCGTGCAGTGATCGTAAAGTTTGAACGCCTGCGCACACTTTCCGCCAATGACAGCTGGTATTATCTCGGGCGATGCAGCTACGTGTCACTGCAGAAGCGCCTCCGCACAGTCGTATGTTGTCGCAGACGTATTGGCCACCGGGATGACACGAGTGGGAGCAGTAGAAAATACAATTCCCTGGAAGCGAGCCCGATAAATATCACACAAAGCGCGTCTGTTGAGCTTTCTCGGAACTGGTTGCTTTGCGTGGAACACTGAGAGATCGACGTGGGTGACATTCTGAGGAATTGCTTGCATGTGAAGAAAAAGTTATGACTCCTATTTGTTTCAGCATTACAATGCAGACTCATCCGCTGACGTGCTGGCAAATTTATATGGCAAGACGTTTTCCACTAGACAGGACATCACTTCCATGGGCACAGCAGCAGTCGGGCATTATTGTATCAACTAAAGCAGTGGAAGGTTCTGCAGGTCACTTGAAAACGAATGGTCGGAACAAAGCAACGTAGGAGCGTCACGATGACATGTAAGGAACGCAACTACTTATCAATATTTATTCGCAATAGCGAATTTCTCTTAGCGTCACTGTATAAGGTATGGATGTTATACCAAATGGTGACATGTGAGAATTTGTACCGGGCCGGGACTCGAACCCGGGTTTCCCGCTTTTCGCAAGCGGTCGCCTTAACCACTTGGCTACCCGAACACGACTCCAGGGCCGTCCCAAACTTGCTTCGGCACAAATTTTCATATGTCACCATTTCGTAGCACATCTATACCTTATACAGTGACGCTAAGAGAAATTCGCTATTGCGAAAAGATTTATAAATATATCAATACTGTAAATCGTCACCATACAGTAATTTAACAGATGCCTAAGAGAGGTAATGACGATAACAGCGTAGGTTAATGTCTCGTTGTTTTCATTCTCCCTGGTGCGGGAATACAGATTAAGCTGCGAGTGCTGAGGGATGAATGTAGTTGACTCATAAGTGCCGTCAGTGTGGCATATGGAAGTTTGGGTCGGTCCTGGAGTCGTGTTCGGGTAGCCTAGTGTTTAAGGCGACCGCTCCCGGGTTCGAGTCCCGGCACGGCACAAATTTTCATGTCACCATTTGGTAGAACATCTATACCTTATACAGTGACGCTAACAGAAATTCGCTATTGCGAAAATATATTGATAAATATATCAACACTGTAAATCGTCACCATACAGTAATGGAACGAAACTATGTTATTCGTTGTATGATTTGAGCCTTTTTCTGTCACTGTTGTTAAATCCAATCTTGGAATACGATATGGTAAATTATGATTTCAAGTTACAGAATGCTTCAAATTACAAGAAAATTCACACAGGTTGTTTGGCGCAAAAAAAAAAAAAAAAAAAAAAAAAAAGCAAACAAGTAAAGAAAGAGAAGTTGGACTTCAAAGTCTAACAGGGTATAATGCTTACCTTCGTTATTGTAAGGATTTATCAGCAAGAAACAGCAGAGATGCCTAGAAAGATATTGATCTGTAGAGGAAAAGACGAAATGGTAGCTATCCCTGAACTGTATTCATATTTCGTAATTCGTAAACAAAAGAAAATAGAGCTACAACCACTTATTACTGATACATAGCAACGAAGACAACTACAGGAGTAACATGTAGAAAATGCCTCTAACATAGCATTAGTACTAAAATTTACCAGGCACAATTTTCAACGCAGTGTAAATAATTGGAGCCCTATTCCTTGAATAATATTAGTTTTCATTAGCTAAAACAATACAAAACCGAATTACCAAGGCAGAGTGCACAACAGCGTGTTTTTGTGTCAACACTATTCGCCTGACAAAGTTCTGCACACAAACATAGGCTCCTTTATTTACTGCTCTCTGTGAGGAGAGGTATTGAACAATTTCGACTAACGAGTGTTTCGTATGATACACCAGAAGGACGCTAACGCCCCGTCATGAAGTCAGATACCATTTTCCACTTTTTTATGACAATGTAAATTGACAGAGACTTTTAAGTCCCTTCGGGCAGTAGAGGGTTAAGCGCCGTCCCAGTTGCCTAATTCTTTGTCACTTGTTTCGGGCTCTTAGCCATCATTTATCAAAGCTAGACAATCGTAAGCGTGCGTATGTTGCTACACCAGTACCGACGAGGTGGGCAAATACGCTTACGGGTGAGATCAGGTTTGTTAATGGACGGCCTCTTACAATATTTTGCAACTATATAGAGTAATAAGAGTTGTGTATGTGTCGTGTCTGATCTTTCGAACATGCCGCGAATAATGAGTGATACTGGGCATGGGTGATACGTTAGTACTGCGTCTGACGGGAGGCGGTGCAAATGTAGGAAGCACGGCCGAAGGTATCAACGTGCCATTTGGCACCACGTCCTAGTAGTCAGAATTTTCAACTACCCACACTGATTTAATTCAATGCCCACTGGCGGCTAACGTCGTAACTTTCCTTGTGTGTTGAAGAATATTATTTACGAGCAATCGCTTAACCGCTAAACTATACATGAACTCCTCCCACATGGAGGCAAAATTCCATATACAACTCGTCTAGTATTGACAGTATCTGCCATTCTCGCACAGGACAAGGCAATTCTTTATTGTCGAAATCCTTGCGTCGGCTTCAAATTCAGAGTGGTGTCCGTGTTTCTTTTTTATTTCTTAGATTTAACGAATGCAGTGTCCTACACGAATGCACATTCATGTCTGAAGGATGTTTGGTTCAGTCGGCAGGCTGTGCACGAACAGCCTAATGGTTAGTTACCGCTCGCGATTAAAGGGTCCAAATGCCTATTATGCACATGTTGTCATACTTCTACAAAAGTTGTTCTACTGTTGCTTAAGCATTTTCGTAATTAATAGTTCAGTTTCATTTTAAATCGATAGTTACCACAGTGTCTCTTTCCTTTAGACATGCACGCTTGTCTGAATGATATTGAATTGGTTAAATCGTAAACAAAACGACGAACACAGCACATTGTACACTTTAAAGTCAAAATCTGCATGTTTGAACTGTAGATTTTGTGAAACAGTTTCTCTCTTAATTTATAATCACTTAGTGTACATGTCATGTGTTGCAGAGCCTTTATTAGAATACAACTCCTGTGAAAATGTAAAATCGGTAGGTGATGGATATTCCGATATATGGTATTAAAACGAACGAATTGAAAACTTCAATGTTCTTAATCACAAATTTTCGTTATTTCTGGTACGATTGCTTTGAAATTTTGATACAAGGTTGCATTAGAATATATCCATGCTTTTATTTACCGTTATTTTCGATACTTTCGAAAAATTAGTTGGGAACGGCTTCAGTAGTAAAAAAGTAAATAAGAGAGACGTCAAGTCGGACACGGCAGTTTTAACGCATTTCAATGTTCATGACATTATATCTGCTGCACTTTGTTTTGTACAACGAAGTAAATTTGCCGACACTTTAAGTGATGTACGTCGATACTGTATGCAAAATAAGTTACGGATAGAGTTATTACATTAAAAAGACATGCCTGAAGAAGTAGTCTTACGGCATGAACAGCGGAAATTTAGTTAGCTATTTTTTTTCTTTAATTATTTCGTGGAGCTAGTCAGAGAAAAAATTTTGGTAAATGTTTAACATTATATGTAATTTTTCTTGGAATAGCTAAGTTCTCTTATACTCAATTAGTGAAACTCGCAGCGTGACAGATTGTGGTTTATGGCGTAAAACCATTTATGAATAACACAAATCCGCTGAATGGTTTTGGAAATACGTATAATCGAACAGGTTAATGAAAGACAAGACGGTTTTACAATGTCATTATTTTATAGGAGACAACTGTAGCGGCATCTACGTACTGGAATAATATTAATTTCGTTTGGTCAGTGGCTTGGGCAAGTCTTTCAACTGGACACCACTTCGCTGACTTGCACCCTTAATTTAACGAATAATCCTAACCTCTTGTCGTCTCTAAAGACCCTTCACTTCATTGAAAAGTGAATAAAATGACAGCTGAAGAAACTGTAATCTAAACGCGTTCCGAAAACGCGATTTCTCCATTCACAATCCAGATCTTCACCTTAAGAAGACCTGGTCAAAAATCTATTGGAATAATTTCCGTTAAATTCTTTTCTCTCTCTCTACACAATATATTTTTGTTGTTGTTTGTTTGTTGAAATCTGACGTTATTATGAACAGTGTTTTATTTTTCCAGCGTTTAGAAATACACTGCGTTCGAGGGCAACTGGGGAACTGAGTTCCGCTCTCTTGTGTCACTGGAATGAGTAGCGTAGCATCGCCGTATTTCTTTCGTTCTGTAACTCGATTCAGTAAAATCCCGGTAGTGTAACTGTGAGGCTGAATTAGTCAGTTTCTCTCATTAATCCGGGTGCTTATAATGTATGCAGCAATAAAGAATCTAGCCAAGTTTTAAATTCTTTGAATCTATTGGCAGCTCATTTTATAGGGCATCTACACGTATTTTTGAACGTTGAGATGTGATTTTCTGCCGCAAAAACTGCTTGCATTTAAGCGCCTAAAACAGAGCGCTTATTAACCTGTATTTATTCAGTGGTTGATCATGAAAGGCCTTAGCGACTTCCAGAAACCTTGAAATATGGCGCCAAAAAATAAAGCTTGAGTCATCAGTTATTTAGCATATTAATTAGTGAGGTGAAATGCAGTTTAATACATGGTAATTAGATTCGTTTTAGAATAAGGGCTTTTACTACTGAATAACTAAACAAGTAATGAAATTAAGAGAAGCATTACTTCAAACAGAGGCGTATCAGCAAGTATCCACGGTGCAGTGGAATGATGGTGCTCACAAACTTTTACACGCGTGTTAACAGTAAAACAAAGTTGTCCCAGCAAGTTGTCGCTCCCGCCGTACAGTTGCGGGGACAACTTTGTTTTTACGATGAACACGTGCGTAAAAGTTCGTGGCTGTGTGATCCTACCACTCCAGCAGTGTGGCTTGTTGACAAGGCTCTGTTAGAAGTAATGTTTCTCGTAATGTGATTACTTGTTTAGTGTAAAATGTAAACTTTCGCGGCCGGAAAGGTCAATATTACTAAACATTTCCGGGCTATTATGCCGTGGTCTTATGGATTTATTATTAAAACCCGATCCAAAGTCTTCCTGCGTTTTATTAAGGACGTCACCGACAGCATCGGTAAAATTTTGACGAAACGTAATGCCGTCATTTACAAACCTACTCGGAAGATACAGGATCACCTGAAATCGGCGAAGGACCCTCGCAAACCGCTGGAAAAAGCAGGAATTTGTAGGATTCCATGAAGCTGTGGAGACGTATATGTGGGTACCACAAAAAGAACAGTCAAAAAACGACTAGAAGAGCACAAACGGAACTGTAGAACGGGAGAGATTGACAGATCAGTTGTTGCTGAATTTTTTTTCAACCGGATGACCACCTTATTCAGTTTGATAAGACTTAGCTTTTGGCAGCCGCAAATGGATACCACGTTAGACTGTACAGAGAGGCCATATAAAATGTAAGACACCTCAATAATTTCAATAGGATGGAAGAAGGCGTGAATCTAAATGAATTCTGGATTCCGGTGTTGAAGAAGAAATGTAACAGTCTTCCACCATGGAACGATATTAACGGACGACAATAATCGGCAACGATGAATTGCGCGCGCATTTCAAAAACATCTGACGTCACACCACTGCGCGCGAGCTCTCGTAAATGGAGTTTGGATTCAGTCTGTAGCGAGCCAGTGAGTGCATCGGACATTCAGAAGTGCCACGATCCCTCTTGAAAATGTCCTCCGCAGTTGGGGACGAAACGTCGGGTTTTAATAATAAATCAATAAGACCACGGCATAAAAGGCCGGAAATTTTTAGTAATATTTACGTGTTTAGTGTTTTTCGCCGTCATTGTTCGCAGATATTTTTTATTCCTTTGTTTCCTTTCCAGTTAATATTTTACCTTTGTTTTCAAATTATTATTTTCATTTTTTTTTAAATTATACCTTTACCTGTTTTAACTGATCTGACGTGTGATTAATTGTAGCGGCAGAAACCTTTTAATAATTTTTACAATTATTTGAAGGGGAAACTTTTTTTTTTTTTAATTTCAATAGTAATCTCTTTTAGAATTTTTTGTCGTACGTACTATGGTCAAACTCTAATTTTGCTTATTTATTATGCCGATAATCTAAAAATGCTGCGCGAAACTGAAATGTGTTAACAGTGGAGGTATATTTTGAAACCACAATATTCACTCTTACATCACAGTTTGGTTGTGATGAATAACGTTCCGAACAAGGTCAATTGGAAGGAAGTGGTATTCTGAATTACCGAGGAACAGTGATGTGTTTTAAATTTGGTTAGGGCTGTAGGACTGCAATAGTTACTGCAAAATTAGTTTACATGAAAAATCCTGTACATCTGTAGAAAAGGGAAATGAAAGAGGTTAGGTGGAATGAGTAAACGAACGAACTCTGTGACAATGAGCACATGTCTTAACAGTGAAATTGTGAATGCTAGGAGTTCGGGGAAGTCATAATTTAAAAGTGTTTTGGTACATTTGTTATCAGATAAGGTGGAACGAGTGGAATACCATTCCTTTGGAATTTCCAAGCGCGCGGCCGTTCGCCGTCGGGGGTTCGATTCTCCCATCGGGCATGGTTGTATGTGTTGCTCTTAGGTTAGTTTAACTTAGTTTAAGTAGTTTTTAAGCTAGGGACTAATAAGCAAGCAGTTAGGTCTCATACATTTACATAATTCTTTTTAATATCTAAAATCATTGGAAGAAGTGACAACCAGACAACAGTTCATTTTCCTGTGTTGCATCTGTGAAATAGAACAGAAGGCAAAAAACTTTCAACAAATCGTCATTTATACAATTATAAAAATAGCCAGCTCAAAATTTGCGATGAATGTAATACCTTCTTCACATATCATGAATCGCAAGGTATAATAATATTCAAAGTAATGGGAAGAAATTACTGTTCCATTATATGATCAATTAACTTACAGAAAGGCAACGTCAGAGAGGCAGTTCTGACTGCATGGTAATGTAGAATACACTTCAGAAATCGAAAAAGATGTTTACAGAACATGTGAATCTATAAGATACAATATATAAAAATAGCCAGCTCAAAATTTGCGATGAATGTAATACCTTCTTCACATATCATGAATCGCAAGGTATAATAATATTCAAAGTAATGGGAAGAAATTACAGTTCCATTATATGATCAATTAACTTACAGAAAGGCAACGTCAGAGAGGCAGTTCTGACTGCATGGTAATGTAGAATACACTTCAGAAATCGAAAAAGATGTTTACAGAACATGTGAATCTATAAGATACAATATATAAAAATAGCCAGCTCAAAATTTGCGATGAATGTAATACCTTCTTCACATATCATGAATCGCAATGTATAATAATATTCAAAGTAATTGGAAGAAATTACAGTTCCATTATATGATCAATTATCTTACAGAAAGGCAACGTCAGAGAGGCAGTTCTGACTGCATGGTAATGTAGAATAGACTTCAGAAATCGAAAAAGATGTTTACAGAACATGTGAATCTATAAGATACAATATATACAAAAAGAGGTAACAATAAGAAAGGCATACCAACAACAAAGTGATAAGATTAATAAGGCTGTATGTCAGGAATGCAATCTTTCGTCCTTAATATCCAATCCAAACACTGAAGAGGCAACAATGCACTGACTAGTTTTGAAATTAAAAGCCAGGTTGTAATATTGTTATTGTTATGATTACCATACCTGATGATATTTACCTCATCAGTAAATGATAAGAAGAATTCTCTGAGTTGCTAAATGAAATTATCTAATTATACAGTACTTTAATGTACGGTAAACAAAAAAAAACTGCAACAAAAGTCTGATGAAATTTAAAATCATAACTGGAAATTACGAACGACAATTAATGAAGCAATTGAAAAATCAGTAATAAGATGAAAAAGGAGCGCATAAAATGCCAGAAGCCAAAGTGGGCGTATTATTATCAAATAATTTACAACAATGGGAATTTGGTGGAAAGTATTGTATGGGTGAGACTCATGCATTGTGGAAAATTGACAAAAGAGTGCAAGGAGCTTAGAAGTGGTGCTGTTGAATGATGACGAAATTTAGGTATGGACTAATAAGATATAAAAACAGGAATCCCCAAACGAAGCTGAAGCTCGAAACGCGGAAAATCAAGAAGGGACCGGATTGTAGGACATGAGTGAAGACACGTGGGAATAACTTCCTTAGAGGCAGCATCTGTGTTAAAACAATTCGGGAATAGAGATTTAAATATTAAACAGTTAAGTGAGGATATTGGGTGCGCGTCCTAGTTGGACCAAAAGACGTCACAACAAAAGGAATCTAGGGAAATAACAACAATAATAATAATCAAGTTACAACCGCTCAAGGCTTTGCGCATTCGACGTAGACCTAGCGAGCGCTGTCCGTGGAGTAAATTCGTTCAAGAAGCACCAGCCCTACATGAGGCATTCTGGTCTGGGGTGTGATGAGCTACAGCTCTATTTCCCCTTTGGTGTTTGTGCTGCTCACCAGTAGGAAGGCGATGTGATTGAAACAATACTGTAGTATCATTCCATTTGACTTACTTGAATTGATATGTGTTTCATGCAAGCCACAGTGTTGTGTGCACATTACTTTCTAACTGTATTTTTGTGTCTGAACTTTCGTGCTACCTTCATCATTCATTTCAGGGCAAGTGCTAGGGGCAGTGGTGACAAGAATGCATGATGATTATTATTGCTATTGTAATTATAGGAATAATAAGTGAGCCCCGCTCACGTAAGGAGCTCTGCTCCACAGCACCTATCTCCCCATCCTACCAAATGTGTGTGTGTGTGTGTGTGTGTGTGTGTGTGTGTGTGTATGTCTTCGTGTGTGTGAGGCTGCAGCTGGGAAGGCAGAGATGCTCATGGTTAGGTTAGCCAACTTTATTTGTCTATTGGACAGAGAGGTCTCCTGGGGGGACGTGGTCGACAGATGTCTGTGATTTACGATTCCTTCACGATTCGCAAGTTGGCAGGATGGTTCCGTTAGGTGATTGGCCAATTGCAAGACGGCTCCGGCCAAGTTGAACGGGAAGGGCGGTTAGGCTAGAGGGCAGCCATATTTCGCCAGAATGTTTACTGGGCTGGCTGAGGACGGACGTGAGTATGTTGGTCTCCGAGGGTAATGTATTTGGAAGTGTGTGTAATTTGTGACAATTTTGGAACAGACTAGCAGGGAAACGGTTCAGTAAATGCACAATGTTAGGAGAAGCCCATATTCAAAATTTTTGGGAGCATTTTCACGGAATTAGGACGAGTTCTGTTCTTCGCGGATTAGGCTCAGTTAATGTGAGGATCTCTTGTGTACCAAGTCGGCTTATTTCAATATAGTTAGGGTGGAAAGTGGAACGATGTTCGCTTTGTTGATTTGAGATTGTACTGTGTGCGTGGAGAAAATTTATTAATGAAATCTCGTGTGGCTCGTATATCGTTTTGTCGTCTACTTAGATTTACGTGCTGGTGACCATGCGACATGGTGGGGCAAGATACACAAAGAGAAGTGGACGTATAACCCTCTTAATCGAATTTAAAGTAACTGCAACAGCTAGGGAGTAGTAGTATTCGTGACATAAGATTCTTTGTGGTCAATTATTTTGTCAGCGTGGGAACTGATAGGAAAGCGGAGGGTGGCAAGCTTACATGATGTTGCAGTAGGATAGTGCTTTCCTAAGGACTGGCTTGAAACAACGCGCTCTGCAAGACGTGTAGCAACTTCCCTGCCGGCGCGAAGTCCGGTCTTGTCTCAAATCGTGTTCGATTCGTCAACCCACAACTCTTCATCAATTGTCTGAACGGGAGGAGCAGGCGGGGAGTAATGTGTCGCAACAATTCGCCATCTGTATTATCTAATAATGGTTACCAATTTCAGCGCCTGTATTACCGCTAGAGGTGTCTACATACACCTAGTACTCAGTACCACTTCAGCTATTGATCTGTAAATGTAATCATTAGATATACTCAATATGCACTGTTTCAACAATAAATCTGGAATGAATTGGAAAACTTTAAGATGATATACTACTGGTTTTAGATGTTATACTACTGGTTTTATGTCAGTAGTATTTTATTAAATTCTGAAGCTCCCGAGAGCGTCTTTCAAGAAGAGAGAGGTACAGAGGGTGCAGAAGAAGAGGAAAAAAATGATGTGATTCTACAGGATGTAGGAACAGCAATGAGGAAACTAAAGAATAGTAAGGCGTCAGGAGAAGATATGATAACGGAAGAGATGTTGAAGTCAGGGAGTGAAACTGTCCAGATAGAGCTTTACCATCTCATAAAAGAAATATGCGAAAAGGAGGAAATCCCAGAGGAATGGTAATCAGAAATTATTATCCTACAGCATAAAAGAACTGTAATAGAAATTGTAAAAACTACAGAGGCATCTCTCTCTTAAAAATACCATATAAAGTCCTATCATTAATAATTCTCGAAAAGCTTAAACCACATGCAAAAGATATTGTAGGAGAGTACCAGGAATGCTTACGCGCATTGTATCAACGAAGCTAATAAATACGGGGAAGGAGTGCACAGCGGAGAAAAAAGCCAAAGTGGTCCTAGAAAACGTAATCCGAAAACTGAAAACAGAAAGGGAAGGAATGAACGGAAGAACAGAATTATTAGGATATGGAGACGATATTGCAGTGCTAAGAGAGAGGAAGAGAGGGTAGAAACTGTGAAGGACTTAGCGCTAAATGCAAGTAATTTCGGGCTACAGATTAATGCGAAAAAATGGAGGTGATGGAGGTATCCAGAGGAGCCCCTAATGAAATTCCATTACGTCTAGGGAAATGGTACTTTGAAGTGGAAATTTCAAGAACCTGGGTGCATGGTTCAACAGACAAAATGATTTAAAACAGGAAGTGAACCACCGTATTCTGAATGGTTCTAAAACATATTTCAGTATGAGGCAGATAATATCATCAAAAAATTAATCAAGACCAAACTTAAAGCATACACTACTGTAATAATACCAGTGTTGTTGTATGGAACAGAATCCATAATTATAACCACATGAAGAGACCTTGTTGGTGATTGAATGAAAAATCGTGAGAAAGATCTTTGGGCCGGTCCGTGAAGAGACGGGGAAGGAACCAAGAACTGTATGACATGATGAAGTAACCCAACATCGTACAAAAACTGATAGTACGGAGAATAAGTCGTGCCGGGCACACAGCTTTTTGTTTAAATATGTTCAAATGTTTGTATAGTTTATGGGACTTAACTACGGGGTCATCAATCCCTAAACTTACAAACTACTTATGAACTAACTAAGGACGGCACAAATATCCATGCCAGAGGGGGAGATTCGAATCCCCGACCGTAGTGGCCGTGCAGACCGCGACTGGAGCGCCTCAGTCCCCTCGGCCACCGCGGCCGGCGGCACATAGCTAGCAGAATAGATACCTCATGTGCAAAAGCCGTTCTTATTGGAAGATCCAGAAAGCGATGTGGGTGCATGAACTAGGAAAAGACCTTTGTCAGCTAGGAATCCATGACAACTGGATGCAAAGTGTATAAGATCGTAATCTATGGAGGAACACTGTGACATCGGCTCTTGACCTCAGGGTCCTCGATTGTTGATTTGATTGACTGATTGATATCAGTAGCCTGAGTACCATTATGTTTTACATTTATGACGATAATTACCATTATAATAGTTACTCCCGGTGCCATTCGCGTAAAGAAAATCAACAAGCTTAAAATGTTAAGTAGGCTAATATGGTATTTGTGACTCATACGGACGTGTTACACTTGCTATTACAGTTCTTTTTATGCTTATTTCCATTCCTCTGGGATTTCCTCCTTTTCGCATATTTGTATTATGAGATGGTAAAGCTCTATCTGGACAGTTTCACTTTCTGACTTCAATATCTCATCCGTTATCCTATCTTCTCCTGACGCCTTACTATCTTTAGTTTCCTCATTGCTGTAGAGTCACGTCAATTTTTTCCTCTTCTTCTGCAACCTCTGTACTTCCCTATTCTTGAACGACGCTCTCGGAAGCTTCAGAATTTAATAAAATACTACTGGCATACAGTGATAAAACTAGTAGTATAACATCTTAGAGTTTTCCAATTCATTCCAGATTTAGTGTTGAGTATATCTAATGATTACATTTACGGAACAATAGCTGAAGTGGTACTTAGTTCTAGGTGTACGTAGACTCCTTTGGCGGCAATACAGGCGCTGATACTGCTAACCATTAGATAATACAGGTGTCGAGTTAAAAAGTGCCTCAGTCTGCCGATAGTGGCTAGCTCTTTATATATAATTTTGTGACGTAAGGGTTACAGCTGAGGTTTAACTTTTATTATGTGACGTTTTAATTTATAATTTCTGATGAAGGCAATCATAGTTATTGCCGAAATCAGGTTAAAGAATTTTATTTTTGCGATCGAGGGCTGCACTTTTATCCATTGACGTTGTAACTGTCTCTGACAAGAGCAGCTATGTTCAAAATTTTAAGATGGTGAATTGTTGCGTTGCATTTATTCACTCACGCCTGCTCCTGCTGTTCACACAGTTGATGAATACTTGTGCCGTCGCGTCATATCGCTCGCGTGCAGGCAGGGAAGTTGCTGCACGTCTTGCAGAGCACGTTATTTGAGGCGCAGTGTGTGGACAAGCATTATCTTCTTCTTCCTCTTTCTCTTTGGCCATGTTCCCGCATATGCAGGGTCGACTTTTGGTTAAATCCGGATTCGGCGTGCGTTAGTATTTACAAGGTGGCCGGATGCACTTTCTGATTTTGTACATCTTATGAATGGACACTGGAGCTTTAGCCGTATATATGGCAATAATAACACCGTCAGCTGTATTTTCATTTTGTTGTTTACTGGCAACCAGTTTCGATGGGCCACGCCATCAGCATAAGGCCCTTACTGTTATGTTCTATGATTGTGCGATCCTAGTCATTTTGTTGTTTTTAATGCAGAAAACTGCAGTTTACGGTATTTCAAGGGCCTGATGATGCTACCTGTGTAGTGTGACCCTTAGTGGCGCGTTGTCTTTCTTGTTTTTAAAAATTTTATAGTTCGCATTTTTTCTTTCTTTTTATTTTTTAATTTTTTAGCGTTAGCCCTATCTCTCAAGACTTTCTGCTGGAGATACATTCATATGTAAAAAAAACTGCTTTACTTTTGATGACGGCTCCACTAGTGAAGCCGAAACCATGGAAAAGTAATAATTTCACCAAATCTTCCGCAACCGAAGATCTGTTTCTCAAGTGATTATTTTATATTTCGACGAACGGTTGCTGTCTTTAACAGCCACGTTTAAAATTGTTCTTCAATATTCTACCATGTTATGTTAATCAACTGGCTAAGATCTGTAAGTATTTCTACATATAATTTGCCATAATATTCCAATAATTGATAACGAATGCTCTTGATAACTTTTGTTATAGTGGTGTATTAATCGAAACCGATAGCTTTGGACTAATAAATTAAGCAGCTGTGGTCGACACTCTACAGATATTTAAAAGCTGTTAAACCCACCTTTTCACTTTCCTAAACATTGTGCCACTGTTGTTACAATGCACATTCAGGAAACGATGTTATTTGGAGCCAAGCCTTTCACATGCTGGTGACCTACCTAATCTCGCTGCGAAAAATAATGGAAGTATTGAGTCCGGAGAAGCTGTCTGACACAGGGATTTCAATCGCAGCTGATGGCATGCGCTCTCAGCAGTATGAATCGCGTCCACTCCACGCGGGAGACCGGCGCCGCCCCTCTCCTCTGACGTCATCAGCAGATCCGCCCACAAAGGCGGCCAAGTGATTTCACAAGCGCGGCCGGCCGCTCCTCTAGTGGACAATTCAATTAGCCGTATCGACACCGCCTGCTGGCGCTGGCAAAGGCCCTCTCAGCAAAGTTTCACCCGGGGCATGCCGATGACTAACGCGCTAACCGTGTACGATCACATGACAGGGCATGGAAAGCGTTCTGAATGAAGACTCGAAAGTTACACAGGTTACTCCGATATTCAGCGAAAGCTGTAAGGAAGATCTGTAAAATAAAAAGCCCGTATCAATGATCGTCCATTTGCAGCACGCTTTTGGAACATTGTTCGAAAATTATGAATTACCCAACAGTCAAGACGGATTCCGGAAGTATCGTCCTTGTGAAGTACTGGTAGCTCATTACTCACACGAAGCGACGAGTGCTATCAACAACGATTCCGAAATGTATTCCATATTTATTGATAAATCTGAAGCATTGAATTAAAATTCGCGATGCAGCCGGGAATCGAACCCGGATCTCCATGCTTACTAAGCTGACGTCTTACTGTTCGACCACCACACCACTAAAGATTAAGTACGATTTCCCTCCACGTCACAAACTGTAATTCAGCTTCTGTGTTCCAAAGATAACTGCCAATACTGGCTAGGCTCTCCAAGCAGCGGAATAGCACCTCGGCAATAGACATATTGGAACAATCCTGTTAAGGTGATATAAATATCAATTTAATACAAATAAACAATCCCTGAGACGGATTTTCGTCTGCCGGCCGCGGTGGCCGAGGAGACTGAGGCGCTTCGGTCACGGTCTGCACGGCCACTACGGTCGGGGGTTCGAATCCCGCCTCGGGCATGGATATTTGTGCCGTCCTAGTTCGTAAGTAGTTCATAAGTAGTTTGTAAGTTTAGGGACTGATAACCCCGTAGTTAAGTCCCATAAGCTTTACAAACATTTGAACATTTGAACCTTTGGAACACAGAAGATGAATTACAGTTTATGACGTGGAGGGAAATCGTACTTAAACTATTCCAAGGCGCTTTAATTGTTAATGGTGTGGTGGTGTAACAGTAAGACGTCTGCCTAGTAAGCATGGAGGTCCGGGTTCGATTCCCACCCGCATCATAAATTTTAATTCAATTATTCAGATTTATCAATAATGTCTTTGATATATTCGAGACGAAAATCCGTACCAGGGATTGTTTTTATTATATTGATATTCCATATTTCTTAATTTTTCGGGTTTTTACACTGCACCCCTCAAGCGACGTGTACTCAAATAGCGTGCTCATCGTTTGTGCTACTAGATTTGTGATTTCCTGTCAGGACATAGTTCGTAGCAACAGAGGAAAGTCATCGATTAAAACAGAAGTGATATTCGGCATTTCCAACGAAAGTATACTTTTCTTTGTAAACGGTTTAGGAAAAAAATGTGAGTATCTCTTTTAGACTGTTCGCGGATGATGCTACAGTTACCAGAAGATCACAAGCAACTGCATGTTATTTTCATAAGATACATGCAACTCGCAACAGATGCAACTTGGCTGGAAGAAGGGTTTGGCATTATACTTACCTTCCTATTATTTCTTTTACATTTAAAACATTAGTAAAAGGTGTCTTATGGATGTGAAATGATGAACAGCTAGAAAAAAAAAAGAATAAAAACGTTTAGAGAGTTTCGAGAAGTGGCTAAAGATAAGAACGAAGAAAGTGAAGTGGACAGAGTTAGAAATGAGGAGGTACTGAGCAGGAAAAAAAGAGGAAAGGAACTATATGAGGATGATACATAAGAGGAAAACATCTTCGGTGGGATACATATTACGCGGGAACTGTCTACTGCAAAGAATAAGGGAGGGAACAGTAAAAGAAAAAAGGGGGAGAGGAAGAAGGAATGCCAACTGATGTAAAGAAAGGAAGAACTTACAAACAAATGAAGGAGGATGCCCAAATCAGAAAGATGTCCAGTTGATGCCTGTCTGACGACAGATTTTTTGAAAGAAGAAGGAATAGGACACTCCCCGCCAAATACCGGGTGATCAAAAAGTCTGTATAAATTTGAAAACTTAATAAATCACGCAATAATGTAGATAGAGAGGTAAAAATTGGAACACATGTTTGGAATGACATGGGGTTTTATTAGAACAAGAAAAAAAAGTTTAAAAAATGTCCTACAGATGGCGTTTCATCTGATCAGAAAAGCAATACTTAGCATAACAAATTAAGAGAAAGCAAAGATGATGTTCTTTACAAGAAATGCTCAATATGTTCACCATCATTCATCAACAATAGCTGTAGTCGAGGAATAATTTTGTGAACAGCACTGTAAAGCATGTCCGGAGTTATGGTGAGGCATTGGCGACAGATGTTTACTTTCAGCATCCCTAGAGATGTCGGTCGATCACGATACACTTGCGACTTCAGGTAACCCCAAAGCCAATAATCGCTGGCGATGATGCTATTCTGTAAAATATCGGCGCCATCTGTCGGACATTTTTTCAACTTCCTTTTTTTTCCTTATAAATCCCCATGTCATTCCAAGCATGTCAATTTTTACCTATCTACGTTATTCAGTGGTTTATTAAGTTTTCAAATTTATACTGACTTTTTGATCACCCGGTATCACGAACCGTTTCTTGAATACTGTTAAAATTTAGACTTTAAATATTCTCTTATTCTGAATAAATGATTAATCAATTTGAAACACTTTATTTAGAATCTTGATCTTAAATTAACAAACTTAATAAGAATTTAAGAAGCTGATGAACTAAACCAAAATGCAGATTTAAAGTTTTTCCTTTTACCCAAAATATTAAGAGGAGATACCCAACCCAAGTTTGAAAATCGTGTAAGACAAAGTTTACATAACAAGATTATTTCACATTAAAATTTAACATCAACAACTTACTTTATAGAGCCGAATAAACAGCTCTTACGAAGTTTCTACAGACTCATTAACTTCGCACTTGATAAACACGTTAAGAGAAGACAGTTAACAATACAATAAGAGGCCCCGTAACGACTAGAAATACAGCATTAATAAAATGCTTCAATACAAACAGGTGACACTATACCACACGAGTTCTTGGTATCACAACAGCTCAGTGAGACATCAAATAAAATAACAGGTTTGCACATGATTATAAAATGCTATCACAAATTTCGTCCAATAAGCCACGTCAACAGACAGCCCCGACAGTTGGTTGTCTTACAGGGGACTGAGATCCAGAAGTTTAGCCCCCTTTAAACATCCCGCCAACAACAACAACAGGCCCAGAAGGTGCAATAAGGCAGAAAATTACGTAAAATGTCCACAAATAGTAGCAATGCCACCTCACAAGTAACAGAAGAGAAGAAGCGCACACACAGAATAAGAATACGGAGCGCCGGCGTGAAATCCTAAGTCTATCCCTAATACGAACTGCACAAAAGGCATCAAAACGCAACGTTGTCCTATCATCAACCAGCAAAAAATGTTTTATCCTTGCTCGAACCGCACGGAATATGCTACAACTTTTACTTCCGCGGGCTGAGTAGCTGCATCCACGCGAAAGGGTACAAAGGAGCAGAAACGACTGTTGACCTCTCTGCAGTAGCGTACTACTAATCAAAGATTTGTCCCTTGCGGGAACATTGTCCCTCTACGGCGAAACGCGCCACACAAAACGGGTGTAAAATGTAAGCTCGAGGTAAAGAAACACTGGCGAAATACATTGACTAGTGACAGATGGTCGGGATGACGCACAAGCACAGTGGATCCGCAGACAAACAGCAGCCTGCCACTAGTAGTACGCGAGACCTCAACTTGGCCCGCTAGCTTGCAGCGCTCGCAGCTCGCTGTTATTGTCATTCAAATATGAACGTTTGACACAACGAAAACCATAGTGAGGCAGCTTGCAGTACTTTAAAGAGGATGGAGATAACGTTTGTTGCAAAACTGTCTAAAAAATCTCTGTAGTGCAACAAAAATACACAACAGGCATTAAGGCACTTAAAACTACATAATACATCCAGCAATCAGATTCGTCATGGATACAGAACATTCTTCTATTAATGCAAGACATACAAATTACCAAATTATGTATGTGCGTTTTACATTCAAACTACTTATCAAGGAAATTCTATTAAAAGGCGGGAAGTACCGAAAACAGTCCACCAGGATCGAAAAAATTTAATTTTTAATTTGGTTCCAATAAGATGCAACATGAGTCAGAATTAACACTATCCAAACTTACGAACAGAATGAGCACGTAAAGGCCCCTACACATGCTCCGATTTATAGTACGACCAACAAGATGTCCAGCGTACCAACCAATTGGTAGCAGCCTACACACGTTCCGACCAACTGTACGCAGCACCATCCTGTTCTGGTGTCTGTTTGTCGAACTGTATTTGTTTTCGCATATTCGCTGTGCAGACGACCTCAGGCGTGGAAGTTGGTCGGGATACGCTACACACGGTACAATTTGTCTGGTGAAGTGGTGGATGAATCGGAGATTGAGTGGTCAGGCACAACCAACCGACCGACATGGAATGTTGGTCGGGTAGCGCCTAAAACCGCCCAATTTATCGGGTGACCAACGAATTGTTCCAATAAATCGCATCTTGTGTAGGACCCTTAACGACCTAGACAGGATTTTAGTTGTAAATTTCGGTGGCTGTGATGAGATAGTACCAGAGCTTTAACCTGAAAGCATAAGAACAAAAGCTGAAA
This sequence comes from Locusta migratoria, assembly GCA_026315105.1. Taxonomy (NCBI): domain Eukaryota; kingdom Metazoa; phylum Arthropoda; class Insecta; order Orthoptera; family Acrididae; genus Locusta; species Locusta migratoria. The sequence goes on from CM048745.1 coordinate 484,206,862, forward strand.
AGTCTGTTAATACTTAACGCTGGCTAATACTGGAAGCTGTGGCGATTTTTTTCTACAATTAGTAAATGTATGTAAGGAGTTTTTGGGTGTAGCATGTTTCTCTCATTCGAGTATAAGTACATGCGGTAACAATGAAGTTTTTGTTTTGTGTGAGATACGTGCTTTTTAACAACAGTCCTACGATTTCTGTTTTCAGAAATTTTGTTCTTTTCCTTTACTGATATTTTCATTTCCCGCAATTGGGGATGGGCTTGCTGCAGCGTGCACGCTACTCTTCAGCCAATTGTTTAACACCAAATATTGATAGGCATGTACATAAAATAGAAGAGAAAAACATTGTTTATCTGTGATATCAATTCCCCCTAGAGTTCTTATGAGAAACATTTTGCAACCACTTACTTTTGAAAGAATAATGTTTTTATTTCGTATTAGATACGTGTTTCAATTAATAATAGTCCTATAATTTTCACTACTACTACTATTACTACTTAACTCAGTAGAAATAAAAGAAAGCCGTGTATTTAATACCTATCTGTAAATTTTCCTCGCACAAAATTTTCCTCGCACGTACGAAAGACTACGATTGCGACTGCAGTCGGAATGCTTCCTTGTAGAATAGTTTCGCTCTGCCTCCAGAGAGCGCAGCACTGTCGTCAACTTCTCGAGAGTACTCGAGTTCCTCGAGCATTTGCCGTAACGTCGCGCGTCCCTCTAGCGCGCTCTTAGCCCATCTGTGGCGAAAGCGGAAAAGGAAGAGAGAGAGAGAGAGAGAGAGAGAGAGAGAATCACCACGATGGAAACCGCGCACACGAACCAAGACACTGGCCGGCACGGTTCGGTACCACTAAAAACGTGGTTAAGCAAACATACAAAATATTTGAACTTCAAGTTGAAGATTGATTTTTGCCCCTCGAAATCTGCATCTGAACCTTGTGAATTTCCGCCTATAACCCTAAACAATGAGATAAGATGAGTCATTCATATGAACACTAAAAGAAATCCGTTAAAGTGCATTGACACAATAAATAAGTAAAATCTAAAGAATGTCGATTGAAGTAAATACATTGGAATTACTATTAACTTTAACCCGCGAGAACTGGCGCCTTTAAAAGGTATAGCATTTTTCTGACAGTCAAAGAACAGTTTGTAATGTACTTAATATGTCTAAATAAGTATTTCTAGTTGCGTTTATAAAAAATCGCAAATATTTGACTATTTAAAATTGGTAAAATGCCGATTGTTTTAAAATTACTGTGAGCAAAATGCTCAAGCGCGAGTCCTCGCGGGTTAAAAAGAGCAGATATTACATATAGGGGAAAGCGACTGTTAAAAAATTGATTTTATAAAACAGTCACAAGTCGCTACAATTATTTATTGAATTTTAGCGGTTTCCCTCTATAAACAAGAACATCGTCAGAATGTACACTGTAAAATATATACTGATATAACAAAAATTTTACGTTAATATTACATCAACGACGAATTACATTTCCAATTTGGAGACTTACGTTTGATAATAATTATTATTAGATGTCGATTTATGTAGTCCAATTAGTATAGTAACTTACAATAGCTGTAGTATGACAGCTGGACAGCTGGATGCTCAGCATTTGTAAATTCCATGGTTTCGTCCGTATACGTTATCTTTCTACGTATTTCATAATTCACATTTCGATCGCCGCTTTTACGAGCGTGTGTATAAATTTTTTTATATCACATTTCTGTTAAAAATAATCCATTAAAATAAATTCAAAATACATTCATAAAAATATAAAATTAAAAAAATAAATATGAATTTCATTTAAATTGATTTTTTCAACTATTTTATCGTGTAAACTGACTACTAATAAGACGTTAACCTGCCGTATTACCCAAACAAAGATCTTTGCATTACGGTAATTGTTAATGCATGTACACAGGAACGATTTTGGAAATATTTTATGATGTTTTTAGGAATGTATTTTTTAATTTAATTTAATGGATTATTTATAACAGAAACGTGATATAAAAATTTTTGTTACACGCCCGTAAAAGCGGCGATCTAAATGTCAAATTACGTTATGTCCAAAGATAACGTGTACAAACGATAACATGGATGTTGCAAATACTGAGCAATTATATCTTCGCCGCTGTCAGTATCAGCTGTTGAAATTCATCCAGCTATCCAGCTGTCCTACTAGAGCTATTGTAAATTACTATACTGAAATATGACTGTATAAATCGACAGCTATCAATTATTATCAAACGTAAGTCTCCAAATTAGAAATCTAATTTGTCATTGATGTAATATTAACATAAAATTTGTGTTACATCAATATATATATAGTTTTTACAGTGTACCTTCTGACAATGTTCTTGTTGATAGGGTGAAACCGGTAAAACTCAGTAAATAATTGTGCCGAGTTGTTGCTGTTTTATAAAATAAGGTTTATTAACTTTAAACTGGAAAGAATACATACAATTGTGGGGAAGGCAGAGCAAAGGCTGCGTTTCATTGTCAGAACATTTAAAAGGTGCAACAGTGCTTCTATAGAAACGTACTACAGTACAGTTGTCCGTCCTTTTTTGGTGTAATGTAGTACATTGTGGAACTAGCGGAGAACATATTAAAAGTTCCGGGGATACCAAACAGTTTCCTATTATCGCGATACAAGAGGGAGAGCGACATATAACTGATGCAGAAGTATGGGTAGAAATCATTAAAAGAAAAACACTATTGGTTGCTGAGATATCTATTTGTAATTTATTTCTCCTCCTGTCATTTATTCTTTGCGCCTACTTTTATTGGGATAAATGACCATTGTAATGAAACAAGAAAATTTGGATAGAATACTGAAAGACTTTGGTATTCCTTCTTCCCGCGGTCTATTAGAGAATGAAACGGTGCACTAATGTTATTAAACCTTCTGCCGGGCATTTACATGAGATTTATAAAGTATATAGTTGTTGACGAGAAGAGAAATTTTTTGACACTGAATGTGAGTGATTTTCTTAAAATGTAGTATATCACGGATGATAAACAATTCAGACAACAAGACAACTGAAGCAGAAGAATGTTGAAGAAGTCTATAGCACACATAGTACTAAGAGGTCCAGATCACTGCTATAATTAATATTTTTATTCATTACGCAACAGCTGTTTCAGCGATTCGCCATTTGCAAGTGTAAGAATAACATAAATTACTTTTTGTGTGCATATAAGTGGTACGTGTGCTTGTACACTCCACGTCCAATGAATAAATAAAGATTCCCGATCACAAACCAGAATAAATCACTTACTGCTTCCAAGCAACACATATATAAATATACTCGTAAATACAAACTGTTACTCCTACACAAAATATTACCCACCTCATAATATATGGCTATTAAGTCTTGAACTGCCCATAACTGAGTGTGACAACTTTCATCTATTTACCTATTATCCATTAAATGATTGTGCTAGCTGACAGTAAATATTATGCACTTACCTGCGATCTTGCTCGTCGTTCAATGAAGTTTAGACGCATGACATGCTTGATGCTTACATAAATAAAAATAATGCCACTTAATGCACACAGACGTTCATGTGAAGCGCTAAATCTTTTTAAATCTTTGTGTGGGTACAGACCTTTAATCTTTCCAGTGTTTATGTGTGCTAAAAGATATCTACCTCGGTGTGGAATCTGCACAATTTAGTACGGTCCACTATACATATGCTGCCACTTGTTATTCTGCTTATGTATAACTGATGCATTAGGATGTGTGCGAATTAAAACAAGGTCGTTTACCAGGAATCCTTGTATACGTTTGAGTTGTTTATCATAGTATATTTTCCTTTTAAAATCTGCATCTGTAAGATCAATCAAAACATCACGTACTTTCTCCTCCAATGTGGTATTGTTTTTAGGTATCTGCGGTATGGGATTCAGCCATTCATTTGATTCCTTGGTTGCCAGAACCAGATAGATGGGGTATATGGTGTAGAATAGAGCGGGTGATTTTTCACAACTTGTTCAAAAGAATCTAGATAGTTTATCCACTGAGTTTGTCGATTTGCGGCGCTGGTTCTGATAAATCTGTTAAGTTCACGGAACATGCGTTCCATAGGGTTAGCAGAAGGGTGAAACTTGGAGATCAGATTGTGCCGAATGTTGTGCTCGTGGATGAAATTTTTCCATTCCCGGCAGGTAAAGGTGGTTACATTGTCAGAAAGAATATTTATCGGCTTGCCGACAAAGGGAATGTAGTCCTGTGTTATGCGACGGATTACTGCTTTCGCAGTGGCGGTTTTTAGTGCGTAAAATTTAACGAAATTTGAAAATACGTCATATAGGCCAAGAATATAGCGAACACCTCCACGACCTATCGGAAGGGAACCGGTGAGGTCGATCGCAACGCAATGTAGGGGTATGACATGTAGAATGGATTGCAGTTCCATTTTGCTGGATAAATTGTTTGGTTTACATTTTTGACAAATTCAGCAAGATTTTAGAGTATGATGATTTTTTCGTGCCATGTTAGGAAAGAAATAATACAGTTTCAACTTACGGAGGCATTTCAATGGGCCGAAATGTCCCCATAATCTTTGGGTATGCAAGATTAGAGCCTTTTCATGAGATGATGGCATGCAAACGCACCACAAGTTTGATTGTGCGTGGCGACGGAAAAACAATACACCTTGGTGTATTCGATAGTGGTCTATCAGATCAAGTTCCTATGATCACAACTTGATAATAAATTTAGTTGGTAGTAGCTCACCACAGAACTGCAGTAACGCCTTAACAAATCTGTACTTGTAATTCGAATGTTATTAAACTTTTCTTACTTTTATTCCATAATGTCATATGATACGAAATTTTGGGGTAAATCTTCAAGCCAAGAAAATTTTCAGAATCCACGAGTGCGTAATACGTATTACTTGTAGAGTAAATTGGTGGACATCTTTGTAGAATCCTCTGGGTACACTGGCCTCTCAGTATATTTATTCCTTATTGAAATTTGTTGTAAGTAATAAACTTACAACGAACAGTTCAGTTCATAGACACAATACTAGGAAAAGAAGCGATCTACACAAGGACTTAAAAGCACTTGCCTCAGTTTAAGAAGGGGTCCACTAGTCAGGAACACACATTTTCAACATTTTGATAGAAACCATGAAAAATTTTCATATTCACAGAATATATGACTTCATCTGCGAATGGGCAAAGTAGAAAATGTGTACCCAGCCGGGATTCGAACCCGGGTCTCCTGCTTTCTAGGCAGTTGCACTGACCACTTTCTTTTAGATCTATGGATCGCGGTCGTTCGTTCAATTCGTTCGTGGTTGTTCGTTGAATGGTTGGCTCAGCATTTTTTTTTTTTTTTTTTTTTTTTTTTTTTATTACAAAGAGCGTTTAGCCCCCTGACCGGGCGCGCTGAGCCACGGCGCTCGGCGCGACTAACCCACTTGGGACACAGTGACTACCGCACCTGCAAGGACTACCTAAGCACACCTCCCGTCAGACATAAATTTCCAGCTTTACTCAAACTTGTAGTTATGAAACTAATTCCCATAAGAGTAATGGCTCCAAACTTCCCCACCCCTCCCCACTAACGAAAGGATCATTGCCTGTCGCTGGCATCATATATACAGGTTGTCCCAGCTATCTTGTCTACTCAAAATATCTCTGGAACAATAAGAGCTATTGGAAAACGACTTTCACCGGTATCAATGTACGGCTAGGACCCATGAATTTACATGTTTGGAAACATTCTAAAACGAAAGCAAATGTATGTTTTAACACAAACTTATGGTTTTTTATTTTTATTTTTATTTTTTTTTTTTTTTAATGGACACCATATATTTTTTTCTTCAGCAATCTATAGCATGACAAATCACATAAACAATGGCGTTGATTGCATCGCAATATTCCAATTACATCCCGAGATATTGCGACGCGAAGTTGACGCTTGAAAAACCCGAAATGCGCTGCTAGCGCACGTCCCGAGGCTCAGGCGTGAACCTCATGCTGCCCGTAATCGCGATGTGACTGACATACATAATCGCACTTCCATACTTATCAAGAGGTCCGAAACAAATAATACGGTCTGCTGCCATCAACTCTCATAAGCACATAATGGTTTCCCTCTTGCACGTTTTATGTGTCTACGTACACAATATGAACCAGTACCGATCGGTATACATCAGTCAGGTTGTCTTATTTATCCTACACACCCAAAATAAGGTTTATCGAATGCGTTAAATGACCCATTGTGCCTAGCTCGACTTAGACACGTGTCCAACGTAGTTCCCACTACAGCCACAGTTACCACTTCGCCTTGTTTGTGGTTTGCGACCCATGCAAACTCCTGTACTCCACCACCCTCCGAGCATCCCATTTGTTGTTGCTTTGGCGGGCAGTACACCGCTTGCCAGTGTAGGCGCGCATCAGAGTAATCTAGTGACGGCACGGAGGTAGTACACATTGTGACTAAACGTTGTGCTGTGGAACTTATGCCGTATTATGTACACACATTGAAGATATGGTAGAAATGCAGCTGATCTATGGAGAATGTAAGTTGACTGGAAATACGTTATTATATTGCTTGTTTGTTTATAGTACTGTTCTAGTACTGTTTACTCTACTCTCCATACCTGTACTATACCCTGTTGTAGGCGGACGAAATTCAGTTCAGGCAGAACGACTGTACAGAAGACGATTCCCTGACAAGCCATCGCCTTCGCGCCGGATGTTTGGTCGTCTCACATCTCGTCTACGTGAAACAGGAAGCTTAAATCCAAGACCTAGACATCGTCCTAGAACACGCAAGATGAACGTGCTGTGCTCGCTACCGTAGCTGTGAATCCTCACATCAGCACACGTCAAACTGAACGCGAAGTTGGTGTGTCGAAATCAAGTGCACAGCGTATTCTTCAACGTCATAAATTTCATCCTTACCATGTTCATGTACACCAAGATCTTCATGGGAATGACTTCAGCAACAGGGTAACATTTTGTCGGTGGGCTCAGCAAAAATTTCTGACTAATCCAAATTTTTTCGCAGATGTTCTCTTTACCGACGAGGCATGATTCTCTAACAAAGGATTGTCAATATGAGGAATATGCATTATTGGTCCGCAGCCAATCCAAAATGATTCCGCCAGGTTGAGCATCAACGTCCGTGGAAAGTGAATGTTTGGTGTGGGATTATTGGAGATACCATTATCGGACCTTTCTTTGTAAATGGCGTTCAAAATGGCAGACAGTACTCCAGATTTATACGACACAATCTTCCTGTTCTCTTGGACACCGTACTTCTGAACAGGAGAATGGTCATGTGGTATCAGCATGACGGATGCCCTGCACATAACGACTTAAGAGCACGACGACTTCTGAACCGTAAGTTCCCTGGTAGGTGGATTGGACGTGGTGGCCCAGTTAGGTGGCCTGCCCGATCTCCGGAACTTACACCGCTGGATTTTTTTCTTTGGGGAGCAGTGAAGGATGCTGTTTAACAACATGAACCAACAACACCAGAGGACATGAAGCAACGCATTATTGATGCCTGTACAGCCATCAAAGAGGAAACAGTAGCACGAAGTAGGGCATCCTTCATCCGCAGAGTGACCCTATGTATGCAAGCCAATGGTTATCACTTTGACCATGATATGTGAACGCTATCACAGTGCAAGTTTCTACAAAGGGCCATTTTACCCAGTGATGTTCAGAAACATTTGTTTGAAACAATTTGTCATGTAATGCTTTAGATAAACATAACATTGATAATTATGTGATAATAGAACTAATTGGTTAAACATGTTTACATTCATCTTCTATGTCTTACCTGAACTTTCCAAGTCCAAACATTTTTACCTAAACAACGGTAAAACCTTTAATACACTTGCTCGTTTCACTAAAACCATCAACATGAATTTTACTATTATGAGTGAATGAGTCACTGTCACTTGCGCTAGATCTACAGTAATTTTTAACGTTGAACGGCATTGCCTTTGTAGTAACGGATTAACGATAAGCGAAGTTAACTTTGTGACTAACGTTGCGGTACACAGATATGTTACAGAACCGCATCACATCTAGCCTATGGGATAAATACCTGCTGGAATGTACGACTTTAATGCAGGATGGCAGCAGACCGTATTATTCGTTTCGGACCTCTTGATAAGTATGGAAGTGCGATTACGCAAGTCAATCACATCAAGATTACGGGCAGCATGGGGTTCATGCCTGAGCCTCAGGACGTGCTCTAGCAGCGCATTTCGGGTTTTTCAAGCGTCAACTTCGCGTCGCAATATCTCGGGATGTAATTGGAATATTGCGATGCAATCAACGCCATTGTTTATATGATTTGTCATGCTATGGCTTGCTGAAGAAAAGATATAGGGTGTCCATTAAAAAAATGTTTGTGTTAAAAATACATTTGCTTTCGTTTTAGAATGTTTCCAAATATGTATTTTCATGGGCCCCAGCCGTACATTGATACTGGTGAAAGTCGTTTTCGAATAGCTATTATTGTTCCAGAGATATTTTGGGTGGACAAGATAGCTGGGACACCCTGTATATATACATGTGGCGTCTATTCCGAAAGAACAGACGTCACTTATGATCCTGCAATTGTTATTGTTTTCATATTCACAGAATATGCCTAAGTCCCGCTACCATTCCACGATCAAAGTAATTCCCGTAATGTTGCCATAAGCTCATCAGAAACCTTCCCACATAAATCACGACTATTTTAAACTTTGTGTAGGCCATACTTCTCCTCTCTGAAACTGTGGTTAAATGCTTATGGGACAATTTCTGCCCAAATATAACCACTATCTTGTATGAAAAATTACAGATTGTATTTTCATGTTACGTGCTTCACCAATCAGCGCTACGTCTGAAACCGTGGGGTGGAGCAAAAGAAATTCAAATGTTTGTTAAGCTTATGGGGCTTAAGTGCTTCCTAAACTTACAAACTACTTGTGAACTAATACTACAGACAGCCCAAACATCAATGCCCGACGAAGGATTCGAACCACCGACGGGGAACGGCCTCGCTTATCTTAGCATAGCGTCTCAATGCGCTCGGCCACTCCGCCGCGGCAAATTGTGTTTATCGGTATGCCACAACTTCTTTAATTCTATCTAAATTTTCAAATGTTTGTAAATCTGACTTAGCTGCCAGAGGTTATCATTCACTAGGCTTACAAATTACTTACACTAACTTACGCTAAGGAAAAAACACACCCATGCCCGAGAGAGGACTCGAACCTCAGACAGCTAGCAACCGCGGGCTCCGTAGCAAGGACTTCGGCCTAGCACAGAAGGTACCTTAAATGAGATAAACAGAAATTACACTCTCACTCAAAGATTACTGTTGCTGTGGTCTTCAATTTCGCACACTGATATCATGCAGCACTCCACCCTATTCTATCCTGTTCAAGCATCTTAAATTTGTGAATAGTAGTGGGTACCCTTTTGTACCTGGTTAATCCGTCTCTTGGTGGCCCGCTGCGACTTTTATCCCACAGACGTCTCTCGAATGGTAAATTGACACTTCTCCCAAATTCCGTTCATTACCTCTTCATTAGTTACTTGATCTAGCCATCTAATCTTCATCATTCGTCTGCAGCACCACATTTCAACACTTATTATTATCTTTTTTTCTGAACTCCTCGTCTTCGATTCACCTCCGTCTAACGCTACACTCAGACAAATACGACGAGAAAAGGTTTCCTAACAAATTATTATTGAGTTTCTCTTCTTAAGACTGGCTTTTCTTCCCTTGGCCAATCTGCATTTTATATCTTCTTTCCTACGGCCATCAGAAGTTATTGCGCTAGCGAAATAGCATAACTCATCTACTACTTTTATTGTCACATTACTTATTTTAATTACTTCATTATCGCCTCGTAGTCTTGGGCTACGTCCCATTGCCCTTGACTAACTTTTCTTAATGTTTATCTTATAGCCTACTTTCATGCCACTGCTCATTCTAAATGAAATAAATCGCAATTTGCGATGTTATGGCTTCACTGTATTCGGTTTAGATGGAATACCAAACTGTGGCGAATGAAATTTTATGCCCAGCCAGGATTCGAACCCGGGATCTCCTGCTTACTAGACAGACGCGTTGACCACTCCGCCACCGAGTACACAGTGACCAGTCCGACTGCAGAGGACTCTTCATGCACGTCTCCCGCCTCACACAAATCTCCATTCGCCACGCTGTCTCTATCGTATTCCACAGACTATTTATTTCATTCAATTGAACGCTGTATTTCGTCAAAAATATATATATAATTCCTCATTCTGTTCTCTTCCAGGTGCTTTGCTGTCTCTGACAAAATTAAAGTGTCATCGTCACACCGCAAAGTTTTTATTTCCTAGTTTGTAAGTGTAGAGACCGATGACTAGTGCAGTTGGGGCCCATAACTTAATAAATATTTGAACATTTTGAATATAACTTTATATTCTCTATATTTTACCACTGCTACCATCAGAATTTGAAGAAGAGGATTGAAATCAATATTGTCTCTAAATCTACAAGAGCTAAAAAGGTTGGTTTTCCTTTCATTAACCTATTTTCTAAGATACGTCTTAATGTTAGTGTTCCCTCACGTCTCGACATTACTCCTAAATCCAAAGTGGTCTTACCCAAGGCTAGATTCCACCAGTTTTTTCATTTGTCTTTTCGTGTAAGTATATCGCAACCATGACTTATTAAACTGATATTTCAGTAAATTTCACACTTGTCTGCACTTACTTTCTTTGGAAGTCTGAGGCTATTTCTCCTGACTCGTACATCTTGCACACAAGGTGGAACAATTTCTCCATGACTGGCTCTCCCTACGATATCAACAGTTACGAGGGAATGTCGCCGGCCGCGGTGGCCGAGGGGACTGAGGCGCTTCAGTCACGGTCTGGACCGCCACTACGGTCGGGGGTTCGAATCCCCCCTCGGGCATGGATATTTGTGCCGTCCTAGTTCGTAAGTAGTTCATAAGTAGTTTGTAAGTTTAGGGACTGATGACCCCGTAGTTAAGTCCCATAAGCTTTACAAACGTTTGAACGTTTCAGGGAATGTCATCAGCTCCCAAGGCTTTTTTTCGACTCAAATCTTTCAGTACTCTATCATTCTCGCAGTATTGTGTCATCTTTAAAATTAAAACCAGATCGTAGAATCTATCATTCTGTCAGAGTTATTGATATTCATGCAGCTACTATTACACTGAAACAACTGCAATTTATAATATCTCATGGAGTATAGAAAGTACTGAGGCACATATCGTTATAGGTTCTGAAAGCTGGCTGACGCCTGAGATAAGCTCGGCCGAAATTTTTTCAAAGGGCCAAATGGTCTTCAGAAAGGATAGAATAAATAAAAAAAGGGGCTGACGTGTTTATTGCTGTTAATAACGGTTTATCCTGCATCGAAATTGAGACAGATACTTCCTGTGAGTTGGTCTGGGTAGAGGTTATACCTGACAACCGGAATAAATTAATAATTGGATCTTCTTCTCGGCCCCCTGACTCAGACGATGCGGTTGCCGAAATGTTCATAGAAAGCTTGAATCACATTTCAAATAGGTATCCGAAGCATACTGTTATAATCGGTGGCGACTTTAATTTACCCTCGATATGTTGGCATAATTACGTATTCAAAATCGGCGACAAATATGAAACATCGTCCAAACTAGTTCTGAATGCTTTTTCTGAAAACTACTTCGAACAGTTAGTTCATGAACCCACTAGAATAGTAAGTGGTTGCGAAAATACCCTTGATCTCCTAGCAACAAATAATCCTGAGCTAGTAAAGAGCATCAAAACAGATACAGGAATTAGCGAACATCGAGTTGTAGTAGCGAGACTGAATGTCAAAGTGCCCAAATGCACCAAAAATAAACGAAAAATATATCTATTCAATAAAGCAGATAAAAATTCGCTTCACGCTTTCCTGAGTGATAGTCTCCACTCTTTCAAAACTAAAAATGCGAGTGTAGACAGTTGTGGCTAACTTTCAAAGACATAATTGCGGTGTCGCACAAGTCTAAAGTGCGCGCCACCTACTTTCGCCGCGCCCCGCCATGCACGCACGGCGCGGCGTTCTAACGACGTCAGCCACGAGCGCCCTCTGCTACAACTCCGCTCGTGGCCATCACTGAACGACATCGTTCACTTGGGACTGAGATAGGAACCAGTTAAGACTTCGGAATCAGATAGGCACCAGTGAAGAATTGGCTATCGGATAGGCACTAGCAATCATCATTAGGCAGGCCTCTATATAATCCATGTATCAGCATTCTCAGTCAAGAACTATGTAAAAGTTAAGTATTACTAAGTCTATATGAAATATATATCACGTTCTACTCTAGTGTTTCTAGTTTCTGCTGTCCCACTGGCTGGTCACCTCCATACCGCACAAGCGTGCATCCTTTATTCCTGTGTCGGTATTTCTACGCGGCCACCGAAACCTACGACGGAAACGAGACACAAAAGCGGCGACGAGGCTGGGACACAAAAATAATATCAGTAGCAATCGAGAGATATATACCAAATAAATTAATAAAAGAGGGAACTGACCCCCAGTGGTACACAAAACAGGTCAGATCACTGTCAGAAAGTCACGGAAATGTTGCACGAATTGCGGTGGAAATCATTAAAAGAAAGATGTTGTTGCCGGCCGCGGTGGCCGAGGAGACTGAGGCGCTCCAGTCACGGTCTGCACGGCCGCTACGGTCGGGGGTTTGAATCCCCCCTCGGGCATGGATATTTGTGCCGTCCTTAGTTGTAAGTAGTTCATAAGTAGTTTGTAAGTTTAGGGACTGATGACCCCGTAGTTAAGTCCCATAGACTCTACAAACATTTGAACATTTTTTGAAAGATGTTATTCATTGCGGCGTGATCTGTTTGCGAAGTTTCAATCACCGACTTTTAGTTCTGAATGTGAAAATATTTTGCTAGCACCCACCTACTTAGGGAGACATCACCATCCCAATAAAATAAGAGAAATCAGATAGAAAACGGAACGATTTAGGTGTTATTTCTTCCCGAGCGCTATTAGAGGCCGCGGTGGAGTAGCCGAGCGGTCTAAACGTCTCGCTGCGGAGCGCGCGGTTGCTTGCCGTGGAGGTTCGAGTCCTCCCTGGGGCATGGGTGTTTGTGTTTGTTCTTAGGTTTGTTTACCTAGGTTTAAGTAGTTTGTAAGCTACCGGCTAATGACCACGCAGTTTGGTCCGATAGATTTACAAACATTTGAACATTTTCACTATTAGAGAATGGAACGGTAGAGAAAAGTTATGAAAGTGGTTAATGAACCCTCTGCCAGGCACTTCAATGTGATTTGAAGAGTATCTATGTAGATGTAGATGTCGAGTATAAAATGCGGAACTTGGTTTCTAACAGGACGTGAGAAAATCATAGAGAGCAGCGCAGCCCTGTGATGTGCTCCCTTCTGGCCACAAGGTTGTTACTGAGTTCTGGGGATGGGGCGTTCCATTCCTTCAACAGCGGCTCTCCTGGTGGGTCGTTGCTGAATGAGGACGTGCAGTAATTGTCTCTCTAGCACAGCCCACAACGGATTTAATTAAAGGGCAGTATAGTCGATTCCTTGAACGTCCACGATCTCCAGCTGCCACTTTGGATGCTTCAGCCCTTTGTCATTCAGAAAAACGATGTTATCGTTGAATGCAGCTTGAAAGCATGCACGTTGGATCTGAGCGCAGATGTGTGCCGTCGAGGCGTTCTTTAGTTGTAGCGATTTTCGCTGTAAATAATTCTGGCTGTTTTTGGACGTGATAGTATGTCTCAATACTCTTCCTAGAAAATGAAAATTAATGTTATGAACAGCCAAAAGGCGATGGAGAACATTCCGCCCTTAATCCTCAGCCTCCATATTCCAGTTCGTCGAAAATGAAATACAATGATCTCTATTAAATTCAGAGAACTCAGGAACTACGACAAAAATTAATTTCCACAGTTCTTAATATTCGTTGCATGGTGACAAATTACAGTGGTCTAACAATTTTTGACGAAATTATTCTCACAGCTCCACTGTATCTTTTACCAAATGGTGACATGAAAATTTGTGCCGGGCCGGGACTCCAACCCAGGTTTCCCGCTTTTCGTGAGCGGTCGCCTTAACCATGAAACGAATATTAGAATTATCTAGAGCGAGTCAAATGACAACAACAACAACATAGAGTAATGCCTCGTTGTTTTATTCTCCCTGGTGCGGGGATACAGTATACTTTGCGAGTGCTAAGAGATGAATGTAATTGACTCTCATATACGTAGTCAGTGTGGCATATGGAAGTTTGGGTCGGCCCTCGAGTGGTGTTCGGGTAGCCTAGTGGTTAAAGGCGACCTCTCGCGCAAAGCGGGAAACCCGGGTTCGAGTCCCGGCCCGGCACAAATTTTCATAAGTCACCATTTGGTAAGACATCTATACCTAATACAGTGGAGGAGTGAGAACATCGCAATTGCGAATAATTTCGTCAGTTCTTAATAATTCATGTTATTACTAAACGGCACACGTACAGCACATATTGCAATAAACTGCCCCTTCTAAAACTGCACGAGGAACAGTTCAGGTACGCCGTTCACGCCGAATTTTAAATAATTAGTTGAACTGTTGCGATTATCAATTAGGTAATTAATGCACTTTTCTGAGTTACAGACGTGACAAAGTCGTTGGTGAGGTATCCGCCCATATCAGTATTAATTATGTAAAATTATAGGGCCACAGATAATGATGAGGTCATGCGTTTATTGACGCGTTTCGATTAAATCATCTTCAGACTCTGTAAAGTTACAAACATCAGTTAGACCTATCAGTGGCCCTATAATTTTACACAGTGCCCTAACAGCACTGTTTATCAATTAATACTTTTCTGAGTATCGTCGATCTAAAATAGCTCATAGCAGCAGTTACTGACGCACAGCTGAAAAACTAGCTTTTGTCGGAGGACGCGTAAATACGATCTTGGATAGAAGTGAACGATTGCCCACACACCCAGCGTCCTTACGTTAGCACGGCGCGTTCGGCCAAGATAACACTGGCTTAGTGATCGCTTACGGAGTTATAGCAGTGCCTTATTACAGCTCTCGTTTTCTTTTGCTTTTGCTTGCGGAAGTAGTATGTGGGTCACTTGGGACCACCCCCTCTTCTAAGGTTAAATTCAACCATAATTTTATTTATCTTTTAAGGTCCCATTTAACCTTAAAAAATTATTTTACTTATCTGTTGGATAATCGTGTTTAACCTTAAATCTTACCTTAAACGCATTTTATTTTTAAACCTTATTTAAGATTAAAACCAACCACACCCTGTCCAATGAGGTTTCTAAAAGTAAATCTTGGTTAAGGTGAAAACTAAGCATACAATTAAAACCCAATTTATTTCACAAGTGTGAAATAATTTATGGTTCAAAGTAATCTTAAAATGTGATCAAAAGTAATGCTTACGATCAACTATGAAAAAGTCATAAGATTTCATTAAAAAATATGGTTCAAAGTCACCACAAAACATAATCAAAAGTGTTGAGAAAGATTATGATTAAACTTAATCTTAAAAAAGTATTAAAAATTATGATGAAATCATCCACTTTATTTAAATAAAGAGTCTCAATAAAAAGTGTTAAAAATTATGGTTACTCTTAACCTTAAAATGTAATCGAAGATTTTTTCAAGAATTATTCCTATACTTAACCAACACTTTTTTAAGGTCCTATTAACCATAAAAAATTATCTTAATCTTAAAAAAGATTGTGGTTTGTGTCTACCTTAACTTATTTTACCTATATTAATCTTATTTAAGGTGAAACCTTACCTTAACTTATCTTACCAGTTATAGCCTCTTTTAACCTTAACTTATCTTATTATCTTAATCTGTTTTAAGATTGTGTCTACCTTAACTTACACCAGTACTCTAGCTATTATTTTGTAGACAGCTTAAAGGTACTCTAAAGCAACGATTTTTGCATTAAAAATTTTAATGGTTTTTAAACCATTAAAATTAAAACTTCTCCATCAAAAGTTTTCAGTAATTAGTCCATGCTTAAGATCGTAAGTCAAGTTTCTTTTACCATACATAATTATGTATGCTAAAGTGTTTTCAGGAATAGGCACATTAAAAGTAGCTGACAATTTCATGGCAGTTTTTTGTGCAGTGAGAACATTCTTTCTCCTACTCATATTGATTACGTAAATAGGGTACGAGTTAATGAAACTGTATGCTCTAATTTTATGGTCATCTTTCAATTCAGTTATTCTCTTAAAGTCTGCAAATGCATTGTATGCCTTCAAACAAGTACCCGGAGGGTCAATGTTCCACAGTTCTTCAGGAAATATCTCATTTCTACCATTCTTTAGATAAATGTTTTGGAGATGAACGTGATCATACACTGATGAATCAGCATCTTGGTTTCCTTTCCTGTTGGTCTGAAACACCACAAATACAAAATAAGGCATGTCAAACTCCATAGAGTTGTAGTAATTCGTTATATCTAGCTCAAAATTTCTCTTACCACTAATTCCTGCTATTTCCTGCGTCTGAAGATCAAAAAATGAAATCGGAATCTTAGGGTCCTTTAGCATCTTTTCTCTTAGCTCTAGTTCATAATTAGGCTCATACTTAACAATGGGTACTCGAATCTCCATATTTGTAATGGTTACTTTACCCAACTCAGGTCGAGAGCCTTCAATATCTGCACCACTATTATTTTTTGAAAACCATCTGAACAAGGCATCGCCAGAATTTGCGCTTCCCACAAATGTTACTGTTAAGTCACCTTCCCACATGATTTCTTTGTAATCTTTAAAAAATCCACCCAACATTTTTAAAGGATACAACACCTCGTTTTCCTTTCTTCGTAACTTACCATTGTTAATGAAATTACCCTCGAATCTAATGTCATCGTCGAGAGAAGAAGTAAGATGATATAAAACCGTCGACGAAATGCTTGGATGCTCTAACCTGTAGATTATGTGACCTCTTTTCTTAACAATTACTGCACTCCATAACTGTGTCGGAAAGTTGTCAACTAGTTTAACATTCGATTTGCCTTCGTAAGAAGTATAGTCTGAGCCATTTGCATGAGTAACGTTATATGTCATATACAAGTAAGCATTGTTGTCAAACCAACCATCACCAACTTTGATGTCTATTTCTACATCTTTGTTCGGTAGGTTTAAATTATTCCTAGTCTTCTCATTTACTGGAAAAGACTGCCACTGATAACTTTCTATTTTATTCATTTTATTTACTGCAATATTTTAATTTTAAAGCATTTCTAAAAGAACAGTCACTGTAGCTCCACCAAAATCTATAACACAGTCGTTCTCATCCGTTATAGTAATAGCCAAATTTTGAACTTTATCGTGCACAGAGAAAAATAATGGATAACTCGGTTCGTGTATTATAGGACTGCCAAACTGTAAGTGACCACACATTTCCAACTTGGGTTTAAAACAAGCAATAATATTTGTCTCTCGATGAAAGTGGTCACAATCCTTTACAAACATACCATCAGCTAAGTTAAAATGCACTTTAATTTTTCAAAAGGGATTATTTTCGGTAGCTCATTTGCTACAACTTTTGTTGCAGGTTCCACAATTTCGTCTCTAAAACCTAGCATCCTCCCAATACTACATTCCTTATTAAAATACAGCTTAAAATCTAAGCTTTCTATCTCAACTCTATTTAGGATTTCGTTAGCCTTAATCTTTATATTACTAGCATTGAAAGGTTCCTGGCTCTGAATACACCTCTCTAAATTGTCTAGACTGTACTGCCCTGATGGAATATTTAAAGTATTAACCACACCATCTTTCTCATAGTGTAATCTGTTATTATCCTTTGTGACATTTGGAGTTAAGAATGTTGAATAAAATCCGACCAAACCAACCTTTGTATACATGTTTCTTATTGGTACATTAAGCCTCTTTTTTAAGTTTGAGGATGTACCACTAATTTCAAAAATTCTATTCATTTATTAATTAAGTAATAAGTAGTAAATAAAAAAGTAAAATGACTGATTGGGATCCAAAGATCAGAATTCGAGAAAAACGAATCAAAAGCAGACATGGGAAGTTATTACCTAGTTCAATTCGTTGCGCTATCGTTGGACCAAGTGGATGTGGTAAAACAACTTTAATGGTTGATAATTACCTTCTGTGCCCTGGATGGCTTAACTGGAACACCATTAAACACTTGTACATCTACTCGAAAAGCTTAGAACAGTTTAAGTACAAACATCTTATGGAAAAATGTGAAAGAATTGAAAATGAACACAACGAAAAGGTAGCTACATTTGTTAGTAACTGTGATGACATTATACCATTAGATGAGTGTGAAGACCGCTCTGTTGTGGTGTTTGACGACTTTATATCAGAAAACCAAGATATTGTAAGAGAATACTTTACCAGAGGAAGACATAAGAACATTGACTGTTTCTACTTAGCGCAAACGTATTCTAAAATACCCAAGCAGTTGGTGAGAGACAACCTTAACTTTTTGGACATATTTAGACAAGATGACATTAATTTGAAGCACATCTACGACGAATTTGTAGGTGGAGACTTTAAATGGAATGACTTTAAAGAGCTTTGCAGTAAGGTGTGGAACGAGGACTTTTGATTCATAACTGCTGACATGACTCGAAAGCTGTATGACGGTAGGTACCGTAATAAAATTAAAACTTTTATCAGATTTTAATGGTTTTTTAACCATTAAAATACCACACTTTTTCTGTGTACCCAACTATTGTGAGAGCTATCAAAACCTAGCCACTTAACATATACTTTATCACCCTTTTTTCTCAAAACTTTTTCTACAAGATACACATCTGGATACTTAGTTTTTTGTAACTCCTGTTCGTAAAAACTTCCTTTAATTTCTTCTTCACTTGTATCTTTTAACTTGTATGTAGTCGGACTTGTGTTATTAATCTGAGTCACTTCAAATATTTCTGTCGACCAAATAGCAGTATAGCCTTTCTCGAACAAGCCTTTAAGTTTACTTATCCTAACTTTGTCACCTATCTTGAACTTGGGTGGATCTGTTACGAGTTCCGCTGTAAAAGCGACCTTCACCACCTTTTTTGCATTCTTTTCGTTTACGTCTACTGGTTTCATCCCTATTGTTCTGTGTTTCCTGTTGTTGTAATCATACACCAGTTTTGGAAGTAGCTCAACCCATTTTTGATTGCCCAGGAGTGCAAATTGTTTCCACATTTTTTCCTTTAAAGTCCTGTTGAACCTTTCAACTACTGAAGCCTTAAGTTCTGTAAACGTAGAATAATGATTTACACCTTCAAGCTTCATCAGCTCCTTGAAGTGTTTATTGTAGAATTCTTTACCATTATCTGTTTGTAAATGTTTCGGCTTCCTTTCTTGTGGTATACCTTTAAAAGCGCTGGTAATACTTTCACCTGATTTATCTTTAACAGGAATAGCCCAAGCATACTTTGAAAAGACGTCTATTACAGTCAGTAAATACTTCATACCCTTGTTGAATTTAGATATACCTTTAAGGTGACCAGAATCCATCTCAACCAAGTCCGCCTGCCACAAATCATCTATACCGTAAGCTATAACAGCTTTTCTTGGAAAATTCTTTCTCAGTGGCTTGTGAAGCTCTTGTATAATTTCTTCACGAATACTTTTATTTGTCGGAGACATTATTTTATTTTTATAAACTTACTTTTCTTGGTATTACACACCCCACAATAGCCCTCAATCCTATGACGACCGTTTCTCGTGGCAACAGTGTGAGGCTGAAGTGTAGCAGTAAATCTCTTGCACCTTAGGCACCAAATATGTTTCTGTTCTATCATTTATTTAATTGAAAATTAAAGATCAAGATTCTAAGTCATCAATAGCATCTTTAACTGATGCTAGTTCGCCAAATAGTAAGAGTTTTACGTCCACAGGGACTGTCTTCACCGACTCTTTTAGTCTTACAATTAGGAAATTTCCTTTATGAATTAATATTGGGTTATGCTTGTCCTCAATTACGTGTAATTTGTCATGTACGTTTACTGAAACATCAAAATCATTAAATGTTAAATCTTTGTTCATATCTTTTCCAATGACAATAACTTTTTTCAGTAGAAAATCATACTCGAAGGTGTAAATTTGATGTTCTAATCCAGTCATAAAAGTGAATTCAACTGTTTGCTTGTCATATACATTGTTCTGGTTTTGTTCAGTTTTGTTAATGTATTGGGATAAATCACCTTTTGTATAATAATCTGAAAAAACTTTCTCTATGTCCTTTTTACTGTAATAATTATTAAGGGTTGTTAGTATACTTGTGTATTTGGCATTAGCAACATCATTAACAGCATCGAGCTGGCTTTTAGTGACTGCGTCATATCCACCTATGGAATCTGCTACGTTTACAATGCGCCTTCCTTTCAATGATACCCAGTTCTTTGAAAATGAGAAATACTTCTTAATATTAAGTTTACTGATACTAGATTCTAGTCCGTTTATAACTTCTCTGACATCGTCTAGTTGTTCAATACCCTTCTTTACCTTATTTCCAAAAATATCCATTTATTGTATCAAGAATTTTATTAAAATTCCATCCATCTGTAAATAGCTTCAAGACCATCACACATAAGTGGCCACATATAAACTGATCGAAATTTTGAATTCTTTCTGCGTTGTAAAACAAATTATCTGGCCCCAAGTAGTGTACTAACGTAAGTGGAATAATACCACCAAATGAATCAAAAACAAATTTTTCATCACCCCTCTTGTAATAACATATCCAATGAGTGCCTACGTGATCAGATGTATCCAAGTTAACTACCCCTGATTCAACTTCTTTAGGTTCTGGTGGCAGCTCGTCAGCCATGAATACACCTCTAAAGGTTTTGATTTTTAAGGTTTTTACTAAGCTTTCTATATCATAGTTGCTCAACGGGTGATCATATTTTTGCACAATTTTTCGACTTTTTTTCGACTTTTTTCTTTAAAAAAATACCATATCCCGCTTTCTTTTCCATTTCAAGATTATGCCTCTTTTGCTCCGCTAACTCTGCGTCTTCCTTTTGCTTCTTGTGCACAGCACTTGTTATTGCCGCCGCACCACCAGCTAAGGAACCGATTGCTCCCAACGCTGCAAGTATCAGTGGTAGAAATCCACCTTCGTGCTTATTCAATCCAGAACCTTCTTTCAATCTCTTAGAGTTTATATACTCGAGTATCTTCTTCACAACAGGTATAGAAAATGTTACCAATAAGCTACCACCTTTTTTAAGTTTATTAGCTTTCTGTTTCATTTGAGTCTCTGTAAGATAAGCATCTAGAAAGCCATGATTTTTCAGGTCGTCATTGGACAGTTTTATTTTAATAGATTTCGCTCTCGGATTCCCACTTGAGGGAATGTTATAGTCAATACTAAATCCTCTCATTTATTATTTCAATTAAATTAAAAATTTTAGTGTTACACTCGTATTAAATTTTAATGGGTTATGACCCATTAAAATTACACATCTTCATTCACATTCATAGCGCCCATCCATTATCATCTAAGCCTAGCCCTAGCTTCCTTTTCCCAAACATTATTCCAGCTACAGCTGTTGAAGCTAATCTTTCTCCTAGGGAAGCATCTTTACTGAAAATCCTTTCCTTTGCCGCTTTCTGCAGTTCTTTATCAGCTTGATGTCTTTGTTCCAAATCTTTATGATCCCTGTATGCGATATCATGCCTTTTGCAAGCTTCATCTAGAGGATTTATTCCAGCATCTCCTCTTGCTAATCGTTCTTCTAGTTTGGTACCAGGGCCGCAGTAATTGTATCCAGGTAAATGCATTTCAACAGGAAGATTATTAATTAACGTGTTCACTAAGCCCTTTCCATAACTTTCTGCCTTCCAGAATGTATGAGGGAGATTGTTTAGAAATCTAATTAGGTAAGGTATCCCCTTTGGATTATTTACTATGAAGTCATTAAATTTACTCGTAAGCATCTTGGTTATTCCAACCTTCTCATTGTGGTAGTTATTATTTCCCGCATTCTCTTCACCATGAATAACCATTAGTCTATCAATTAAATCTCTGACGTCATTCATCCACACGTACTCGACTGGTTTGTCTGTATACCTCTTTACAAAACCCATACCACCCTTTGTGTTTGGCGAGTTACCACGTTCTTTCTTGAGTGACTGCCATATTGGTTTAATGATGCTGTTGTATTTTTCGCTACTGCTTGACTTGGGTTTATTTGCATTTGGATCATTGTTCTGATATATCGCATTGGTAACCTTCAGCATAGTTGTATAGGTATCAAGGTCGTCAGATGTGTACTCTTCAGGAGATACGGTTTTCTGAGTCAGGAGCTTCATAAACCCATTGGTGGCTTTAAAGGAGTTACCCTTCACCATAATATTATCGTTGTTGAATGTTACTTCGGAGTCACCCATGTAATGTCTCCCATTGTCAAAACGGAGACCAAAAATTGTGTCATTCAGAGCGCCTAAATATTTTGAAACTTTTGGGCCCAGGTAAGTTGTTGAGTAGTTTGAAACAGCCTTCATCTTCTGCCGTTCCTCGTCTTCAATTTGTTCCAACATAGGCTCCAACCTCTTACGTGTCTTTGGTGTGATGGGGTCATCAACAAATAAGCTTCTCTCAAACGATGTTACCTCAGGAGTAGGTGGTATAGGGAACATATCGTCAAACCCCCCATCGTAAGGTAGTACCTGCTTTTCTATCTCACGATTTTTTTCTATAGCATCAATTACGTCTTTCCCTATTGCATCTAATTTATCGATAACTGGTTGGTCTTCTTTTTTGTATTTTTCGTATTCAGTTATAGGTTTAATTTTCCATTCTTTGAACTGATCTTTGATTTGTTCGAATTTCTTTCTGTTCTTTTTTGCTTGCTTCACAAGCTTTTGATCATATTTTGCAAACATTTATTTAAGGAAAAATAATAAAATATTTGGAATGAAAGATTTTGCCGAAGTCACAATTTTTAATAAAGATAGAGGTTATACTTCACCAGAACACTATAAAACTTTTGTTATTGAGAAACTGACCATTGGTCAATTAGTGGATAACGGAAAAAATGGCTCACTTTCAACATTTTTAACATATGAAGGGTTATTAAAGGTTATTTACGGCTCTAGAGGCAATCCTATAGTTCAAAAATTTAGAAAATGGGCAACTAAGGTTGTAATAAAATTATTCGTTGGACGTTTGGACGTTGACGTTGGGACGTTGACGTTGGACGTTGGACGTTGGACGTTGGGACGTTGACGTTTGGACGTTGGGACGTTTGGACGTTTGGACGTTGGGACGTTACATTAAGTTCTCTTGTTGCTGGCCGGTCTCTTTCTCTAACTGAGTCACAGCATCTTTTAAGCTCTTCACTAGTGCCCTAAATGAAGACGACTTCTTGGGACAGTTTATGCCAAATAAAGAAAGATCGAATTTACCTGCTCTTACTAGTACGTTTGAGAATTCATTGTATTCATATAATATACCATCCTTGAAGAAGTACAGCAAACCGTTTATGTATCTAAAAACAGAATCAAAGGCTGAAGGTACCCCTGGGAAGCTTTTACTGATAACACCATAAGCCTTTGCTTTAAAGCTACATTCATCTATTTCAGCGAAATATATATGGTCATAAAAAATGAAGGTTCTGTCACAGTAAGTGTTGACAGCTCCGTGTACAAAAGAGTTTTGTCGCAACCCTATATCAGATACTCTTTTTGGGTAACCAGATTTTAACGATAAGCTCGGTATTTGAACCATATATATCATGTTATTAATAACCAGAACGACGTCACCTGATGGTCTCTGGAAAACAGCAGATACATTTTTGAATTGTTGAGGTAGAAAAGTTAACCAGTCTGTGATTAGTTGCGGTTTTGAAAGCTCGTCATTACTATTAAGAGCAGTCATCCAAACCCACGTTCCATAAAAAATGTATAGAAACTCATTCACAATTACAGAACTTCCAAACTGCTTCAGTCTGCACAGTTCAGGTTCCTTTACAGGGACTGCTTCGGTTGATGGCGAAGCCGGAGTAGGAGTAGGGCGCTGTTCAGTATCGCTAGAAGCACGTTTCCCATATAAACTTTGGATACCGCGTATATCATCTTCAGATAGGGTGGTGATAGTGCTATTGTAAAAGGCGTACATCACCGATTCAGACACATCTGAATGCGCCATACCTAACGTGTGACCAATCTCGTGAACTAGAACAACAAATAGGTTTGTCTGTGAAGAAGGTGTGTTACCGTCAATTTCCTTGTACCAGTATTCATCCTGATCAACGTGGATTTCAATGGGGTCGTTGTACAAGTTAGGAAAGTCGGCATGAGCTAATACGTTTCCTCTGCCATCAAAACTTCGTTGACAGAACTGTAGGGCTGAGTTTTGGCGTCGGTGTGCTCCTCTCTTAGTCGAAATGACAATATCAGGACTTTGGTTGCTGTTCTCAAAAATAAGATCCGTGTGTTCTTCCCACATTTTAAATGCTGATTGTGCCACCTGTAACATTTTTCTAGTTGCGAGGTAGTAATGCCATTTTATATTCTTCTTATTCCACTTGTAGATGTGCGTAGTAAAGCTAAAAACGTTATCTTCCACGCCACACCTCGGGTTCTTCATTAATTGTAAAGTTTCATCAGTCAGCTCACCATTAGCCACGAGATGATATTTCTGTTGGAATAACGTAAGTGCATCTTTGTACGCTTCTTCACTCAGTTGAGAAAGTTGATCTTCTTGATAATCCAAGTACCCAAAGTTGTGCAAATATTTTACTGCTGCTTCATCGTGAGCAGATACAAATGATAATATTGATAATATACTTATTTTGTTCATTTATTTGAATGGAAATAATAAAAAATGATTTTAAAAGAAAATAAATAATTAAATAAATGAAATCAGGGGTAGTATTTAAGCATTTTTGACACTCTGCCTATGTAAAAGAGATCTACCCACGGTACCTGTGTAACACTGGTATCAAAAACTTGTTTTACAAGAGTTGCGTTTACTCCAGCTATATCTAAAGCTTGCTCAAATCTTTGTTCTTCAGTACCAAGATGATCTGTATACTCCACTTTAGTAGCCCATTTACGGAAACGATGAGATATTCCACAACGAGAACTGTAAATAACCTTTAAAAGACCATTATATGTAAAAAATGTTCGTTTGACTATTTTTTTTCTTCTGTCCCAAAAGGGGATAATGTCTTCTTTTGGGACAGAAAATTTTCTGCCCCAACTAAAGAAGATATCTTATTTTTAGTCGTTAAAAATCTTTTATAATCTTCTGTCCTATAGTCGTATAAATGGCGGTTAATGGTTACTAAAAATCTTTTATAATCTTCTGTCCTATAGTCGTATAAATGGCGGTTAATGGTTACTAAAAATCTTTATATATGAAGAATGCTCCTTTCATTTACGCTAGAATGAAGTGACGTGTCTCGACTCTTGCGACATCTTCACGGCCAAGGCTGCTCCGACTGCGATAGCCAGCTGGGAGGCCAGCGGTGAAGGTCGGTCCGCCGATGTCATGAGTGCCTGTATTAGTCACAACAGCACTGCTCTAGCGTAATATTTTAACTTAAATGTATATTATTCACTTAAACGTAAATTTTCCGCTAATAAATTGTTGTTTTTGGGTGTTGTTGTGTATGTTACACTACGTAATGTAAGTAAAAATATACGTTAAGTCAGAGGAAGCGTAATGCTGAGAGAAAGAGTAAGATTAATAGCTTACTCGAATGCATTTGTTTCGCCGGCGCGATAGCTCAGCGCGTTCGGTCAGGAAGACTGGCCACCTTTCTGAAGAAAAAACTGAGTAAAGTTTTCATCGTGGAGTTTTGAGTGACGTCATGAGACGTCCGCACTGATCCGCTCTCCCTCATCTGCTAAGAAGCATGGGACGAGACGTGGTAACAAAGAGGAAAAAAACCCTGTGGGGCAGAAGAACAACGACAACAACGAAGAAATGTTACAGACAAAAGACCCAACAGGGTTCCTCGGCGCCGAGGTTTTGCTGTTTTCGACAAAAAATATTATTTTTTAATTAGATAATACATATAATAAATGTCTGTGCACAATAAACTAATACCTCCTTGTAGCATGACGGCCATAATGAAAGGCGGCAACAAATCAGCAGTACTTCCTTTTGATATAAATAAGGTGCCAAAAAATCTGTTGTTTCCTGTTTTTAATTATCTGCGCAGCCTTCAGTATTTACAACTGATTATTATGGAACACGTAGAAGACGAGAGAGAACTCAACGCAATAGGTGAAGGTATGTCACAGCTAGAAAAACAATTTGAGAAGTTGATGGTTGAAATAATACCACATTATAATTAAATTAGATGAAGATATTATTTTTAAGGTCTACGAAACCTTAAAACTATTGATAGCAAGTAATAAGAAGATTTTTTCGAAATTAAAAAAATGAATTTTTATTTAATTTTTATAATAAAATAAATCAGTAAATAAATGAATATGCCGGAAGGAAATAAATATAACTATGCAGATAAATACTGCAACAAGTGTGGGTGGGAAATCACTTACAAGAATTGGTCCAGGCACTTGAAATCAAAGGGTCATCTTAAGAATGACCCAAACAATGAAGAGAAGGAGGAGCACAACAAAGATAAAATATACCGCGAAGATCTTAAGATCTTGGTTAAGGATTATAATCTTAGTGGTGTTTCGAAAATGAAGAAATCGCAACTTAAAGAAGCTTTGGAAAAGACTAAGGACATGTTGTACAAGAAGCGGGATTTGGAAAAGCTAAGGGTACCTCAACTACTAGAGATAGGTAGAAGTAAAAACATTAAGGTGGCTGTTAGGATGAGGAAGGCTGAAATAATTGAATCCATTTTGAAGACGCAAGACATTGTCTTTCGTAATAAGGTAGCTCAAGAGTTAGGTTTCCACGAAGACTTGATAGAACCACCCAAGGAAGAAAGAAAACCACCCTACAAGATCACTGAAACAAACTCACGGTTCATTAAGAAATTTAATGCCACTGAAGTAGACTACACCATTAAAGTTGATAAGTTAATGCATGTTGAGAACGCCATCAACGCAATGATTAAACTGGCCAAAGAGAAAGGAAACTACAAAAAAGGAGACAAATTAACAGTAGTAGCAAGCAACCCAAATTTCCATCATGATATTTCAACCGTGGTACAATCCAATGTTAACGCCAGATCTTTCATGAGTCATATCGGTAGAATTCTATCTTCTAACGAGAACTTAAATATCACACAGACCAGGTTCAATATTAAGATTCTGAATGTACCTAGAGGTCAAGGCAGGTCGAAAATTATAAATCTGTCTGAAGATGTGAGAACAAAACGATGCATCACCCAAATAAAGAACAAAGATAACTTGTGCTGCCCGCGAGCCATAGTAACAGCCCTGACCTACCACACGAATGAGATTCTCGGTAGGCAACTTAGTGACATTAATATTAAACATGTCAGAGGCGGCAGACGCATTCAGACACAATTAACTGAAGAGTTGTGCAAAAGACTCGGTGGCTACAACGAGGAAGGTTTCACTTTAGAGGATATAAAGAACGTGGAAAAGTTATTGAATATTCAAATAAAGGTTGTGTGTGCCGAAAATTTTAATTCTGTTATATACTCAGGAGAAGAAAGAGAAATTAAAATTTATCTATACAAAAATGGGAACCATTTTGACGTCATAAACAGTATGAAAGCTTTTCTGGGAAGCTGTTATTACTGCAATAAGTGCGACTCACCTTACAACAATAAAGACAAACATAAGTGTAAAACGAAGGGAAATGTGTGTATTCTGTGCAAGAAACGTGCGCACTCCCCCGAAGAAAAGAATAAGGTTTATTGTAAGGAATGTAACAGGTATTGTTACAACCAGGAATGCTTAGATAACCACTCAGAAGTTTGTAACACAGTTTATAAATGTAGAGGATGTAATTTAACTTTATCGAGATCTAAAGAGCATAAATGCGGATACTCCTTTTGCTACAATTGTATGGAACCTTATAAGACTGGTGAACATCAATGCTACATACAACATAAACATCAGAAAGGCGGAAGGTGCTAAAGTCGGTGTATTTGTAAGGCTACCGATAAGGAGAGTTTTTTGGAACACTTTGTAGCTAAAAACAAGGATAAACTTCTCAAAAATGTTAAGCTCACTACCCTTAAAAAACAATTTGATAATGGAGATATTTCAGAACAAGAGTATAAAGTACTCTACAACAATACACTGACTGAAATTATAACGTTATTAAATGGTTGCCGTTACACAGAAAAGTATATCTGGTTCGACTATGAAGCTGAGCAAGATACTGGAGTGCACATCCCCAACCTCGTAGTAGCCCACTATATTGACGGTACCAAAGTTTCCTTCAAAACAAATGAAGAGTTCTGCAAGTGGTTGATTTCTAAGAATCACCAAGGGTACACGGCTATTGCACACAATGCGAAAGGCTATGACTCACAATTCATTTTAAAATACTGTATAGAGAATACGTTGAAACCATACACTATATACAATGGAACAAAGTTGATGATGCTAGAGGTAAACGGACTAATAAGCGTTATTGATAGCCACAATTTCGTAGCTTCTCCTTTGGGTGACTTCCCTAAAACATTCGGGCTGAAAGAACTTAAGAAGGGTTACTTCCCACATTTCTTCAACACAAGAGACAATCAGACTTATGTAGGACCTATTCCTGAGACCAAATACTATGGCGTAGACACGATGAAGACAAAAGCTAGAAAAGAGTTTCTTGAGTGGTATCATCAAAAGGTTAAAGAAAATTATATATTTGACTTTCAAAAAGAATTTATGGATTATTGTAACTCTGATGTAGATATTCTACGTAGAGGTTGTTTAGAACTAAGGAAACAATTTTTGGAAATTGCTAACATAGATCCATTTCAGTACATAACTATTGCGAGTGTTTGTATGGGTATTTATAGGTCCAAGTACCTCCAGGAAAATACTATGGCTGTGATAAAAAGTGACAAGAAAGAAATGTATAGTAAAGAGTCGATAACCTGGCTCAACACCTTCGGGGGTGTACAACACGCTTTGAATGGTGGAGAAGTAACGATTCGTGGGGCAAAAGTAGATGGATTCAATAAGGACACTAATACAGTATACCAGTTCCACGGTTGCTTTTGGCATGGATGTCCTGATTGTTATCAAGAAGAGACTATTAACAATGTTAACCATGAGACTATGGGAGACTTGTACGAGAAAACAAAGCGAAGAAGTTACCAAATTAGGGAAGCAGGATACAACCTTGTCGAAATGTGGGAATGCATGTGGGCTAAGAGTAAAGGATACAACAATACTACTCCAATCGTTGAGCCCTTGAACCCTAGAGATGCTTTCTATGGAGGAAGAACAAATGCAAGCAAGCTTAAAGTGTGTGGTAAAAAGCTGAGATACATAGATGTATGCAGCCTCTACCCTACAGTTCAGTATTTTGATTACTATCCTGACGGTCACCCTATAAAATTATACAAACCTAAGAGGTACAACAAAAATTGGTACGGTTTGATTAAGTGCAAAGTATTACCACCGCGCAAACTGTATCATCCTGTTTTGCCTATTAAAAAGGATAAGTTGATATTTGGGTTGTGTGGAAAGTGTATTGAGGAAAAATGTGGTGCTTGTCAGCACACAGACGATGAAAGGGTGATAATAGGAACGTGGACTACAGATGAAGTGAAGAAAGCTATAGAGAAGGGGTATAAAGTGGTACAAGTATACGAGGTTTGGCATTTTGAAGAAAAAAGTAATGATCTGTTTAAAGGCTACGTCAAAGACTTTATGAAAATTAAGCTAGAAACGAGTGGTTAGAAAGAAGACTTTGAAACTATTGAAGAGTACACCACAGCAGTTAAGGAACATCTTGATATCGATCTGAATCCCGAAGAAGTGGTTCCAAACCCTGGTAAACGCGCTGTTTCTAAGATTTGCTTAAATTCATTGTGGGGTAAATTCGGTCAAAGACAGAACTTGACCCAAAGTGAATACATAGTGGATGTAGAGAGGTGGTACAAAATAATGTTAGATGATAGGGTTGATATAAGCAATATGATTTTTATTAATGATAATATTGTACAAGTCACCTATAAGTACAAAGATAATTTCGTTGAAGACTCCTACTCAACCAATGTGTTTATAGCAGCATTTACAACTTCTAATGCGCGCCTACGGCTTTATGATATGCTAGACAGGCTAGGGTCAAATGTGGTCTACTACGATACTGATAGTATTGTTTATATTGATGATGGTACCAACACTGTTGAAACTGGTTGTATGTTGGGGGAGTGGACTGATGAACTGGGTAAGGATGATCATATCACAGACTGGATTTCTACAGGACCTAAGAGCTACGGGTACGTGACATACAAAGGAAAGGAGACAATGAAGGTAAAAGGTTTCACGTTAAACTATGAAAACTCTAAAGCATTGAACATCAAAACTATGAAAAATATTGTGGATAAGGACATCGATAAGGTTAAATTGAAATATAAAATGATTACAAGAGATACAAAATCTAAACGCTTGATTAATAAGGCTGTTAGTAAAGAATTCAAATTCGATTATGATAAAAGAATGATTGAGTCTGAGGTCAATGGTATTATTGAAACATATCCTTGGGGGTACTAAATAACAAAAGAAATATCAAAGTAAGGTAGACACAATCTTAAAACAGATTAAGATAATAAGACAACTTAAGGTTAAAAGAGGCTAAAACTGGTAAGATAAGTTAAGGTAAGGTTTCACCTTAAATAAGATTAATATAGGTAAAATAAGTTAAGGTAGACACAAACCACAATCTTTTTTAAGATTAAGATAATTTTTTATGGTTAATAGGACCTTAAAAAAGTGTTGGTTAAGTATAGGAATAATTCTTGAAAAAATCTTCGATTACATTTTAAGGTTAAGAGTAACCATAATTTTTAACACTTTTTATTGAGACTCTTTATTTAAATAAAGTGGATGATTTCACCATAATTTTTAATACTTTTTTAAGATTAAGTTTAATCATAATCTTTCTCAACACTTTTGATCATGTTTTGTGGTGACTTTGAACCATATTTTTAATGAAATCTTATGACTTTTTCATAGTTGATCGTAAGCATTACTTTTGATCACATTTTAAGATTACTTTGAACCATAAATTATTTCACACTTGTGAAATAAATTGGGATTTAATTGTATGCTTAGTTTTCACCTTAACCAAGATTTACTTTTAGAAACCTCATTGGACAGGGTATGGTTGGTTTTAATCTTAAATAAGATTTAAAAATAAAATGCGTTTAAGGTAAGATTTAAGGTTAAACACGATTATCCAACAGATAAGTAAAATAATTTTTTAAGGTTAAATGGGACCTTAAAAGATAAATAAAATTATGGTTGAATTTAACCTTAGAAGAGGGGGTGGTCCCAAGTGACCCACATACTACTTGCGGAATATTTACTTATTTATTTGTTTTAAATGTCAAGCCCGAGTCGATTATGCAGTGCTATTGCGATTCATTCTAACCTCTTGTACCTTTCATATTAATCCGCTCTTCCTGATATTTAGCCCATTTTCATTCTTCTTTTCAGTAACTAAAGTGCTATAGTAGGCCTACTTACACTATAACTTACTGCTAAGAGGTACTTTATGTATGATGTTTCAAAGAAATGTGATGATTAGTAGCACGAAGGTACCCAGACCATGCATTACTGCTTGACGGAGACTTCAACCTCCTGAGTATAGATTGGGACGTCTTTACTTTCACTACACGGGTACGCACAAGTGCGAAGCATTGCAATAAGTACCACCGTTTTACCTTACTATAAGATCTCGCTAGAATCCCAAAAATTTCTGGTCCTATGGAAAATCGATAAGCTGCTCAAAGGCCTCTATCCAGTCACTCGTTGATCATTCTCGGGTGATCACAGAATACAGCAAAATGAAGGCCGAAGTTTTGAATTTAAGGAATCATACACACAGAAAGACCATTGAAACTTGGTCGCGTCGCACTAATTCCCAAATGGAGGACATAGTGTTAGACATAGAAGCAGCTGAGAAAATAGAAAACAAACATGTCGCCAGGTCCAGATGCGGTCCAGGTTTTACAAAGAGTACTCGGCGGCATTGGCCCCTTCCTTAGCTTGCATTTATCGCGAATCTTTGACCCAGCGCAAAGTACCAAGAGACTGGAGACAGGAACAGGTAACTCCCGTCTATAAGTTAGGCAAAAGAACGGACGTACAAAATTACAGACCTGTATCATTAACATCAGTTTGCTGTAGATTCTGGAACTTATTCTCAGTTCTAAACAAGTAAATTTCCTTGAGACGGAAAAGCTTTATTTATCAGCACGGCTTTAGAAACATCGATCGTGCGAAACTCAGCTTCCCCATTTCTCTCATGACTCCTTGCGAGCTATGAATGAAGGGCAACAGGCGTATTTCTCTATTATCGAAAGACGACTGACATGCTACCGCACTAAGACCGCTAACGAAGGTACGAACAAATGGAATAGGTACTCAAATATGTGTCTGTACTTACGTAATAGAACCCAGTGAGTTGTCTTCGAGACTGGGATATCGTCAGGAGCGCCTCAGGGAAGTTTGATAGGAGCGCTCTTATCTTCTATCTATATAAATTATCTGACTGACAGAGTGAGTTGCTATTTGCGGCTGTTAACTGGTGACATTGTGGTGTACAGGAAGCTGTCGTCATTGAATGACTACAGTAGAATGGAGGATGACTTGGACCAAATTTCTAGGTGGTGTCAGGTATGGCATCTAACTCTAAATGTAGAAAAATTAAATGTGATGCCGATGAGCAGGAGAAACAATCCCTTAATATTGGAACACAGCATTAGTACCGTATTGCTTGGCAGAGTCGCGTTAATTAAATATCTGGCTACATGAAATGGAACGAGCATATAACGACAATCGTGGGGAAGGAAAATGATCGACTTTGGTTTATTAGGGGAATTTTGGGTGAGGTGTGATTCGTATGTAAACTAGTACGATCCCGTCTTGAGTATTGCTCGAGTATTGTTTGGAATTCGCAACATATCCGATTAATGTTCAGAGGCGAGTGACTAGGTTTGTAACTAGTAGATTCGATCCATGCGCGAGTGTTACTGAAATGCTTCGGAAACTCGAATGGGAGTCGTTGATGGGAGGGTGATGTTCTTTTCGAGAAGCACTGTTGAAGAAATTTAGAGGGCATTTTGGTTCCAAAAAAAAAAAAAAAAAAAAAAAAAAAAAAAAAAAAAAAAAAATCTTGCATAAAATTCATGTATTGATACGTGACATGTTTCGCCTCTTCTGGGCATCATCAGACGTTGAAAGGGGGAAATTTACAAACTTGTTTAAAAAAATAACAGAATTTTCCCCCTTTCAACGTTTGATTATGATTATGCCAACACTTCAGCAAACAGCCCCAGATCAGTCGGTGTTTGTCGCAGATCTTTCTGTTGTTGATTAACTGTCATCAGCTTATTGAAACCGAGTCATCAAGCTTGTTGCAACGCTTCATATTTAGGATTATCGTGTACATATGTATGTTTAGAAGTACGTGTATGTCAACTACTTTCGAAGGAATCTTTCCCACTACCCTGCGACTTTCCTATCGGTTCTCACCAATAAGACTTCGGCAAAACATAACTCAGGGTAGTAAAATGTTTATATCTCGTTGTCTCTGTACATAGGGGTGAGTTAGTTAAGTATGTCAGCTTTATGCCTTAAACAGCTACCCAGTCTGTTTAAACAAGATCAATAGTTAATCTGTAGTTTAGCCAGTCTATTAATCTGCGTATGATGACGTGAAAATATATTTAACAAACATAAATTAAACCTCTGAATGACCAAAGAAATGGTTTCTAAGATTCTAAGATAAAGAAGTGGTCCACTCACGAGGTAATTCTTTATAAATGGAGTTTATTACTCTTATTAGACATGAAACGCGGAAGTGGTCCTACTTTATAGATCCTTAAATAACTAAATATTTCGTCATTTATTCTTCATGAGAGGCACTCGTAAAATTAGTGCAGTCCGTCGAACATAAAATTTCCAAATTTATCCGTAGTTAAAGTATTTGTTATAAAACACAGTTTGCCATCACACGAGTACGCGATTGCTGAATTATCACAGTTCCACAGCCCTACTATCGTGCATACTTTATCACTTTCCACCAGAGACTAAGTTCTTCAGTCACAATCCACACATGTCTGTCTCTTCAAATCAGAAGTTCGTAACACGGCTTCAGACCGCCCATTGTCACAACCTTTCACCACCACGTCCAAGTTACGAGTCCCTTCGCAAGCGTTCGAAAAGCGTGCTCTCCCTGATCCCAAAATTGCATCCTTCCGCGCACCCTAACGCCTCATCTTTAAAATACAATTTCCTTTCCAAAATATTATACATTTGAGTATCACAGAATTAAATGCTTTGACCACCTCCCTACAAATATTGTTTACATTTAACATACAAATATATATTTAACAATACTAAAAAAACGGTCGAGACTGAAGCTCTTTGCTCAGATAGCCATTAGGCATGGCACTGATCAAATATACTGCCGCCGTCTAAATATAGTTACACAATTAATATTTAATTTATCATGGCTTTTTATACAAATATATTCAGTTATTGTTCACAAATACTTATAATTTTTATATATAAATTATCTGTTGCATATCTACTATCTTTAGTCAGCCATGAAATATTTAAGTGGCAGTCTGTAGACATAAAACGAACGTTACTAAGAATAATATTAAATATAATAAAATACATATATAAATGTAATGCGCTTCGCTGGGTTCATCTTCTGTGTTTCTGTGGTGGAATCTATGTTCTGACAAAAGAATATTACAACCTCAACGAAAAGCGGAACAAGAGAGTAACACAAAGTTTATTGCAAGAATAGGGAAATAACTTGGTACGTCTTTTTAGATAAGTAGCGTGGTGCAATGCTGCCCATTTGCTTCTTAAACTGTTACTGATAAAAAAACGTATCTATAATTGTAAACATAAGTCTTATTATTATTATTATAGTACTGAAATGTGTCGGCTTTTCATCTGTAAGGGATATTGAAATTGTAATTATGGCGTTTGATTCTCCCAAGTCTCCTGAATCCATTCATATAATTATATTTGCCGTATGATGATTCCCTGACTTTAAATGGATTTTTAGAATAATATTTGTGGCTATATTGTATTTCCGTTGCGATCTGGGAGAGCCGCCCTTGCTCAGCCAAGCGTTTCCGGTTTCCGAACACATTAGGGAAACCCACTACCTGTCCATTCACTAGGTTCAAACTGGTAGCCGACCGGCTGGGGAACCCAACACCCTGGAAAAACCCGCCTTTCACATGGAAACAATCAGCTTCCCCCTGTATCTGTAATATCACACCCACTTTGTTTGACGTAGCATAATATTGTCACAGCAAGCAGAGGACAAACGTAGTATTACTATAAATTATTACACAGATTTCATCATAGTATAATACTGTTGTTGTTGTTGTTGTTGTAGTCTTCAGTCCGGAGACTGGTTTGATGCAGCTCTCCACAATACCCAATCCTGAGCAAGCCTCTTCATCTTCTCATAAGAACGGCGACCTACATCTGTCTGAATCTGCTTACTGTATCCATCTATTGGTCTTCCTCTGCGGTTTTTACCCCACACACTTCCCTCCAACGCTAAATTCACAATTCCTTGATGTCTAAGAAAGTGCCCTACCAATCTAACCCTTCTTTTAGTCAAGGTATGTCAGAAATTTCTCTTCTCCCCAATTCTATTCAGTACCTCCTCATTAGTTACACGATCCACCCACCTAATCTTCAGCATTCTTCTGTAGCACTACATTTCAAAAGCCTCAATCCTCTTCCTGTCCGCACTGTTTATCGTCCATGTTTCACTCCCATATAACGCAACACTCCATACAAATGCCTTTAGAAACGACTTGCTTAGGCTTAAATCAATATTCGATGTTAACAAACTTCTCTTTTTCAAGAACGCTTTTCTACGCATTGTCATTCTTCATTTTATATCCTCTGTACTGCGACCATCATTTGTCATTTTACTGCCCAAATAACAGAACTCATCTACCTCCTTTATTGCTTCGTTACCTAAACTAATTCCGTCAGCATCACCTGATTTTCTTAGGCTGCACTCCATTACCCTAGTTTTGCTCTTGTTAATGTTCATCTTATATGCACCTTTCAGCACACTGTCCATTCCGTTCAATTGCTCTTCCAGGTCCTTTGCCGTATCTGACAGAATTACTATGTCGTCGGCAAAACGCATGTTTTAAATTCATCCCCCTGAACTTTAATTCCTCCAACAAATTTCTCCATGCTTTCCTTTATAGCTTGCTCAATGTACAAATTGAATAACATTGGAGAAAGGCAACAACCCTGTCTTACTCCCTTTCCAACCTCTGCATCCCTTTCATGCCCTTCAACTCTGACAACTGCTGTCTGGTTTTCGTACAAGTTGTAAATAACCTTACGCTCCCTATATTTTACTCCTGTTTTCTTCAGAACTTGAAAGAGTTTATTCCAATCAACATTGTCAAAAGCCTTCTCCAAATCAACAAAAGCTAGAAATGTAGGTTTGCCTTTTCTTAATCTATCTTCTAGGATAAGCCGTAAAGTGAGTATTGCCTCCCGAGTTCCTACATTTCTCCTGAACCCAAACTGATCTTCCCCGAGGTAGGCTTCTACCAGCTTTTCCATCCTTCTGTTAATATTTTGCAACCATGACTTATTAAACTGATGGTTCTGTAGTTTTCACACCTGACTGCACCTGTTTTCTTTCGAATGGGGATTATAACATTTTTCTTAAAGTCTGAGGGTACTTCACCTATCTAATACATCTTACACACCAGGTGAAACAATTTTGTCATGGCTGGTTCTCCCACAGCCTTCGGTAGCTCTGAGGGAATATCATCTACTCCATGAGCCTTGTTTCGACTCAAGTCCTTCAGTGCTCTGTCAAATTCATCTCTCAGTATAGTATCTCCTATTTCATCCTCATCTACTTCTTCTCCCCTTTCTACAATATTGCCGCTAAGTTCATTTCCTTCATAGAGCTTCTCTATATAATCTTTCCACCTTTCACCTTCTTTTCTGAGCACTGGTTTTCCACCAGAGTCCTTTATATTCATAGAGCTGTTTTTGTTATCCCCAAATGTTTCTTTTATTTTCCTGTAGGCTGTATCTATTTTTCCCCTATTTATACATTCTTCTACATCCTTGCATTTGCCTTCTAGCCACTCCTGCTTAGCCATTTTGCACTTCCTGTTAATCTCATTTCTTAGTCGTCTGTACTCCATTTTTCCTTTTTCATTTGCTGCATTTTTATATTTTCTCCTTTCATTATGTTCCTCTAATTTTGTTACATACCACTGTGGTTGATAACCTTGAGACGCTGGCTTCAGTGAGGTGTGTGTAATACCTGTATGGTCAGTGTAATCCTTGTCTAATTTTTTTCTGCCAAGAATAGGTTTCTTGCAGTTCTCGGTTTACCGTCCTCGTGTGGAAGATTTATACGCTGCGAAACCAGCAGGCAGGTGGGGTAAGACCGGAGTGTGCATATCGTGTTGGCCGTTAGGAACTTTTTACTGCCGGTCGTTATGAGGAAAGTATGCAAGCGGCGGTGTGACGGTCGCCAGGCACGTAATTCTGGCGCGCCGGACTGTAAACCGTTCGTCACGCAGGTCACTGGAATGGTACAAATGTGCACGACGTTTATTGATGTGTCCAGCGACACACGTGGCGACAAGGAAGTAGGATTATTTCATAATTTATATATCAACAAGATCATATACATTTTAGTAGTATAAATACAATGATTTGGCTACTTATTAAAACAGAAAACGAAGTAAAAAAAATCGTACTACCATTTGAACTGAATCGATTAACTACACTCTTGTCCATTCTTGAAGATTGCCCTGGCGTAATTTACACACATAAAAAAGTGGTGTATCACCTTGGTACCAAGACCGCCTGAACAACGACGTTGAATGTGCATATTGCATCAAGATCACAGTTCCTGAGGTTGTCCACAGATTGCAACGTAGCTGATATTTACTGATGGAACAGTCCACACCAGCACTGTAAAATATGTACAGTGTTCTTCCACCAGAAAAAAGTGCACACATTCCACAGGTTGTGTTGAAGTATGATCGCATCAGGTTTCCAAAAATTACGAAATAATGAAGCATTTTTCTCAATAAATGTATTTTTATTCACCTTAGTGTGCAGTTCACAAAGATTACGTCCAAGTCTGTAATAAAGAAAAACATTCTTCTATGCACACATGCAACCTAATAAAAATAATCAAATAGTCAGCACATAATCAAATAGTTTACCTGTGTTTTGAAGATATATATGCTCCCTCGATTATCGCGCACTTCTATCACTAGTATAATATTCAGTTTTCCGTGGAAGATTGCGCAACATGACACGTGGATTTTTTAGGTTGTTCATTATAAAAGAGTTCACTTATAAAAGTCACAATTTTTCACCATTGCACCATACACAAGCAATACACAGCAGCTTCGCATGTATAGTGATCTATACTCTCTCAGTTTTATGCGAAATTACAAAACACTTTTCTCAGCTTACGTCCGCGTGCCTGTTGCCGTCCGTCCCTCTATCTTACCCATCTCTTTTTTCGCCTCGACCAAGCCTGATTCTTCCAAAAAATACCCGCGACTTGATTCAATTCTCATCAGCTGGAAACAAAACCGGCACCAATCAGAGTATACCTATACCCTGGCCGCTGAAACTTTGCACTTGACGTTTACAAATAGCAACTCAAGAGCAAGAACCGCGAGGCGCTAGCCGCCAGGAACGATCCAATCACAGCGCGCTGAACACTTTCAGTGATCACGTGCCGTGACGTCAAAGTTCCCGCATTGCCGGCTTTGTTGGGTGCTACCGTAAACAACGTTGTGCATTGTGGTCTAACGCGTGTTTACGTTGTGTGTGCTTTTTTCGCTGCGATATGTTTTACTGTGAGTGGTTTAACTTGACTTTACGAGTTCAAGTAATTGAATGATGTCACCGAAAAGACGTTTGTCTAGTGACGTTCTCAGAGTAAGTTCTCCATTTCGTATGAATAAAAACTTCGAAGCATATGCTTTCAGCAGCGATAGTTATTATCCCTCCCTCCCTTCACCTCCACACTCTCCACGTCCTCTCCGAGGGTAACTTCGTCAACTCCCTCTCCGTCCCGACATTTAGCCCTCCTTTCAACCTTAGTCCATCCCCGTATTTGTACGTTTCCCTTCCCCCCTCCCATCCCTGTCCCCTCCCTCGCTTGGCGCTCCTCTCCCAGCTCCTTCCTACGATGAGTCCTTGCGCGTTCCTCCCTCTCCCCTTCTCCTCCCGTCCTTCTCCCACCGCACTTCCCCTTCCTCCCCTTTTCTCATTGCGGTGCCCCTGTGACGACATATTATAACAGTGCGCCGTTTAGTGTTGTGCAAGTGTTTGTGCTTCGTGCCCAAGTGGTATTTTAATACTTAAGCAGCCGCCAATCAGGCAGAATATTACTGTTGCCTTGTGTTTTAAGCAGTATCTTCGTCATCGTGTAGTTGCTCCACCAATGTGATTTTAACCACCCTGGATTTTTAACTTCTATGTGATTTTAACCAGCGTGGCTGTTTCAATTCCGAGTATATTTTACTTCAAATTATTTGATCAATGTCTGTTATCTTCATTTTACTCTCCATTCTAGAGTGTAAATTCGTCAAATTTTATCACCTTTTTCTGTTTTTATCGATTTTTCAACTTTGTAAATGCGCTTGGCTGAAGAGCAGCCATGAAGCTGCTGCCAGCCCGCCACCTCCGGTGCTTTAAAATACCAATAAAGAAAAGAATCAAATGCTTTGAGCTGGAAGTTCATTCTAGCTTGAACCGATCGGTAAGAAGTTATGGTGGAGTGGCTACAAGAAAGAAATATTGCTGCAGATATGTCAGTCTCAAAACATCTTTTATATTCGCTCATGAAACGAAATAAGCCCATTACTCCCATATATGTAGAGACAAAATTGCAAAGAAGCAGCGTCACAATGTAATAATGCTGTTCCCCTATCACTGCCATTTTGACCCTATAGAATTAGTATGGCGGGACGCGAAGAATTAAAACAGGAACAATAATAAGTCTTTCACAATAAAATAGGTGGAAATTCTTATGCGTGAAGCTGCTGCCACTGTGGATGCAGCATCTTGCGAGAAAAAGAAAGGGCGAGCACGTTGAAAAACTGATTTGGACAGAGCAGACAGTGGAAGGGATCATCAGTGATCATGAACAGTTGATGATCTGTCTTGGTGATGACGATTTTGGCAGTGACGACAACAGTAAAGATGGGAAACTGTATGGAATTGCACCACTGTCGGCGTAAATTGGTGAGTCAAACAAACATTGTTATTATAAAACGAAGAGAGAAGAGTTACTATCTTGATTACTGTTTATTTCGTACCCGACATGATGAAATTCTTATTTTCTATATTTCTTTGCTTCGTTATTGAAAGCGTGTGCGTTGTTGTGCTCTTGTCTGTGTGTGCAGCACTTACTCTTTATCCCACGAATGACACTAAAATTGTACAACGCATCCGAATGCTGTACAAATAAGATGGGTTGGAGGTGTTGTCAGGATGGAAGGCGAAGTGGTGAAGGCTTGTGGGTGCCCTAGGATAAATAAAAGGCTTTAAGTTAATATTGGGTATTATCAATAAAATTCTTCTGGGTATGAAACCGCGTCGTCATTTTATAAATTCCACCGACGTTTCGGCCTCTGTTGCAGGCGGCCTTCATCAGGGTCTGTGTCTGATAGTGACAACAGCCGCGGAAGCCTACGTTTGCAATATTGGGTATATTCTAAAGTACGGAATACAAGGAGGGACTCGCTCTGGGGCCGGATGCAATGAATGAGTGCCAGTCTAAGTTAACGGATTAGAAAATGAAAAAGGTTACGGTAATGTTACGGTTCACACGGTTGGTGGCTGACTTCAATGCGAGAATCTTATAGTTGTTTCCACAACGAAATCCTGTCTCGTAATCTTGCAGAAAATCCAAAGAAATTCTGGTCATATGTGAAGTACACTAGCGGCAAAACACAAACAATACCTTCACTACGCGATATCAATGGTAATACTACCGACGACAGTACTGCTAAGGCAGAACTACTAAACACAGCTTTCCGAAATTCTTTCACCAAAGAAGACGAAGTGAACACTCCAGTATTCAATCCAAGAACAGCTGCCAGCATGCGAAACTTAGAAGTAGATGTTCCTGGAGTAGTAAAACAACTTAAGTCACTAAACAAAAATAAATCTTCCGGGCCAGATTGTATACCAACTAGATTCCTCTCAGAGTATGCTGATGAAATAGCTCCGTACTTAGCTATAATTTACAACCGATCACTCAGCGAAAGATCCGTACCCAAAGACTGGAAAGTTGCCCAAATTACTCCAATATTCAAGAAAGGCAATAGGAGTGATCCCCAAAATTACAGGCCTATCTCGATTTGCAGTAGGATTTTGGAACATATACTTTGTTCGAATATTATGTACTACCTCGAAGAGAACGACCTATTAACCAATAGTCAGCACGGATTCAGAAAGTATCGCTCTTGCGAAACACAGCTTGCCCTTTATTCACATGAAGTGTTAAGTGCCATCGACAAGGGATCTCAAATCGATTCCATATTTCTGGATTTCCGGAAGGCTTTTGATACTGTACCCCACAAGCGGCTTCTAATGAAATTGCGTGGTTATGGAATATCTCCCCAATTGTGCGATTGGATTCACGATTTCCTATCAGAAAGGACACAGTTCGTTGTAATTGACGGTAAGTCATCGAGTAAAACAGAAGTGATATCTGGCGTTCCACAGGGAAGCGTTATTGGTCCCCTACTCTTCCTCGTGTTTATAAACGATTTAGGAGATAATCTGAATAGCTCCCTTAGACTGTTCGCGGATGATGCTGTCGTTTATCGGTTGGTGAAGTCGACAGAGGATCAAAAGCAACTGCAAAGCGATTTAGACAAAATTTCTACTTGGTGCGAAAATTGGCAATTGACACTAAATAAAGAAAAGTGTGAAGTAATACACATGACCACTAAAAGAAATCCGCTGAACTTCAATTACGCGATAAATCAGTCAAACCTTAAGGTCGTAAATTCTACCAAATACCTAGGAGTTACAATTACGAACAACTTTGACTGGAGAGAACACATAGAAAATATTGTGGGGAAGGCGAACCAAAGGTTACGTTTCATTGGCAGAACGCTTAGACGATGCACCAGCTCCACCAAAGAGACTGCCTACATCACACTTGTGCGTCCTCTCTTGGAGTACTGTTGCCCCTTGTGGGACCCTCACCAGGTGGGACTGACGGAAGATATTGAGAAGGTTCAGAGAAGGGCAGCTCGTTTTGTTTTATCACGTTACGGGGGGGAAAGCGGTACGGAAATGTTGCACGAATTGGGGTGGAAATCATTAAAAGAAAGACGTTATTCATTGCGGCGTGATCTGTTTGCGAAGTTTCAATCACCGACTTTTAGTTCTGAATGTGAAAATATTTTGCTAGCACCCACCTACTTAGGGAGACATGACCATCCCAATAAAATAAGAGAAATCAGATCGAAAACGGAAAGATTTAGGTGTTCTTTCTTCCCGCGCGCTATTAGAGAATGGAACGGTAGAGAAAAGTTATGAAGGTGGTTAATGAACCCTCTGCCAGGCACTTAAATGTGATTTGCAGAGTATCGATGTAGATGTAGATGTAGATACCGAACAGCCGCTAGGCGGGAGCGGATGGCATGCGGCCGTTCGCCCCGCACCGAGGCTGGACCTCTGGAGTACGTCTGTTCTGTACGATAACTCAAACTAAAGAACGAAGGAACTGATGCTCGCATCTCAGAGTCCTCCAGCAGTAGCACACGTGATCAAACGTGGGTGTCTACTATTGGCTCCACGGTAGCATGGAAACGTCAGTAGTTCCAGTACAGACTGCAGAAGGGTGTCGTGATTTTAGAATCAGCATTCAATACTCGTTCTGTCCGGCTCTGTTCTACGAGGTGGACAGCCTTGGGTCACGTTGTCATTGCCTATGTGGCGGTGGAAGAAGACTTGTAAAACTTAGGCGAAGTTTTGAAATAAAAATTTTGAATTATTTCCCTAACCTATTTAGACTGGCTGGTCATCCTGTACATCTACTTTACTATGCCGTTAATTAATTGTTGTTTTGTGGTAGCAGCTCAACAACTAATTATTACATGCAATTTGCTCAATAGCTTAAATTTACGAGATGCAAATGAAAACCGTTTCGTCTGCTCTGTGTATAGAGGCTAGTGTAGTAACGTCACTGTAGCAGTGTAGCTAACTTGACTGGCCGCAAGGCGAAACGTCAAGTGCAATGTTTCAGCTGCCTGGGTATAGAAAACCCGCGCTCCATCAACAGCCAATAAAAATAATTCGTTCATTCCATAGTAATCGTACAATAGTACAATTAACACGCAGAATTTTAATTTCACATTCACTCTAGTAATTAACACACACAGATCAGTAACAATTAATAAAATATATAATTTTTACTAAAACGATGTCTTCTCGAAATTAAATCTATTTCTTGAATCATTACATCTTGAATGGTCGTACGATAGTGTCATCTGCTGGGCGTTGAAGCAACTATCTGCAGCGTAGATAATATACGAGCCTCTGTTGTATCATCTAACTGGCTTCATTATAGGAGAGTTGTAAGGCGCTACGCACAAAGATGGGAGCAACCACGCATTAGCGGTGCCAACGCGATGGAGTGGATAAGGCCCTTCGCAAACGGGTCGTTTCTCACTCAGCGACGGCTTCCGCACACGGGTCGACTGGCACTCGTCCCGGACGCGATTTTCAGCTTGCGACTTCCAACAGGGAGCTACAAAAGGCTATTGGTTATTTCCTCCAATAATTACCCTATAATGTACAGTTCTAGTGATTAGAGGGGCGCTGTGATGTTTTACTGGCTGTTGTTGAATGATTGTAAATCTATCGGACCAAACTGAGTGGTCATCAGTCCATAGCTTACAAACTACATAAACTAAGGTAAATTAACCTAAGGACAACACACACCCATGCCCTATGGAGGACTCGAACCTCCTACGGCGAGCAACCGCGCGCTATACAGCGAGGCGGCCGCGGTGGAGTAGCCGAGCGGTCTAAAGCGTCTCGCTGTGTAGCGCGCGGTTGCTCGCCGTAGGAGGTTCGAGTC
This sequence comes from Locusta migratoria, assembly GCA_026315105.1. Taxonomy (NCBI): domain Eukaryota; kingdom Metazoa; phylum Arthropoda; class Insecta; order Orthoptera; family Acrididae; genus Locusta; species Locusta migratoria. The sequence continues at coordinate 484,251,115 of CM048745.1, forward strand.
CTTCCTGGGGCATGGGTGTGTGTGTTTGTCCTTAGGTTAATTTACCAAGGTTTAAGTTATTTGTAAGCTACGGACTGATGACCACGCAGTTTGGTCCGATAGATTTACAGAAATTAGAAAAAAAAACAAAAAAAAGCGAGGCCGTTTAGACCGCTCGGCTACTATACCGCGGCAATGTTGTACTGGTACCGGCGCAAGAAGATAGTGTTATGGGTCCATCCGTAAACGAGTGGAATTTTCATTGTTCGTCGGTGCTGATATTTTTTTTATTATTTATTTATTTATTTATTTATTTTTTATTTTTTTTTTTTTTTTTTATTTTTTTTTATTTTATTTTTTTTTTTTTTTGCATTCTCAGAATATAAATTATGTGGCTTCAGAAAATGGGAAATTCCCAAAACTAGTTGCCAATAAAGAAAGTAAATAAACATCAGCAGGTCCGGTTGAAATATAAAAAAAGGTCTTTTCTTCTGTATTTGCGAGCTGCAAGACACGACATACTGAAAATGTTTATATATTATGTACTTATTTATTTCTGAAAAGTTCATTACAGTTATTGTGTGTAGATCTCATGGACTCCAAAGTGTTTTATGCACTGGAAGTACGGAAAGAATACAAGGTAAATTACCTCCAAGACGTACGATCCGCTCGTCACGTTCGAATTTTACCGTGCACTGCAGGTCGCATGATGAGACGAGCGTAGCTCGCAACGACTTCTAGACGATTACGAGACGCGGGCAAATCGGCCCTTTGGCGGCCTCCCATTTACTTAGGTGGGCAGTCGCGTGGGGAGGCAATCGCGTCGAGGACGAGTCGCAGCTGCGACGAGTTCGAATCAACCCGTGTGCGGACGGCCTTTAAGACTTCAGAATAGTTCGAGTCTTAACACCAGAAAGACCATACCCAGACGATCGTTTCCAAAGTTAGATCGTATCCACATAGTCTTTTTGTGTCGGGTGGGAATTTTCCAGGCGTCTCGGAGTGTACAAAGTCGATGTTATTCAGTCGTGAAGAACGTACAGAGATAGAACAACTGTCGATGACTTGCGTTGCTCTGGCCGCCAAAAGCCTACCGTAGCATCTGATGACAGCTGATTAAATACTGCAACTTTGAGCAACGCTACCGTGCCGAATAATGATTTTCGTGTAACCACAGGACGTCGTGTTTCGGCTCAAACAGTACGCAATAGGCTGCATGAATTGCAACTTTTATCCCGACGTCCATGGCGAGAACCGACTTCGACACCTAGATACCGTGCAACGCGGTACGTAACTAACTTTAAACTGAAATTCGGCGAGGAGATGCATGCGCAAGGGTAGACGCTTCACTACACCTTGTGTCGTATTTAGCGTCCTTTACGAAAACTATTCCTTCAAAAAAATCAACTGTTTGTAACCTATGGGACCATACTGACGACCCAAGTTCCTAGACATACAAACTACTTGAACGTATGCTCAGGATAACATCCTCACACCCATGCTCGCAGGAGGACTCGACCTTCCGACGTGGAGTGTCCATGCAACCTGTGGCATGGCGCCTTAAACTGTGAGCACATTGATGCGCGGTCCAGCTCTTTCTATGTCAGGCAGACACATGCGTGATGCTCACAGGACGTGCACACTCTCAGTCGCAGTGCGCTCAAAGTTAAAAATAGGATGTGAAATTTATAGCATTATCGCTGGTGGACTTGTTACTAGGAAAAAAAATTCTTTATGAAAATACTAAATATCTACATCTACATGGGATTGCAAATCACTTTTAAGTACCTGGCAGAGGGTTCATTGATCCACCATTATACTATTTATCTCCCATACCATTCACGAATAGCGCTCGGGAAGAAAGAACACCAGTTCGAGCTCTGATTTCTCGTATTTTATTCTGATGGTCATTTCAAACTATGTAAGTGGGAGTCAGCAATATATTATTACAATATGAGGAAAATGTTGGCGATTGGGGGTTCGTAAGTAGCCCACGCCGCAGCGATAAGCGCCGTTGTTCTAATGATTCCCATCCCAAATCCTGTATCATTTTCGGAACGCTGTCTCCCCTGTACGGTCTGCACGGCCACTACGTTCGGGGGTTAGAATCCCCCCTCGGGCATGGATATTTGTGCCGTTCTTAGTATTAGTTAGTTCATAAGTAGTTTGTAAGTTTAGGGACTGATGACCCCGTAGTTAAGTCCCATAAGCTATACAAACATTTGAACATTTTGTCTCCCCTATATCGTGACAATACGAAACCCTTCTCTGGACTCTTTCGATGTCCTCCGTCAAACACACCTGATAAGGATCCCAGAATGGGCAGCAATACTCGAAAAAAGGACGGACAAGCGTAGTGTATGCAGTCTCTTTAGTAGTTCTGTTGCATCTTTTAAGGGTTATGCCAATAAAACGCAGTCTCTGGTTCGCCTTTCCCACGACATTATCTACGTCTTCTTTCCAGTTTAAGTCTGAAGTAATAGTAATTCCTAGGTATTTTGTGGTGTTTACGGCCTTCACATTTGATTGATTTATCTTGTAAACACAGTTTAACGGATTTCTTTTCGTACTCATGTGGGCGACTTCACACTTCTCATTATTTAGAGTCAATTGCCATTTTTTACACCATAGAGATATCTTATTCAGATCGTTCTACACTTGGTTTTGATCTTCAGATGATTTTACTAGACGGTAAATGACGGCGTCATCTACAAACAACCTAAGAGAACGACTTAGATTTTCCCCTAAATAATGTAAATAAGGAAAAGCAGAGGACCAATAACACTCCCCTGTGGAACGGCCGATATCACTTCTGTTTAGTCGATGCCGTACCATCGATTAGTACAAACTGTGTCCTCTCTGACAGGAAATGCCCTATCCAATCGCAAATCTGGAGCTATGTACTATAACCACACAAATTGACTAAAAGCCGTTTGTGAGGTACGGTGTCAAAAGCCTTCTGGAAATCAAGAAATACGGAATCGATTGGCGAACCCTTATCGATAGCGCCCGTCACTTCGTGTGAGTAAAGAGCTAGTTGTGTTTCGCATGATCGACATTTTCTAAATCCGTGTTGACCTTGGTCAACAGATCATTCTGTTCGAGGTAACTCATAATATTTGAATACAAGATACGTTCCAAAACCCTGCTGCAAATAGACGTCAATGAAATACGCCTGTAGTTTAGTGGGTTACTCATTTCTTGAATATAGGTGTGACCTGTGCAACTTTCCAATCTTTTGGTACAGATCCTTCTTTGAGAGAGCGGTTGTATTTGGCTGTTAAGTAAGAAGCTATCGCTTCAGTATCAGCGGGTTTAATATGATATAATGTTGCTGTCGCAGTTAACGAGATCTTCACGATATCTGTTATAATAAGAGGGATGTTCAAATGAAAAGGTACGTAACCACACTGTGGCTATAATTGAAGTCTTTATTCAAAAGTAATAATTACATGCGTGAGCACCACTATCCCACTGTTTAACGAACTGAAGGATTCCCTGTTCCCGGAATTCCTGTGGCCGTAACGAGATCCAGTCCTCTACTGTGTCTTTTGTCGTCCCAGTTGAAGCGCTTCCCTTTGAGATGTCTTTTAGCAGACCAAACATATGGAAGTCACCTGGCGATATGTCCGAGCTACAGAGCTGCTCCACTTGAACTTGGCCAGTACACTTTGTGTAATCCTGGAGAGTGTGGACGCACGTTACCATGGAGCAGAATCCCTTCCTTCGTCAACAGCCCAGGTTGTTTGATCTTGATGGACTTGCTCAGGCTACACAGTGTCTCAGTGAACACGTCACTATTAATGGTTATTCCGTGCTCTAGGAATTCGGTATCGGACCTCGGAGAAACACGGTGAACAGCACCTGGCCTGCTGCGTACGCAACCTCGAATATTTAGGGGAAGACGACGCACTGTACATGTCACTAGAAATGGAACTACGCTATCCCAAAGCGGCATACTCCAGTTTCATCCGGTTTGGTTGTTAAGACGTTTTTCGTTTGAACGGTCCTCGTAGGATCCCGGAACAATCGAGGTCAGGATACCCGTGGCAGAATGAGCAATAGCATGGCCTGTGGGGTTACAGTGCTCGGCTTTGCCTGACTTGCTGGGCTGCAGAAGGGTGGCGGGCGCTCGTGTTCAACGCTCCTTTCACGCACTGCTCGTGTTGTCTGACCAGTGTAGGCCTTGCCACACTGCAATCCTAGGGTGTTCTCCACCAAGCGCAGTCTTCCAAGGTAGCCGAATGAATGATTCCCTTAGATTGCTCCTACTTTACTCAACCGTTCCAACTTGAGGGAGGAAGGCCCTGGAAGTAAACCTCTGGTCCTCGTGGATGGCCACGTTTCTCCATCCATGAAGCTGTGTTAATCTGTTATGGAAAATATCCATTATGTACGGTCTCATAATGCAAGCGTTCCAACTCCTTTCCAACATTTTCTTTAGTAGACACATCACCTATCCAGTACACCAGTGTTTGAAGCACGCCTATAGTTTTTGATGGATAGTGGCATATAGATAGATCCTAATGTCTGAACTTACGGTACAGGGCATTACCCAATGATCCACCCACTTCCTGATTCACTGCGGCGTCCACAAAAGGCAAACGAATTCAAATTCTGCAATCTTCGTTCCAACTTTCTCTCTCCATGAAGCCGTGTTGAACTGTTATGCAAATATATCCATTATGTATGATCACAAAATGTAAGCGTTCCAACTCCTTTCCGATATTGCCTTTGTCAGACGCAACACTCATCCGCTACACCGGTGTTGGAAGCACGCCAGTAGTTTTTGATGGGTGGTTGCTTGAAACTTCCTGCCAGATTAAAATTGTGTGCCGGAACCGGGACTCGAACCTGGGACCTTTGCCTTTCGCGGGCAAGCGCACTACCGACTGTGCTATCCCGACACGACTCACGATGCCGCCTCACAACTTCACTTACACCAGTACCTCGCCTCCTACTTTCCAAACTTCACAGAAGCTCTCCTGCGAACCATGCAAGACAAGCACTCCTGGAAGAAAGGATATGGTGGAGACATGGCTTAGCCACAGCCTAAGGGATGTTTCCAGAATGAAACTTTCACTCTGCAGCGGAGTGTGCGCTGATATGAAACTTCCTGGCAGATTAAAATTGTGTGCCGGAACCGGTACTCGAACCTGGGACCTTTGCCTTTCGCGGGCATGTCTGTGAGCCGGCATCGTGAGTCGTGTCGGGATAGCACAGTCGGTAGTGCGCTTGCCCGCGAAAGGCAAAGGTCCCAGGTTCGAGTCCCGGTTCTGGCACACAATTTTAATCTTGCAGGAAGTTTCATATCAGCGCACACTCCGCTGCAGAGTGAAAGTTTCATTCTGGAAACATCCCTTAGGCTGTGGCTAAGCCATGTCTCCACCATATCCTTTCTTCCAGGAGTGCTAGTCTTGCATGGTTCGCAGGAGAGCTTCTGTTAAGTTTGGAAAGTAGGAGGCGAGGTACTGGCGGAAGTGAAGTTGTGAGGCGGCATCGTGAGTCGTGTCGGGATAGCACAGTCGGTAGTGCGAGGGGGAATTCGAACCCCCGACCGTAGTGGCCGTGCTGACCGTGACTGGAGCGCCTCAGTCACCTCGGCCACCGCGGCCGGCCGGGCTAGTCCATTTGCTCGGAGATAAGATAGGTATGTCAACAACGTGTGCTCTCAGCGACGATAGTTACATAGTGTCTCCACAGCAGTGTTGCCACTATTTAAGTTTCAACCCTCGTACTTATAGCAAAAGGATTTCCTTAAGTTAAATTGTGAAATATACATCTGATGAATCTTATTTATGTTACGACATAAGATACCATGGATGTGTATTTTGCCGGCCGCGGTGACCGAGCGGTCTGCGGCGCGCCAGTCACGGTCTGCACGGCCACTGCGGTCGGGGGTTCGAATCCCCCCCTCAAGCATGGATATTTGTGGCGTCGTTAGTATTAGATAGTTCATAAGTAGTTTGTAGGTTTAGCGACTGATGACCCCGAGGTTAAGTCCCTTAAGCTTAACAAACATTTGGACATTTGAACATTTGGATGTGTATTTGTCGATTTGTTCTTGATTTAACACCAACCGTCATATTTGTACTACATCATTGAAGATGGTTGCTGTGTAACTGAAATAGATTTTATAATGGAAAGTCCAGTTTGGAATTAATAATATAATTATAATGACAGTTTACGACTAACCGCAAAGACGTGAGGACAAGCTGCGACAGGCACATAATAAAGACACACTCATAAAACATTTTCAGCTATCGGCCATGGCGTTCTTCCGAAAATAGTAACACTCATGCAATCACACAGGCACACAACACAGTCACACAACTCTCATATTCGGCAGTCGCACTCTGAATCCATATGTGCCTGTCGCAGCTCGTCGTCACGTCATTGCGGTGAGTTGTAAACTGTCCTTACTACTATAATGAAATGCATTTATTGGCAATGCTGCTCATTTCTGCCGAGTCAACTGCCCTCTCGTCGAAGTTTTCATTAAAAGATTTAGCTGCCTGCACTCTTAATCTATTCGTATTTAGGTTCGCAGTAGGAGCTACGACGATGGCCAGCTCTTAGTTTAAAGCTGGTAGCTTTTAAAATTGTGACATCATTTCACTTTCACTCTTGCGAAGTAAATAAATTTGCTACACTCTGTTTGCACCAAAAAATAACAGCCTACTTTAAGCCGTACCACGATAGTATGAAAGGCTTAGCATAAGCTGACATGATTAGTAGACTTTCCGGGTAATACTAGACGAAAACTTTCTGTTGGGGCAATGTATACTGGTAGACCAAGTAGCAACTATAAAGCAGCTGAACATGCGTGAAAAAGAGGAAAGTGCAGGGCATTCAGTCACACCCACTGTCGATTGTAACATTTAATCAGTCCGTTACCCGAATCTGAGTTACCGACGAGTAACAGTTGATAAAATGAGAAAACCGAACGGAGATAATTAACTGTCGACATCATGCAACAGCCTCAACGTTCGTAAAGTCTGTACAAGTTGCGGTCCAAAACAATTAAATAACAGGTACAGGCGCAATGGTGTGCGAATCTGTCAGTAGCATCTGGGCCGTCATGCTAATGTGGCTGAAACATTTTGAAATGAATCAATACTGTAGGTGAAATGTGGGTTCATCGCTTTGAGCGGTACAGCAAACTCCAAGGTTAGAATGAAAACATGCTCGCGTCCCCTTACGAAAAGAGATATTCACATATTTTTGGATGCACAGGGACTAATTCCAACAAATTAACTGTAAAACTGGTCTAAATTGAATAGAAAACTTTAAAGTTATATGTTCCGCAAAGTGATGAACATATAATTTTCTACATCTATATAACTAGTCTGCAAATTACATCTATGCGCCGGCATAGAGTTCATCGACCCGCTTTTAGACTATTTCTTCATCGTTCCATTCTTTAATACCTAGTGATATCTTGTATTTTAATATTATGAGCGTTTCTACCTTAATTTCCAACCCAACTTGTAGGTCATCTTCATGACACTCTCCCCCCCCCCCTATCGCGATAGTACAAAACAAACTTCCTTCCTCTGAAGTTTTTATCTGCCCTCTGTCAGTCCAGCCAAGTAAAGATCCTGCAATGATCTGAAAGAGGAAACTTTATGTGTACCGTCTCTTCTGCTGATCTGTTTATGTCCTAAATCTTCTGACATTGAAATACAGCCTTTGCCTCGCTACCCCACTACATCTTCTATTTTTCTTTTCCGTAGTTTTTCACGATTGGAAAATTTGATTAACTTGTTAACTAAATTGTATGCATTCCTTGTAGTACCCATGTGGAGGACCCCACACATTATTATTTAGGGTCAGTTGCAAATTTTAGCATCATACAGATACCTAAATCGTACTGAAACTGCTTTTGATCCGCTGGTGACTTTACGAAGCGATAAACGACACCATCAACTGTAATTAATCATCCTAAGATGATTTATACATGTAATGAAAAGTAGGGGCCCTATGAAGCCTCCCAGCTTTACTCGATGACTTTCCTTCAATTTCTACGAACTGTGTCCTTTCTGATATAAAACGGCTAGTTGTGTTTCACAGGAACGATACTTTCTGGATCCATATTAAGGGTCAATACATTGTTCTCATTGAGGTAATGTGTCGACAAAGTATATGTTCTAAATTTCTGCTGCACGTTGGTCATGGCTGTAATTTTCTAGATTTCTCCTAATGCATAATATTAAGTGAGAAGTGCAACTTTTCAGTAGAGTCAATTAGTGGAATGTAAGATCGATATCTGTACTTTGGCACAATCCTACAAGCACAGAGTCAGTTATTTCAAGAGCTGCAGACGTCTCATTACTGTAGAAACTATACTAACAATTTTTCTTATGAATACGTGTGGATAAAATCACTTTACCAATTCTTTGATTTATTTTGTTGTACTATTTGTTTTGGCGGATATCAACCTCAAAATAGAAGGAATGAAGGTAAGTGTTTAACATCCCGTCGACAGAGCGTTCATTAGAGATGGAGCTGTTTAAGGATGGAGAAGTAAATGGGCCGTGCTCTATTTCAATTAATCATCTCGGAATTTGCCTGGATTAATTTAGAGAAACCACGGAAAATCTAAATCTGGGTGGCCGGATGTGTTCAAACACCCCTTTTCAGTATGGTGCAGTCGGTAAGTGCATGTGCTTATTGAGCAGAAAGACCCGGGTTCGGATCTCCACCTTGGTACAAAAATTCCATACTTGACCCTAAATTCATTTCTAATGATAAAATTGGGTCTGTCTCAGGAACATACAGTTATTCGAAATATTGTAAAAAGATATAAAATAGCCAAGATCGCTTATCATCAATTTTTATTAACGACGACCGGTTTCGCTGAACTATGTCAGCATCATCAGGTCAAATAAAATATTTTACAAGGCCATAATCTTGTAATGTCAAACAGTTGTTATTGTTGTAAAATATTTTATTTGACCTGATGATGCTGACATAGTTCAGCGAAACCGGTCGTAGTTAATAAAAATTGATGATAAGCGATCTTGGCTATTTTATATCTTTTTACAATATTATAAGTGGATCGCCTCCTAAAACGTAAACCAACCCAAGTTATTCGAAACATTGAGCGTATATGAATAAACTCGAAGAGTTCAAACTAAAATGAAATAAAAAAGCGATAATATCGCAATGCGAAACGAAACAGTAGAAGAATATGAAGTGACAAAATTACGATTTACCAAAAGATGTGACAATAAGCGAAAAGGAGAAGCAGGTGAAAAACTCTAAGAAATAAAATGAACACAGGGAGGATGAAAACTGTTCTCAATTGTCGACAACTCAAAGTATGCACCAATGGAAATCAAAATTCTGTAAACGTGACACCATTACTCCATGACGAAAAATTGTCAACTCCCAAGCGTCACTATCACAAAAAATCGCACTGACGTGTTTTACGGCCCACCTTAGATTTGTAGTTTTTGCAAACATTTTCGACCAATATAATAATCTAAATAATAATTTAAAAAATTAATAAGAATGTCTGAAACCCCTTTAGGAAAAAAAAACTTTAGACAATGGCGGGTGTCGAAGCACTGACCTCCAGCGTCACAGTCCAACGCATTGCCCACTATGCTACAGCTGACCGTTAGAAGTTGCATTCTTTAATTACATACTATTCATGGTCGTTGTTAACTGATGCTAATATGGCATTTGTAGACACTAGATTATCATAAATCGTACGAAGGACGACGTATTTTGTTAATTCATCAGTGCGCCATTGCTTTGAAATGACAACGTGCAAGTTACAATAATAAAATCATCAAATACGCAACACAAGATGGCGTATGCCACAGAGTTCTGGGCGAGGAATGTCACGTGACATCTGCGAACGGCTGCTTTCGTTAATTCAATGGAGGGTGTTAAAACTCTTATTTTTGCAAATATCTCTGAAACGATACGAGATATGAAAAAAACATAAGAGAACAAAGTTGTAGAGAATTGTCTCCTCTAAAAATTCGGTTATTCAGTTTTAGTGTCAAATGAATGGTTAAGCCATTATTTTCATTTAAATTTCGAGCTGTCAAAAGACGATCGTAAAGGCCCACTTTTAGTGTTACTACCGTAACCTAAAGTGGGCCGAAATGAGTAAAAAGTGCTTGTGTGTCGTAAAGGATCTCATGGGGATTGCATGTGATGAAATTGCAGTGAAAAATTTAGATTTGCAACATTTATAGGGCGATAACCGAGCTACTGGATTATATAACCAGAAAGTAATTAGAATAAAACACCTTCTACAAAATATTAGTTACTTAAATTATGTTGTGATAAAATAAATCGGCTTATTAGGGCGTCTTCTTTAAGGACAGTGGAAAATCTTTTATATTATTATTAGACGTAACTGGGCCTGGGAGAAAGCAGATAATAAAAATGGTGTATCTATTTCTTCTCTGAGCGACTAATTTTTCATTCTTTGTGTTGTTGCTTTAGCGAGCGTAACGTGTCGCCTGTACGGAGTACTTTCTTGTTAAGAGGTTTAGCCGGCCGCAAGGCTGTTACACTCGTGTTGTTGCGTGTAATTATGGAGATCAAAGGGAGGTGGAGAGCAAAGCCTTGTCCCAGCCCACGGCCTACTTCTCCCATACTAGGGCAGCATAGACTGCCGTCCACACAACTTAATTCACTCTCTTTTACGTCCAGAAATTTGTCAATTTTCAACATTATACAAAAATTACCAAAATGATTGTCATACGTAATATGTGTTCGCACATTTGACTATGCTTTCTCATACTGAATTACTCACCGTCGCATTTTCACACCCAAACGTCTGGCTTGAATCGTGGGGCGCACTTCATATACCGGGTGATCAAAAAGTCAGTATAAATTTGAAAACTTAATAAATCACGGAATAACGTAGATAGAGAGGTAAAAATTGACTCACATGCTTGGAATGACATGGGGTTTTATTAAAACAAAACAAAAAAATAAAAAATTTCCGACATATGGCGCTTTATCTGATCAGAAAAGCAATAATTAGCATAACAAATTAAGACAAAGCAAAGATGATGTTCCTTATAGGAAATTCTCAATATGTTCACCATCATTCCTCAACAATAGCTGTAGTCGAGGAATATTGTTGTGAACAGCACTGTAAAGCATGTCCGGAGTTATGGTGAGGCATTGGAGTCGGATGTTGTCTTTCAGCATCCCTAGAGATGTCGGTCGATCACGATACACTTGCGACTTCAGATAACCCCAAAGGCAATAATCGCACGGACTGAGGTCTGGGGACCTGGGAGAACAAGCATGACGTATGTGGCGGCTGAGCACACGATCATCACCACGACACGTCTAGCAATACTCTGTGTGTGTGTGTGTGTGTGTGTGTGTGTGTGTGTGTGTGTGTGTTTTCTAATAATACCCCATGTCATTCCAAGCAAGTTTGTCATTTTTTACCTCTCTATCTACATTATTCCGTCACTTATTAAGTTTTCAAATTTATACAGACTTTTAGATCACCCGGTATTTCAAACATCAATAACGCTTTGCATTTTAGCAAGATGTAATTGACTGATTGCGATGCACCCAACGCGGTTATTTTTATGTTTTTCCATGCTATGGATTGCATAAGGAACAGTATGAGGAATACATTTAGAAACACAAATTTCTACTGACTATATTATTTGTTGAAAATTTTGGCTGTCTCATAGTCACTTACATAAAGAACCCCCGCCGAACGTCCATGACCGTTTTTCGAGTACAACCACTCGAACTCGACACAATGGTCGAGTTTTGAGGTTGTCGAGTTTTAGGGAACATAAATAAAAATAACAAGGAGTTTAATATAAACGCTTATTTAGAGTATTAAAATTGTACATTTATTGATTTATTATATAGAATTATATATTTATATCAACATTTTTAACTTATAATCAGAAAATAAATAATAAATTGAGACAAAAGGTCTAGTAGAATCGAAAAATACAGTGTTCATTACAATTATTACTGAAGTTGTTTATGCTGCTTTTAAAAAGTCCATCACAGTTAGTTATGGGAAGTTTCCTGAACACTAGAAGAAAAGTGTAAAAGAAAACTTACTGAAGTCGTTTGAAAAGCCCTGTGATTGAAGACTGCTTTTCTGTCTCCACACGACATCTTGCAGCTTGATCACGGAGTCGCCTGAGGAACAGAATCTCCACTCCAGTCGCATTTTGCTGCTCTAAGTACTTCAATGTCCCTTCAATAAATTTCACAGCCCTACTGTGGCTAACTTTTCTCTCTTGTCGATGGTCCTCTTCCTGTTCTTCCGAATCGTCCCCTTCTACATCACGCCCTTTGACAGCTGCGATGATTTCATCTTCTCCTAATGGTTCTGATGCTTCATCGAGATCCATCCAATCATTGACATCATTGCCTGAAGACTCTTCACACCCTGGGATTTTTTTTTCATGAGTTCAATCAAGTCGCTATTTTCAGAATTGATTATATCTAGAAGTTTCCACCAAGAACGAGTGAGGGTTATTGTTTCAGGCTCGATCCAAGATCGAGAGACTCATCCAGTGACATATAATAAAACGACCTCCTTTAGTTCAGCCGTTAGCACATCACCCGATTCCAAGGATAACACCAAAGATGACAAAAGCTTACGTCTGTACCTTCTCTTTAATGCTGCAAAGCTCCTTGGTCCATCGGTTGAGAGAGACGTGACGTTCGGCGGTAGAAACATTGCTTTAATGTCTTTGTTCTGTAAATATTGCAAATTAGGGTGAGTCGTAGCATTATCGAGAATCAGTAGAGCTTTCCTGGGAAGATTTTTTTCTTCAGAAACTTCTCAACCTCTGGGACGAACTGTTGAAAAAAAAAAACACTCTTTAAAAATTGCTTCGCTCATCCGTGCATTATATTGATTTCTATACCAAACTGGGAGTTCAATTTTGCCATCACTTGTGCATCTGACAGTTTTAAATGCTCTTGTTTTTTTGTTGTTTTTTTATTTTTTTATTTATTTTTTTTTTTCCTTTTCCAATAAACGCTAATTTGAGTTTGTGCTCTCCTGTTGCATTACTGCAGGCAAGAATAGTCACACGCTCCTTACTTCTTTTTTTCATCTCTCAGAGATAAACTTTTAATAGGAAGCATTCGAAAGTTTAGTCCTATCTCATCTGCATTGTAGATTTGATTACCTGACAGTCCTTTTTCATTAAACTCGTGTAGTTTCGTCTTGAAGTCACTCACGTTGTTAGGGTCAGCTGACAGTTATTCCCCACAGATACTGAGCAGCTTGATTCCATATCGTTGTTTCCACCTTGACAACCAACCATTGCTCGCTGTAAACCCAGGCTCTCCTTCGTCCTTAAATTGTTCATAAAACTGAAGAGCTTTCTCTTGCAGGATGGGTCCAGATATAGGCGTTCCCTTCTACCTGCGCACATGGAACCATTGGTAAAGGGTTACGCCGACTTTTTCGAACTCGCATTTCCCATTGTTTTTCATTCCGCTATGGTTTCTGTACACTGTCTTTTCAAACACCACGATTCAATTTCAGATTTCTTTTTCTTCCAACCGAGCACTGCACACCTACCGATGTTCAAGTCCAACGCTATTTTACTTACGCTTTCATCACGCTCAAGTCTTTTTAGAGCACCAAACTTTGCTTCCATTGACACTGACACTTGTTTTATCATCTTATCCGCCATACTATCGCTCTACATGCCAGCACAAAACTCGTTTAAACAATTGTCAACCACTGTCGAACAAAAGCAACTGACCACAACTGTGTCTCAACAAACACTAAACTGAACGCCCCAGTGACGACAATGTAGCGAGGGTAGTTTATGACCTGCCTGGGAATCCCAGGTCAACGCTTAGCCGCACGATAAGGAAAGTGACCACAGAAATCCCCGAACGTGTGCAAACAATAGCCCGCCCCAGCTGGGCAGGTAAGGGGTGCGTTGAACGACCTTGGAAAACCCAGTAACCTAGCCTGAGTCTCTAGCGCTCTCGGGCGGCCTATGTACTGATGGAAAGCTTTACGTTATGGGCGGTGTAAAAAAAATTATTAATTGACCAGCCCTGTCGAGTTTTATGGAATGCCGAGTTTTCGGGAATCGAGTTTGAGAGGTTCTACTTATTCTAGTTCCAGAGATATTTTCACTGAAAAATAAAACCATGTTTCACAATGTTAGCCCGCGATAGACACAGAAACTACTGTACTGACCTTAATATACTAGTCAAAACAATTAGGAGATCAGTTCAGATATCTAGGTTTTGAAGTTGAAAAATGTTCAAATGTTTGTAATTCTAAGGGACTTAAATGCTAGGTTATTAGTCCCTATCTTGATAACTACTTAAACTAACCTGAGGACAACACACACATCCAGGCATGAGAGGGGATTAGAACCTCCGACGCGGGAGGCCGCGCGATCCGTAACGTGGCGTTCCAGACCGCTCGGCTACTCCCGCGCAGCAGGTTTTGAAGAATTGTCATCGGTAGAATGAAGTAAAATTGTCCGACTCATTTCCGTCGGTTCTACGGAGTGGAGACAATAACATTACGGCAACGGAGATAGTGGTAATAACAGAAGGGTAATGCAGAGCCTGTTGGTGTTGATTTGTATTTACTCTACCAAATGAATTACACAAGCAGTTGGGTTCAGATAGTGTAGTGAGCAGGTAGTACAATGCAACAACAACGTGGCTTACCCGAAACTATGGCATGGAGAGCCATAGGAAGGTTGGAAGCGGAACAGATACAGAGGGAGGTGGTAGCAGCTATTGCAGTGTATAATTTCCAGGACCTGGACGCGATTAAAGACAACATGAAGCGTTAAAAGAAACACAGGTCGACCTCGTCCATGGGTAACATCAACAAGATATCACCGTTATAACCGGTTAACAGACCGTCACGACAGGAGGCTGAATGCAACGCAGCTTCAATGCACACTCCAGGCATCAGCAGGACGCGCAATATCAACGTTTCCGACATAGCTTTCGGGAATGTGCTCTCATCGCACGGAGGCCTATGGTGTGTGTCCCATTAAAACCACGACATCGTTTAGCTTGGACACACTGGTCAGAGGAATATCTGGATTGTAATCGTAACAAATGGCGCCGAGTTCTGTTCACTGAGATTGTGTGTACAGCCGGACATCGTCCTCCTCTCATCTGGAGAGGAAGTGGAACTCGGAACAATTATGTGCTGGAAACATTACCATATCATGTTTCTGGACGAATGGCTCAGAAATATTACTGGCGGACGGACGGACCTCTATGTCGTACAGTATGGCGCTTTGGCTGCTCAGATTTATATAAACAACATCCTTAGAACTTAGGTAATGTCCCACACTGGTACCAATGGATATGGGTTCCTTGTGGTGGACGATAGCGCTCGTCCCCACAAGGCGCACTGGTGAACAACATGCTTGTACCTGAGGGAATTTAACGAATGCAGTGGACAGCTCGTTCACCGGACTTACACCCGATTCAGCATGCCTGGGATGCACGTGGCAGACGCATTGCAATAAGGCCAGCACCTTCCACAATAGTAGAAGTGCTGAATATTGCACTCATGGAATAATGGCCATATGTCTCTCAAGAGCTGACTGATAATCTTATACTGTCCAAGCTAAGCAGGTGTGCAACTGTACTGGCCGTCCGAGGTGATCACACACCATATTAGAGGGCACTATTATGGTAGTCCCATGGTGCCTCTCTCTTTTACGTCATGAAAACGTCAAGTAAATAGTCAAGACAACAAATAATCATACTATATCACACACACACATTGCAATTCTAACCAATATCTGACAAGGAGAGGACGCCTACTCGTCATCGCCGAATTCGTCCAATTTTATGGTACATGTAGGGCTTGGTGAGACACGAAAGTGCCCCAAGCGTTTAGGAAATAAAAGGAAGTTTGATACGGATCTATCACCATATGCACTTTATCAACTGCCCCTGTGAGGGCGTGTTTATGAAGCGGTGTTTGGGTCAGCGGTAAAAGATTGGATTCTTACTGAGAAGGCAGCGGATTCAACTCCACCTGGTGGCATTATTTTTTCTGCTCCTTGGCAATGCGTATACCCACATATTGTTCCCGTAGGGATCGTGAGGACAAGATTATATTAATTACAGCACGCACGGAGGCATTTAACAATCATTATTCCCACGCTCAATACATGAATGGAATTACTGGTACAGTGGGACGTTTTCTCTGCCGTGCACTTCACAGTGGTAAATGTAATGTAAATTGATACTTCCATTCTTTTGCAATTGATGAATTACATGTACTCAGGATTATTCGTGTTTGCACCGTATGGACCGTTCACAACCCCAAGTTTGCAAGATAATATGCTTGTTTTAAATAATGATGTTTCATGCTGATATTGTGCACATATAAATACAAAATGACATATATGATGTTGAGGTTAATTGTGAAGTCAGTAGTATTCGCATTGCCAAGGAGCAAAGAAATATTTGCCGCCGGACAGAGTCGAACACAAGGACCTTTCAATTAAAAAGCCGATCTCTTACTGCTGAGCCAAAAACCGCTTACTAAACAGACTCTCTCAGGGGCAGTTGATAAGGGGCATAATCCAGAAACATTAAAACAAATAGAAGTTAAAGGTATAAAATTAACAATAGATCCCATAAAAAGAATATACAGAGAATCACGTAAATTATGAATTATAGGATCCTGCACACATAATAATAAAACCCTAGGTAAAGCATGAGTCAATAAATGAAGCCGGCCGCGGTGGCCGAGGGGACTAAGGCGCTTCAGTCACGGTCTGCACGGCCACTACGGTCGGGGGTTCGAATCCCTCCTCGGGCATGGATATTTGTGCCGTCCTAGTTCGTAAGTAGTTCATAAGTAGTTTGTAAGTTTAGGGACTGATGACCCCGTAGTTGAGTCCCATAGACTATACAAACATTTGAACATTTGAATAAATTAAAAAAAGCAAAATCAGAATAACCCACTGATAAAATTCTTATTATTAAACCAAGCTGAGTCAAAGTAGATAGAGCAATAATCTTCCTCAAATCAAATTCAAAATTAACTCCAAGACCAGCCATAAATATTGTTAAACAACCAATTAAAAGAATACATCAACCAAAATCACAAACTAATAATATAGGATTAAAACGAATTAATAAATAGACACAAACAATATCAAGAGTAGACGAATGAACTAAAACAGAAACAGGTGTAGCAGTAGCTACAGCAACTGGAAGTTATAGCAGCAAGAACAATTAAGAAGGTAATAATCCGCATCTCAAAAGAATAACAAATAAAACAATCATAATAAATATAAATTTAAATAGAAACACCACCAACGTGATTAGGAAGAGCAGTTAATATACCAGCATTATAAAACTTTTCATTCTGATAATAAATAACTAAACAATAAGAAACTAAACCCAATAAAATTCTAATTAAATTTGGACTGATAATTAAAAGACCTATTGAAAAAATAAATATTAAAACAATTAAAATTTTTGTACTATGCATATAATCATTTCTGTAATAGATATCTACAGGAGAAATATCTATAACAAAAGGAATTAAAATAAAGACATTTAATCAAAAATAAAAGTTATTATGACCACTATTCAAACTTAATAATTCCCACTCAGTAAATAATCAATAGTCAATTATTAAATCATAAACACATAATTTAAAAAATAAAGTTCTAAATAAAAATAAAATAACTCAATGAACATATAGAAAGTAAATACATGACTTAAGATGAAAAAAGTCATATAATTGATTCCAGAAAGCTACATTTTAAATTAAAATACTTATGTTTTTAAAAATAAAAATTCTCGCCCCTTGAACATAATAAATTAAGAGAAAATCAATGAAAAGGTGAAAGATGATATTCATGAAAATAACCTAAAGAACAAGTATAAACACCAGAATTATACAAACCATGTTGAGAATCAAAACATATATATATATATATATATATATATATATATATATATATATATATATATATATATATATATATATATATATAATGTATAAACAGTACTAAAATATTGTTCACAACATTTGTAAGTATCATGAGTCACATTTACGTTCGAATAAGGAAATACAATCATGTTTTGTATTTTACGGCACTGCACAACCGAAGACGTTTCGCCATAAGAAAAATTCTCTGCATAAGAAAAATGTAAGTGACATTTATGTGCACGTGAACAGCCGTCTGATGATGAACTGAAAGGCTCTAAACCAGTAACTGCGCTATTTAGTTAATAAACAGCATAATCAAATATGGTTGGTTCCTGTCTTCTTTACTGTGAGAATCACAACACAACCACAACCACGGGCTCAAAATGTCACATTTGACAAAACAGCAATAGACAAATACATGACCCCCAAAAATTATAATTTTAACTATATGCATGCTTGACACCATTTTCTCCCCTGCAAGTGACCATTTTAATTACACACTTTCTGTCTGTGCCAGCGTTTAATCGAAGTGCTTATATATTTCAGATTCCCTAAATAATTCGTCAGGATGTCTTACCCTATTAGGATATTAGTACACACATTATTCACAGCGAAAAAGCTGTGCATATATATTACGCCATCAATATCTATTTCAGAAACTGCTTCGTTTTTGAAAGGCTTACTGCGACCTCCAGGAGCCTTCTTAAATTTCACACTACTAACGGGGAATACAACAGTATCCTCGTTTAGGGGACTAATGACCTAGCTGTTTAGTCCCCTAAAACCAACAACAACAACAACAACAGCGTATCCCTGTTTGTAACATGCTGGACGAAAGACAACGAAATGTTTGTGAATCTTATGGAACGTAACTGCAGGATCATAAGTCCCGAGTCTTACAAACTACTTATGAACTACCTTATACTAAAGACAACACAAACATCCATGCCCGAGGGAGGATTCGAACCCCCGACGGGGAACGGCCACGCGAATCGAGCATAGCGCCTCCGACCCTCTGTCGTGGCCTGGACGAAAGATAAGGAAACGCAAAATACGTCACTTCCATAATCCACAAGGTAATCAACAACTGTATCATTAATTTTCCACTTTAATTATTGGTTAACTTTTTCGACTGGCTCCTTGCGAAGCTTAGTCTCAACCCATAAATTTTTCTTCAAAGCTATATACATACAAGGGTTGGTGGTTCAATTTCCATATCAATACTACCTAATTATGTAAAAACATCACGAAATTCAAGCTGATACTCAGTTAAACTGTGCCGAGCGGTCTAAAGCGACTCGCTGCGGAGCGCGCGGTTTTTTTTTTTTTTTTTTTTTTTTTTTTTACGGCCGCAAGGGATACATGTCCCGCGTTTCTTCGCAGGAGGTTCAAGTTTCTGATCTGTAAAAGTTGAACCTTCATCACGAAACTGCATTAGAAATACGGTGAGCCTTGCTGGCAACGATTTTAGATGAGCTCTAGACATGAGTTGCTCTTTCATAAGACCTGCTGATAGCTTCTTGAGATAAATAGGTCTTCGTGTAGCTATTTCTGGTTTTGTAACGGAAAACAATATTTGTGAACGAATTCCAGCAATGTTCAAAAAAAGTGAAAAGAAAAGCCAGTTCTTAAAACGGAGTAACAGGCACACATGTTATGTACAACGTCACCTCCTCCTTTTGTCATATTGTGGTCGACTATTATTACAGGTTTATATGTATGTGTCTTCATCAAATACTGCGGTGTCATGCATAGTAGACAAAAGTATGCCAGGACGGTTTTTTACGATGAACATACGAAACTAACGTCTTATCGTCTTGAAATCCAAACATAGCCGCTCCAGTTTCTCTCGTTTTGTTCGGGAGAAATTGTAGATGTCTTTCACGTCTGTTCTTCCTCATTTTACCAATGCAGGTGATTGTCTTCTGCAGCAAATATTCAGAAAGGCGGTAGCTTGTGTACCATTTATCAGTTGTTAGATTCCTTTTAAAATTTTCTGTGTACCACAAGCGGCTTCACTATTTCCTCAGGAGCATTAGGTACACGATATTTCCCTTCTGGTTGCACGCCACAGTAAACTTCCAGATTACTGGAAAAAAAATTGCATCACATTGTGCAAACATTTTATCCCATATTTTGATGGTTTGCTGGTCATGTACTGATTCCATCCACACCGGACTCTGAAAGGGTGCAGCTTTTCATTTAGGGTGGTGAATTCATTCAGGCCGTAAGAATTTGACAGTTAGCAACAAAAGCTTCCAATACTGTACGAATTGCAGCCAGCTTATCATTTTTCCTCCTGTCGTTCCTCGTTGCATGCAGCGTAGAAGAAACAGAAATCTTTTGTAACTGATTGCAGGGCTAATCAGTGGCATTCCAGTTCAATCTGCTGCCCAGAGTTCCACCACATTAGTATGACGGCCTTTTCTTGTTCCAACCAAAAAAAGTCCCGAACACAGCCATTATTTCCTTTTTCTAGGTAACTTTATTATCTCTTTCTCGTGAGTGTTGATGTGTATCTTGTTGTCTATTTATATACATATTTGAATAGTTTATAATTTCGTCAATAATGTCAAGGTCAATTATTTTCAGAAAAGCGCTAACTTCATTAGTTATATCCATCACATTTCTGTTTGGATCTGCTAGAATTTTCGCCACGGTGGAGTAGCCGAGTGGTATAAGGCGCCTGAATCCGGAGCGCGCGGTTGCTCACCGTCGGAGGTTCGAGTCCTCCCTAGGGCATGTGTGTGTGTGTGTGTATGTGTGTGTGTTGTCCCAAGGTTAATTTACCTCAGTTTAAGTAGTTTCTAAGCTGCGGACTAATGACCACGCAGTTTGGTCCGAAAGAGTTACAAACATTTGATTTGGTAGAATTTTCACGATGTTTTTTTCTATTGGATTTTGACGTTTAAGCACAGTCACGTTTACACTAACAAGTAGCTTTGTTTTTTACAACTCTGACACATCTGTTATCTCTTTGTGATCATCACTAACCTTACTGTCCTGTTCCTATTCACTATTATGGCTCTCATATTTAATGTTTTCATCACTCAAATCCACATCACTTTCCTCCATGTTTGAATAGACTTCAGTATCACTTTCTTCGATTAGTTTGCCAAGCTCCTCATCTGATAAACCCTTTGAACTTGAAAGTAACCTGTTATTAAAATATGCAAAATATTGGACAGTTGAGATCTGCAAATGTAAGATAAAACACTCAACGCTGCTCTAAATTACTTTATGAGTGGCCGCAGTACATGTGCAAAGGAAACTTAACTGCTCACTCATTAAGGGTGCAGCCAACGTTTTAACACACACAAAATCAATGTTAAAAAATAAATAAATAGATAACTAAACATGGGACGGGGAGCATGAAATCATAAAGCAAAGGTTTGATGTTTTAAAATCATAATCTATTCAGAAAAATTAACAAGCAAATAAATTCGGGAGACGAAATTAAGCACACACCTTGTGCTAATATGAATTAAATCATAAAATTACTGCCCATAATGAAATTTTTTCTGCCCTTTTTTTATTATGGAGGTAACGTGGTAGGAAATTTGCAAATACACAATAAGTACCTAAAAGCACAAACATTCATTCGCAGACATGCACATAATGCTAGCAGTACATTACTCTGCAGGAACACTCGATAACAGTGGCAGAACGAAGCGTTAGCGGCGTCTTGACGAAATGGCAGATGTCTTGATCAGAAATATTTAAATATACTGTGCACTAAACGAACTCATGTGTAGGGAAGTAGTGGCTCACTATTCTTAAGTATCACATGGTGTGGGCTAAAGTCTTTGAGTCTGAGTCCCTCTGATTTGCTGGATAGCTTTGATGTGGTGTCGCTTTTTACCTGGGTTCCTCTGGAAGAATCCTTGCAATTAATTGGTGAAATTCTGGAGGAGGAGACAAGAGAGCTATGCCACCATGTGCTGATGTCAACGTACTTTTTATTTAACGACCAATATTTTGAACAATCTGACGATGTGGCTATGGGGAGCCCATTATTCCCCATAGTCGCCAATTTATTTATGAAGGATTTTGAGGATATGGCGTTGTAAACGTCGTTTTTAAAACCTACATATTTCTGGAGGTATGTTGACGATACTTTCATGGTTTGGCCACATGGGAGAGATGCTCTGAACAATTTTAATTGCCTCCAACCCGGCATTAAGTTCACTGTGGAGGTGGAGAGAGATGGAAAGCTTCCAATTTTAGATGTCATGGTGTACAGAAAGGGTGACGGAACATTGGGACATTGTGTTTACAGAAATCCCATGCACACGGACCGATACTTGCATGCAACAAGTTTTCATCCACCTTACCAGCGCACTGGTGTCCTGTGTACACTGAGAAAAAGAGCTTTTGCCATTTCAGACGCTGAAAGTCTGACTAAAGAGCTGGACCATCTGAGAACGGTATTCAAGAAGAATGGTTACACTGTCCAACAGATCTGCCATGCTTTCCAGTTTGGACCGTTGTGGGAACCACAAGAAAAAACTTGCAAATCGCTGGCTTTCCTACCGTTTGCTGGAAGCATTTCTTCAAAAATAGGAAGAATTTAAAAAAGACATGGCATCCAATGTATATTCTGTCCACCTGCAAAGGTCAGAGAGCTCCTGGGCTCCGTAAAGGATGACTTAGGATTGAGGAAACCCATTGTATACAAAATTCCTTGTCACTGTGGAAAAGTTTACATCGATCAGACAATCCGAACAATTCAAGATCGATGTAGTGAACACCACCGACAACACAAAATTGCTTCAGCCAGAGATATCTGCTGTAGCTGAGCATTGTCTTACTGAGGGACATAAAATGAAGTATGATGAGACACAAATAGATGTCTCTGCGTGTTGCTATTGGGACTGCATTTTAAAAGAATCAATCGCTATTCGTCTTTCTGACAATATTAAAAACAGAGACAAGGGTTTTCCCTTGAGTAAAATGTGGAACCCTGTATTGTTTGACATTAAAAAAACAACGGTCTCTCTTTAGACCTGCTGAATAGCAATCTATCGTTTACACCGATTTCTACCACTGGCGGCGCTGAAACATAGAGGGCGGAACTGTCCATTCTTGCGCATGCGCCCTCGGCCTTCCACGGAGTATAAGGGGACTCCGCTCGCGGCTTGTACTCAGTGTCGGCGAGTCGGTGTACCAGCACTGTCACCTGAGGATGTCGGCCAGGTGGACCGCCGAAATATTATGTCAAGATGACGTATTTATCCGGCAGGAAACCCGAGAAGACTTATCAGGCGTCCTCTCCATCTTAGAGTTGATTGAGTACCGAAGTAACAAACGCTCTAAAACAGCGTACCACCGCTGCCTGCGAATGGAGGCACAAAAATGTTCAAATGTTTGTTAAGCTTAACGGACTTAACTACGGGGTTATCAGTCCCTAAACTTACAAACTACTTATGAACTACCTACAACTAAGGACGGCACAAATATCCATGCCCGAGGGGGGATTCGAACCCCCGACCGTAGTGGCCGTGCAGACCGTGACTGAAGCGCCTCAGTCTCCTCGGCCACCGCGGCCGGCAATGGAGGCACAGAATTATATTTTATTTACTGATTTATTTAACCTGGCGAGTATAGGGCCTTCAGGCCCTCTCTTACACCTAACCAGGCGTTCTACATTTCCAATATTACAAAAATTAATATTATCAATCAGTACAAGTAACGAAAGGACATACAAACAGTTTATATTCCTATTTGATAAATAAGAAGCATGACAAGCATTGCAATATGGAAAGGTTTTAATTATGCCTGCTAGCAGCTATGGGCATGGAGGAAGGGATGGGAAAGGGGGAGAAAATGAGTGTAATAATAGTCACATAAGGAGATATAACGGAAGAGCAAATATCGAAGAGAAGAGCATTAATTTTACTATTGCACAGGGAGAATCTTGACTGCATACGTCAGTTTTGGCGAGAGATTCAAGAGGGTGGCTTAGGGAAGTGTTTCATCTTTATCTTAAACGTAGCAGAAGACTGTATCGTGCGAAGAGAGCAGGGCAGCTTGTTCCAGATGCGAACGGGAGAGACAGCGAAGGAGTTTGCAAATGTTTTAGTTTAAGAAACGGGCACAGCTAGGGTACTAGATAAGTGGGATCTTGTGTTAACATTATGACGGCACGAAAGGTGGGTAAATTCTGAGGCGAGGTACTGTGCTGCTTGCTCACTGAGTAGTCGATGGAGATGGCACAGCGTGTGGTAGTCGCGTAGTTTGTTTGGCTGTAGCCACCCTAACTGGGTGAATAAGCACTAATATGGTCATGTCGACGTATGTTGCATATAAACCGCACACACGCATTCATTGTTTAACCGCCTTGTATTTTCGCTACTTTTACCATGCGGAATCATATAAGGTAAAGGAGGGACAGTCGCCGCACATTGTTTTCAAATTTTTATCAATATATAAACACTTAAATTGCAATAAAATTGGGGAAGATTGATGGTTTGAACATTGTATTTTATTATGGATACCATCGCATTACAAAACGTTTATAACAAAGGAACATTCTTATAATGTACAATGACTTGCAAATTTCAGTTAATCAGCAAATGGCGGGTAAGATGCCGCAGAAGGGAGGGACAGATGGCCAATGGCAAAATACATTGAAAACGACATTCACTTTGATTTTTGTTTTTTAAGTTTATTTTTAAGTCGTCCACACAATCAACACACGTTCTCATAGAGAATGCATGTTTCATAAAGCCACCTAGAACATCCTACTCATTGAATCCAGTCAGAGGTAGACGATGTTTCTCGATAAAGTTCAAGGCATTCTACACATTCGTTTTCTTCGAAATTTAATTCATCGGAGGAACTACCGTGTAGTGAAATATCGTAGTAATCTCCTTCTGAAACTGAGTCTTCAAACAGATGCTTCTTTGGCGGTTTCTTTCTCTCTGGTTTTGGGGATTTGATTTCTTTAAGCTGCTACATTTTTGTGGACAAGAGCTTTTCCTTTCTTGTTTCTTTCGGTGATTTTCTTCCTTTTCGTTGCTATAAAGTCGTCGGATGTTATATTTGTTGCTGATTGCTTTCTTTCGGATTTATTTCTCTGAGGCAGTGTAGGAACAGGTGATATCAGTTCCAACAATTTGGATCGAGTCTCTCCATGAGATGCCTTGATCAGTTGGTCTAATGCGTTTTCTCGGCATTTTTCTGTAAAACAAAAACGTATGGACTCATGTTAGCACTTTAAGCACTGCGGCATCTATCCCACAGTAATGTAGAATTTTGGAGCATATTCTCTGTTCGAATATAGTAAATTTCCTTGAAACGGAAAAGATTCTTTCCATGAATCAGCACGGGTTTAGGAAACATCGTTCATGTGAAACTCAGCTTGCCCTTTTCTAACATGACATCTTGCGAGCCATGGACGAAGGGCAACAGGCGGATTGTGTTTTTCTCGACTTCAAAAAGGCGTTCGACGCGGTGCCACACTGCAGACTGCTAACGAAGATACGAGCTTATGGAATAGGTTCACAGATTTGTCACTGGCTGGAAGACTTCCTAAGTAATAGAACGCAGTACGTTGTTCTCGACGGCGAGTGTTCATCAGAGACGAGTGTATCGTCAGGCGTGCCCCAGGGGAGTGTGATAGGACCGCTACTATTTTCTATCTATATAAATGATCTGATGGACAGAGTAAGTTGTAATTTGCGGCTGTTTGCTGATGATGCTGTGGTGTATGGGAGGGTGTCGTCTGTAACTGACTGTCATAGCATACAGGTTGACTTAGACAAAATTTCTAGTTGGTGCGAAGAATGGCAGCTAGCTCTCAATGTAGAAAAATGTAAGGTGATGCGCTTGAGTAGAAAAAAACAATCCTATAATGTTCGAATACAGCATTAGTAGTGAGCTTCTTGATGCTGTCGCGTCGTTCAAATATCTAGGCGTAACATTGCAGAGCGATATGAAATGGAACGAGCATGTAAGGACAGTTGTGAGTAAGGCAGACAGCCGACTTCGGTTTATTGGGGGAATTTTGGGAAGATGTACTTCACCTGTAAAGGAGACCGCGTATAAAACACTTGTACGACCACGTCTTGAGTATTGCTCAAGTATTTGGGACCCACAGCAGATCGGTTTGAAGGAAGACATAGAGGCGGTTCAGAGGAGAGCAAAAAAATGTTCAAATGTTTGTAGAACTTATGGGACTTAACTACGTGGTCATCAGTCCCTAAGCTTACAAACTACTAATGAACTACCTAAGACTATGGACGGCACAAATATCCATGCCCCAGGGGGGATTCGAATCCCCGACCGTAGTGGCCGTGCAGACCGTGACTGGAGCGCCTCAGTCCCCTCGGCCACCGCGGCCGGCAGAGGAGAGCAGCTAGATTTGTTACCGGTAGGTTCGACCAATGCGCGAGTGTCACGGAAATGCTCCGGCAACTCAATTGGGGATCACTGGAAGAGAGACGACGTTCTTTTCGTGAATTTCTGTTAAGTAAATTTAGAGAGCCGGATTTTTAAGATGAGTGTAGTATGATCTTGCTGCCGCCTACTTACATTTCGCGTAAAGATCACAAAGACAAGATAAGGGAAATTAGGGCTCGTACGGAGGCATATAGGCATTCTTTTTTTCCTCGTTCAATTTGGGAGTGGAATAGGAAAGGAAATGCCTAGTAGTGGTACAGTGTACCCTCCGCCACGCACCTTACGGTGAATTGCGGAGTATGTATGTAGATGTAGATGTAATGGTGCGTCGTCTGTCCCTTTTCGTGGGGACAGATGCCGCACACCCATTTCAGCAAAGATGTTATCGGAAGAAGCCATTACTCGACCGACATAACCTACAATGTTTCTACTGCACAATCTAAATACAAGATATAAGCTACTAGTACATACTATTAAAAAGGAATCGTGAAAAATTTCCTTGACTTACCTTGGTCTCGAAATTCTATTTTCATAAATTTCTCCTCTACTTTCCGATCCTGAACTCAAAAACTTGGGAGTAAACTGACCTCACCAGCCGTTACAACAACAATGAGTGTCACACAAACTACAATGTGTGCTGACGAATTTAATGAAAGTGCGACGTCTGATCCCCGCGTCATCTGACCCGCTTTTACCTTAACAATAGTGAAGGTCTGGTAGAACGAGTGATTGCACTGTTTTGCGTTTTACATCTTGTGGAAAGATGTTACGAAACTTTTTAAGGGCGTAGAGGCATGCGGATGTCTTAACGCTTATAGTGACGGTATTATCTGCCCAATTTCGTCGATAATGACACCAAGAATCCTAACTTTTTTCTGATATGGTATTGGGATACCGTGGAGTGGTAGATAACTAGTCGCGTAATTCGTAGCTTATTAATTTCTGATGGGTGACTAAGATTACTTGCGCCTTTTTTTGCATTTAATTTTAGTCCCAGGATTTTCGCCCATGTTACGACTGAAGAAAGATCCTCATTTACCTGAGCCATCAGGGTGTTTATTACGTCAGGTGCGTTACTTTGGTAGAGCTGGAGGTCATTTGTACAGAAATGATATTTACAGAAAGTCATTTATCACCCGATATTTACAGAAAGTTATATACAACCCGATCGGTATCCCGACCTCTTGAAGTTACCGCTTTAACGGATGTCCTTATATGGAAGTAGCTACATCTGCGACCTGTAAAGCTTAATTTTACGTTAATAGGAAGTTCAGGTTGGAATTGAACAATATGATAAGGACAGATGACAACTCGTCGGCAGACGTAAGGACGAGCTACGACAGGCACATAACAAATTACACACACGAACAACACTTAAGCTATCGGCATTCACGCAATCCCATAGGCACACAACATAGCCACAGAACCGCCATCTCCGGCTGCCACACTCCGAATTTTAGGTTTCATTTTTATATTATAATATTATAATGTCTAGTGTCCGTATTTATCGATAGAACTAAGCAAATGTCATTCAGACACGGGCACTGAATGTCGTATTTCAATCCACAGCAAGGCTTACGCCAACTGTAGTAAACGTATGTCCCTGTGTGAGAACTACATCGTAGAATGTCCGACCACTCATGGACAATAGGCAGTGTGTGACGTGTGGCTGTTTAGGCCGATACTGGAGGCGTACGTGGACAGCTTTATGGTACCGCGAAAGCCTACGAAATATGGGATATCGGGGTTCGAGTACCGGACAGCCATAAATTTTCATATTCCACCGTTAAATCATACAATTGATGCTGCTTCTCAATTTCATGTCTAATATAAATACACTGCTCAAAATACATAGATCAGGTGAGATATCATACACGATATACATGGGGAAACGTATTTTATTCAAATAATTCAAATAATTTTTATCTGATATAGTAGGATATTTTGCTGCCTCTGCTTGAGGTTTACACGGCGTTCACTTAGAACGAGGCAACATGGGGCTATGGTAATAGTGAAAAATCATTGTAGTTGCCCTTCAATATGGTATGTGATCACCTCTGACGGCCAGTACAGTTGCACACATGCGTGCCACGGACAGTATGATGTTATCAATCGGCTCTTGAGGGATATTTGGCCATTTTTCCATGTTCAAATGTTTGTAAAGTTTATGGGACTTAACTACGGGGTCATCAGTCCCTAAACTTACAAACTACTTATGAACTACTTACGAACTAGGACGGCACAAATATCCATGCCCGAGGAGGGATTCGAACCCCCGACCGTAGTGACCGTGCTGACCGTGACTGGAGCGCCTCAGTCACCTCGGCCACCGCGGCCGGCCATTTTTCCATGAGTGCAATATCCAGCTCTGAAACCCTTCTGGGAGGTGCTGGTCTGACTGCAGTGCGTCTGTCAAGTGCATCCCAGGCGTGATCCATCTGGTTTAAGTGCAGTGAACATGCTGGTCCACCATTTGTAAAATTCTCCGAGCTTCACGCGTGTAGTCCACCAGGGCAATTCTGTGGGGACGAGCATTACTGTCCACAAGAAGGAACCCGTCTCCTATGACAGTAGCATAAGGCACAAGAAAAGGTCGAAGGATCGCTTTTCTGTACCTATGAGCAGTCAAAGCAACATTTTAAATGACATTGAAGTGATTAGGTACTGACTCCACACCATTCTTCCAACACCATTATTCTGTGATGTTTCCTGCACATAGCAGGATTGTTCTGGGTTCCATGTTCACGTGAGGGAACAACGAGTGTCTGAGTGAACACTAACTCTTGCCTCATATGTGAAATGAACGCCTTTCGTTGACTCCAATCCTGATGTTAAAAAATTCCAATGTTCAAATGTTTGTAGAGCTTATGGGACTTAACTACGTGGTCATCAGTCCCTAAACTTACAAACTACTTATGAACTAGCTAATATTAAGGACGGCCCAAATATCCATGCCCGAGGGGGGATTCGAAACACCGACCGTAGTGGCCGTGCAGACTGTGACTGACGGGCCGTAGGACGCTCGGCCTCCGCGGCCACCGCGGCCGGAAATCTTGATGTTACATCACCCAGTTTCTGCTGGCTAAAGTGTCGTTTTTTAATGAGACACACACCATACGCCTTCGTGTGTAAAGGACACATTCCCAAAGGCGATTTCAGGCGCTCCGTGTTTGTATTGCTCCTCCTGTTATTGCCTGGAGGGTACGTTGCAGCTGAGTTACATTCAGCCTCTTACCTCAACGGGCTGTTAACCCTTCGAGGTACAGAACGTAAAACAACCGAATTTCATGTGGAAACTGAAATATGAGGCGTGTTTTTAAAGTAAGTACCGTTTTGAAATTTAAAAAAATGCGTGCTAAGGTATCTCCATAATTTTATTTTTACATGAAAGCCTGTGCCTTAATCTACTTTTCTACATAATTTCCGTCAATATTGAGGCACTTGTCATAACGTCGTACTAGTTTTTGAATACCTTCCTCGTAGAAGTCTGCCGCCTGACTTGTTAACCACTGCATCACAACTGTTTTGACTTCGTCTTGCTCGGTCATAGTGCCAAAGAAAACACTACGAGAAACATTAGGATAGTCATCCCACAAGGAGGATATCGTAAAATGTCTGTTTTATCTCACCTTATTGTCCACTTCCTGCACCAAACGTCCATTAACGACCGAAAGGCACCCACTCCGTTGTTCATCATGCACATTTGTGCGGCCATCTTTAAATGCTCTCACCCACTTTCTCCGTAAACTGCACAGATCCCACGATGAATTCTATCGCTTTTAGGCCTTTAGCACTAAGAAGTCTTATAATAATCCGTACTTCGTCTTATAATAATCCGTACTTCACAATCGGCGGGATTCACGATTATTGGATGCATCTTAAACACTCGGTACACAACGTAAACAAGGCAGAATCAGACTGTAATGGTGTCGGTGCATAGACATGTAGGTACCCAGCGCTGCGGCCGCGGTGTTGCAAAACACGCCTCGAGTTGAAATACACTATTAGGAAATGAAAATAAAGTTTTCTTAATTTTTTGTACATTTGCTTACAAATTATGGAGTGGCTTCAACTGAAGCCACTGTGGCAAAATAATGACAATGCTCACAATACATAGGAAAACACTCATCCAATGAATAGCCTCAAAATAACTACTTATGGAAGAGAATCAAACAATTCCTGTCAGATGACAAAGATAAGCCTACACCACAGGTTTTACAATGCTCTCTGGATATATGAGAAGTCATTTTCGTACTACTGTACGCACAACGTTTTGGAGGCCCATGCTGCAGCATGTGTTCTCTTTTCCTTGGGCACCTGTGGTCTGAATCTCTTGGTATATTACATGATGGACCAGGTAAACCTGTCATATATCTACTACCTAGTAAACCATTTACCACATTCTTACTAAATTCTTTTAGTCTTTCACTTTTATCAGTGTTGCACATTGTGTAGAATAAATGAATTTATAAAAGATACATCAACAAAGTACTAAAACATTGGTACCCAGGACATTGTGTTCTGGAGAGAAAAAAACTATACGTCATTTTTGAAGACGTATAGTCAAGCACAGTGGCCCCATATGAAGCCACCATGGAAATGCGGATATTGTGCTAACTACATACACTGTGCATAGCTGTATACTTGAGAGTAGATTTTCATAACTAAATACCCAGGAAAATGCCTTATATATGTTCAATAAATATTTACTGGAGTAAATTGAACAGCAGCCACTATAATTGATGAAAACAAAAGTATTAATACCTTTCTTATGACAAAAAACAGACTATGGATGTAGTTATAAAAATAATTTCACAGATGGCAGCACTACGCTGGACATCCAGAAGGTGATTCCAGTTGAAATCACTGTCTCAGTCGGCTGGAAAACAATAAAAGCTAAGGTAGAAGCAAATGAAGCCACTGTGCCTAAAAGACTGGTCGTCCCTTGCTGATGTTACCCATGGACGACCTCGCCCTTGCTGTCTTTTAACGGCTCCTGTTGACTGAAATCGCATCCAGGTCCTGAGAATTATGCTTTTGGGCACTGCAATGGCTACAGCCACCACCGTGTCTGCCTGTACAGCGCCAACCTCCCTGTGGCTCTCCATATCATAGTTTCAGGTAAGCAGGCAATCATTACAGGTCGTACCAACCCCTCCTTCCATCTCACCGATTTCTACCTTACCTTCCATAAAGGTCCTATCCGCCACACCCCCACCCTCAAATACCTTGGCCTAATTCTTGATCGCTCCCTCTCTTGGACACCACACCTCCGCACTGTCCACCACAAAGCCCTCTCTCGTCTCAATCTCGTCAAACTCCTAACCAGCCAGATGTGGGGTCTCATCCCCTCCACCATAGTGTACACCTATCGCTCCCTTATGCGTCCCATCTTCTGCAGCTTCCATCCCGCCTGGATTTCCGCTACCCCTTCCTATTACAAATTCTTCCAAATCCTAGAACGCCAAGGCCTCCGCCTCCACTACTGTATCCGGCACCCCTTCCCTACTGTATCTGGCTCCCCTCCCCCACATGGATCCTATATGACCTTATCCCGTTTCCCCGTCTCCTCCAATACCTGGAACACATCTAGATCGTATTCATCATCCGCAAGAAAGACTTCCACACCCTCACCAATTCCCGGACCTTATCCCATTTCCCTGTTTCCTCCAATACCTGGAACACATCTAGATAGTATTCATCATCCGCAAGAAAGACTTCCACACCCTCACCAATCCCGGGCCTCTGCCATGCCTTTACCGCTGCATCCCTCCCTCCCTTCACCTCCACACTCTCCACATCCTCTCCCAGGGTAACTTCTGCCGTTCTGATATATACCCATCCTACCAACCCTGATCCCCTCCCATGGATGAAGCGCCCCTTCCCTTCCTATTCCCTCCCCCGCTTGCTTATTACTCTTCCTGCCCTGGAGTCCCTACGCTTCCTCTCCGCCCTCTCCCCTACCCACTCCGCCTCGCTTCTCACTCCATCCCCTACTCTAGTGGGTCTTGCATCATCAGTTTTAACAGTGTTGTCAAGTGCATCATAGTGTGTGTGTGTATCTGCGTCTGCCACTACCAGACAAGTGTCGCAATCAATACGGTTTTTAACTGTGTCTCCAAGTGCTCTTAGTCTTGTCTGTGTTTTGATGTCGTAATGCATGTTTTTAACGTCATCTTGGCTCATTATTTTAACCATGTATGTTTTATTCATCTGTCATAACTGTTGTTTCTCCGAGTTTTATTGTCTTGTCTATGTTTTAAATCTCCATTGTTTTAACTCCGTCTCGTGTTTCAACTCATCATGTTCATGTCTTTCACGCCCTCTCGGCTGAAGAGCGGCACTTAATGCTGCTGCCAGCGAACTACATATGTTATGTTCAGTATAAAATAACAATAAAGAAAAAAACTTCAGGTAAGTCACGTTTTTGCTGCATTGCACTGCCTGCTGTCTACCCTATTTGAATCCAACTACTTGTGTAATTCGTCTGATAAACTCGACACCAATTTCGTCTGCAGCAAATTGTTATCACCACTATCTCGATTACCGTAATGTTGTTGTCTCCAATCAGTAGAACCGACAGAAAGAGGTCTAACCATTTTCGTTCATTCTGCCGATCTTAATGCTTCAGAACGTAGGTACCTCAAGGGATTCCCTAATTGTTTTGTCCTATGAACATTGTTTTAGATTTCCATCGGTTTAGAGCGCTCAGCTAAGATCTACTCTCTTCTGCAAGAAGTAAGTAAGTACCAAGACTAAGTTAGCAGTGCACCGCTCTATCTCTCGACCAACTTTGTCGTATGAGAGTGAAAGTTGGGTGGATACAGGTTACCTTATTCATAAGATAGAGGTTACAGATATGAAAGTAGCAAGAATGATTGCAGGTACCAATAGATGGGAACAATGGTAGGAGGGTGTCCATAATGAGAAAATCAAAGAAAAGCTGGTAATGAACACCATAGATGAAGCAGTTAGAGCGAACAGACTGAGATGGTGGGGTCATGTTACACGCATGGGAGAAGCAAGGTTACCTAAGAGACTCATGAGCTCGTGAGTGGAGGGTAAGAGGAGTCGAGGTAGACCAAGAAGAAAGTACTTAGATTCGGTGCAGAATGATTTTGAAGTGAAAGGCGTAACATCAGCTGAGGCATCAATGTTAGCATTGAATAGGGGATCATGGAGGAATTTTATTAGAGATACTATGCTCCAGAGTGAACGCTGAAAGGCATAATCAGTCTCTAATGATGATGATGATAATTAGTTGCTTTACTAAAACTTTTTAAGGTCCGGCCCGGTACAGTGATAAAAGTGAATAATACGGGCCACTCTGAAATTTAGCTGGACTCTCCTGAACGCGTGCTCTGGGTGACGAGTGGCTACGGCCAGCAGTGGTCAGTGAGGACGCTTGTGGCGGCTGCGAGCTGTGCAGAGCCGCAGAACGCGTGGTCTGGCCGAAGCGGCTGATCGATCACCAAGACTGCATGCGGCCGCGCCACGCGTGCCTCGTTTACCGCGCCTGCCGCACACACACACACACACACACACATTCGGCACAGAGCGCCGCTATCAAACGGCCTCTCACATAGAATCTCTGACCCAGTTATCCCTGTCCTGCAATCCCTGCGTACCGATGAATCAGATTCTGCGTCAGTGAAGAGCTATTAACGCACAACATACCAAGCGGGTTCCTCAACAGACTCCAGAGAGTGTTAGTGCTTTCCTTCTGCAACTATAAAAACCATTTCATTCTTGATTTTTATATGTGTCTTACATGCATTTAAGATACATACTTCATAGTTACAACTATGAGGTAATTGTTAAAAATTGTAAAAAGAAATAAAGAATAAAATAGAAACGTACATCGGCTGCTGGTGCGACCCCGCTTGGTAGACTACAATATACACACATACACACACACACACACACACACACACACACACACACACACACACACACACATATATATATATATATATATATATATATATATATATATATATATATAGGGTGTTTCACTAAGTGTGTTTGCCTCTGTAACTTATAAAATAATAGGTGACGAGAAATTTTAATGCGGTAGGTCAACACAAGAAATGTTACACTTTCTGCGGAGCTATGAACATAGTTTA
This sequence comes from Locusta migratoria, assembly GCA_026315105.1. Lineage (NCBI taxonomy): Eukaryota > Metazoa > Arthropoda > Insecta > Orthoptera > Acrididae > Locusta > Locusta migratoria. Next base: position 484,285,558 of record CM048745.1, read on the forward strand.
TTATATCATTTTCCAAAGAGTTACAGCACAAAGATATAATTGTTTAAATGGAACAATAGTTTTTTTTTCTATCGTGTATTGGATTCGTTTAAACCAGCTGCGTCCAAATCAATTGAAACTACATTCCTATCACTGTTAGTTTGGGGGCTACAACCCTTCAAAGTTCCGGGGGCGGAGGCTGCGATAGCGTAGCTGACTGGCCGAGTGGCTATCGCCTGGGGCACGGCCCACTGTCTCATGACCACCAGCCAGTCTGCTACGCTGTCGTAGCCTCCGCCCCCGGAAATTTGAAGGGTTGTAGCTCCCAAACTAACAATGATAGGAATGTAGTATAAATTGATTTGGACGCAGATGATTTCAACGAATCCAATGCACGATAGAAAAAAAAAACTATTGTTCCATTTAAAAATTGTATCTTTGTGCTGTAACTCTTTCGAAAATGATATAATAAACTATGTTCATAGCTCCGCAGAACGTGTAACATTTATTGTGTTGACCTACCGCATTACATTATCCCGTCGCCTATTATTTTATAAGTTACAGAGGCAAACACACTTACTGAAACACCCTGCATATATATTTCAGGCTTCGAGCCCTGTAAATCTACAATAATGGCCCACAAGCACATCTCAACGATGAAATTCTTCGGATGCTAAATAAAAGTGATCTCAGGACAGATTGAATAACTTGGAAGTAGATATCATCGGAGCAGTGAAGCAACTTGAATCACTTAACAAGGTCTTCTGGACCGGACTATATACCCATTAGATTTCTATGTGATTATGCTAGTGCGATAGCTCCTTACTTAACAGCTGTACCAAGAGACTGGAAAGTGGAAAAGGTCACACATATATTTAAGTAAGGCAGTAGGAGTAACCCACTAAACTACAGGCCTATTTCATTGACGTAAATTTGCAGCAGGGGTTTGGAACTTATCCTGTATTCAAATGTTATGAATTATCTCGAACAGAATAATCTATTGACCAACGGTCAACACGGATTTGGAAAACATAGATCATGCGAAACACAACTAGCTCTTTACTCACACAGAGTGCTATCGGCAAGGAATCTCAAATTGATTCCGTATTTCTAGATTTCCAGAAGGCTTTTAACGCCGTACCTCACCAACGGCTTTTAATCAAATTGCTATGTTATGGAATATCGCCCCAGATTTGTGACCGGATAAGGGATTTCCTATCAGAGAGGACACAGTTTGTAGTAATCGAAGCTAAGGCATCGACTAAAACAGAGCTGATATCGGGCGTTCCACAGGATACTGTTACTGGTCCTCTGCTGTTCTTTATCTACATAAACGATTTGGGAGAAAATCTGAGCACCTCTCTTAGGCTGTTTGCAGAAAAATTGTTCAAATGATTGTAATTCTATCGGACCAAACTGCGTGGTCATCAGTCCATAGCTTACAAACTACTTAAACTAAACTAACCTAAGGACAAACACACATACCCATGCCCCAGGGAGGACTCGAGCCGCCACGGCGAGCAACCGCGCGTTCCGCAGCGAGACGCTTTAGACCGCTCGGCTACTCCTCCGCGGTTTGTTTGAGATGACGCCGTTATTTATCGTCTAGTAAACTCATCTGAAGATAAAAACCAACTGCAGAACGATCTAAATACGATATCATTTTGGTGTAAAAAATTGACAATTGACTCTAAATAATGAGAAGTATGAAGTCGTCGACATGAGTACGAAAAGAAATCCGTTAAACTTTGTATACAAGATAAATCAATCGAATTTGAAGGCCGTAAACTCCACTAAATGCCTAGTAATTACTATTGCATCAAACTTAACCTGGAAAGAACACGTAGGTAATGTCGTAAGAAAGGCGAATCAGAGACTGAGTTTTATTGGCAGAACACTTAAAACATGCAACAGAACTACAAAAGAAACTGCATACACTACGCTTGCCCGTCCATTTTTGGAGTATTGCTGCCCAGTGTGGGATCTTATCAGGTGGGTTTGACGTTTTGTATTGTCACAATACAGTGGAGACAGCGTCACGGAAATGATACAGGGTCTGGGATGGTAATCATTACAACAACCGAGATTATCGCTGTTGCGTGGTCTACTTACGAAACTCCAATCACCAACATTCTCCTCCGAATGTGATTATATATTATTATATATTTTTGACGATGTTACAGAGTTCATTTAATTAAAAAAATAGTATTTTGCCATTGTTATGGCTTCACTGTACTAGGTTTAGATGGAATACCAAAGTGTGGCGAATGAAAATTTGTGCCCAGCCGGGATTCGAACACGGAATCTCCTTTTTACTAGGCAGACGCGTTGACCACTCCGCCACCGAGGACACAGTGACCAGCCCGACTGCAGAGGACTCTATCATGCACGTCTCCTGCCATACGCACACCCAACAGGAAAGACAGCGTGGCGAATGGAGATTTGTGTGTGGCGGAAAACGTGCAGGGAAGAGTCCTCTGCAGTCGGGTTGGTCACTGTGTCCTCGGTGGCGGAGTGGTCAACGAGTCTGCCTAGTAAGCAGGAGATCCCGGGTGCGAATCCCGGCAGGGCACAAATTTTCATTCGCCGCACTTCGGTATTCCATCTAAACCTAGTACAGTGCAGTCATAACTATCGCAAATTGCGATTTGTTTCATGATAATATATTGTTGACTGCCACCTACATAGGTAGAAATGATCACCAGAATAAAATACGAGAAATCAGAGATCAATCGGAGAGTTTCAGATGTTCTTTCTTCCCGCGCGCTATTGGAGAATGGAATGGGAGATGAATAGTATAATGGTGGTCCCATGAACCCTCTGCCAAGCAATTAATTCATATGTTTGTAGAGCTTATGGGACTTAACTATGGAGTCATCAATTCCTAAACTTAAAAACTATTTATGAACTAGCTAATACTAAGGACGGCACAAATATCATGCTCTAGGGGGGATTCGAACACCCGACCACAGTGGCCGTGCAGACTGTGACTGGCGCGCCGCAGAACGCTCGGCCACCGCGTAGGGCCAGGCAATTAAATGTGATTTGCAGAGTATCCCATGTAGATGTTGTTGTCAGTGACCCAGAAGTTGTCTTGAGCGGATCTGATGAGTATTTCATTCCAGAACAAGGTGCATCAAAATCAGAAGATGAAAGTGACATTTCATTCCAGAACAAGGTGCATCAAAATCAGAAGATGAAAGTGACATTGCCGTCGAAAATTCTGACGGGGTTTCAAATGATGAAGATGAGTTCACTGAAAAGTCAGGACGAAAATGGACAAGTTCTGTGCCTTCAGTGACTCGTCGTCGTCACTGTATCATTGTGAATGGATCTCCCGGGAAAACGCGAGCAAGTGATCTGGCAACCACAAAATGTTATTTGATGACAAAACTGTAAATACTATGCGCGTTTTGACCAATGCTGAAGCGTCAATGCAAATCCTGCTGTGACCCGAATGACATTTTGGACAGACGTAGATTCTGTTTTTTTTTTTTTTTGGTGGCGCCGAAAGGAATCAATTTCTGAAATGTGTATGAAAGTAATCATCGTGCATGTTTCACTGTTCCATCTCACGGAATCGATTTGTACATATCCTTCAGATTATCAGGTTTGACGATAAAGCAACACGTGCAGCCATGTTTGGAACTGGTTTGTGGAAAATTGGAGGAAGCTTTTCGAACCGTTTGGAGACATTACAGTGCATGAGCAGCTAGTGGCATGTCGGGGCAGAAGCTACAAACACAAAAATAACAGTATTATTTGATGACAACAGTGGCTATACAACAGCAATATAGTTTTAAACTTCCAAAAAACCTAATTAGAGTAACCTTGTGTAGTACTGTGTTGAGAAAATAAAAAAGAACGTGGAATCATCAGATGTCGCCATCCTGATAAACAACGTTGATGACACTGTCTTGGTATGTTAAAGGTTAAAAGTGTAATATTAATTCTCGATGAACCAGAATATTTAATGGACGTTCTGGTCCATATATCGGTTCTTATCAATAGATTTATTTTTTTAAATATCAGCCAAGGTCGCTAATTACTTTTTCATCTAGACAATCGGCTTCCGCAGACTAGAATTAAGTCATCGCTCCACATAACGCAGGCAACAGTAAAGTTATATGTGAGTGCAGACTTCCTCAGCGGATTTCGATGAGGAAATCTTCTCGGTTTGACAGCCGAGTTAGTGCCTCGTTTTCTGGCAACGTTTCGGCAAGTTGCTTACTTGCTATCTTCAGGCTTCACTTTCTTGACGGACTTCGACCTTGGTCCCATGGTTGTGCAGGCTAAGAATTTGCTGCTATTCCTGCTGTACCTGAAACATAGGAAAAATTATTAGAACCTGGCTGTATGAGTGGACTGTCAGATTACTGACGATGTGTTATATATTTTTTTCCTGGTTCGCTACGAGATTTTTGTTAATCTCGCAGCAGGTCAGGCCAGCGGGTTGTCGGCCTGAAGTGTTGTTGTGTCCCCAATTACCGGATGAGCCGGTTGTGGGACTGCTCCATCTTCTCGTAGAAGGTCCTGGCGGTGACGCAGAATCTCTCCCGGAGTGGTAGAATGCCGGCTTCTTCGTGAAGCTGGTCGGTTGGGTAGCGCGTTGGAAGATGAGGGCAGTCTTCAGAGCGCGGTTCTGGATGGTCTGCAGCAGCTGGATGTGGACGTCAGCGGCGTTTCCAAAGACTGGGGACGCGTACTCGAGCACTGGACGGACCAGTGACAGGTACAGCGTGATCCCGTGTTGAGACGGTAGCGGCGACTGCGGGTTCAGTGGGTAAATAACGCGTAAGCGTCCTGTGGCCCTCTGTCTTACATCACTGACGTGATCTTTGCAGGTGAGCCTTTGGTCTAAGGTTACCCCTAGGTATTTCGCCGTTGTGCTCCAAGGGAAGGGAGTCCCCAGGATCTCGATCGGCGGTACCGCATTGGGCAGTTTATCTCTAGTAAAGACGACTGCATGCCTTTTCGCAGCGTTGAATTTCAACCGCCACTTGGTGGCCAATGCACCCAGGGCGTCGCATCCGACTTGGAATCGGCGTCGCATTGTGAGCGCGTTCATACTGCGGCTGAAAAGCGCCGTGTCGTCGGCGTACAGCGCCAATTCGACGCTTGCGACTCGAGGTGCGTCAGCAGTGTACAGGGAGTACAGGGGGCCGATGATCGACCCCTGCGGCACTCCCGCACATATCCGCCTTTCCGTGGATGTACCGTCTTCTGCCCTTACGTGGAAAGTCGTACAGGTACGACTGCAGTAGTGTCCCATGAGACGTCGGAAGCCCGTGAACAAAGAGTTTGTAAACTAGGCCGTCGTGCCAGACGGAGTCGAAGGCACGGGAGACATCGAGAAACACTGCACCAAGGAATTCCCTTGTTTTCAGTGCCCGCATTGCCGGCTCGACCAGCCTTAGTGGCCGGCCGCGGTGGCCGAGGAGACTGAGGCGCTCCAGTCACGGTCTGCACGGCCACTACGGTCGGGGGTTCGAATCCCTCCTCGGGCATGGATATTTGTGCCGTCCTTAGTTGTAAGTAGTTCATAAGTAGTTTGTAAGTTTAGGGACTGATGACCCCGTTGTTAAGTCCCATAGACTCTACAAACATTTGAACTTTTTTTTTTTTTTTTTTTTTTTTTTTTTTTTTTTTTTTTTTTTTTTTTTTTTTTTTGAGCAGCCTTAGTAGCTGCTGCGTGGTGGAATGACCGGCTCGGAAACGGAACTGCTCGTCCGGTATGATGTTCTCTCGCGTGACATGTTCCAGCAATAATGTCACGTACAATTTCTCGAACACTTTCGAGAGGGATGGCAGCAGGCTTATGGGCCGATAGCTGGTCTCTTCACGTGGGTCTTTGCCTGTTTTTCGGGATTGCCACTACCTCTGCATGTTTCCATGCGTTGGGGAAGACACCCGAGCGGAGGACCTCATTAAAGACGTCCGCTAGTAGCCGTTGTGTTTCCTGAGGGAGGTTCGTCAATGTCGGGTTCATGTCCTGTCCGGGTTTATATAGCTACTGGACCAGCAGCATCCCTACGCCTGCGCCGAACGGCCCAATCAGGCGCCGCGGCGCGTGGTGGGGAGTACTCGCGCGGCATCAGAAGGTCCCGGCGACTCGTCCTGATGCGGCCTGTTCATTCCATCCGTCGCTGCCGTCGTGATTGTGTCGGTGCGCTCTCGACGTATTTTTGACAATAGTGCGTCCCACGCGGTGCTGAGGTGGAAACTGCTGCCACCATGTTGTCGTGTATCCTTATCTCCAATGCTTCTTTATAGATGGAGTCCCGGAAGCCGTTCGCTCGACACAGCAACTTGGTTTGTTCAAACTGGAACGTGTGCTCCTGGCTGAGGCTGTGCTCTGCTACTGCCGATTTCTCAGTCTGTCCCAGGCGGACGAGAGGCGTTGCGTGATGCAGCGTGATGCAGAGCTGTGTCTGTCCAATGTACTGTTTTGCACATTCGCAGGAAATGCTGTAGACCCCTGGTGTTCTGAGTCCTAATTTGTCTTTCATGGAGCCCAGCATGTTCTTGATTTTAGCTGGGAGCCGGAAGATAGTCTTGTTTTTATTCTTCTCTAATATTCCGGCAATCTTTGCCGTGGGCGGTCCAGCATATGGAAGGAACGCCAGGCGTTTGTTATCCTGCTCTTCCTGAAGGGTATCTTTTCTCGTCTTGAGAGCGCGTCTTATTTGGGTGTCATTGTAGTCATTCTTCCGGAAAGTGTTCCTCAGGTGCTGCATCTCAGGTGCTAGACTTTCCTCGTCACATATATCCTGCGCCCTGCGTACTATCGTAGTTAGCACGGATTTTCGTTGTGCTGGGTGATTGCAGCTGTTGGCGTTTAGATACAGGTCTGTGTGTGTTTTCTTCCGGTAAACTGAGTGTTCCAGTGTGCCGTCTGATTTCTTCTTTATCAGAATATCCAGGAAGGGCAAGCACCCGTTTTCTTCTATCTCCATTGTGAACTTATGTTCTTGTGTATGCGGTTCAAATGGTCGGGGAATTCCTGTAGAGTCTTCTCCCCATGAGGCCACAGCGCAAAAGTGTCGTCCACGTATCTGTAGAAGACCTTGGGTTTCAGTGGTGCTGTCTCCTATTCGGTGTGTTCAATCCTTGGTCATTTTTTTAATGCTGCAAGTAACAAAACATAGCTCTAACTTCACTACGCCTACTTTCACTCGTGCATGTAGTGCCTCGGATAGCTCATTGCTGAAAACTGTGTCTTGCTTTTCCACCTTCTCTTAAATAAATCGAAATTTTGTGTCTGCACAGCGTTTCGATAGTCAATTTAAAGGGCTACAAGCTGTCAATGACATTTTAGATTTTGTACCATTCTCCGTCTGTAAATTTTATGTCAGATGCTATGTCGATGAGAGCCTTCTCAAAGTCAACTTCGAGACTGTAAAACTCAGCCAACATACCAAGCAGGCTGATCCAGCGAATGCGGAAGTCTAGAATTAACTTTAATTCCTTGTCCATTTAATCTTTTACATACACTCCTGGCCATTAAAATTGCTACACCGCGAAGATGACGTGCTACAGACGCGAAATTTAACCGACAGGAAGATGCTGTGACGTGCAAATGATTATCTTTTCGGAGCATTCACATAAAATTGGCACCGGTGGCGACACCTACAATGTGTTGACATGAAAGTTTCCAACCGATTTCTCATACACAAACAGCAGTTGACCGGCGTTGCCTGGTGAAACGTTGTTGTGATGCCTCGTGTAAGGAGGAGAAATGCGTACTATCACGCTTCCGACTTTGATAAAGGTCGGATTACAGCCTACCGCGATTGCGGTTTATCGTATCTCGACATTGCTGCTCGCGTTGGTCGCTATCCAATAACTGTTACCAGAATACGGAATCGGTGGGTTCAGGATGGCACTACGGAACGCCGTGCTGGATCCCAACGACCTCGTATCAATAGGCGTCGAGAGGACAGGCATCTTATCAGCATAGCTGTAACGGATTGTGCAGCCACGTCTCGATCCCTGAGTCAACAGATGGGGACGTGTGCAAGACAACAACCATCTGCACGAACAGTTCGACGACGTTTGCAGCAGCATGGACTATAAAGCTCGGAGACCATGGCTGTGGTTACGCTAGAGGCTGCATCACAAACAGGAGCGCCTACGATGGTGTACGCAACGACGAACCAGGGTACACGAATAGCAAATTTTTTCGGATGCAAAAATGCTGTTTACAGCTTCATGATGGCCGCATCCGTGTTTGGCGACATCGCGGTGAACGCCATACTGACGTATCACCCGGCGTGGTGGTATGGTATTGGTTACACGTCTCGGTCACCTCTTGTTCCCATCGACGGCACTTTGAACAATGTCCGTTAAGTTTCAGAAGTGTTAATTCAAATGTTCAAATGTTTGTTAAACTAATGAGACTTAACTGCGGGGTCAACAGTCCCTAAACCTACAAACTATTACCTTACTAAAGACAACAAAAACATCCATGCCTGAGAGGAGATTCGAACCCCCGACGGGAAACGGCCTCGCCCATCGCAGCATAACGCCTCAATGCGCTCGGCCGCTCCGCCGCGGCTCAGATGTGTTACTACCCGTTGCTCTACCCTTCATTTGATCCCTGCGAAACCCTACATTTCAGCAGGATAATGCACGATCGCTTGTTGCAGGACCTGTATGGACATTTCTGGATACGGAAAATGTTCGACTGCTGCCCTGACCAGTACAATCTCCAGATCTCTCACCAATTGAAAATGTTTGGTCAATGGTGGCCGAGGAACTGACTCGTCACAATACGCCATTCACTACTCATGATGAACTGTGATATCGTGTTGAGGCTTCATGGAAATCTGTAACTGTAGACGCCATCCAATCTCTGTTTGACTCAATGGCCAGGCGTATCAAGGCCGTTATTACAGCCAGAGGTGGTTGTTCAGGGTACTGATTTCTCGGGATCTATGCACCAAAATTGAGTGAAAATTTAATCATATGACAGTTCTAGTATAATATATTTGTCCAATGAATACCCATTTATCATCTGCATTTTTTTCTTGGTGTAGCAATTTTAATGGCGAGTAGTGTACTTTTACAAATAAATGTCATATTTGCGATCCTCGGAAAATCTTTACCACCTTTCGAAATTTTGAATAACATCACTGTAGTCGGGAATCACTGGAGATGATTTCCTGATTATATATTTCTTCCATATCTTCGTCATCGTCATCACCTGTATCCAAACAGTCGACGTCATTTCTGTATGTTCTACGTTAGCTTTAACTATTTTCTACATCTACATAGATACTGTGCAAATCACATTTAAGTGCCTGGCAGAGGGTTCATTAACCACTTTCATAACTTTTCTCTACCGTTCGATTCTCTAATAGCACGCGGGAAGAAAGAACACCTATATCGTTCCGTTTTCGATCTGATTTCTCTTATTTTATTGGGATGGTCATGTTTCCCTAAGTAGGTGGGTGCTAGCAAAATATTTTCACATTCAGAACTAAAAGTCGGTGATTAAAACTTCGCAAACAGATCGCGCCGCAATGAATAACGTCTTTCTTTTAATGATTTCCACCCAAATTCGTGCAACATTTCCGTGACGCTTTCCTCCCTGTAACGTGATAAAACAAAACGAGCTGCCCTTCTCTGAACGTTCTTAATGTCTTCCGTCAGTCCCACCTGGTGAGGGTCCGACACTGGGCAACAGTACTCCAGCAGAGGACGCACACGTGTGATGTAGGCAGTCTCTTTGGTGGAGCTGGTGCATCTTCAAAGCGTTCTGCAAATGAAACGTAACCTTTGGTTCACCTTCCCCACAATATTTTCTGTGTGTTCTCTGCTGTCGTAATTGTAACTCGTAGGTATTTAGTAGAATTTACGACCTTAAGGTTTGACTGATTTATCGGGTAATTGAAGTTCAGAGGATTTCTTTTAGTGGCCATGAGTATTACTTCACACTTTACATTATGTAATGTTAATTGCCAATTTTCGCACCATGTAGAAATTTTGTCTAAATCGCTTTGCAGTTGCTTTTGATCGTCTGTTAACTTCACTAACAGATAAACGACAGCATCATCCGTGAACAGTCGAAGAGAGCTATTCGGATTGTCTCTTAAATCTTTTATAAACAGAAGGAAGAGTAGGGGACGTATAACGCGTCGCTGTGGAACGCCAGATATGACTTCTGTTTTACTCGATGACTTACCGTCAATTACAGCGAAATGTGTCCTTTGTGATAGGAAATCGTGAATGCAATCGCACAATTTGGGAGATATTCCATAAGCACGCAATTTCATTAGAAGCCGCTTGTGGGGTACAGTGTCAAAAGCCTTCCGGAAATCCAGAAATATGGAATCGATTTGAGATTCCTTGTCGGTGGCACTTAACACTTCATGTGAATAAAGGGCAAGCTTTGGAATGTAATGCCAACCACAAGTTAAATGGGTTAGGCAGGACTCCCGTGTGCTTGACTCATCTGCCCCGTGCTGTGCCCGCTAGCAGCTCGCAGCTCGCTATCAGCATACAAGCACCGTCACTACCTCTGATCCCATCTCTGAACTGCCACCAGTCAGTTTACACACTGTATGCGTGTGCGTGCAGTTCAAAGTAAAACAAACGACTGGGCGGCAGATTCACATCAACTCAATCGTGGAACGCTTTGAGAACTTACGACAACACGCTGTGGAGTGAATTTAAGGCGGCAAATTTGAAAGAATTTATGCGATTTTACGCTTGCGAATCCGCAGGCTGTTGCGGGATCCCGCAGTTCCTAAAATAAAGGCCCACTCACACCAGTACATGATGGCGCGAGCGGGAACGGAAGCGGGAAATTGTGCGGGACGTATTTTCGTTGGGTGATATGGATCCGTTCACACGGACACGGGATTCCCCGCAACGTGCTACGTCCCAGACACGGATAGCATCTTACACGGTACTTTCCGTGTCCCGCATCTACAGTGCAGTATGTCGCAAACCGATCGTTTGTATATAATTACAATCCATTTGCCTCGTGAAGCTGCAGATTAACATGACAGTAAATGAAGTATATGTATTTTGACATACCTTAAAGCAGCTGTAAGTCGTTCTTACGGGCATATTGGGTGACGATACTTCGTATATTATTTTTTAATGTCATCCTTAATGAAACTATAGATTTCATAAAAAAATGTCAGGTGACATTCTGAAGTAAATGTAAAATCAGTACGGAGTTCATATACAAAGTGTGATATTCGCTATGAATTGTACGTTTTGCATTGATTTCATGTATCCATATTCTTTGTTTCCGGAAAATATATAATTAATAAGGAACATGGTATATATATATATATATATATATATATATATATATATATATATATATATATATATATATATATAGCAGTCAACAATCCGAAGATTGGTTTGAACACCACAGTGCTTTACTAGGCATGGTCCTTTTTGGAGGTGGTATGCCGTTGCCTTCCTCCGACCTTCGAACTTACCCAGCCACTTATAAGGGGACCTACAGTTTAACGTGGGTTCCGAACCACGGTGCTACTCGGTATTTTTCACATGAGCAATACTGCCAGAGGTGAAAGAAGTGGAAAGTGACAGATAAAAATCCTAGGATCTAGCGGGGATCGAACCCGCGACCTTTGGATTTGTAGTCTGGCACTGTACCACTGTGCAACCGAGGCATATCCTGTTAATTGTTTCATTGCTAATTTTTTTAATAATTTACTTTGTATGACGATCGTTTTCCGCTAGAGCTAGTAGTAACAAGAGAACCTCTTCTTCATTTAAAACATACATACACACACACACACACACACACACACACACACACACACACACACACACATATATATATATATATATATATATATATATATATATATATATATATATATATATATGTGTGTGTGTGTGTGTGTGTGTGTGTGTGTGTTGTATATATATATATATATATTATTTTAAGTGATACTGGTATGTAGGAAAAGTGTCCCGACTGTGTACGCAGAAAGAATCCCAGAAAACGAGATCGCGTTCCCGCCGCGGTATGGAGAGCCCTGCGGTACCGTGTCCCGCTACCGTTGCGGGATTCCCGCTCCCTTTCCCGCTCCCGCCATCTCGGATCGGAGTGGTGGGCTTTAAGCTGGATCCGGCCAGATTGCGGGATCCCACTTTGCTGCATTGTAATACCTAATCTAGCTCCAGCTATGTGCCGAAACAGCACACGATTCAGAAGATTCTGACGCGTGACAAGGCAGCACGCAATCAAGGAACACGACCCAATTTGGATGGATCCACCGCCGACAAACTGACAGAAAAATCGCAGAATTCAGCAGAGGAGAGGTTTGTTTAAGGACGGCGAACCAGCCCAGTGGAGTGCAGCGATGAGCTGTATTGCTGACTGTGCCGCACGGCGCGGCCCCTCGCCAACGAGGTGCAACGGCAGACACCGAGCCCCGAACGCTGGACTTCGGAGCTACCGTGGGCGGAATATGACGGCGCCGTCGTAAAACCGGAGGGAGCCTGGACGTCGCGAGACAGCTCGACGCCGCCAGATGTGCTGCGGAGCCATCAACGTCACCAGGCGCAGTCCCCGCGTCTGTCACCGACGCCTGACGTCACGCCATCGTTCTGCACAGCCGGGCCGTCGGAAGCACGCCTCAGCCAGACATCAGGCGCAGCGCCTGCGGCAGCGAGCGGATCTCTTCACCAACGCTGCAGTCTTTACAACTGGCAGTTCTGTTTGGAACTCATGCGGTCTCTCTCATTTCATTCAATTCCCTCAAAGATACGAATTATGCAGTGTATAAATATGGAAGAACTGCACTACATTTTCATCTAGGTTTCTTTATTATTATTAATGTACTCACAGTTCACAAAAATGCATTTCTGACGACCTCACTGATTTTCCGACATGCGGCAAAGTCTTAAGTTATTGAAGTTACGCGAGCAGATTTATCGAATCAAATGTTAGGAATACACCAAATTTTCTTCTACTACAAATCAGAAATGAGAACGAGTTTTATAACACCATATAATTTCCGTTAAATTCAACGTCCTATCGCCCGTTCGCGCTACAAGTACTGAGTTGTTAACGTCTAGGATCGTAATTACATGAGTAATTAACCTGTTTTTAATTTTCCTGATCTTCTTCGTTTCCAAAACGAGCGGATCTCTTCACCAACGGTGCAGTCTTTACAACTGTTTGGAACTCATGCGGTCTCTCTCATTTCATTCAATTCCCTCAAAGATACGAATTATGCAGTGTATAAATATGGAATTTTCATCAAAGTATTTGGGGAAGAACTGCACTACATTTTCATCTAGGTTTCTTTATTATTATTAATGTACTCACAGTTCACAAAAATGCATTTCTGACGACCTCACTGATTTTCCGACATGCGGCAAAGCCTTAAGTTATTGAAGTTACGCGAGCAGATTTATCGAATCAAATGTTAGGAATACACCAAATTTTCTTCTACTACAAATCAGAAATGAGAACGAGTTTTATAACACCATATAATTTCCGTTAAATTCAACGTCCTATCGCCCGTTCGCGCTACAAATACTGAGTTGTTAACGTCTAGGATCGTAATTACATGAGTAATTAACCTGTTTTTAATTTTCCTGATCTTCTTCGTTTCCAAAACAAAAATAGAGGATCTATGTGTCTTCATCGCGATGACATAAAGGATCTTAAATAGGCCCAAAAACGAAGAGAGAGTAGAACGCCATTCAATATTACAAAAAGTGTGTCGTTGTGGTCTTCATTCCGGAGAGTCACTTCATCTCTATCCTGAACAAACCTCTTCACTTCCGAATAAGTGCAGCAATCCACGTTGGAAAAAAATCTCCGGAACTCCCTTTGCGATTTTCACCCCGCACACATCCCTTCTATATTCACGATTCCTTCATGTCTGAGAATGTGTCCTAGCTATCGATTGCTTTTTTACTCGGGCTATGCCAGAAATTCCTTTTATCCCCATTTGTATCCAGTACCTACCCATTTGTTACGCTATCTACCCGCCTCATCTCCAGCATTCGTTTGTAGCTTCACATTTCAAAAGCTTCTATCCTCTTCCTCCTCTTCCTGCCTGAACTCCCGTAAAAAGAAACAATCCACACTAATGCCTTCACAAATGACCTTCTGACACTTCATTTAATATTCTATGTAAACAAATTTCTCTTTTTCTTTCCATAGCCATTCCGAATCTTATATATTCTTTACTTTTCTATGTTCAAATCAAATGTTGAAATGTTTGTATAGGTTATGGGACTTAACTACGGGGTCATCAGTCCCTAAACTTACAAACTACTTACGAATTAGAACGGCACAAATATCCATTCCCAAGGGGGAATACGAACCCCCGACCGTAGTGGCCGTGCAGACCGTGACTGGAGCGCCTCAGTCCCCTCAGTCACTGCGGCCGGCACTTTTGCTATGAGAAGGTGTTCTACTGCCTAAGAAACAATAATCTCTAATCATCTTCATTGTCTCGTTACCGAATCTAATTGGTTAAACACAGCCTGATTTAGAATAGATTCCGTTAACCTTGTTATCTTTCATCATATTACCTCCTTTCAAGACACTATCCATTCTGATCAACTGCTCTTCCAGGTACTCTGCTGTCTCTGACAGAATTACGTCATTGGTTAAACTGAAAGATTTTATTTCTTCATACACAATTAAAGGAGAGCAGTGGGCCAAGTAGGCACGCAATGTAGAAAGCACTTCTGTCGACTGACGTCGTAATGCAATTCTTTGGCTAATAACGAGCTTTTTCCACTCAGGACATTCGTCAAAGTTCACTCTTAAATTGACCAGTACCACACACACACACCAGTATGGTATGCAGGGCATGAAGGAACTGCCTACGAGGCACCAAACACGTAGCGTCGTAAACGTGCACTAGGGCGCGCTATACGCGGGCCACTAGTCACGTGGGCAGTACTGACTTGTAATGTTACACAATTACGGACATAGTCAATAGCTTGCATTTGTGAAAGGTTAGAATATTTTTTTTTTTTTTTTTTTTTTTTTACAATATTGCAGTGCAAAATTAAATGAACGCTCCAAGTAGGAGAAAATATAGCAGAAGGTCGTCAGAAGTATGCAGAAGCATGCGTAGTTACAAAATACATACATTAGTAACGAGTTAGTATAAGCAACCGTACATACAATTTTTTTCCAAATACTTGACAAGATCACGGTACAGCGGAAATAACGTATTAAAGTGAATGAAGTATAACCAATTAAAAGACAAAGCAATGTTACTACAGTGGAGGAGGGTAAGAACCGGAATACAAGCATCTTCCTGACGTGAGCACCAGCTTGAAAGCGTTAAGGAAAAAAATTAATATGTCTAACCTTTCACAAACGCACGCTATTAACTATGTCCGTAATTGTGTAACATTACAAGTCAGTACTGCCCACGTGATTATTGGCCCGCATGTGACGCGCCCTAGTGCACGTTTACGTGGCTACGTATCTAGTGCCTCGTAGGCAGTTCCTTTGAATCCTTCACACCACACTGGTGTAATTTCTATTTTGTTTTTATGGCCAGAATGCTAGTTTTTACTGTAATTGACCTCAGCAATTCTGCTGGGGATATTTTTGACGGCATGTGTTTTATGTAAGTACTGGTGAATTTACTGTTTCGCCTGGGTACAACTTTTTCCTTTTCCCTTATGTAAGATATTTGCTCTGTTATCATTTTTAGGTAACTATTTTTATTCTTCTGATAAAGTTGTCTTTAGTGGCAACGAAACATAGGTCAAGAAACTAAAAATTACGCAACTGGTTTGCTAGTGTACAATATATATACAAAACTATTGTCGTTTTCAGTACATACTCGGCCTGTATTATACTCTTCTTACGTGGCAGTTTATGGCTAGAAGAAGCCATATGCTGTAACAAGTAAACATCATAAATACGTAAACTAATTCATGAGCTGCCGCACAGACACCATGATTCGTTGCAAACTCGACAGCTCTCAAGTTAAACAATGACGTACAGTTATCTCTCCGACATTTTCATAAGTTGTTCACAGTATAAATCTGGATTCAACACTAATTACGGAAAAATGCAAGTCTAGCGATACTGAATGGAGAGACTTCGGTGGGGGTAGTCAGCTGTTGTTACAGTTATGTCGTAAAAATACCAATGTTGCCGAATATCGCTTAAATTAGTGCTGCCAAATTTCACGTACCTAACAAATACACAAATGTTTGAGATTTTTAATTTCCGTGTCTTGACTTAAAAATTGAGAGAGGGTACTCTAGGCGATACTTCATTCGAAGCTGTATTTTCAACTCCTCAATGCTTTCCCTTTATTTTGATCCAGAAGGGATTAAGCTTGAGGTTTTAAAACTTCCATTGGTTAGTCTTCCTTAGACGATAACTTTTTAGAGGAAAAACTTGTAACCTAGAAACTTATTTATAATCTATAACAATTCGACAAGAATTCTTGGAAAGTAGGTCTTGAAAAAAGAACAAATTACCAATACATACTTTAACTCAAAACATGAGCCGCCAACCATACGATTTTAAATAAATAAGGTGAGACGTTACTGCTGTACCGCCTCATTGCTCTACCCGTCCTGATTGCTATGTTTTTGTGTTCATTTGCTCTTGTCAGGACCTCTTAAACTAATTAACTAGTTAATTTGCATTAACAGTTAAACAATACTTAATTGATATGAACATGATTTAGTGGTTTTTCATTGACAGTTAAGCAATACTTAATTTATCTGAACATTATTCGGTGGTTTTTCTTGCGATATGACCCAGGCGTTGAAGTAGAAGTGGAGATGGCAAATTTGGTTTCACTTTGTTTCTCCAACAACTATTCGTGTCACACTCCTTGTTTCCCTCCACAGGGTGTATGAGAGAGTGCTTGCATGTTTTCTCCCCTGTTGAGTAATTGATGGTATACTAATGCGGTGGTGGTAGTAGTTTGCAAGTTTTCTGCTTTTGCCAGCAGAGATAAGTTGGTGAGTAGTGCAAAGAGTTCGCTAGCTATGCCTCTGGTCGATCTTGGACAGGTCGAAGATCGCGAATTCACGAAAGGAACTTGCCCACTGGGCGCGCCGGTCACGACCAATCAGCGTGCGCCTTCGAGGGCAGGTGGAATTTTGGGCGACCGTTGGAGAGGTCGGTAGCCATGCAGCGTCTGTTGGTAGGAGCCCCTGGAGACGGACGGACGCTGTGGTGGTTGCTCCGCCACCTTGCAGAAATCTGGGTAAGAAATGCGGGATATTAATAGTATGTGGCTCCAAACAACGGTCAAAGGGCAGCTTTTATCAGTAGAAGCATAAGTTTCACGAAAGAAAATTTCTTAATCGTGAAATTCCACGTGAAATGGGTGCACAAAGTGACTACAGTGTTTCACAGGCGGTGTAGTCTCAAAGTCGTTATAAAATCTTTCCCCTAACAGATACGGCTTTCCTTTAATGCTTACCAGTTGGGTTTTTGCGGTATCTTCATGTTGATGTTCATTTTGTTGTAGAATTATTAACATTTTGGGTACGTTTCTTTATCTAGTTTGGATGACGGGATTAGTATCAGACAATGAAGTCACAGTAAATGAGCCCCGATGCCCTGGTTTTTGGTTGTAATAGCTTCAGTATTAAAAATGCTGTCGTATCACATTACTTTCAAGGGGGAATTTTTAATAATTTAGTCCGTTTTCTACGTAAGATAGTTTATTCAGCCCCGATGGTTGTTAAGTCCACGCTGTAATTTCGTGGTTGGCTGTGCTGATGCCCAACAGCTATGTGTTTCCTTTTGGTATTGCTGCGTGTGTAATATTTTCCTGAATTTTGACGACTTTGAGAGACATTACTGAGTGTGATACTGAGGGATCTCTGTGCGCTCGCATTAGATCAGAGTTGATTCTTGTCCAACGCCCGTTTACTATTAACTTTGCACATTATGAAGCAGCGCACGTAACGTGTTTCTTTCCATTCATCAGATTGCTGCGTCTTGCAAGTGTAATTGTAATTCCTTAAATGTCGTTAGTTAATAAGACCGCCCTGTCCAAATATATGACCATTGAGCGCCAGCTGGTACTCAATATGTATTTAGGTTGCTAAGAGTAAGCCACAAGGTAAGTGCATGCGCGCATCGCATGAGAGTGTTTTAAGTGTTGTTGGGTCCATTTTCCTTCCATCCCGTTTCCCTCGTGTGACATGAAATAAAATTAACTTGTAATCTTCTTGTGCGTGTGAGGCCAGGTAATGGTGACATAGTTTTGTAAAGGATCCGATTTGTTCACTGTTTTGTTTAAGAACCAAAAGGTTATTCAAACCACCATTGATAAATGCCATGCTTAATAATTATGTCTGTATTAACTGAATTTATTCGTGGAAAGGAATAAAACTCAATATTTAAAGCTACATGTGTATTTGTATCATAATACTAATTTGTCCCCTCTGGTTCACCCTTTTCGGATGGGATTATAATGTGTAATAATTCATATAACTTGTCCTCGGTATAAAATTGGACGTATCCCTTCTTGCATAGCATACACTTATTTAACTTTAACATTAAGATGTGTTATCCGTTGCCAGCCGTTATTAATTAATTGTCCTTGTCTAGTTCAATCTATTTTCAACTTCTTTCACTTATTTCGGAACCACTATATATGCTCTTGTAAGAAAAAGCCTACAAAATACGCAAGCCTATCCCACAATACGTGTTATTGTCAATCAATGGGAGCCAGCTGGAAGTAGCCCAGCGCTGGTGTAGGTGACCCAGGGACAAGAAGAAAGAAAGGGAGAGGCAAAGTTTAACAAACATTGAATATACAATATGGGTGCGTCACAACGGTCTTACTATACTTCAATTGGATACAAATCATAAAAATAATGAGACTTTTGAAATACACTTACACTATCTTTCGGTAGGTAAATTGCAGGTTTGTGAAGTTGTCCGGCAACCCACGTCAGTGGATCCTACAACCCAGCACTAGGTCGCGACCCTCTGTTTGAAAACCTCTGTTCTGTGGGAGCCGCCATTTCTCTTCAAACAACCACTTCCCAGAAGCTGAAGCCCGCAGACCATGAGGGCACAGCCCACACCAACCGGTGCAATCCCTGTGTTTTATGTCTTCAGTCTTTTGTAGTGGTCAATACTAGCATTGGTTTGCAGCATTCATGATCCCAACAAGTCTCCAGTCTGCACGTATTTTCACTTATCAGCTCTTCATAGACTTGCATTCCACATATTTCGTTATATTGTCTGTGTGCCTGAGACGTGGTCTTCCTCTTATTGTTTTCCCCCAGACGTATTGCGAGGGTGCGCACGTAATAGTAATTTTAATAATTACTATTCAAAACAAAATAACTTCTTGCTGCACAAGGCCCTGTGCTCTCGTACGGACACGCACTTTTTTTATATAAATGTTTTCTTTTACTGAGTTATTAAGTAATGACGATTCAGTAACAGAGTTAATCTTCAGTTTATTAACGAATTTATTACAATGCTTAAAAAACAATATTGATACATCCTTCTTATAGTAAGTCTACCTCAAGATTACTCAATCGTTGACTTATTTACAAAGTGACTCTATATTCATAAATGTTCTTTGTTCTCGGTGCTCCACGGAACCCAGTACGATAAAATTCTCTTTGCTGCACCGAGCAAAAAAAAAAAAAAAAAAAAAATAAAAAAAATAAATAAATAAATAAATAAAATATATATATATATATATATATATATATATATATATATATATATATATATATATATATATATATATTCAAATGATTGTAAATCTATCGGACCAAACTGCGTGGGCATCAGTCCGTAGCTTACAAACTACTTAAACCTAGGTAAACTAACCTAAGGACAACACTCTCACCCATGCCCCAGGGAGTACTCGAACGTCCACGGCGAGCAACCGCACGCTCCGCAGCGAGGTGCTTGAGACCGCTCGGCTTCTCCACCGCGGCGCACCGAGCCCAGAAGAACACCTTGAACAAAGAAAAACAACACGCACACAACAGAATATATTTAAAATTAAAACGATCCATAAAACATCCCTAATTTTAACTGATACATTTGATTATTTAGTTGTTATTTGATGGGTTTTAAGAATCCGTTCCCTTACAATTTCACTCTATTATTGTTTTCAGGAATCGTTCATGTAACCTGTAAATTGTATTCTTATTTTAATAACTAGTTTCCACAAGCCTTTCGTTTCACCAGGTCTCTTTTAGGACTGCTTCATCAATAATGTTATCAGTCCATTTTATTTTGAACATTCGTCGAAGAAATTTAGCTTCTTCTCTTCCTCAGTTTCCAATGTTTCACAACCATAGCATGCCTAATTCCAGATATATGACTTCAGAAAACTTTTTTGACTTCAAGACGATATTCTTATGTTTCTCGAGCAATTCTGCTTCTTTCTTCTGTCTTGCTCGTTGCAATAGTAGTGATCCTACTGTCTAACAAATTTATCAAATTGTTCAAGTTGCCTTGGCACCCGTCAATTTCAAAACCCGCAGAAGCAGCATCATGTTTATTTTTTATTTTATTTATTTATTTACTTTTTGTGTGGCGTTTCGAAAACAAGTCAAATACGTATTTTTTTGAAATTAAAAAGTCAAATATGAATTTTCAAGGATTTAACAAAAAAATTAAGGTGAAAATGTCTAGGACATTACTGATGTCGAACAAATTTATGATCCTTTTGCTGATGATGTAGCTGACTATGTCCGAGTATGTGAATAAGGTAATTCAAGGAAAACAGAAAGATTGGCACTAAAAACCATCAACATCTACATACATACTCCGCAATCCACCCAAAAGTGCGTGGCGTAGGGTACTCAGCACCACTACTAGTTACTTGCTTTCCTGTTCCATATAGAACCATGGAAAAACGAATACTTGCGTGCATCCGTACGAGCCCTAATCTCTCTGATCTTATCTTTGTGGTCTTTACGCGAAATGTAAGTTGGTGGCAGTAGTATCGTTCAGCAGTCCGCCTCAAATTCCGACCCTCTAAAATGGACAGGATGTGTTGGTAATAGCAGATAAACACATGAAGATAACAACCATTCCACTTGGCGCAGCGTGCCTTCTTCACCATTTGGATGATACTTCTTTCGCCAGTTACAGAAATTCTATTAACGTTCTTGTGAACGACTTTTAATCGACAACATTCATATTAAACTGCACAGTCACAACGCTACCATCAACCTTCATGTTCTCACGTATAATCAGTTCAGTGTATCCATATTAAACAAGCATGACTTTATGGAAGCTATATTTGCGGTTGCATTCGATGCTTTTGATACTACTTACAGTGTTGTCTGCATTACGGAAGATGCTCATGGTTCAACACCCAACTGCAAAACTGCATTATTTATCCAGTGCACATGGTGTAGGATGCATTTGTGTTTGACAGAGCTATAAATAATTACACTGAAACATGCTTCATAATAGGTACACACAGCTAAATGGAATAATTACATATTAATCATCTTTATACTGGTAGCTGTGGTTCTGTCATATTCACTGTTACATCACTACCTAGAAGGCTGTCCAACATGTGAATTATCACTTTGATAATTGGTGTAGTAATTATTCATTACAACTTAAGTTTGAACTATAATTAATACTACCTTAGTATCGGTGAGTTGCGAACGTACCCTGTTAGACCAATTGCAAGCAGTCACAACAGCGTTGCAAGTAGTACTCAAGCGCGTGTGACGTGTTCAGATATTCAAAGGTTTACTACTGATGATAACACTAGGCTTACACACACACACCCACACACACACACACACACACACACACACAGAGAGAGAGAGAGAGAGAGAGAGAGAGAGAGAGAGAGAGAGAGAGAGAGAGAGAGAGAGAGAGAGACATGGCAGAATGAGGAGACATGGTGGGTGGTTAATTTCTTTTTAACTTCGATATTGAATTTCTTCGAACCCTCTGAAACAACGTTGAGATTTTGTAATTCGTAAATTTATCATACGTTAACGAAAGGAAAGGTATTGAAACAATTTCAATCGCTTATTGCAGACGAAGTATATTGGAACAAGCTCAAATACTATCTGGAAGACAAAATCTGTAGTGACTAAAGGTACAATTGGATAGAGGTTAGTGGATAAATTTCGGAAAAAAATTAATGCTGTCGATCTAAAAGTAAAATTTTGATCTAAGAAATACGAGGGTCCTCCACAAAGTAAGTTCCGTTTCTATTTGTATCCGCGGCAGCGCTACGATCGCAGTTCCGAGCACTAGCGGCAGTTACTGACTCAAGGAGAAGACATGTACGCCATTTTCAGATCGCCGCTGCCGACGTGAGCTTTGTAGTGCTTCTTTATAATGTCAGCCTTAATTGAAAATGCCGCCACGTGTGAAATCACACCATCGTTTTTCAAATGCAGAGAAAGTTAAATAACAGGAAATTTGCATCTTCATGTTTTCGCGGCGCAATGACTGTTCAAAGAAGTTTCGGGCGTGCAGCCGCATAAAGTTTACTTCTTCTACTCTGAAGGTGGCTGAACGTTTCTCAGCCGAAATATTAGAAGAAGTAAACTTTATGCGGCTGCACGCCCGAAACTTCTTTGAACAACAGGAAATTTATCGGCAAATCTGCTGGGTTTGCTGGCAAAATGCTATGAGTGGTTCAATGGTTAGAACATGGGTCAGACTGTCCATTGAAGAACTTGATCAAGTCCACGATGAAGAACGAAGTGGACGCCCGCCTTTGGTTACTGGTGGACTTCTTCACACTACTGAAGAAAAGATTGTGCTTAATCTTAGGTTTACACTTGGTGCCCTTGCTATAGAAGTTCCGCAAATGCCGCGGCTGAGCGACCGAGCGCATTGAGGCGCTATGTTCCGATGCGCGAGGCCGTTCCCCATCGGGGGGTTCGAATCCCCCCTTGTGCTGTCTTTAGTATTAGTTCATAAGTAGGTTGTAAATTTATGGACTGATGATCCCGCAGTTAACTCCCATAAGCTTTACAAACATTTAAGCATTCGATTTTGCTCCGCAAATCTTACGATCATTAATTCATGAAATTGTTACTGAAAAACTGAAATTTCGAAAACTTTGCTCAATTTGGGTACCCAGAATTCCTACTGAACAACAGAAAAAACAACGTATGGACAGTGCACTTCAGGTTTTGACACGCTACAATGAAGAAGGCAATGGTTTTCCTTGTCGGATACTCACGAAAAAACAAATTTGGGTATCGTACGACACCCCTGAAACAAAACGGCAATCAGTGAATTGGAGGCACACTTCATCCACAATGAAGGTTAGGCCTAAGCAAATCTTGACACCTCGAAAAGTCATGTGCACCGTTTTCTAGAACAGAAAGAGTATTTTGCTGATTGATTTCTTACCAGGAGGCTAAATAATGACTGTACATGGTCACTGCGACACCGTTAAGAAATTGCGTCGCGCAATACAAAACATGCGCCGATTATTAGTGTCAACAGGTGTTGTTTTTTTCCACGATAATGCCCGACCTCAAACGGCGAATGTGATCAAACAACTCTTGCGAGAATTTCATTGGGACGTGTTTGATCATCCTCTGTACACCCCGGACCTCGCTGTTAGCGACATTAATCTCCTCTTACACCTAAAATCTGTCCTTGGTGGTCAACACTTCGACGATTATGACGAGCTGAAAGATTATGTTACCACATGGTTGAATACACAGGCAGCAACCTTCTACGAAGAAGGCACACGAAAACTTATTCCGCGCTATGACAAGTGCCTACAAAATTTCTGAAGCTAGGAAGAAAAGTCATTTAATAGTTGCAGACTTTTGTAAAATTATATTTTTTCTGTATCTATAATTTTGTTTTACAGAACCAAACGGAACTTACTTTGTCGACATATCTCGCATATCAAAGATTAGAAAGAAAATAGGTAATTAATTGAATGAATTAATATGAATAATGATTCGTATTAGCTGCTCACTATAGGTTTTGGATCCAAGCAGTAATAGATGAAGTGCTGTATCTGACTGTCTCTTCGTAAATGACTTCGGGAATATTGCCTTTAGCACATTAAAGCACAATATTCCAGATTTCGAATTACAGAGGCCAGAACGAGTAATGTTGAAGTAGATATCCTCGGAGTAGTGAAGCAACTTAGATCACTTCTTCTGGTCCGGAATGTATATCCATTACATTACTATCTGGTTACGCTGAAGCCATATGCAACCGCTCTCTCAAAGAAGGATCTCTACCAAAAGATTGGAAAGTTGCACTGGTCACATATTCAAGAAAGAAAGTAGGAGTAACCCACTAAACTACAGGCTTATTTCATTGACGTCAATTTGCAGCAGGTTTTTGGAACATATCCTGTATTCAAATATTATGAATTTTCTCGAGCAGAATGGTCTATTGACCAAATGTCAACACCAATTTAGAAAAAAATCGTTCATGCGAAACACAACTATCTCTTTACTAACACGAAGTGATGGGTGCTATCGACAAGGGTTCTGAAACTGATTCCCTATTTATTTATTTCCAGAAGGCTTTTTTGACACCGTACCTCACAAACGACTTTTAATCAAATTGCGTGGTTATGGAACATCCCCCCCCCCCCAAATTTGCGACTGATTAGGGGATTTCCTGTCAGAGAGGACAGTTTGTAGTAATCGATAGTAAGTCATCGACTTAAACAGAGGTGATATCGCACGTTCCACACGGTAGTCTTATTGGCCTTCTGCTGTTCCTTATATACTTAAACGATTTAGGGAAAAATTTATGTAGCACTCTTATGTTGTTTTCAGATGACGCCGTCATTTACCGTCTAGTAAAATTATCTGAAGCTCAAAAGCAACTGCAGAACGATCTAAATAAGATATCGCTATGGTGTAAAATTGGCATTTGACTCTAAATAATGAGAAGTGTGAAGTCGTCCACATGAGGACGAAAAGAAATCCATTAAACTTTGTTTACAAGATAAATCAATCGAATGTGAAAGCCGTATCTACGAATTACCATCACATCAAACTTAAACGTGAAAGAACACGTAGATAATGTCGCGGGAAAGGCCAACCGAAAACTGTTGTTGGCAGATGCAACAGGACTACTAAAGAGACTGCTTACACTAAGCTTGTCTGTCCCTTTTTGGAGTATTGCTGCCCAGAGTTGGATCCGTATCAGGTGAGTTTGACGGATGACATTGAAAGAGTCCAAAGAATGGCAGCTCGGTTTGTACTGCCATCATACAGGGAGACAGCGACACGGAAATTATACAGGATCTGGGATGGGAATCATTACAACAACGGCGCTTATCGTTGCGGCGTGGGCTACTTGCGAAACTCCAATCGCCAACATTCTCCTCCCAATACGAAAATATATTGTTGACTGCCACTTCCATAGGTAGAAATGATCATCAGAATAAAATACGCCGGCCGCGGTGGCCGAGGAGACTAAGGCGCTCCAGTCACGGTCTGCACGGCCACTATGGTCAGGGGTTCGAATCCCCCTCGGGCATGGATATTTGTGCCGTCCTAGTTCGTAAGTAGTTCATAAGTAGTTTGTAAGTTTAGGGACTGATGACCCCGTAGTTAAGTCCCATAGACTATACAAACATTTGAACATTTGAATAAAATACGAGAAATCAGAGCTCGAACGGATTCAGGTGTTCTTTCTTCCCGCGCGCTATTCGAGAAGGGGAGATGAATAGTATAAGGGTGTATGTAAACGAAGGCTTCCGCGGCCGTTGTCATTGTTGATAAAACTCTTCTGGGTATTGGACCGCAAATAACACCCAGAAGATGGCCGCTTGCAATAGCGGCCGAAACGTTGGTGAAATACTTGATGGTTCGATGAACCCTCTGCCAGGCACTTGAATGTGATTTTCAGGGTATCCCATGTAGATGTAGATCCTTTAACGCGATGCATTGAAAAGATAAGGTCAGTGCATTCGGCAGAAGGTAAGAGCCAGGTGTCGTGAATACTTTCCGTCTGATAGGACAGAACATCAGGTGGACGCGAGACGGTCGCTGACGGTGCAGCGGCAGCGGGCGATGGCAGCTGACGCGCTCACATCGATCCCGCTCATAATTCACAATCAGCATGTCCCGCGGACTCGGCTGCGGGCAGTCGTCTATTACCTCTGACGTGCGTCAAACGCACGCATCTGCCTGCTCAATCCGCACGAACCGCAAGTTGCGTGGGACGCGGCGAGAGCCATCTGACATGTGTCAACTACATAGAACCCAGAGAGGAGAGAGTATTGTACGAAAGTTTTATGCCTATTGTACCGTCTTAGACTGAGTAATGGCCTCAGAGAATAATTGTTATTGTTTTATTTCAGCTTACCATTACATTTCATCCTGGAAATACGTATCGTGGGGGGGGGGTTACTTTATGGCTATACGTTTTTAATTACGAAATATATTAATGTTTATTTTGACAACATACTTTTTAAGAAGGTACTATATAAAAGAGAAAGGACACTCATTCAGACACTCACTGACTTACTCACTGACTCGCTCACTGAATAAACACGAAGTCTCAAAAACTGCTTCACCTATAAAGCTGAAATTTGGCAGGAATGTAGTTTATACGTAGAAAGCTAAGATAGGATTTTGCGATAGGGCAGATTGTTCAGGAGATATGACGTCCGAAACAATTAAAACATCACCGTCTTGCGGAACGTGATAGTGTGTCTTTATCAATCCACTATTTGAGAAGAGGAGCACTTAGCGACTTGCGACAAACTTTAAACATAATTTCAAACCCCAGAAAATGTTTGTCGCTTACTACTTGTCGTGGCGGAGCGGCCGAGCGCATTAAGGAGCTATGCTACGATACGCGAGGCCGTTCCCCGTCGGGGATTCGAATCCTCCCTCGGGCTTGGATGTTTGTGCCGTTTAGCCCACCGGATATGAAATAACGTCTCGATAACGCCTCCAAATTCCAAATGTTTGTATAGCTTATGGGACTTAACTACGGCTACTTGTGAACTAGCTAACACTAAGGACGGCACAAATATCCATGCCCGAGGGGACATTCGAACCCCCGACCGTAGTGGCCGTGCAGACCGTGACTGGCGCGCCTTAGTCTCCTCGGCCACCGCGGCCGGCGCCTCCAAATTTCATACCCAGTTATGTATGTACTAAAAATGAACGGAAAGAAATGTCTACGCAGTGTGTTTTTACGTATATCAGGTATGTCACACTAGTTTACTTAATTTAATATTGCTCAGTAACTGTTACGAAAAAAAAAATAATTAAAAAAAATTAAGTCAAATCTTCATAGAGGGAAAATATGAAAAATCAACCTGTGCAAAAATAATTTGTTTTGCATAGTAAATACCTAATTTTAGTTGCTAAGCTTCAGAGCAGCAGGAACCTCGTGTCTTAGCACAATTGGCACTTTTTACGCAGGGTTTTGAGGTTTATGTTGCTAACGAATAAAGATTCTCGAAAACGGAAAAATGGTACTAATAGATAAATATCTAAAGCATATAAAGCTAATATTTGAACCATTTTTGTGCTTAGTTATTTAGATATTTTCGGCCTGCAAAAACGGCTAAAAATCTATTTTGTGATATTTTTATGAAGTACGGGTACTTTGAAACTCTTGTTCTCAATAACGGATAATATCGAAAAAATTTAGAAATTTATTTCAGGCTATCACCTTAAGAACGTACGATAAAAATATTCTGAATTTGGAATGAATAGAAAGTATAGATGTGCGGATTAAGAATTAGTAATTTTGATACCAAAAAATCATGGTTTCCTTGGGTACTCAGAAACTACCTATGAACAGACGGTGGTTTTATAATCTGGCTCACCTTAGACGACTTTTAATATACAAAATCCAAGGGACTGATAACCTAGCAGTTTAGTCCCCTTTAAATATCAAACAACAACAACCAAATCCAACCTTTTTTTCTTATTTTGGTTGGGCTCAAGGAAAAGTGTAATGTTAAAATTTAGACTGTGCAGTATAGGATAGCTACTGTATGCCCATTCTTCACATAGCTGAAGAGTTACTCACTATGGTAAGGGCTGTCCAGAAAGTATAAGCCTTATCTCCGTGATCAACAGAACCAGAGAAATGGACCGCAGCAAAATCCTGTTTTCGTACTCGGCGTTTTCCATTTATAGCATTTATACTATGCAGGGGCCCTTTCTTTCTAACAAGGGAACCTCCCCATCCCAGCCCCCACAGATTTAGTTATAAGTTGGCGCAGTCGATAGGCTGTGAACAACTGAACACAGACCAATCGAGAAAACTGAAGAAGTTATGTGGAACTATGAAAAAATAAGCAAAATATAAAAACTCAACGGTCCAAGTGAAAGATAGACGATGTCAAGCTCATTGTGATGTAGATGAGCTGTGGTGTGGTGGCTAGTGTGAGGAACTGCAGCGCGAGAGTTTCTTGGATCAAGTCTTCCCTCGAATGAACATTTTAATTTTTTATTTTTATTTTCCCAGAATTATGATCTGTCCGTCCATTCATTGACGTCTGCGTTCGCTCTAATCAGTTTAGTGTCTGTGTTTTGCGACCGCACCGCAAAACCTTGCGATTAGCGAAAGGAAGTGCCTCTCCAATGGGGACCTAACACATTTTATCTCAAGGTGATAGGTCGACCGATTCCTCCACAAGAAAACACGCCTGACGTATTCTGAAAGTAACGAATAGTCAACTGCCAGCCAGGGAGCCTAGTAAGCAGGAATACTCTCTCCGCCATGCACTGTAGTCGACTGACGTCCAGTGTTTAGATGTTTGTTTAGGCGTAGCGTCCTCATACTACATCGCAGTTACCTCGCATCGGACGATCGAACGGAATGACAGGTAAAAATTTTCTGAAAATGAAAAAATGAAAATATACGCCTATGTTAAGGCTCGAGAGAAGGATCTCTCGTTCCTGAGCTTCTCCCGGCAGTCACAGGACCACAGCACGCCTGTGCTTACACTCTGCTCTGCGCTGCTTATCTTTCGCATGGACTATTTATACTTTATATTTTGCTTATTTTTTATAGTTCCACGCGTCTTCCTGTTTTCTCCATTGATCTGTGTTCAGTTTTTCAAGGCCTGTCCACTGCACTAAATTTTAATTAAATCTGAGGGGGTGAGTTGGAGAGGTTTCCTTGAAAGTATTAGAAATACGTGACTTTATATTCACGGTCTGTCTCCATATCCTCAGCAAGCATCAACTTGCTTAAGATTTCGGTTGCATTTCGGTACAATTATACAGCTTCGACATCAAAAATGTAATGGAACTTCCAACGTTATCTATTAGGTCATTTATGTAGTCTTTGTACAAAGTAAACCTACTTTAACACACCTCTGGAGACGCTAGAAATTAATTCTAGTCAGAAGACTTCTGTCCATACAAACGACTTGTGCTCTTCGTCAGTCATCAATAACGCTTCGATATACTTTTGCACGAAGAGGGACAAGTTTCTTCGCATACCCTTTCGAAATAGAATTCTTATACTTTCAGGTCAAGTGCTCATTCCTGTGTTGAGCTATTTCAGTACCTACTCTGATTTAACTGATACTATAAAAAATCCGGAAGAAAAGGCGTCACTTCTGATCCTGCAGTTGTTATTCTTTCATAATCACAGTGTATATGACATCAACAACAAATGGGCGAAGCTGAAAATGTGCATCCAGCCCGGATTCGAACCCGAGTCTCTTGCTTGCTAGGCAGTTGCGCTGACCACTACACCACTGAGGACACAGTGATCACCGCACCTGCAAGGTCTCCCTAAGCACGCCTCCCGTTAGATACCAATTCTCAGCGACGGGAGGCGTGCTGAGGTAGACCTTGTAGGTGCGGTGATTACTGTGTCGTCAGTGGTGTAGTGGTCAGCGCAACTGCCTAGAAAGCAGGAGACCCGGGTTCGAATCCCGGCTGGATGCATATTTTCAGCTTCGCCCATTTGCAGT
Organism: Locusta migratoria; assembly: GCA_026315105.1. Taxonomy (NCBI): domain Eukaryota; kingdom Metazoa; phylum Arthropoda; class Insecta; order Orthoptera; family Acrididae; genus Locusta; species Locusta migratoria. Next base: position 484,315,410 of record CM048745.1, read on the forward strand.
TGATGCCATATATTCTTTGAATATGAAACCATACAAAGAGTCATGTATAAGAGACTGTCGTCAGTGAATGACTGGAGTAGGATACAGGATGAGCTGGAGCAAATTTCTAGTACTAATCGTAAAAAAAATGTAAGGTGTTGCTGATGATCAAGAGGAACAATCACATAATGTTCGAAAACAGCATTAGTAGTGTGTTGCTTGATATAGGCGCGTCGATTAAATATCTAGGCATAACGCTGCACAGCGATATGAAACGGAACGAGCATATAAGGACAGTCGTGTGGAAGGCAAATGGTCGACTTCGTGTTATTAGGAGAATTTTTGGAAGGTGTGATTCGTCTGTAAAGGAGACCGCATATAAAACGCTTGTACGACCACATCATGAGTACTACTCAAGTTTTTGGGATCCCCACCAGATCGGTTTATAACCGGACTTCTACATCTACATAGATACTCTGCAAATTACATTTAAGTGCCTGGCAGAGGGTTCATTAACCACCTTCATAACATTTCTCTACCGTTCCATTCTCTAATAGCGCGCGGGAAGAAAGAACACCTAAATCGTTCCGTTTTCGATCTGATTTCTCTTATTTTATTAGGATGGTCATGTCTCCCTAAGTAGGTGGGTGCTAGCAAAATATTTTCACATTCAGAACTAAAAGTCGGTGATTGAAACTTCGCAAACAGATCACGCCGCAATGAATAACGTCTTTCTTTTAATGATTTCCACCCCAATTCGTGCAACATTTCCGTGACGCTTTCCCCCCCGCAACGTGATAAAACAAAACGAGCTGCCCTTCTCTGAACCTTCTCAACATCTTCCGTCAGTCCCACCTGGTGAGGGTCCCACAAGGGGCAAAAGAACTCCAAGAGAGGACGCACAAGTGTTATGTAGGCAGTCTCTTTGGTGGAGCTGGTGCATCGTCTAAGCGTTCTGCCAATGAAACGTAACCTTTGGTTCGCCTTCCCCACAATATTTTCTATGTGTTCTCTCCAGTCAAAGTTGTTCGTAATTGTAACTCCTAGGTATTTGGTAGAATTTACGACCTTAAGGTTTAACTGATTTATCGCGTAATTGAAGTTCAGCGGATTTCTTTTAGTGGTCATGTGTATTACTTAACACTTTTCTTTATTTAGTGTCAATTTCCAATTTTCGCACCAAGTAGAAATTTTGTCTAAATCGCTTTGCTGTTGCTTTTGATCCTCTGTTGACTTCACTAACCGATAAACGACAGCATCATCCGCGAACAGTCTAAGGGAGCTATTCAGATTATCTCCTAAATCGTTTATAAACACGAGGAAGAGTAGGGGACCAATAACGCTTCCCTGTGGAACGCCAGATATCACTTCTGTTTTACTCGATGACTTACCGTCAATTACAACGAACTGTGTCCTTTCTGATAGGAAATCGTGAATCCAATCGCACAATTGGGGAAATATTCCATAAGCACGCAATTTCATTAGAAGCCGCTTGTGGGGTACAGTATCAAAAGCCTTCCGGAAATCCAGAAACATGGAATCGATTTGAGATCCCTTGTCGATGGCACTTAACACTTCATGTGAATAAAGGGCAAGCTGTGTTTCGCAAGAGCGATACTTTCTGAATCCGTGCTGACTATTGGTTAATAGGTCGTTCTCTTCGAGGTAGTACATAATATTCGAACAAAGTATATGTTCCAAAATCCTACTGCAAATCGACGTCAATGAGATAGGCCTGTAATTTTGGGGATCACTCCTATTGCCTTTCTTGAATATTGGAGTAATTTGGGCAACTTTCCAGTCTTTGGGTACGGATCTTTCGCTGAGTGATCGGTTGTAAATTATAGCTAAGTACGGAGCTATTGCATCAGCATACTCTGAGAGGAATCTAGTTGGTATACAATCTGGCCCGGTAGATTTATGTTTAGTGACTTAAGTTGTTTTACTACTCCAGGAACATCTACTTCTAAGTTTCGCACGCTGGCAGCTGTTGTTGGATTGAATACTGGAGTGTTCACTTCGTCTTCTTTGGTGAAAGAATTTCGGAAAGCTGTGTTTAGTAATTCTGTCTTAGCAGTACTGTCATCGGTAGTATTACCATTGCTATCGCGTAGTGAAGGTATTGTTTGTGTTTTGCCGCTAGTGTACTTCACATATGACCAGAATTTCTTTGGATTTTCTGCAAGATTACGAGACAGGATTTCGTTGTGGAAACAACTATAAGATTCTCGCACTGAAGTCCGCGTTAGGTTGCGAGTTTCAGTAAAAGATTGGCAGTCTTGCGGATTCTGTGTCTTTTTAAATTTTGCATGCGTTTTTCTTTGTTTCTGCAACAGTGATCTGACCTGTTTTGTGTACCACGGGGGGTCAGCCCCCTCTTTTATTAATTTATTTGGTATAAATCTCTCGATTGCTACTGATATTATGTCTTTGAAAGTAAGCCACAACTGATCTACACTCGCATTTTTAGTTTTGAAGGACTGGAGACTATCACTCAGGAAAGCGTGAAGCGAATTTTTATCTGCTTTATTGAATAGATATATTTTTCGTTTATTTTTGGTGCATTTGGGCACTTCGATATTCAGTCTCGCTACTACAACTCGATGTTCGCTAATCCCTGTATCTGTTTTGATGCTCTTTACTATCTCGGGATTATTTGTTGCTAGGAGATCAAGAGTATTTTCGCAACGACGTACTATACGTTCATGAACTAACTGTTCGAAGTAGTTCTCAGAAAAAGCATTCAGAACTAGTTCGGACGATGTTTTATATTTGCCCCCGGTTTTGAATACGTAATTATGCCAACATATCGAGGGTAAATTAAAGTCGCCACCGATTATAACAGTATGCTTCGGATACGTATTTGAAATATGATTCAAGTTTTCTTTGAACATTTCTGCAACCGCATCGTCTGAGTCAGGCGACCGATAAAAAGATCCAATTATTAATTTATTTCGGTGGTCAGGTATAACCTCTACCCAGACCAATTCACAGGAAGTATCTGCCTCAATTTCGTTGCAGGATAAACCGTTTGTAACAGGAATAAACACGCCACCCCCTGTTTTATTTATTCTATCCTTTCTGAAGACCATTTGGCCCTTTGAAAAAATTTCGGCCGAATTTATCTCAGGCGTCAGCATGCTTGCAGAACCTATAACGATTTGTGCCTCAGTACTTTCTATCGGCGCTTGGAGCTCTGGAATTTTCCCAACACAGCTACGACAATTTACAACTGTTACACCAATGGTTTTTATGTCTACTTTCTTCCCGTGTCTGGCCTGCCCCCTTTGAGACTGAAACCCAATTTGTGTATTCCCGAGGCCATCTAACCTAAAAAACCGCCCAGTCCACGCCACACAGCCCCCGCTACCCGTGTAGCCGCTTCCTGAGTGTAGTGGACTCCTGACCTATTTAGCGGAACCCGAAAACCCACCACCCTTTGGCGCAAGTCGAGGAATCTGCAGCCGACACGGTCGCAGAACCGTCTGAGCCTCTGATTCAGACCCTCCACTCGGCTCTGAACCAAAATTCCGCAGTCAGTCCTGTCGACAATGCTGCAGATGGTGAGCTCCGCTTTCATCTTGCAAGCAAGACTGGCAGTCTTAACCACTTCTGATAGCCGCTCAAAACCAGAGAGGATCTCTTCCGATCCAAAACGACACACATCATTGGTCCCGAGATGAGCCACCACCTGCAGTTGGCTGCACCCTGTGCTCTTCATGGCATCCGGAAGGAGCCGTTCCACATCCGGAATGACTCCCCCCGGTATGCACACGGAGTGCACATTGGAATTCTTCCCCTCCCTAGTAGCCATTTTCCTAAGGGGCTCCATTACCCGCCTAACGTTGGAGCTCCCAACTACCAACAAACCCACCCTCTGTGAGTGCCCGGATCTTGAACGCAGAGGGGCGAGTACAGGACAAGCGACACCATCCGCATCAGGAACATCCTCTGCCACAGACAGCGCCTCGAATCTGTTGGCAAGACTAACCGGGGAGGCCTCCACTTCGGTCCCCCGGGAAGTCTTACGCCGCCTGACACGCGCTGAGGGGACCTCCCAATCCACCACGGATTGGGGGGCTTCCTCCTCGCGGGCAGTGAGCGGGCTGGCCACAGCCGCAGGCCGATCGGATGGCACAACAGACGCACAGGGCGTCTGCTGCACCCCCGCGAGCGGCCCACAACAGCGGCGCCCACCCACCGCAGTCTCAAGCGTTGCCAGCGAAGCCAACGCCGCCTGAAGCTGCAAGCGAAGAGTCACCAACTCTGCCTCCATCCGTTCACAGCAGTCACAGTTCCTAGCCATTCTAAAAACCTTTGTTTCTTCCAAGTAAGTACGTCAGAGGACTCAGTAGTTTGATAAACAGTGAGCTTTGTAAAGTATAAACCTAACGCTGTACTGTTTATTAACGGCGAATCTGAAAAATATATACGCGAGCTAATAAATCAAAAATTCAGTAACTGAGCTGACAAATAAACGCGATTCTTAATAAACAAACACGCGAGCACACTAAAGTATAAAGAGCTGCAAGAGAAAGCACACACCAAATGTAAATAAGTCGCTTCTATTAAGAAGCCGGTTACCGTACAATGTAGAGTGCTGCTGGTCACGTGTGCACTGGCCGCCGGTCACTGAGCAACTGACTTAGAGGCAGTTCAGAGGTGGGCGGCTAGGCTTGCAAACTGTAGATTCGATCAATGAGCGGGTGTTACCGAAATGTTTCGGAAACTCAACAGGGAATCGCTGGAGGGAAGGCGTCGTTCTTTTCGAGACTCACTGTTCAAGACATTTAGAGGGCCGCATTTTGAAGCGGATTGCAGAACGATTCTACTGCCGCCAACCTACATTTCGCATAAAGAACACAAGAATAAGATTAGAGAGATTAGAGCTCGTACGAATGTATACCAGTATTTGTTTTTCCCTCATTCAATATGGGAGTGGCACAGGAAAACAAGTAACTAGTAGTGGTACCGAGTACCCTCCGCCACGCACCTTTGGGTGGATTGCAGAGTATATATGTTGATGTAGAGTTTCCTTTGAGATTTTTCGATGTGCTTCCTCAATCCTGCCTTTAATGGATTCCATACCATGCAACAATATTCTAGTAAAGTGGAGACTAGGGAAGTGTAATATCACTGTCTGTGGTGCATTTTTGGCCCACTTTAGATTACGCTAGTAACACTAAAAGTGGGCCTTTGCGATCGTCTTTTGACAGCTCGAAATTTAAATGAAAATAACAGCTTAACTATTCATCTGACACGAAAATTAAATAACCCAATTTGTAGAGGAGAAAATTCTCTACAACTTTGCTCTCTTACGTCCTTTTTTTTTTTTTTTTTCTTTTTTTTCATATCTCGTAGCGTTTCAAAGATATTTGCACAAATAACGGCGATTTTGGGATGTCTGTCCGTCTGTCCGTAACGTGTTTCCTGTTTTTAAGACGAACCGTTCAACCGATCAGCGCCAAATTTTACTGACATGATTGTAGGCCGCCAGAGACCAGAACCTCCCTTTTTCAAATTTTTCGGACAAAAAATACGGTAGTAAAACCAAAAAAAGCCGTTTGTGATATAATTGTAATTGCAAACGAAGCGTTCATCTGGCACGAAAATTGAATAACCTGATTGTTAGAGGAGAAAATTCTCTACAACTTAGCTCCCTTATGTTTTTTTCATATCTCGTATCGTTTGAGACATATTTGCAAAAATAACGGATATTTGACACCCTCCATTGAATTGACGAAAACCAGCCGTTCGGAGATGTCACGTGACATTCGTCACGTATTTGACGATTTTCTTATTGTAACTTACTCGTCGTCATTTCAAAGTAACGGCACACTGAGGAAATTAACAAAAATCACATCGTTCTTCGTACGATAAATGATAATATAATGTCTACAAATGCCATATTAACATTAGTTAACAACGTCCATCATTAGTTTGAAATTGAAGAACGCCGGTTTTGATTTGGAGCCGTAGCGTAGATGGCAAGGTGCTGGACTGTGACGCGAAATGTCGGTGGTGCGAAACCCGTCACTACCTAATTTTTTTTTCCTAAAAGGGTTTCGGACACACTTATTAATTAATTTATTATTGTTATTTTGGTCCAAAATATTTGCAAAAACTTATAAAACTACAAATCTAAAGTAGGCCGTAAAACACGTCAGTGCGATTTTGTTCTTTTTAACAGTGTTCGGCTAACAAAGCACAGCAACAGTAAAAAGAGTTTGCTCAGCTGATTCTGGCCTGTCTGATATAAGCCCTCATGTCAGATAATTCCGCCACCCTGACATGGAGATCTGAATGCACACAGCAAGTAAATTTTCATCATGTGCTATCCTTCTTGTAGTAGGTTAGTAGATTGATTTCGCTATGAACGATATCTTTGTCACGTCTCCTCCGTTTCTAAGCCCACGCACCGACGTAATGCCTCTGACGATGATGATGATGATGATGATTGGCGTTTTAGGGCGCTCAACAGCGAGGTCATCAGCGCCCGATGCCTCTTACACTCCTCCTCGCCTCTTCAAGGTACAGTCTCTCTGGTGACTGCTGTGTCCTGAGTTACGGCAGAGCTCCCCTGTACCAGACGCGGTTGCCCTCGGCAGAGACGTGGCCCTTGTGTGTGTGTGTGTGTGTGTGTGTGTGTGTGTGTGCCGGACGTAACGGCGCAGATTCCCTGCTGCAAGAAATACGCGTCCGTCCCCAAAATTTATAGCCCCCTGGCGGTCAAACAGTACAGGCTTCTTCCATCGTAGAGTGAGTCGCTGAAGTGCGGGAGGACACGGGAAGGCGATACGAGGGTTCTGCGATTTTACGATCGAACCACTGAGTCGTGGAGCACTGCACGCTTATATCTATAAACTACTAATCTCAGAGAAGCTTTCATTAACCATTTATTTGGTATTGCTGCTCTCGAGCTACATCAGGAGTGCATACTGCTTTCTACGAGGTCAAGTTTCATCCTCGGCAATGGTGATTGCAACGAAGATTTATTTACATCTACATAGATACTCTGCAAATCACATTTAAGTGCCTGGCAGAGGGTTCATTAACCACTTTCATAACTTTTCTCTACCGTTCCATTCTCTAATAGCGCGCCGGAAGGAAGAACACCTAAATCGTTCCGTTTTCGATCTGATTTCTCTTATTTTATTGGGATGGTCATGTCTCCCTAAGTAGGTGGGTGCTAGCAAAATATTTTCACATTCATAAGTAAAAGTCTGTGATTGAAACTTCGCAAACAGATCACGCCGCAATGAATAACGTCTTTCTTTTAATGATTTCCACCCCAATTCGTGCAACATTTCCGTGACGCTTTCCCCCCCGTAACGTGATAAAACAAAACGAGCTGCCCTTCTCTGAACCTTCTCAATATCTTCCGTCAGTCCCACCTGGTGAGGGTCCCACAAGGGGCAACAGTACTCCAGGAGAGAACGCACAAGTGTGATGTAGGCAGTCTCTTTGGTGGAGCTGGTGCATCTTCGAAGCGTTCTGCCGATGAAACGTAACCTTTGGTTCGCCTTCCCCACAATATTTTCTGTGTGTTCTCTCCAGTCAAAGTTGTTCGTAATTGTAACTCCTAGGTATTTGGTAGAATTTATGACCTTAAGGTTTGACTGATTTATCGCGTAATTGAAGTTCAGTGGATTTCTTTTAGTGGTCATGTGTATTACTTCACACTTTTCTTTATTTAGTGTCTGCCTTATGCACTGAGATACAGCGACATTCCGTTGTCTTTTGCGAAGAGTTTTTTAAGCAGTCACGTGCCAGTCACGGTCTGCAGGGTCGCTGCGGTCGGGGGTTCGAATCCCCCCTCGGGCATGGATGTTTGTGCCGTCTTTAGTATAAGCTATTTCACAAGTAGTTTGTAAGCTTAGGGACTGATGACCCCGTAGTTAAGTCCCATAAGCTCCACAAACATTTTTTTATAACAACTACTGAATGGACAGCCGGCGCAGAGGAACAAAACAATAGCTCCTCTGTGAGTGAATAGTGTAGATACAGCAGTTTTTATCGTTGGTCAGATATGGGAAATGTAGGCGTTGCATTCTACTATAAGTAAGGCAAAAAAAAAAAAAAAAAAAAAAAAAAAAAAAAAAAAAAAAAAAAAAAAAAAACAGAAATTGGGAATTTTCTGGGGTTTTGTACCAAAAAGGACTTGTTTACAGACATTTCACATCAAATCGTGAAAACCTCAGCAATTTTTCCCACCCACAGGAGCAATACTGTGGTATTGATATCGTACAGCACTCATCCGCCTTTCTTTTTACGTGGGGGGGGGGGGGGGGGGGGGCAATGATACAGTCAAGGAATTATGTTCTGAACAAAAGCATGTTTGTTCACAAGACCATACATGTCGCGTGTAAGTAACTTTTCTTCACAATATTTCCGTATATGCCAAATAAAGGGTTTATTAATACATTTTTACACGAATAACGGGTGACCACATTGTGGATCTTGCGTGAATGTAGTACGCCTCTTGAAATAAAAATATCAATAAACTTTAAAATTTTTAAACAGTCACGTTCCTACTGAGGTATAGAGTTCTTCCTGGGAAGATTGACAACATCTTTCTATGATAGTACACCACTCATGACAAATTCTGGTTTGTGGAGCTCTCAAATGCTGACTTATCATACCATTAATTCTTACGTATACACTCTATTACTACAACAAGTATAGAAAAATCGAGTGATGGTAATTGCTTTTAGAAAGATCTATAGAATGTAGCTCCTGTTAAAGAAACAATCATCAGAAATTTATTGTTGAACCCTACCGATATAGGACAGGTGATCACTATTATAAAAAAGACAAATCACAGCTGATTCTCCCCGCTGGGTTTGTCACGTCCTTTAATTACAGAATTGGACTTATGGCAATAGGACGTTTTTCTTAATGCGTAATTTACCCAGTAACGAAGGGTTGGAGAGCGCGATATGAAGTAATAAGACATTTATTATAAGAGACAGGGAAGGGAACAAACAGCTGAGAGAGCAATCTTGGGCTTAAGACTAAATTATGGCTGTAATGAAAGTCAGCTAATGGAAGGTAGGAGGTTGAAGGTGTCTCCCTGCCGGATTTGTAATAAGTTAGAGGAGAGAGATAGAAACGACGACTTAGTCGAAGATGGGAAGAGGACGTTCAGAAATGCTGTATCAATATGATAGATGGCTAAAAGCGTAATACATCAATATTTGTTTGTTATTGGCGTTCTGAGCTTTCAACATCTTGGTTATTGCCACTCGTAACAGTTTGGTTGAGGTTTTGAGCTTAGTAACTGCCGTAGAACGAACACTAATTCTTGTTGTATATACTTGACATTTTTCAAGCGAGTGGGTGATCTGAGCATTGTGGCGCTATGCTACGATGCGTGAGGCCGTTCCCCGTCGGGGGTTCGAATCCTCCCCCGGGCATGGATATTTCTGCTGTATTTAGTATCAGTTAGTTCAGGAAGTAGGAAGTAAGCTTGGAGTTTAACGTCCCGTCGATAAGTTAGTTCATAAGTAGTTTGTAAGTTTTTGGACTGATGACCCCGCAGTTAAGTCTCATTAGCTTCACAAACTTATTTGGGTGATCTAAATTGTTTGTTAAGAATATATATGCCAAAATCGCTTGTTGAACAATTTATTTTATTTTAAATGACCGGTTTCCATAATCTTAGTTTCATCTTCAGATATCTAAATTTTTACAAAATAGCACCTCAAGTCAGGAGCCTTTTTGTAAAAGTTTAGAGATCTGAAGATGGCAACAAAAATTGTCGAAACCGCTCATCTAAAATAAAGTAAAAATATTGAATAAGCGATCTTGGCGTATATATACTTGACGCGTGCCACACTGCAGACTGCTAACGAAGATACGAGCTTATGGACCAGGTTCACAGATTTGCGACAAATGTTCGAATACAGCATTAGTAGTGAGATGCCTCAAGTAGTCGCGTCGTTCAAATGCCTAGGCGTTACATTGCAGAACGATATGAAATGAAACAAACATGTAACGACAGTTGTGAGTAAGGCGGACAGCCGACTTCGGTTAATTGGAAGAATTTTGGAACAGTGTACTTCATCTGTAAAGGAGACCGCGCATAAAACGCTTGTACGACCACGTCTTGAGTATTGCTCAAATGTTTGGGACCCGCAGCAGATCAGTTTAAAGGAAGACATAGAAGCAGATCAGAGGCGAGCAGCTAGGTTTGTTACTGGTAGGTTCGACCAATGAGTGAGTGTCACAGAAATGCTCCGGAAACTCAATTGGGGATCGCTGGAGGAAAGACGACGTTCTCTTCGAGAAATTCTGTTGAGGATTTTAAGCTGAGTGTATTATATTTTCCTGACGCCTACTTCCATTTCTCGTAGTGACCACAAAGACAAGAGAAATTATGGCTCATACGGAGGCATACAGGCATTCTTTTTTCCTCGTTCTGTTTGGGAGTGGAAAGGAAATGCCTAGTAGCGGTAGAGTGTACCCTCCGCCACGCGAATTGTGTATGTAGATGTAGAAGCCAAATCGGTCAAGCCGTTATCTAGTGATGCTCTTTCACACGTTCGGCAAATTAATATTTATTAATATAAATTATACAGTGGATCCTAAAACGTGGTTCATGAATCGGAAGTGGTCCGCAAGAGCTAACATATGTTCCGTGAAAAATATATAATTTCAAAGGTTTATTCATTTAAAATTATTAATTCCTTCTTACGTGGTCAGTCAATCATACTGATAACTTCACTTACTATGACTGATGTGTATAACATCGTACCCATTTGAAATACTATTCATTCATTTGTCTTCTAACGATCTGAAAGCTTATTGAATTCCAGAATGATGGAAACAGTAAGAACACTTTTGAATCCATCCTCTTGTACAGATTGTTGAAAGGTAAAAATCGTGTCCTAATAGATCGGAAATCGCTTCGCATCAATTTCGCCAATCATATACGTATAAGATTACCTGACATAATCGGGTCTGGAGGCGAACTAATCGTTTTATAGTTTTCAAAATGACAAGCCAAGATCGCACACTAACAATTTATTGAATGACGACCGGTTTCGGTGCACTGTGTCACCATCATCTGGTCACATATATGTTATAATCTGGTCATCTAGTAAAAAAAAAAAATGGGTACAAAATAACAAGTGCAATATGCACTTAGTTACCCTATATAGTGAGTAAGTGCAATGTTGCACTTGTTATTTTATACCCTTAAAAAAACAGGATGACCAGATTATAATATAAATGTGACCAGATGATGGTGACACAATGCACCGAAACCGGTCGTCATTTAATAAATTGTTAGTATGCGATCTTGACTTGTCATTTTGAAAACTATAATATATGCATAAGTAATGGCATACGTGAAGCTTTGGTCAACGGTATTAGTTCTAGGATTAGATAACTTGAGAAGAAGATTAATGATTCAAAATCACATAGCTTGAAACCGAAATTTTCCATTTACAGTTCCTATTATAATGGTATTGTTAATATACATTACGTTTGATTTAATGGATATGTTAAAAATCTTGAAAACAATGTGTTTTTCGATTGACGATTTTTCGGTTTGACGATTCCTTGTTGTCTCTGAATGTTCCCTACCAATTGACCTCTTCTTTCAGTCAAGGCATGATTTATTTATATATTTATTTATTTATTTTTTTCCTCAGGTCTGTAATCTGTATGATCATACAGCTCCAAGCCAAACTTCTGCAAAACAGCTGCTTATACTGAGTCTTATGGTTACGAGCGTTGTCATGCACAAGACACTGCAACATTCCATGTCTCGTCTTGAATGGTGCGTCTCCTTTGTTTCACAGTTAGAGCTTAAGACGATTGTCACATGATGTTCCACTTACAAGCGGCAGACCTCGGCGAAACAGCAAAACAAATGTTGATCCCACAATATGGAAAAGTCTCCATTTTTTTCGTAAAGTCGAAAAGTAGGTCAAACATTGGTGTATATACGTTGACCATGCTTTAAAAAAAGTAGGGAAACTCACCTTATGATTCCGCATCGAATCTTCAGTCCATCCATTTTCTTTATCAAATTTTCTAACGTATCTATCCAGTTTAGGGGTAAAACATACCGTGCTCAGATCCGTAGAGAGGTTTTACTTTTTATTATTATTATTATTATTATTATTGTATGATGACATCTTCCAGCGTAGTTCCCACCCGGACATCGCAGTGGGGATCTCTTTTACCTCCTGAATGTTTACCCAGGAGAATGCCATCATCAGGTACCCATAAAGTACATTTGCAGGTCATCGGGGAAAGTAAGGAATGTATCGACTGTTGCAAATATTTTTCCGGGCAGCCGACATATGATTATTAAATTTCCTTCCACCTCCTTTTCCTCACTACTTTCTTTTCAACCATCTCTTCTACGTTAGTTGCCGTAGCATGATATGTTGATACGAGTTTGAAAAGGCTACCTGCCTATACCGGAGGTGGAGATTTGTTTTCGCCACTAATTATGGATCCCTCGGGCCTTAATCCACTCCCGGCTGTATATTTAATATGTCCCAGGCGGAAACTCTCGAAGGCTGCTCCTTCTCGGTCAAGAGCGGAAGTTACAAGCCGTCACGCGAGTCAGAATTTAATCCCGCAAACTCGGGAACGGAGGGAGCTGCGCTAACTTCTGCCCGTCTTTCAAACCTCCGGTAGATATGGCTTCCGCAGGGACTAGTTTCACAGTCTCCCGGCGTGCGGAAGAAAGGCAACCGTGAATCAAGCTCCGGGCCAAGTTTGAGGCACGAAAATTAAAAAGTGGGAGATGGATATGCTAAAAGGATTCGACGATCGGCACGGGAAAAAAAAATAACTTTCCTCCAGTACGAAATGTACGCTGATATCTGTTTCCATCTTAATAACTGTTCCTCCACATTTGAAGAACTCGTTTCCTGAAGACCAGCGTCACCCCGTTGGGTAGCTAGACTTTATTCGTACTTATTATTCCTAAGCCGTTGCACTTGGAAAACAATGTCGGTAATCCGCGGTCACGGCTTTGCTTCCCTCTCCCCCCCCCCCCCCCCATCCCAAGTCGGGCGCACATCCGTACCATTTTTTCCTCGAAGCTATTCACAGAACTTTCGACCCTCCATAAAGCTAGGAGCCTGCACTGCCGAAGAGGACCTACTATAACAAGCGATATTCGCAAATTATAGAAATTTATAAATTACCGTTCACTAAATCGTTAATTTTGTCACTCGCTCAGGGATCATAAAAATTCGAAGGTACTTCTGCCAGACACATAAACTTAAAATCCCATCAAAAACATAAAATGTACAAAAGTGCAAGTCTCGCGACGAATTCCTTCCACCATAAAAAAAGTGGGAAACCAAGTCGGTTATTATAGTTAGTATTCATGGAACCAACTATTCAATATCTCATTATAATTTTCATCTACTTAAATATTTACCAACTATATCAAAATTACACATCTTTATTTCTGTAAATGTATGTTCTGTTTTGTATACTGTATCTTTGTCTAGTACACGACAGAATTTTACTTACGGCTGTTGTGGCGTAGTGTGCAGTGACGACAAGTGAGACACTTCGGAAAACCAGTCACGTAAAATAGGCATATTCTTTCGTGTTGATCATGATGTAAATAATTAATTTTGTTCCTGCTCTACAGTTAACAGGTGCTTATACGGCGAGAATGTCGTTGCCAACATTTGCACACTACGCCAACGCCGTAAGTAAAATTTAAGCTTTACGTCAAAACTCTAAATGTGCCATGATTATGTTTATCCCTATTTCTTATGACTGTTATACCCGTACACAAATAATTGTTATACGTTGTGTAAGGTGACAGTGTTATTGGTCTCCACTGTATTCTGCAGTGTCAGTTTATTAGTGGGTGTCATTCGTCCTGCCGTGTATTGTTTGTTTTGGCATACAAAACATTGATGTTTTCCTTTCGATGTTTGTCGTACATCGACATCTTTGAATTTATGTGAACACTGATGTTATCATCGATGTTTCTCTAATATCGATCATCCATATGACAGTAGTTGGTAGCACTTCAGTTTTCGACGTTAACTTTTTATTAGAGATGGAGAATTTAAATCCTGAAAACATATATTTAGTTTCAACAATCTTATTGGCTATGTACATTAATGACTATTGTATTGTGCACATCCACAGGAACCACCTTTCGAATTATGTAAGTTTCATTGGTCTCCTGATAAAATTGTTGTAGAAAATGGCTACTTCAATTTTCAAGTTCGCGTGCAATGGCGTCTCCACATCTCTGACATGTTGTAATTTGAAACCAGCGTCTAACGTTTTTCCTCCCTGTTTAACGCCTTTGCTCCGCATCATGTGACGGAATTTTCGACATTACGATCAACAGTTTTCTGAAAACAGTAACTGAAAACAGTAACTGAAAACAAGCTAGAATGTAGGTGCCATTGGTACTGTTTCCATTTGCAGCAGTGTAAGCTATATCGTACCAGTTATTCTTCATTCTCTAATCAGATACCACATGTTATTTCTGACGACTCTTTACTTAGTAGAAAGGTGACGGTTATGTTGAAATGAGAAAAAAAATACGCCACTATAATCGAACCCGAGACCTCTCGGACGTGATCCCAACGTTTTACCACAAGACCATTACCCATCCAATCCTTACAACCTCAAGGTAGCAGATACTCTTCCACCAAGAGAAAACGTGTTCGTGAACGGAATTAATATTTACAGATGTTTCAGCTTTTCCTTCCATTACGGGCTAAACACCACTTAATACAAAATTTGACGTTTATGTGTCTTCTAGAAGTACCTTAGAATTTTGATGATCGGTGAGTCAGTGAGTTACAGAATTAACTAGTTTCGACTGATAATATTTCGAAAACTATAAAATGTAGAATAGTATAATTTGAAAATATAGTTAGTTATAGTAGATACTCGTGTTAACCGAAAATTCAGGCTTCTAGCTTTATCCACAACTGAGATACAAGGGGTCGAAAGTGGTGTCTACTGCTTCGAAAAAAGGATGGTACGTCCGTGCGCTTGACTTGGTGGGGGCACTGCCGTGCCACCAGCTTTTGTATTTAGGTAGTGTTCAGTCACTTTTCAGAATGATCCGAACCTTTTCTCCTTTTCTTTTTGGTTGAAAACTAACAACTTGTAACAAAGAATACAGAGTGAATCTGATTGTGGTTTTCTCACGGCATATGCTGCACCCAAGCATAAGAGATCACGGGTTCGATTCCCGATCGGATACATTTTCAGATAGGAGTTTAATCTTGTTTATGATGTAAGAAGTCCACAAAAACGACACTTATATTACTTATACTCTGCAAAAAAGTCTAAACGGATTACATTTAATTTATGTCCGATAGCATCAAAAGTCAAGCATCTGCAACTTCTGAATATAATCGACTTCGTACTTATCGTCAATAACTGTCAAAATTTGCCACATTAGTGCCTCTGAGGAAACGTTTGTTTAGCCAAAAAAAAAAAACTGAAGCCATATCACTTATAATAAAGAACATCTAAAGTCAGTAATTACATAAGAATAACGGGGTTTTCAACAGTGAACTAGATTTATTGCCATGCTATTGCTCTATAAATTTCTTCAAACGCTTCTGCAATTATTTGTTTGCTGTGAAATGTATGCTTCTCGTGAATAAGGAAAAAGGAATTACGTATTTGACATGTAGGATGAAGGTGCTGGTATTTTAGATTTTGCTGAAGAAGGAATTATTGTTTCCTTTTTTACAAAACTTCTGACTCAATTACGGAACTAATGCTGAGTGCACTGTACTGAACGTTTTACCAAATAACAGTCGCAAAATAATTGTCAAAAACGTCTCAACATGAGCCCAGAATGATGATGATTAAACATATTCCCCTTTTATATAAGCAACTGAGCCAAAAAGAATTTACAACTATTATGTTACATCTTTACTTACATCAAATGTTACATTATTTCCTGTATCATATTATTTTGGTAGAAATATATTTAACACTTTCTACTTTTTAATATTTGCTTTCAGATTCCAGTGATCAGTCTTTTGTGCATACAGTTTCATTAGCTATCAGGTGAATATTATCGGATTCAACATATTGTATCGTATCGTGATTATTCAATCGAGGTCAGGTATAAAAATTTTATAACGGTAAATCTTTTGAACTGTGCACGCAGCCGATTGCTTTATTTATACAGTTTTCACAAGAAACTTATTAATATAAAGGTTAAAACACCAAAAATGTAAGCATTTATGGCTTATTGGAATGTAAGATACAGTAGAACATGAATATCATTAGAAATGAGTGTTTGGTATGAACAAATTAAGTAAATAAACATAACAACTGCAACAATGTTGATGCACTACGTTTCTCTGTGAGTGGAACTGGTGGCAATGAAAAGAGGCTTTTTTTTTTTTTTTTTTTTAATATAAACGCTGAAAGTCTGGGTTGAGATGCAATTTTATTTCGATACATCGTCTTGCGTCCTGTGGAACATAGACATATTAGTACAAGCCTCTTTCGGATCAAGATCTCCACTTGCTGAGATCACATTTTAAGGAAGAGATGGCGTTCATCTTAAAAAGTGCCGATGATGACAGTGGCATTCTTATACTATGTTATTACCACACAGAAAAATCATGCTCTAAGGCTGAACAGTGCACTGATGGCCATGAATTCTTCAGTGCTCACGCGTACACGGCACTTCAGAGAGTAAAACAAAAACGTAGGTTACATCTAATTAATATCAACTTCAGTGTTATCAAAGCTCATTCGTCCACAATTGATGAATAGAAACGACCTGCAAACGCTTACCGTCGAAACTTGCCAAAAAATGTTGCAGCAAACATTTTGCGGTAGAAATAATGCTTTGCGGTTGCTAAAATTGTAATTTTGTACAATTTATATACACTGGTCAAAACAATTCGGGGATCACTTGACATATCTGGGTTCTGAAGTACTGTCACTGACATACTGAGCTAATATAGTTCAACGCCTTTCTGTTCGTTGTACGGACAACAACTTTACGGCAACATAGATTGTGGTAAAAACAGAAAATTGCTGCAGAGGGGGTTGATGAGTTTACTCTACCAAATGAATTACACAAGCAGATAGTGTAGTGAGCAGGTAGTACAATGCAACAACAACTTGACCTACCTGAAGCTCTGACATGGAGAGCTTTGGGAAGGTTGGAAGCGGGACAGACACTGAGGGAGGTGGCTGCAGCTATTGAAGACACCCAGAGTGTAATCTCCAGGACCTGGATGTGATTTTAGACGTCAGAAACCGTTAAAAGAAGGTAAGGTCAAGTTCGTCCGCGGGTAACATCTGCCAAAGATGACCGTTATTTCCGGTTAACAGCCCATCGAGACAGGAGGCTGAATGCAACTCAGCTGCAACGCATCCTCCAGGCAGCAACCGGAAGCGCAAAAAGTTGCCTTCGGGAATGCGGCGTCAATGCCATTAAGTCCCCGCTGTGATCCCTAAACACCTGGTGCCTTTAAAGGCATTGTACTATCTTCAGTTTAAGTATAAGGGATCATCACTAATGTCATATCCTGCATATAATTTTCATCTGAATTAGCGGCATTCTTGCCATAATAAAACTGCATGACCATTGAACAAAATGTGTGCTCACTGTGTGTGGAAGTAAACATACATCACGCCGGTCAGCAAGAGAAGTAACAGAAGCAAAATGCCAAAACTACTGTTAAATATCTTTGACATTTATGTGTTAAATATCTTTGACATTTATGTGTAGAGTTCTAGAACTCTAGAAAGTATTCCAATATCAAAGGTAATCAGTTATGTATATCTGCATGATCTTATTCATGCTAATCAACATTAAATCACAAAAACCATCGACTTCAATAAACACAACTCACTATTTACTGAGATTACACCCTGAAAAAAGGATGAATGCAGTCAGGTAGTGTCAATATGTCTTGTTTTCGAATAGTTTTTGACGCCGTGTCACACCACATTTACCAGCGAATATGATTAGGATATCTTTGACGAAGATATGTGGTATGTTACATTGGGTTAAGAGTCATACGCAGATAAAGAATCAACTTCAAAGGTGTTCTGATTTGGAACCATTGTCGTAAATATGTTATAGTAATGACTTTGCAACACGATAATAACCTTAGACGTTGCACGGTACAAAAATATCATGAATTTCGCAGCCGGCCGTGGTGGCCGAGGGAACTGAGGCGCTCCAGTCACGGTCTGCACGGCCACTACGGTCGGGGGTTCGAATACCCCCTCGGGCATGGATATTTGTGTCGTCCTTAGTCTTAGCTAGTTCGTAAGTAGTTTGTAAGCTTAGGGACTGATGACCCCGTAGTTAAGTCCCATAAGTTCTACAAACATTTGAACATTTTTGAATTTCGCAGGAAGAAAGGACGTCTCAACCTAGAACTACAAACTATTATTGGGATTTGTCTCATAGATGTTTCTCCTAACGGATATTGGTGGTCTACTTTGCCAGTTCTTGATGCGAAGGTGCAGCATGCAAAATATCTTCTGATGTACAATTGTACCATCTACGTCATTGAGCTATGAATTTATTCGAATCGCAGCATGCTATATCCTTTTATTTTCCCTTCAATAATGAGCTCTAATGCGTGTCGTGCCATTTATTGCCTCTTATAGTGTACCCAATATAATGAGTTATCGTTTTCCTTACAGTGAACAGGAGTTTGTTTTTTCTGCGGACGAAATGTTTCCTCGTTCTAAATTTAGCACTGAATAAATGGGTAAGACGTGGTTATACAGATACATTGCAAAAGCAACAACTCTTTCCTCAGCTGCAAAAGACGGTCCCATATCCTATACAAAATTGTATAACTGCAACTGCGGAAGACAAGGCCAAAAAACGAAGAAATATGTAACTCTTTCCTGTTGATCAAGAATCAAGCTTTGGCAACCAAAGCGAAAATCGGAGGACTCGCACCAACGTATCACTCGCAATATGAGTTCCAATTAAGATGTGATCTTATTAAAAGATTTTCATACTAATAAATTGTCTCTTGGAATCGAGTGTGATGTAAAAATACGGGGAGGAAGGATGTCAATAATAATATTCACAGATGATACTGCTAACCTCTTTGAAGAATTACAGGAGCTGTTGAATGGAATGAACAGTCTAACGAGTACACGTTACGGACATAGACAAAAATAACGATGAGTACTAGAAATGAAAGTAGCAAGGAACTTAGAACAGGTGATCATTTCGTTTTCGTAGGTGGATTAAGGGGCTTTCTTTCACTTGAAATAACCCACATTGGCCTTAATGGATGTAAACCATTTGTGAGACTGTACCTCTGGAACACAGCATTACGTAGAAGAGAACCGGAACAGAATAGAAATGAAGAATTTGAGATGTGCTGCTACAGAAGAGTGTTTATAATTAGGTAGAATGAGAAGGTTCGCTGTCTGCTCCGCCAGTTATGTGGGCCAGTACTGAAATCCTAATATTCGTCGCAAACAACTGATTTGGTAAATCAAATACCATGATTTTCCAGTCGTGTAATGGGCTTATCACGACGGTGCTTGAACGATTTTGGCAGGACAAATTTTCCAGTTGTATGAGTTGATACAAACTACCTTAGGTTTGAGAAACAGCCTTCGTCGGTCCACGACAGTGAATCTCCCTTATTATTTTTTTTCTTTTATTTTGTGTCATGGAGTACGATAATTACGGAAAATTACGCAAAGATAGTCACTACTCTGGCGAGCGAATATATAAATCTGTAAGAAGTGGGAAAAGTGATTAGCCGTAGTGGAATGGCCGAGCGTCCTAAGGTACTTCGCTGCCGAGCGCACGGCTGCAACCCGTCAGAGATTTGAGTCCCCCCCCCCTCGGGCAGAGGTGTGTGTGTGTGTGTGTGTGTGTGTGTGTGTGTGTGTGTGTGTGTGTGTGTGTGTGTTTGTGTGTGTGTGGAGGAAGGAAGGAAGCTTGGAATTTAACGTCCCATCAACCGTGTGGTCATTGGAGACGGAGCTTACGTTCGGAACGTTTAGGTAAGGATGTGGAAGGAAATCGGCCGTGCCCTTTCAAAGGATCAATCCCATTTGCCTGGAGTGATTTAGGGAAATCACGGAAAACCTAAATCAGGATGGCCGGAGGTGGATTTGAAGCACCATCCTTCCGAATTTGAGGCCAGTGTGTTACCACCACGCCACCTCGCTCGGTCGGTGGTTTGTGTGTGTGTGTGTGTGTGTGTGTGTGTGTGTGCAAGCATGTCGTCTTTAGATTAGGTTAAGTTAGTTTAAGTACTTTTTAAGTCTAGGGACTGATAAACACAGCAGTTAAGTCCAAAGACTGACAAACATTTGAATTTGATCTACTGGTTAGTTTCCTAAGAATCAGTTGAGAAGTATATGGTAGCAGTCAGTGTGTAAGCAGCAGCAGGCTAGGTCCCACATGGGTACCAGACAAGCTGGCATCCTTTCTATATACGAAGCCTTACGCCTTAATAGAGAGCCTGTATAGGGAGAGAGTGGCCAACTGGCCGATGTGCGCCATATTTTTAACAGACTGGGCAAGGGACGTGCCCTTACATAGCGGTCCAGGCAGAAATGCAGCAAATCAAAATGTTCAAATGTTTGTTAAGCTTATTTGACTTAACTACAGGGTCATCAGTCCCTAAAAAAGTACTTATGGACTAACTTATACCAAAAACAACACAAACATCCATGTCCGATGGAGGATTCGAACCTCCGACGTGGCAGGCCGCGCGATCCGCAACGTGGCGCTCCAGACCGTTCGGCTACTCCCGCGCGGCAGAAATGCAGCCACTTAACGATTGAAAGAAGGCAGCAGTTCCACCCATGAAACCAAAGCACGTCTTCTAGCTTAACAATGAGTACGTGGTTAAAACAAATACCATTCATTTACGTTTATATTGTCCTAATAAATTTGTAAGCAAATAAGTCTCGTAAAGCAGTGTCTATGTCTCCCGAATTTTAATACCATAGTTTACGATTCTCTGCTAACTTTGCCAGTTGGTAGTTGATTAATAAGAAAGAGAGGCATTTCATGATACGTATCACAAAGAAAGTGATTCTATTTCAGATTTTTCTGTCTGCTTATCCATCGCAGAAATTAGTACAATATTATCGGTTTTCGTCCCCACATATGAATTTTAAGTTTGTATCGATACTGGGAAATACCGAAAAGCCATTCTACACATATTTTCAAGAACACAGTACCATAGGATATAGGAAAAATGCCACTATTATCTCTACTGAAACTGCAGAAACTGACTGAAAATAGGTAAATGAATATCTACAACGAGTCAACAGTCCCACCCCCTTTTTCATGTTATATCCCGAACACAGTTATGAATAGGCAACAATACACAGCCAAGGGGGAGGTGCCTTAGCCTCGCTGAAACATACCCCGTACCAAGACAAGTCATAAATGAAATCCATGAGCTAAAAAAAGGATACAGTATAATTTAGTTTACATTTTCCTGTACCCTAAGATTATACATTACAATATTTTACATTAATATTATTACATTATTTTATTTTCATTTACCATTTTTCTCTATCTGCCCATAAATATTCTTCTATATTCCTTTTCCGTATAGACGCCTGAATTCCTTGAATCCATGCAGTTGGTAGTCTCCCACTTTGCTTTCATCCTGGTGGCTGCCAATATACTCATAAAAAATTTACTGGTTACCAAGTTCACATTTCGAATTCAGTACGGAACCCCTACACCACGCGGGAACTCCTCGGTTATAAATTTATGTACTGACTTTCATCAATGTCTTTCTTGCAATGGGCGAGGGTAGGGGGGCAAGAGAAAACTTTCGTCACACAGACAGGAATAGTTCGTTGTTCCCGTAATTCACTTTACGGGTCCGGCTTTCGCGTTTAACATTAACCAACCACTGTTTCTTTCTCTGCGCATTCCTTGCGAACACAAGCATCATACAGCAATCATCAGTTTTTACAGCCAACAGCGGGATGACGAGTCATGGTCACGGTCCGCACGGCCACTACGGTCGGGGGTTCGAATCCCCCCTCGCGCATGGATATTTGTGCCATCTTTAGTATAAGATAGTTCATAAGTAGTTTGTAAGTTTAGGGACTGATAACCCCGCAGTTAAGTCCCTTAACCTTAACAAACATTTGAACATCTCTGCATTGTCCTTAATAAGTACGTATTATATTATTATACCCAGTAAATCACTTCGTATCGACATTTAATCTTAAAAATTTCTGAGAAGTTCTAAAGTTATCGTCAACGACCGACGAACAACACGTTAATTGACTTAAACAGAACCGACACAAGAAGTGCAAAAGTGCAGCAGTGCCTACCGTAATACTACCTGTGTATAACTGATCACTGAAATCGCTGTCAGAAGCATTAAAGGCCCTCTACATTACAGAAACGCACACAGTAGCTATTCGAATATGTAAAAAGCCCGCCAAGTTTGGTAAAAACATGGCATCTCCCGCTCTCAGCCAATCAGCAGCAACATCACTCGTGACCACTCCCCCCTGCACAAGACCTAGTGTACTCGTGCGCCATCTGTTGCCCTGTTTCTGCACCTCTTATTGAGTGCAACACAACCCTATCTCACTTCAAGCATTTCTTTCTAGTTATATATCTGTGCCTACATGTTGAAATGTTAACGGGCTTTCTGATTGCCCTTGGTTTTACCCGACGAAACGTTTTACAGAAACAGTTGACGCGATGACGATACCAGTCTAGAAAAAATTAAAGAATTAAAGATTTTAAAGCTTTGCGAGTATACAGGACAATTTTGCTTGAAATTTGGCGATCTCGCTAATAACAGTCCATATCAAATGTGTACCCCCCCCCCCCCCCCTTCCACGTCTACGCTCGCCCTCTTGCTCCTTTCTTTTCCTCATTCACTATATAGAATCACTTATTGACCCAAGGTCAACATGGATTTAGAAAATATCGTGCATGCGAAACACAAATAGCTCTTTACTCACACGAAGTGATGAGTTCTATCGACAAGGTTTCTCAAATTTATACCGTATTCCTTGATTTCCGGAAGGCTTTTGACACCGTACCTCGCGAACGGCTTTTAATCAAATTGCGTGGTTATGGTATATCGCCCCAAATTTGCTACTGGGTAGGGGATTTCCTTTCAGAGAGGACACGGTTTGTGGTAAACGATGGTAAGTCATCGACTAAAACGGAGGTGAAATCCGGCGTTCCACAGGGTAGTGTTATTGATCCTCTGCTGTTCCTTATTTACATAAGGATTTGGGAAAAAATCTAAGCACCTCTCTTAGGTTGTTTGAAGATGACGCCGTCATTTACCCTCAAGTAAAATCATCTGAAGATCCAAACCAACTGCAGAAAGATCTAAATAAGATATCACTATAGTGTAAAAATTGGCAATTGACTCTAAATAATGAGGTTTAAAGTCGTCCACATGGGTACGAAAAGAAGTCCGATATTGTTTACAAGATAAATCAATCAAAAGTGAAGGCCGTAAACTCTACAAAATAATTAGGAAGTACTGTTGCTTCAGACTTAAACTGGAAATAACACGTAGATAATGTTGCACGAAAAGCGAATCAGAGACTGCGTTTTATTGGCAGAACGCTTAAAAGTTGCAACAGAACTACAAAATAAACTGCATACACTACGCTTGTCCGTCCTTTTTTCGAGTATTGATGCCCAATGTGGTATCCTTACCCGGTGGTTTTGTCGGAGGGTCCAAAGAAGGGCAGCTCGTTTTGTATTGTAACGATACAGTGAGACAGCGTTACGGAAATGATACAGGATCTGGGTTGGGAATCATTACAACAACGGCGCTTATCGCTGCGGCGTGGGCTACTTACGAAACTCCAATCGCCAACATTCTCCTCCGAATGCGAAAATGTATTGTTGACTAACAATTACGTAGGAAGAAATGATCATCAGAATAACATACGAGAAATCACAGCTCGAACGGAGAGATTCAGGTGTCCTTTCGTCCCGCGCACTATTCGAGAATGGAATGGTAGATTAATGGTATGAACCCTTTGCCAGGCACTTAAATGTGATTTGCAGAGTATGCCATGTAGATGTAGATGAAATTTATGCGTATGAATCATCTGTGTTTCGTCGGAGTGAATACCATCAGTTTATTTTTAACAAAACTGCGTACGGCCACCCCGAACCCGACGTCTGTGTATTTTAATTGTCCGGGAACATCAGTGCTACAGTGTTTCTGTTATTCTGTCATCGTTGCCAGGTATGTCTATACATTCTTCAATTCACTCCATTGAACGCAGTCTTACCTTAACTTTTTTTTAAATTTTATTTGTGTATTTATTTATTTTATTTCCTCTGTTATGCCTTTGTTGTTTGCTCCGTTTATGGCCTCCTTGTCTTTTTCTATTTCTTCTGTATTTTGTAATGCTGTACGCTGAAGAGCGCCTGAAGCGATGCCAAACCGCCCCATCAGGGGAATGAAATATCAATAAAGAAAAAAAAATTGTACGAGGCTACAGAAAAGCACGATTTCCATTTATTTTGCTGTTGTCTATCTGGAGAATATCATAAAACATATCGGAGACATGTATTCAGTAGTTTTACCAGAAATTCCAGAGATTACACAAGTAAATTGCAGAGATTATACAAGTAAATTTGTTTACTTTCCATTAAGAATATTGGCAACCGTTAGTGTGTGGTTTCAGTCGTTTCATGACCTTTAAACGAGTCGATTTCTTGTACTGTTCAGTGAAAGAACTTAATAACAACTTTCCTACAGTATTAGCTAACTTTATTACCATCATTTTCCATAATTAAATTGTTGTTGTGTTGTTATGGTCTTCAGTCCGGAGACTGGTTTGATGCAGCTATGCACCCTACTCTATCCTGGGCAAGCCTTTTCATCTCCTCATAAGAACGGCAACCCACATCTATTTGAATCTGCTTACTATACGCGTCTCTTGGTCTCCCTCTGTGATTTTTACCCCACACACTTCCCTCCAATGCTAAATTTACGATTCCCCGATGTCTAAGAATGTGTCCTACCAAGCGATCCCTTCTTTTAGTTAGGGTATGCCAAAAATTCCTTTTCTCGCCAATTCTGTTCAGTACCTCTTCATTAGTTTTGTGATCTACCCACCTAATCTTCAGCATTCTTCTGTAGCACCACATTTCAAAAGCCTCTATTCTCTTCCTGTCCGCACTGCTTATCGTCCACGTTTCACTCCCGTACAAGCCAACACTCCACACAAATGCCTTCAGAAAAGACTTCTTTACAATTAAATTAATATTCGATGTTAGCAAATTTCTCTTTTTCAAAAATGCTTTTCTTCCCATTGCCATTCTACATTTTATATCCTCTGTACTGCGACCATCGCATGTTATTTTACTACCGAAGTAACAAAACTCATCGACCACCTTCATTGTTTCGTTACTTAATCTAATTCCATCAGCATCGCCTGATTTTCTAAGAGCGCATTCCATTATTTTTGTTTTGCTCTTGTTAATGTTCATTCTGTACGCTCTCTTCAACACACTGTCCATTCCATTCAACTGCTCTTCCAGGTCGTTCGCTGTCTCTGACAGAATTACAGTAAATTATCTACAACGTATGTTTACAACTTTGTGCAATTGCCTGGAATAAAAAAAGTAGGGCTGTGTAGCAAATAAATTACAAATTTTCCCACATTATTGCTTCGCTCCTCTGGAATTTCTGAAAACCTACTGCAGATACTCGTCTGGGACATATTTTATTAGATTCACCAGGCCAATAACAACAAAATTCATTGAAATCGTCCTTTAGTGTAACTTCATACAGTTTTTCGCTGGTTTCGTATTAACGAGCTTGCTAAGTATCAGGCAAAATCTTTTATTAGTAGTAACTCCTTTTATATGATTTTTTTTCTTTAGTTTTACTTGTAAAATAACATATTGACTCATTTGCCTATCTTCTTGAATCCCCCTGTAAATATCACTAGCTGATGTTAGCGAAACTGTGTGTTTCGTAAAGTTGCTTCCTATTATGCCCCCTGCGTTGCCAGCAGTAGTTGCTCTCCGTTCTTTGGGCTGTGCCGCTGTTCCTCGCCGCCTGCCTTCACGGAGTTCCGTTTCATGGGCCACTGCTTCTGCATTAAACCTCTCTCTGCCGGAAGACTGGCGCTCTTTTCGCAGAATCGGCTCATCGTCTCCACATGGACTGCTCTCAAAGGATACCTCAGCTTTCCCCGTTCACGTTAATTACGGATCTCTAATCCAGACTTTAACGGTTTCGTCAAGAGTATTGTGCCTTTATGTGAAAGGAATGAGGAATGAAAAAAAGAAAAAAAAAAAAAAAAAAAGAAAGTGGAAAAAAGAGAAAGAAGATGTGCTCATTTTGCGTTCTGCGAAACCGCGGGTGCTCTTTCATTAGACATGCACATTTGTGGCATTTTTCACCCGGGAGAATTAAGAACACCCTCCCCTGTAACGAATATTCCACAGTGTCTGCATTGTCATACCACTGAATGGATCTGTGTACAGCTGAATGTAACGGAATGGGAGTCCGCGTTCTGCCTTCAGGATTTCAAACTGCCTGTCTGGCTCTTCAGTTTACCGCAATGTAACAGCGAAAACTTCAGCAGTAGCATGTCAAGCAAGCACAAGAAGCTAGCTTTCTGCTCATCGGTGTCGTGCATAAATCCACTGCGTTAAACTATTTCTTTTAGAAGAATCTGTCACAGTGTATGTAAATTGATTGAAAATGTTCAAATGTTCGTAAAGCTTATGGGACTTAACTGCGGGGTCTTCAGGGCACAAATATCCATGCCCGATGGGGATTCGAACCCCCGACGGGGAGCGGCCTCGCCCATCGGAGCACTGCGCCTCAATCCGATCGGCCACACCGCCGTGGCTAAATGATATTGAACTTTTATACATTTTTGACGACGTTACAGCGTTCATTTTTAATAAAATAAGTCGCAATTTGCGATCACTTACGGCTTCACTGTACTAGGCTTAGATGTAATACCAATGTGCGGCAAATGAAAATTTGTGCCCGGCCGGGATTCGAACCCGGGATCGCCTGCTTACTAGGCAGACGCGTTGACCACTCCGGCACCGAGGACACAGTGAGTAGCCCGACTGCAGAGGACTCTTCCCTGCACGTCTCCTGCCACACACAAATCTCCATTCGCGACTCTGTCGCTTTCCTATTACCACATCTAAACCTAGTACAGATATTAAAAAAACTTCCTGCTAACAACGAAACGTATTTATTACTGATGTTTCTTTCTTCTGTGTCCTGTGAAGTGAACTGGCGATTTTTCTAACAAATTAAAAAAAAAGAACTTACTTACACAAGAGTCAAGCATATATAATTTACACATCTACAACCTTTTGAAACCTCTTTCTATCGACATTATCAAATATGATTGTTTATGCATATGCGTGCGATAATACAGTATATTAGAACTGACGAAACAAGAAGAAAACTGCTTTTTCTCGCAAAGATTTCAAACTGAAATAATAACAAAAAACCCTAGTTGTGTGTACTTATTTCATAATTTGTTTCTTGTCATGCTAATGACTGCAATATTTGTTTCTCGATGCAGCTCTTCATATAGTAAAAAAAAATCTTAACAGAAAGTAGCTGAAACAAAAATAAATAAACAGAACCTATTGTGCCAACAGGGAAGTTTATTTATCGTGAAGCTATTATACGAGGTTTGACAATAAGGTAATGAGACTGATGTAAAAAAATGTTGCTTACCGTTTAGTCAAGTTTAGTGTTGTCTCCTTCAAAGTACTTTCCTTCTGATTGCACACACTTTTTCCAGCGCTTCTGATATTGATGGAAATCCTCCATGACCCTCGACACAGCTTTTTGGACATCTTTTGTTGTTTGAAAATGGTGTCCCTTGACCGCCGTTTTGACTCTTGGAAATAGGAAAAAGTCGCACGGAGCGATATCTGGTGACTGTGGTAGTACTGAAATTTGTTTTGAGGTTAAAAATTGTTGTAGTGACAGAGCAGTATTGGATGGCGCATTATCGTGATGCAAAATCCAATTATCAGCAATGTTTACACGAACATGAAGAACTCTTTTACGAAGTCTTTCTAAAATTTCTTTGTAGTAACATCGGTTAACCGTTTCTCCAGGAGGCACCCACTCTTTATCAACAACTTGACATCCGTCCGTGAGGTTGATGGTCGTCCACTGCGGTCTTCAACATTCGTTCTGCCTTCGCTAAACATTTTTTGACAACGAAAAACTGGAGGTGTTGATATAATCTCCTATCCAAAAGCCTTCTGAAGCTTACCGTAAGTTGTCGTCGCGGTTTCACCCAATTTAACACAAAAAGAAATGGCACACCGTTGCGCAATATCGTGTGGTTCCATTTCCGTGACGAGAGATACAAACAAGTGTTAACTTATTACAGCACAAATCACAACGGAGCAGTCGCGTCGATGTGCCGCTTGGACTAGGAGCAGCTTATAGGCCGAGGCCAAAGATATTGTACCTACGTAAGCCTGCAAGGTTGTCACATCTTGCAAAGGAAATCAGTCTCATTACTTTATTGTCTCGTATATGTTGCATGTCGGTTGTTCACGATGATCTACTAAATTAATCAACAGATTTTACTGGAATTTTGCTGTGTGTAATTTTGTCCAACTTAACCCTTTAACGCATTTGTTTCGTTAAAAAAATATTTTCGTGGTTTTTAAGTTGTACAAACAAAGGGAAAAATAGTTATAAAAATTCCTATGTTGCACATACGCAACGTACAGAAATTTGTTATATGATTTTTCGAAGTTAGATAGTATAAAAAATTTCTTGTGCTTATTATCGTCATCCATACCCGGGTATGGTGTGGTTTTTTCCTCCTTCCAAAAGTGGCTCTTTATATGAAAAACAAAACGTCAAATTCTGCAATATCTGACATTTTCTCCAAACGCAAGCAAAGATGCTAACAGAAGCGCACACTACATCCAACCTCGACACATAAAACACCACAGACACTTTCTACAAACTCTGCTGCATGTGTTAAACACATGTTAATGCCCACGCGGATAAAACAGTATTACAATCGATGCTTCAGAGATGCAACCGCATGCATTTAACAGTTAAAAGATAGAATAGTTTTTATTCCGAGTAATGCGACAACCGCA
This sequence comes from Locusta migratoria, assembly GCA_026315105.1. Lineage (NCBI taxonomy): Eukaryota > Metazoa > Arthropoda > Insecta > Orthoptera > Acrididae > Locusta > Locusta migratoria. Next base: position 484,344,478 of record CM048745.1, read on the forward strand.
ACTCGCAAAACCGCCACATTATGCGGGGCAGAGTAGACGCCTTTCATCTGGTTGGTAGAGGACGCCGCGGCAGAATAGTCGAGGGTATTGAGGCGCTATACTCCGATGAGCGAGGCTGTTCCCCGTCGTCCTGCGGACATGGATGTTTGCGCTGTCTTTAGTATAAGCTAGTTCGTAAGAAGTTTGTAAGTGGAGGGACTGATGACCCCGTAGTTAAGTCCCATAAGCTATACAAACATTTGAACATTTCTTTGGTAGGGGCCACAGGAATAGGCTACGCGAGCGCAACGTCAGGAGGCTCGCGAAGAGTCATAGGCCAGCACTGGGCGACACACCTCCATGCCGTCACGTGCACGGGCATCGAGAGGCCTGTCTCTACACCCTGCACCATACGGACAGCCCCTGCCGGATTTGCAATTGGCCACCACCCACTCTCGTTGTATCCCCTTGTTAACCTTACTCTAATGTCAGGAAAGTGTTCACAACCGTGCTTTACAAAAGTTGAAGTCTATTTTTACTGTGCTGTTTTCAACTTCACATTCAGTTAGAAGCACCTCCATCCCGTCACGTGCACCGGAAGTACAGGTCTGCAAATCGCCGGTTTCGCTCGGTGGCGCGCCGAGTGTGTTACGCTCGCAGCGAGCGTGTTGACACTCGAACGAGGCTGCGTGGGGCGGGGCGGGCAGAGGCCGCACAGCGTAGTGCTGCCGCTGTACTCACAAGGAAACCTACCCAAGTGTCACTCTCCGATTTTTATGAAATTTGCATATGTTATAATACATGAAAAACTATGGGAAACGTATTATTTTTCAGCGGCGGAGAATCATATTTAAGGGGTGAAACGGTCCCTCCAAAATTGTCGCTAAAATAGAAACATGGCGAAAACTTAGAGACTAGAGAAACGATTTTAATGATGTTTGCTATGAAAGTATCTTTTGATAAAAGACAAATTCCATAGATTCAACTTCGATAAAATCAAAATAATTTTTTGAGGCCGATCTCTTATCAAGACAGGGAAGAAAGCGAGGATCCTATATATTGCACAAAAGCATGCATACGTTCTTTGTTATGTAGATAAGAAAGACGACAGTGGCAGTGGGAGATATATGAATGTTGCAACTGGAAAAATTCCCGTTAAGGGCTCACTCGGAAAATGTAGAGGCGCAGCAACCACGCACAGTACCAAAATGCTACGGAAATATATATTAACGAGGTGCAACAGAGAGAGAGAGAGAGAGAGAGAGAGAGAGAGAGAGAGAGAGAGAGAGAGAGAGATGCACAAAATTAACCAATATCGTGTATTTAATATCAATATAAAAGACGGAAAAGTATTCCAGGACTTGAGAGTGATAAGAGGAATGGATATAAAATACAATCACTTCCTCGATAAGACGGCAAGGAACACCTACACTAAACAGGTACTAGCAGTCCGCAAAATGGGATAAGAAAGAAAGAAAAATCCTGGAAAACTCATTTAGTAAATGATCTAAGCTCAGAAACTTTTTGTTAATCACGCATAATAACATGTATGGTAAAGTATAAAATGCGAAACTGAATGGCTAGTTCAACTGGATCGAGAGAACAGCTTTCGAAGCACCCGCGAAAGGAAAGAATTCCAAATTTCTCAGTCAGGATGTATTCTCAAGCATCTACTTTGCTCCCGACACTCGCCTTGCATTCGAGTGGCGCTGCGGTGGGCGACCGAGTGGCGAGCGGGCTGTGTGGACGGTCGGGCCAGTCGAGCGTGCCCCGCTCGAACGAGCGAGGAAAAAGTCGAGCGCAGCCACACGCCATGCCGCAAGCTGCAGCAGCAACACCTGTCGGACTGTCATAGAACGACGTGTATCACGCGATTCGAGCGAGCAACCGAGCGAGGTGCAGACCTCTAACCGGAAGAGCCGCTATTTAAGCCATCCCACGAGCAACGAGAGGCCTGTCTCTACACCCTGCACCATACGGACAGCCCCTGCCGGATTTGCAATTGGCCACCACCCACTCTCGCTGTATCCCCTTGTTAACCTTACTCTAATGTCAGGAAAGTGTTCACAACCGTGCTTTACAAAAGTTGAAGTCTATTTTTACTGTGCTGTTTTCAACTTCACATTCAGTTAGAAGCAAGAATGAATATGATCGAGGTTGAGTCAAAATATTTCTGCACGCTGGGGGAGGGGGGAGGGAGGGGGAGGTGTTAGGACGGCGTGTGTTCCCCGCTCTCCCGCGGGCAAGAATGCTCTCAGGGTGCACGACAAGTAAAATTGTGACCATCGTTTCGAATGCTATCGTAACAAATAGCCCACTTATTCTTCTGGTAGACAGTAAACTTTGACTGCTGCAGCTTCCAGTGTGCGGAATACGAATTGCTACAGCAACCGCCGGCAGCCGTGTAGCGCGCGGAATACACGTTTCAGCGGCTGGAGAAGCTGCGCCCGTGCAAGATACGGCTCTCGTCTTCATGACAGCTACATACTTGCCTGTATGACATACAGAATGTGTTAAGTTCCGTTCACATCACACGCTTCCGTTAGTTGATCAGGAACGTGGCCGGATTCAGGTGTCCACTCTATGTACAGCTATGCCGTCTGAGCGCTTCCCACAACTGCCCGATATTTTTCAGAGTCGAAAGTAAATGCGTTTTCGCCCTTTACAATGTAATTTTGGTTGGTTCGTTGGTTGGGAGGTGGGGAGGATAGGAAAGGAGGGGAAGGAAAAGGTAACGCAGTCCAGGGAGAAAAGAATGCATTACCTCAGGTTCCTGTGTTCGCGACGCACGTACTCACAAAAGAACCGCGTGCCCCCTGGGGGAAATCTATTTGTTAATAACACTGCAGTAAATAAATACTACAACAAGATTTTTATAAACGAATTTATTGCACCGTTACTACTTTCGGGCCTGAGCCCATCATCAGACGGTAGTAACTAGTAACGGTGCAATAAATTGATTTATAAAAATCTTGTGGCTGGTTGCAGTATTTATTTACTACAGTATTACTACGAATACAGCTGCGGTGTTCTCTAACCAAAAATAATGGATAAAATAATCTAATTTTTACCCTCAGTTTACGTTTGTCTTACTGCTTTCGCAAAGATACTGTGGTACCTGAATGAATTTTATAGATTTATAATCGACACACTTGTTTAATTGTATAATGACTTTGTTTAAATGGAGCTCATGTGGCATATAGTATTACCACATCTCGTTTGCCATGTTATTTTACTCCAAAGTCCTCGACCTACTCAATACTACTACAGTTTTATATATTTTTGACAAATTACAGCGTTCAAATGAATGACATAAATCGCAATTTGCGATGTTATGGCTTCACTGTATTAGGTTTAGATGAAATACCAAACTGTGGCGAATGAAAATTTGTGCCCGGCCGGGATTCGAACCCGGGACTCCTGCTTACTAGGCAGACGCTTTGACCACTCCGCCACCGAGGACACAGTGATGTGTGTAGCGGGAGACGTGCAAGGAAGAGTCCTCTGTAGTCGGGCTGATCACTGTATCCTCGGTGGCGAAGTGGTCAATGCGTATGCCTAGTAAGCAGGAGATCCCGGGTTCGAATCCCGGACGGGCACAAATTTTCATTCGCCACAGTTTGGTATTTCATCTAAACCTAATACAGTGAAGCCATAACATCGCAAATTGCGATTTATTTCATTCTACTACAGTTTGTAATCATCTAACCTGCTTTACTTTTGCTCAGTGCCGTGCATATGTTTTTCTGTAGGAAAACGTATTCAAAGTGTGATTACACTAACTCGAATTCTGCCTCAAGTTCGTGTTGTGGAGGGAGACGTGCCTTAAGGCTAAATGTGCAGTCGCTGTGTCCATTAAGTCACTGTGGCTTAGTGATGCCGGGCTCAGCAATAAAAAATTAAAATAAAACAGCTGAGCCAAGAACATATCGAACAACAACGAACAAAGCCAAGAACATATCGAACAACGACGAACAAACACGAACAACCACCGCAGGGAACAGAATTACCTCTAGAAAAAAAGGGGGAAATTGTATAGCGCCTGCCTAGTCAACAGGATGTCCCCGGTTTGAATACCGGCTTTGGAACAAATTTTAATTTTAGATTTTTTTTATGTATATCGATGCAAAATATGTCTCTGGACATTAATTTATTGATTGATATTTATATGTCTATGCCTGAGACAGAAAGCAGGATCGTACCCATTAACCTTCATTGCTGAGGTGTTATTCCGCTATTGGAGAGCCATTGCAACATTGATACGTATTTATGTAGGGGAACACGAGGCAGAATTGTAGTTTGTGTTGTGGAGAGAGACGTGCGTAAGACAACCTATGCAATCGTTGTTTGCACTAAACTACAGTAGCTTAGTGGTATAGCGCCTCTCCAATAAGCTGAAAGTCCTGGGTTCGAATCCCACCCAAAACAGAAATTTTAAATCAATGCCTCTCCTTCAGATGTATATCTCTGATATACCAAATAAGTCTCTACACATTGATTTATGGTTTTGATAATCTGTCAGCTTGTCTGTTTTCGTAAACTGGAATTATTGTGTTTTGATTTAAATGGCAGAGGTCATTTGTAAATTATATTGTATTTACAAGGCTTGCTTTACATTTAAAATTTTCCACTTTTGCTTAAATTGCTGCGCTCATTATGTCTTTTATTGTATTTTAAAGAGTTGTTTTTACTAAATTTGTAGCCATACTAACTTACAAAAACTAAGTTCTCTCAACTTGGCCGTCTGCTTTGCATCACTTACCTGAACTGTCCTGTTGGGCCTTCAGCCTCTGATTAATTAAAACAAATTGAACCTGAACCGACTACCCTTACTTAACTTCACCTACCAACTACTCACTGCCACCACAACCTCCCCTCTTAATTGCATTAGACCAAATAGAGTCAGGTATTGTGTCTCATGCAACCAGAATGCCAAAGAGAGATAAATAAGCATCGAGATAAGAAAATTCTGTCATTACATAATGGTCAAACTAACACATTTGTAATATGTTCTACAAGTGTAAATATAGCTCCTCATTATATCACACTTTTAAAATATGTTCTAAAAGTGTAAATGAATCCTACAATCTCTCACCTTTCTTGCAGTGCAGGAATGTGGATAACATTAGATTCCAATTTGTGACGCTTGTAATCGACACATTAGGAAAGCTGTGTCCATCAGACGGAACTTTGGTCCTCAGTGAGTATCGCATACAGAGAGGAGAGCTCGAGAGTAAGAATGCGGTGACCATATCCATATACAGGCTGCTTCTTGGAAACTGCGTGAGACAGCAACGTTTATAGTTATCGGTTGTTTTATGTTTTTGACGTTTTTCATCCACATTTTAATGGAATATCCACAGCCAAAGACAGATTGCCACTGAGATATGGATGTGGGCCCGCGAGAACTTCCGTAACTGTTACCGAAATCCTTCGTTGGCCTACAATTCAGCGCACTGGAGATTCTTGTGGGGACTGTGTTAGTCCAAGCACACTGCGATGGACGAAATTTGCAAAACATATTACCTGAAAAAATAGAGGTTCAGATAAATTTTAAATACAGTTTTTCTTTTATGAAACTCGATTCAAGGTGCCGAACATGGCCAAAAACAGAATTCCCAAATTTTGAGACAGAAACTGTTTTCTTGATTAAGTAGAAAGCTACAGCTTCGATCTAAAAGTGTTGAATTAGAAAGTTGTACGGCTTAAAAAGAAATATGGATTGCTTTTCTTATAAGAATGGATTGTTTTATTCGGTTTCGAGATATACCGAAGAAGACGCTATATATTCTTAAAACAGGATTCTCTCTATTCGTTAAAGTCTACGTTCGAAAAACATGCTATTTACCACATATATCGCATATGGTAAGTAAAAATAGTACTTGTTTAAAAAAATTATATATATATATATATATATATATATATATATATATATATATATATATATATTGTTTTCGAGATATATCGATTTTTTTCACAAAAATCCTTTTCGGAAATTGGCTAGATCTTCTTGGGGGATCGATCAACAGGTTTACTTTCTTTGAAAAGAGTTCCAATCCTATTCCAAATTCTGTAGATTTCGTTAATTGTAAGGCACCAAAAATGACTTGGGATTAGATTCGTATTTTATGAACTGTCATCTCGTTCATCCGATTGCAATGAAACTTTGTACACTTTAACTTCAAAACAAAATGTACGGCACTATCTATATAATAATTCCTATGGTTCATGGCGAAGGGTAATTTGCAACACACTGCTACTCCAGTCTACAGCTTTACTGCGATTTTAATGAAATTTTACAAAATGGACGTTCAAGATCAGAGTAAGTTCACTGTCTACATAAGTTCGCCAATCTGCAGTTTTATTCTGATCTTGATGAAATTTTGCTCACCTAGACTACAACACAAGAGAAGTATCACTGTCTACGTAACATTTCTTACGGTGTATGGCGGAAGGTACATTACACCAAACGTCGACACCGTTTGATCTACCACCATAAATGTTTGCAGATACATGCAATTTCTCATATACATGGGAAAGAGGCGATGAACAGAGTAGACAGGAAGAGATTGCCAAAGGCCGGATGAGTTAATGCGAGAGGCAGGGGGACAATTAGTTGGACAAAGGTGGCGCTGGATCAGTAAGAGTAGGATGTGGCAGAGAAGGAGAAGGAAATAACAGAAGAGGTGGAGGTGGAGGAGAAGGAGGAAGAGACAGTGATAGGTAGACAGAGAGCAGTGAGTACATACGCTAACTGGAGCAACAAATAAATTCCTGAGTAACCACCGGTTACAGCTAGCTGATACAGAGACAAGCCTAAGGGAACAGAAAAGTAAGTCGGGAGAAGACATGGGCAGAGGTATTAACCGAAGGAGAATAAAATATATATTTAGCTATTGCGGAGCACAGGCGAGTTGTATAGTTGTATGTGGTCATGGTCAAAAGAACAGACATCATACATGCACGCCTATGAAGAAAGAACAGCATTTTTCGAGGATGCAAAATTCAATTTCCTTTCGCCGATTATTGATAATAGCCCTTTAATGCATAATGTAGCTGATCAGCTAGATATCTTATTTTTCCTATTATTTCTTAAACTGATCAAAATTTTACCATAAATTCATTAGTAGCTGCTTCTATATATTGTGTTACATATGCTAGTAGCTCGTCCTAGAAATTATAAACTGCAGAGTGTTACTGAATCAGTTAGACAGTTGCCTGCAATGAGTTACTCCTAATATGTGCGTTTCATTACTTTAGTATTCCTCATTTGCCATGTAATAGTAGTCAACCTCGTACTTTTACTTTCTGGAAAGATTAATGGGTTACTTTCTGGAAAGGTTAGAGGCATAATAGTGACATTTACTGCATCGGGTACACCATGGAAGCACTATATAGCTGACCAGCTATAAACGTTTTGTTGCTTGTAGTGCATAATAATTTTAAGAGATTTTTTAAATATTTTCCTCAGTATATACGCAATATACGTTATTCGTGGCAGTTTCTATAGCATCAAATAAAAAATTCATGCATTAAAGGGATAATAACAACTGGGACGTGGAAAAAGTTAGTCCACGAAGTTTAACACAAGAATAGAAATAGAAAAACTTAAGGTAGTCCTATGCACATGCACAATCAATAACGGATTATAGGAATTAGATTATTATTAATATTATTTTTAAATTTTCCAGGAGTTCCTCGATAGAATAAAAGGAGTGAGCCATGAAGTAACTCATCAATTTAGATTTGAAAGCGGTTGGGTTAGACAACATTGTTGAGTTCTTCAGCGGGTTAGTGATACGGATGCTTCAGAATACTGCACACCTTTCTGCATGAGAGTCAAGAAGGTGTGATCCAAATGTAGATTCTATGTCTGTCTAGTATTCACCGAGTGAATGCTGCTAACTCGTAGTAATATGCTGATATTGATAACAACAAACGACATTCAAGAAAATATGTATTGTGACGCCAATGCCAGAATTCAGAGTCTTCTGAAAAGACGTCGACACGACGTTCGCCAACTCAGGCCACATATTGCTCGAAAAGCCCGTTTCTGAGCCAAAAATATCATTTTTGTATCAATCGCGTTACCCCCAAAAAAAAGTTCAAATGTTTGTATAGTCTATGGGAATTAACTACGGGGTCATTAGTCCTTAAACTTACAAACTACTTATGAACTACTTACGAACTAGGACGGCACAAATATCCATGCCCGAGGGGGATTCGAACACCCGACCGTAGTGGCCGTGCAGACCGTGACTGGAGCGCCTTAGTCCCCTCGGCCACCGCGGCCGGCCATAGTTAAGTCCCTTAAGCTTTACAAACATTTGAACATTTTCAGATACTGTTCTAATGGTAAATCAAGCAGAATTTAGTTTTTGAGCAATATCTTGAACATGGGCTTTCTACGACAGCTTACTATCTGAACACCTAAAAATTTGAACTGTTCAGTCTCATCATATCCGCATTACGTGTAATCAAACTGTTAGCTTTTGTTAAATTATGTGTTACAAATGGTAAAAAAATGAGGTTTACTGTAATTTCACATCAATTTCTTTTCTACAAGCCATGAACTTATATTTCTACTGCATTATCTGAAGCTGTGCCAATATTACAAACAACATCCTTCGCTACCAAGCTGGTATCATCAGCAAACAAAAATATTTTACAATCACCTGTTATACTCTAAGGCTTATCATTTATATAAATAAGAAACAGCAGCAGTCCCAAAACAGACGTCTGGGGAGAACCAGTTGAGAGCTATTTCTCTCGACAACGAAAATTGCGGACCATTGTCTGAAAGAAGTGTTTGTGTAAAACACTGTGAGGAAAAGACAGATGTGAATGCTTTGATTGTGTTGGCACTGATGGATGACTACATTAGAATGAGAAAAGTGTGATTACTTTATGCATCGATGATAATGCGCCATTGCGTGTTGCAGGCGCGTCGAGAAAAGTCAGTATAAATATCTTGCCAGGAACATAAAGGTCAAGGAATTCTTGGCACGGCACTGATTATCTGCATAATGTGTGCCAGCGGAGAGTCATGTCTTCAGCTCATCCAGCCCGAGTGACATGCAACGCTGGAGTGCTGGCTCCTTGGTAGGACAGGACAATGTCCGAGCACCTCGTCTAGGAACCAGCACCGAGCAAGTTAATCATATTTACCAAATACCGATTTGGTTCTGAAAATAACATTTATGTAATGTAGACATGAATTTATTCTACAAATATTACCAACAAAATGTACGGAAACATGTTAACACGTTGAATACATCGTCCCCTTATTGTTCACTGTCACAGTTTGAATGTTACAACTAATAAACCAAAGCGCAATAGAGAGGGGGGGGGGGGGGGAATGAAAAAATACTTTTTTGAGTGTAGGTGAAACCATTATAAATCTTCATCCATATTTTCTATCTGGGAAAATTAACAATGGAACATTATTTTTCAAGTTAAATCATTCATTTTATTTTGTAATATATAAGATGCGACGCGCTACGCCCACAACCGCACTCCAGGCGAGTGATACTACTGTTCTGCTATCCCCTCCTACCACACCCCACACTGACGCAACCTGCGATATGTTACCAACTTTCTGCAAAGATTCAAGAATCTTGTTGCTACGAACAAAACATTTTGACCAAAGAACGTGGTGGACATGCAAGGAGTGAGCTCGAAGAATTTTTTTAGGGTATCCTTGTGTTCCGTCGAACAAATGTCTGTATTTTTCACGAAAGTGAAGAATACTGACACTGTAAGCCAGGAACAAAAAATGCAAAAGACCAAATAACAATATAATGAAACATATGGGATGGTATAAGAGGTACCAGGAATAAAATCCTTCACTGACCAGAAATTTTAGATAGGTGACTATGTAATATTTATATATTTTTTAAATAAATGTATTTAATCTACTTTTTCAATCTAGAAACCATTGTTGTTGTTGCGATCTTCAGTCGGCAGACTGGTTTGACGCAGCTCTCCACGCTACCTTGTCCTGTGCAAGCCTCTTCCTCTGAGAATACGTACGGCAACCTACATCCTTTTGAATGTGCATAGTGTATTCGTCCCTCGATCTCCCTCTACTATTTTTACCCTACACACTTGCTTCTAATATTACGTTGACTTGATAGCTCCGATTGTGTCCCATCAACCTTTATCCATTCTCTTAGCCAGAACACGCCAGAAACTCATTTTCTCAATTCTTTTCAGCGCCTCATTAGTTACGTGATCTACTCATCTAATTTTGATCCTGTGCAAGCCTCTTCCTCTGAGAATACGTACGGCAACCTACATCCTTTTGAATGTGCATAGTGTATTCGTCCCTCGATCTCCCTCTACTATTTTTACCCTACACACTTGCTTCTAATATTACGTTGACTTGATAGCTCCGATTGTGTCCCATCAACCTTTATCCATTCTCTTAGCCAGAACACGCCAGAAACTCATTTTCTCAATTCTTTTCAGCGCCTCATTAGTTACGTAATCTACTCATCTAATTTTGATCATTCGCCTGTAGCACCACATTTCGAAAGCTTCTATCACTCCTTATTGTCCACGTTTCACTCCAATACAACGCTACACTCCAAAGGAATGCTTTCAGAAACGACTTCCTAACTTTTAAACTAATATTGGATGTCAACAAATTTCGCTTCTTCAGAAACACTCGTGTCAAATGAAATTTGTAAAAGGTGTTATAAATTTTAAGAAGCCTCTAAGTTCTTTGTGAGAGTGCAACGATGTCATATAAATAATTAGAACAGGATGTACCTTTTGACATAACTTTTCACGACAGCGTTGAAATAACTGATGCACAGAGTCGCTGCCTAAAAGCACATGTTGTAGGTGTTTAACTACGATGTTAACAACAATTTCTTCTTACCACGCCCAGTAAAAGCTTAAGAAATGCTTTGGATAAATACCGCCGAGGAGTGGCCGAGCGCTCTGAGGCGCCTTGCTACGGAGCACATGGTTGCTCGCATGAGAGTTTCGAGGTTTCCCTCTGGCATTGGTGTGCGTGTTGTCCTTAGTTCAAGTACGGACTTATAACCTCAGAAGTTAAGTCCCTTCGATTTAACATTTGAACAATGGCTAAATGAATTTTTAAAATGAAATGGCACCAACTATGCAACACGTTGGAGGCCGGTGAACGCAACATCTATTTTAACCCATTCTAAATTTCAATGTAATTATGTTTTAATAGTGGACAACGTACATATTTTATCAATCATTTGCTTCATGCATTGTATTGTTAGTTTGGAATAAGGCATATGGTTTGAAAATGGACGAACAAGTCCGAAACTAGTTAGTGCAAGAAAGAAAAATGAATGGTTTTCATTACATATCCAGTTGCTGATCCTGCCCCATCTTCACGATGAATTTTCATAAAATATGGAAACCAAAAAGGAATTAATTACTATTCGGTTTTTAACTGTGTATTTAAAAGCGGCACAAATTCGCAAGTTCTCTTTCGCTTTTCCTATGACCAATAGGAACAATGACCATTTCCTTGCAGAAATGACATCAAGCCTACGAAAATCTGGTCCGTTAAATTGGGAGGCTATTTAATCGTGAACGGTGATAGGATACTGGACGAGTGCGCCAAGCGACCGTAAAAGATAAAACTGTGTATTTATAACAAATAAATGGATTAATAGGTTACCTGTAAGAAGTCAAGTTTGTGTGATCTAATATTGCTTGTCTGATGTATAATATTACACTAAACTTAATTCTCTTGCTTAGAGAGTGGCATGTTGTAATCGAGCAATATAACTTATTACGTTTCGATGATAGAATGTAACAAAGAAGTGTCATGTATAGTTATGGAACAATCAAAATGTTTCAAATGTTTGTATAGTCTATGGGACTTAACTACGGGGTCATCAGTCCCTAAACTTACAAACTACTTACGAACTAGGACGGCACAAATATCCATGCCCGAGGGGGGATTCGAACCCCCGACCGCAGTGGCCGTGCAGACCGTGACTGGAGCGCCTTAGTCTCCTCGGCCACCGCGGCCGGCTATGGAACAATCGAATTCAGTTTCCAAGACAGATTGTAGCAGCGCAATTTAAAGAGGAAACTCATATATGTGAATGAACGAATACACACGTGAATAATGTCTTCCTACACGAGATGTACGACCTATATAAATGGATTTTCACTTACTTGCAGGAGAAGAAAAGCTTCACAGTGATGCATGAACTAAAAAATGTGTAACTCATAAAATGCGTACTGTTTTATTGTATTTGATAATTATTAAATTTGCATAAATCGATAAAAATTTATCTCTTTGCTGTAACTGTTGCAAATCTGCCATATGAATAGGAAAAATAAGAAAGATGCAGACTATTGGATACTGTGGTTTAGAATCATTAATATGATTATTGTATGAAATACTTTAGGCCCAATATTAATTACATTAAATGCCTTTATGATGCATCAACGAATACGCAGATTATTAGGCATTATGTTCAAATGTTCAAATGTTTGTTAAGCTTAAGGGACTTAACTACGGGGTCATCAGTCCGTAAACTTACAAACTACTTATGAACTACCTACAACTAAGGACTAAGAAGTCGAGTTTGTGTGATCTAATATTGCTTGTCTGATGTATAATATTACACTAAACTTAATTCTCTTGCTTAGAGAGTGGCATGTTGTAATCGAGCAATATAACTTATTACGTTTCGATGGTAGAATGTAACAAAGAAGTGTCATGTATAGTTATGGAACAATCAAAATGTTTCAAATGTTTGTATAGTCTATGGGACTTAACTACGGGGTCATCAGTCCCTAAACTTACAAACTACTTATGAACTACTTACGAACTAGGACGGCACAAATAACCGTGCCCGAGGGGGGATTCGAACCCCCGACCGTAGTGGCCGTGCGGACCGTGACTGAAGCGCCTCAGTCCCCTCGGCCACCGCGGCCGGCAATATAAAGTAATGAGACTGATTTCCTTTGCAAGATGTAACAACCTTGCAGGCTTAGGCATTATGAAAGGCAATGTTAGTAACAAATTAAATATCAAGTTCTATGTCCCCTCTCAGTTCAAAATAATATTCGCAGCTAGAACAGATAACGATAAGTGACGAATTACATAATGTATGTTTAGTTCTATGGTAAACATTGAAAGTAGCCTGTTATTAAAACTAGACAGCTGAGATCTGCAAACGGGTTGAAAAGTGAAAATAGCCTGTTATTAAAACTAACAAGATCTCGGGCTGTTGAGATTTGCAAATATAAGTTAAAACGCTCACTGCTGCTCTAAATTAGTTTATGAGTGGCCACAGTACTTGTGCAATGGAAACTGATCTAACTGCTCACTCCTTAAGGGAGCAGCCAACGTTTTAACAAGCACAAAATCAATGTTAAAAATAAATGAATAAATAATTAAACATGGGATGGGGAGCATGAAATCATAAAGCAGAGGTTTGACACTTTGAAATCTATTCAGTAAAATAACAAGCAAATAAATGTGGGGAGACCAAATTAAGCAAACACCTTGTACAAAAATGAATTAAATCATAAAATTAGTGCCCCTAATAATATTGTTTCTGCCCTTTTTTAAAATGGAGGTAATGTGAAGGGAAGTTTGCAAACACACAATGGGTAGTTGAAAACACATTCATTCATTCACAAACATGCACATAATGCATGGCCGTACATTACTCTCCGAGAAAACTTGAAGGCAGTGGAGAAACGAGGCATCCATGGCATCTTGATGAGATGGCAGGTGTCTTGATCACTAATTTTAAATACACTGTGCACTAAACTAACTCATGTTTAGGGAGGCAGTGACTCACTATTCTTAAATACCACGGTGTACATGACCACGCCAAATTTCATAGCATTCACAAACAGAATTTGATTTAGAATAAGTGAGTAAAGCTCATGTGAGAATTTGTATAGAAGAAAGTTAGTATTAATAAAACCATGGGTGAAGGCCAAAGTAAAGACCGGTACGAAAGCATGTGGTGCAATTGGTCATTCAAGACAGGAAAGACAGAATCAGATCAGAAAATCTGAGGAATATTTAGCATACTCACAGATACAGAAATGATGCAAAAACATTAGTTAAAAACATGAAGAAAATTCAAACATACTTGGTTTACACAGGTGTATTCTAACGAGCAAAACAGGACACACAATCAACACTGGAATGAAATGAAAATAATAAATTTACACTGAATTTACTCGAGTTCTGTAAATTAAGAAACACTTCGCCTCGCATAGCGAAAGAATTACTCAAGCTATCCCTAAAAAACGAACACTGCCTGATCACAAAGAAATCGAAGTCCTAACAGCATCTCTTGCCCTCAGCATGATTTGGCAGAGTGAAGACTGAAGCTCTAAGGCGACGCCATATACCGGATGTAGAGCGCGCTAAAAGCAACGTAGCGTGCGTTCAGAGACTAGTGTTTACGGACCCTTCCTACCTGTCCAAGACAATTCTCTCTACAACCGCTCCCCTCACCTCTTCTGTCCAACAGTAGGTTGGTATGACACTAAGAATACGGCCACCTCGCCATCTTGCCAAGTAAGCTTGTTTCTAGCCATCCAGCAGACGCTAGTGCAGACGACAAACGAAGCCATACATTCTAAACTACAGCAAAACGAGGCCTAAAGCGCGAGGCGACGACTGTAAGCCATTTCGCGGCAGTCAGTAAATATTAAAAGCAACCTTCCACATTCACATGAACATACAAGTTCAATCACACGGGTGGAAATATATATAAATATGGGGGAAACATACATAAACATGGAGCATTGATCATTGATAAAAATAGTAAAATAATTAACACACAGATAGATAACATTAATGGTGCAGAAACACTTTAGGTTAAAGAATAAATCAAAATGGGACACGACCACATATTCAGTGGACGAGTTTCAAAGTGACATATTCTTCAAAATGTTCAATTCTTTGTAAATCAACTCGAACCCCCGACGGCGAACGCCCGTGCGCACCGCAACCAGGCGCCTTAGTGCGCACGGCTATTCGGCTGCGGCTCTACATATTCTTCTCCTACAGTACAGATTAGTCAATACAGTGCAACCATGATCAAAGGCATGACTCATTCAGTGTATTATATTGTTAGCTAATTTGGCCTAGGGCTACAGAAAACATTCATGATTCAGAATAATTATAAGAAAACAGCAACAGAGGTATAACTCACAAATTTAATAATGAAGACAACAAAAACATTAACAGACAGAAAATATCTTTTTTAATAAAATGAAGAAAGGATGCATCGCATCTGTTGGATAATGCCGGTACTCTGTCCGTTCATTGAACCGGTAATATTTATTGATTCTTTGAATCAATATAGGGAACGGCAGGTAAAATACACCTTGTACTGAAACCAGACAAGAGTCGAAGTGCATGAAAGGGACGCAGTCGTTGGGAACGGTGTAAGACAAAGTTGTAGCGTTTCCGCTATGTTTTCCAGTAAGTACTTTGATAAAGCAGTGAATTAAATCAAGGAGAAATTATCGGAAGGAAATCAATGTGAAGAATCTGTGTCACAGACAGATGGAATGGGCAGTGTCCCGAAAGGAACGTGCAAGATCAACAAAGGCAATAAATAAATAAATAAAAATAAAAGAGAATGTAGTCTAAGAAAATCACACGATGCTCCAAGAATTGAAAAAATTTTCAAATATTTGAAAACCTACTGTGGTAAACGTTCAAATGTTTGTAATCCTACGGAACCAAACTACGTTGGTCATCAGTCCCTAGTCTTAAAAACTAATTAAACTGAGTTAAACTAACCTAAGACAACACAAACATCCATGCCCGAGGAGGATTCGAGCCTCTGACGCGGGAGGCCGAGCAATCCATTACGGCGCTCAAGACCGCTCGGTTACTTCCGCGCGGCTACTGTGGTAAGCAGTCGCTATGCTTCCAGATTACTTAAACGTACTGAAACCTATGCAAAGGACAACACATACGCATTAAAAGGGAGCTCCCGAACTTCGGGCGGGAACTGCCGCGCAGTCCACATCATGGCGCCTAGAATCCACTGCAGTTTCCACGCGACTCAAAGAATTTTAGGTAACGAGACAATGAGTTGGTACGCGAGTTTCGTTACTTCGACAGGAAAATATCTTCTGACGGCAGAAGTAAAGAGAATATAAGATGCAGAATGGGAATGGGGAGAAAAGCGCTTCCGAAGAAGCTAATGTGTTGACATCGATTATTAATGTAACTGGAGGCATTTGTATGCAGTGTAGCGTTTTACGGGAGTGAAGCATAACGACAAGGAGAGCAGAAAAAATCGAGGATAGAATCTTCTGAACTGTGGTACAACAGAAGAATTCTAGATGTGTAGTTCAAGTAACTAATGAGTAGGTACTGAACAAAATTGGTGAGAAAAGAAGTTTGATTCATATCTTGACTAAAAGATTAAACTAGTGGGGCACTGAGAAATATTAGAATTTGCCATTGGAAAGAATTGTTTGGAGTAAAAATCGCAGAGATAGACCAGGAGACGAATACAGTTAACAAATTGACGTGGGTTGCCTTTTTATGAGGAGCAGGAGGAGAGGATTGTTCAGTAGAGAGTAGGATGGAGGGTTCTGTCGAACCACTCCGAACTGAAGACAACAACACGCAACAACAATGAAACAAACATTTATTCTACAAATATTATCAACAAAATGTACGGTAACATGTTAACAGGTTGAATACATCATCCCCTTCATTGTTCACTGTCACAGTCTGAATGCTACAACAATTAGAAATCACAGCGCAATAGATAGGGGGGGGGGGGGAAATCAAAACATACTTTTTTAAGCGTTGGTGAAACCATTATAAATCTTCATCCATATATTGTATCTGGGAAAATTAATAATGGAACATAATTTTTCAAGTTAAATCATATATCTTATTTTCTAATTGATAAGATACGACGCGCTACGCCCACAACCGCACTCCAGGCGAGTGATACTACTATTCTGCTATCCTCTCCTGCCACGCCCCACACTTGACGCAACCTGCGATATGTTATCAATGCAAAGATTCAAGAATCTTGTTGCTACCAACAAAACGTTTTGACCAAAAACCATGGTGGACATGCAAGGAGTAAGCTCGAAGAATTTTTAGGTTATCCATGTGTTCCGTCTAACATGTATCTGTATTGTTTCACGAAAGTGAAAAATACTGGCATTGTAAGTGACATATCTAGGGAAAAAATGCAAAAGACCAAATAAGAATTTAATGACTCATATTCGATGGTGCGCCTCGGTTGCACAGTGGTGGAGTGCCAGGATCCTAGGATTCTTATCTGTCACTTTCCACTTCTTTCACCTCTGGGAGTACTCCTCACGTGAAAAATACCGAGTAGCACCGTGCCGTGGTTCGGAATCCACGTTAAACTGTAGGTCCCCCTATAACTGGCTGGGTAAGTCAGTTCGAAGGTCGGAGGAAGGCATACCACCTCCAAACAGGACCATGCCTAGTAAAGCACAGTGGTGTTCAAACCAATCTTCGGAATGATGACTGCTTTACCTTTATTGGATGGTAAAATAGGTACCAGGAATAAAATCCTTGACTGACCAGCAATTATAGATTACTGACTATGTAATATTTATATATTTTTTAAATAAATGTATTTAATCCACTTTTCAATCTATTGTTTTTGTTGTGTCCTTCAGTCCGCAGACAGGTTTGACGCAGCTCTCCACGTACCCTGTCCTGTGCAAACCTCTTCATCTGAGAATATGTACAACAACCTACATCTTTTTGAATGTGCATAGTGTATGTCCCTGGGTCTCCTTCGATTTTTACCCCATCCACTTCCTTCTAATGTAAAGTTGACTTGATGTCTCGAATTGTGTCCCACCAACCCATCCCTTCTCTTAGTCAGGATATGCCAGAAACTCCTTTCCTCCCCAATTATTTTCAGCACCTCCTCATTAGTTACGTGATCTACTCATCTAATCTTCATCATTCGCCTGTTGAAACACATTTCAAAAGCTTTTCCCATCTTTTAGTCTGAACTCCTTATTGTCCACGTTTCTTTCCCATACAATGCTACACTCCATACGAATGCTTTCAGAAAGGACTTCCTAACATTTAAACTAATATTGGATGTCGACAAGTTTTGCTTCTTCCCATAGGCATTCTTCATGCTATATCTTATTTACTTCTGCATCAGAAGTAATTTTGCTACCTAAATCACAAAACCCCTCTACTACTTTTATTGTCTCATTGCCTAATCTAATTCCTTCAGCAGCGCCTGATTTTCTGACACTACATTGCATTATCTTTGTTTTACTCTTGGTAATATTCATCTTATACCTTTCTTTTAAGCCCATGTCCATTCCATTTAATTTCTCTTCTACGTCTTTTGCTGTTTGTGACAGAATTATTTTGTGTCCCAACCTCGTCGCCGCTTTTGTGTCTCGTTTCCGTCGTACGTGTCGGTGGCCGAGTAGAAAGACCGACACAGGAGTAAAGGATGCACGCTTGTGCAGGTAGGAGGTGACCATCCAGTGGGACAGCAGAAACTAGAAATACTAGAGTAAATTAGAACGAGATATATATTTCTTAGAGACTTAGTAATACTTAACATTTACATAGCTCAATACTGCAGAATGCTGATACATAGTTGAGCTAGAGGCCTGCCTAGTGCCTATCCGATAGCCAAGTCTTAACTGGTGCCTATCTGATTCCGAAGTGTTAAGTGGTTCCTATCTCAGTCCCATGTGGACGATGCTGTTCAGTCGTGGCCACGAGCGGAGTTGCAGCAGAGGGCGCTCGTGGCTGTCGTCGTAAGAACGCCGCGCCGTGCGTGCATGGCGGTGCGCGGCAAAAGTAGATGGCGCGCACTTTATACTTGTGCGACACCACAAATTACTATATCGTCAGCAAACCGCAAGGTTTTTATTCCCTCTCCCTGTACTTTAATTCCCCACCCAAATTTCTCATTGCATTCCTTCACAGCTTACTCAATGTACAGATTGAACAACATTGCGGAAAGTCTACAACACTGTTCTACTCCCTTCCTAACCACCGTGACCCTTTCATGACTTTCGACCCTAATAATTGCTGTCTGACTTTTTTCTACAAGTTGAATATAACTCTTCGCTCCCTACATTTTATCCCTGCTACCTTCAGAATCGGAAAAAGTGTATCCCAGTTAATATTGTCAAAAACTTTCTCCAGATCCAGAAATGCTAAAAACGTAGGTTTTCCTTTCCTTTACCTAGCTTCTAAGATAAATCGTAATGTGAGTATTGCCTCGCGTGTTCCTACATTTCTCCTAAATCCAAATTGATCTTCCCAAAGGTCTGGTTCTACCAGTTATTCCATTCGTCTGTAAATAATTCGCGTTAGTACTTTGCAAACATGACATTAATCTGATAGTTCTGTAATTTTCACGTTTGTCTGCACTTGCTTTCTTAGAAACTGGAATCATTATATTCTTCTTTGAAGAATATAGTGATACATTATATACATACATCTTTTATACCAGGTCGAAAAATTTGTTCATGACTGGCTCTCCTAACGTTAATAGCAGCTCAGACGGATCAACTACTCCAGCAGCCTTTTAGTGCTCTGTGAAATTTTTCTTTTCTATCTCATCTTTCTCTACTTCATCTTGCACTTCTAGAACACTGCCTTCATGTTTATTTCCTTTGTACAAACCTTCTATAAATTCCCCCAATCTTTCAGCTTTCCCTTCTTTACTTAGTACTGCTTTTCCAGCTGAGTTCTTGATATTCATACTGCTTTCTTTACTCAAAATGTCTCTCTTTTATTTTCCTGTAGGCGGTAGCTATCTTTTCCCTTATATACATTCTTCTACTGTTTTGCCAGCCGCGCGGAAGTAGCCGAACGCTCTGGAGCACCGCATTACGGATCGAGCGGCCTCCCGCGTCGGGGGTTCGAATCCTCCCTCGGTCATGGATGTGTGTGTTGTCCTTAGGTTATTTTAACTTAGTTTAGGTAGTTTATAAGTCTAGGGACTAATGACGAACGTAGTTTGGTCCCATAAAATTACAAACATTTGAACTGTTTTGCATTTCTCCTCAACCCACCCCTGTGTAGCCTGTCTGGACTTTCTATCAACCTCATTTTTCAGATGTCTGTACTTCCCTTTTGTCTGCTTCCCTTGATGCAATTTTAAATTTTCTCCTTTCATCAATTAAGTTCAGTATGTCCTGTTTGTAATCCAAGGATTTCTATTAGGCCTTGTCCTTCTGCCTATATGGTCCTCTGCGGCCTTCACTACTCTGTCTCTTAGCCGAACCCATTCTTCTTCCACTGTATTACTTTCCCCCGTTTCAAACCATCCTTGACTAATGGTCCCACAAAAACTCTCAACCAGCTCTAGTTTCTTTAATCTGACCAGATTCCATATCCTTAATTTTCTCCCTTTTTGCAGTCTCGTTTTAATCTACAGTTCATAACCAATAAGTTATCGTCAGAGTCTATATCTGCCCCTGGATGTCACCTACAGTTTAAAACATGATTTCTAAACGTTCGCCTTGCCACTATAAAAATGTGGTACCTCCCAGTGTCTCCTGGGCCCTTTCACGTATATAACCTACTTTCGTGAATATTAGACCAAGTGTTTGTGTCATGATTAAATCGTTCTCTGCGTATAATATTACCAGTCGATCTCCTCTTTCATTCCTTTTTCCCAGTCCATATTCACTTACTATATTTCCTTCTCTTCCAATTCATAGTACCGAGTTGCAGTCCCTCATCACAATTAAGTCTCCTTATATATTTCTTCGATCTCCTCATCTTCGGCAGAGCTAGTTGTATATAAAGCTGTACTACTGTGGTCGCTGTTGGCTTCGTGTATATTTTTAATACAATAATGCGTTCACTATGCTGTTCATAGTAACTTACCCGCATTCCTATTTTCTTATTCATTATCATACCTACCCCTGCGTTTCCACCAACTGATTTTGTATTTATAACCCTGTAATCATATAACCAAAAATACTGTTCTTCCTGCCACCGAACTTCGTTAATCCCCACCATATCTAACTTTAACCTACACATTTGTCCTTTCAAATTTTCTAACTTATCAGCCCGATAAAGTGTTATACCATTCCATGTTCCTATCCGTAGAATGCCTGTTTTGTTTTTCTTGATGACGACATCCGTCTGAGTAGTTCTTTCCCGGAGATCTGCATGGGGGACTATTTTACTACCGGAATATTTTACCCGAGAGGATGCCATCATATATTCACACTGTAGAGCTGCATGTCCTCGGGAAAATTGACTGTAGTTTCCCCTTGCTTTCAGCCGTTAGCCAAGCCACATTAGCTGATGTTACAAGGCCACCTCAGTCATTCATCCACACTGTTGCCCCTGTAACTACTGAAAAGTCTGCTCCCTTCTTCAGGAATCAAAAATGTTTGTAAATATTATGGGACTTAACTGCGGGGTCATCGGTCCCTAAACTTACAAACTACTTATGAACTAATACTGAAGACAGCACGAACATCTATGCCCGAGGGAGGGAACTGTGGCGCTCCAGACCGCTCGGCTACTCCCGCGAGGCTCTTCAGGAAGCACCCGTTCGTATGGCCTCTCCACAGATACCCCTCCGCTGTGGTTGCACCTACGGTACGGCTATCTATATCGTTGAGGCACGCAAGCCACCCCACATCGGCAATGTCTGTGGTTCATGAGGGTGGGAAACCATTGTATTGTCATTCATACGTAACTGTTTTGTAATATCAATATTATAAGATATTTTTAACAATTTTTTATATCAGCCAACCGGTTGCGTAATTTTTAGGTGCTTGACCTAGGTTTCGTTTCAACTAGGAACAACTTCATCAGAAGAATAAAAACAGTTACATGAAACACATGACGTCAAAAATATTACGAGCAGGATTGCTCAAGTCGATTACCATAAAAACTAGCATTTTTGCCGTACAAATGAAACCAGTTTGGTGTGAAGAGCATGAAGGAAAAATATTATAAGATAATTTTATACTTATTTCAGTATGTAGCCCCACTTATTAATGTCTCTGTTGTCCTTTGGTGGCTCCAAATGTTTGCCTGATTTCATGCAAAGTAAGTCTGTTATAGCAGTTGTAGATGTAAAAATAATGTTCAAATGTTTGTATAGCTTATGGGACTTAACTACGGGATCATCAGTCCCTAAACTTACAAACTACTTATGAACTAGCTAATACGACGGACGGCACAAATATCCATGCCCGAGGGTGGATTCGAACCCCCGACCGTAGCGGCCGTGCAGACCGTCACTGGATTGCCTCAGTCCGCTCGGCCACCGCGGCCGGCGTGTAGATGTAAAAGTCTACATTATTGTGAAGGTGCATATCAGCAGAACAATGTACAAGGCTATTATGCATGACTCTATTACAATACTGCCATTATAAAGACCTGTACGAACAGAATGCAGAGTGTCCTGAATATGTAAATCAAAAAATTACCCTTGTCAATATTGTTGGAAATGAACTGCTGTCAAAAAGCGCTGAACAGTGATGTTTCTGTTTGCTTGAAAAGTGCATGTTCTGAGTACAGAGATACTTTCACCATCGTATGGTGCAGGCGTGCAAGCTTGAAGTTCTTCTTTAAGACTGAGCTAATTGCTCGCAAATGTTTCAATCACTCATTCTGACAGGCATCTGTATGTAACTGCAATGAGAATCACTGATTGCGAAGTGAAGTGAACAGTTTCCCCTTTGTCCTCTAAGTCTGTCGTTGCGGATTGCAGACAGTTTTCCGAATTCTGACTGACGAAACATTTCACTTTTACAGAGGAGCTGGTTAGAATGAGCCCCATTTAGATCTGTGCATTTCATGTAATGTTTCATCGCGTTCGTCCATTTTTCCCGTCTGGATTATCAGGAGGAGTGGTTACCGTTTCAGAATGAGCACATTCATTTCTATTTTCCAAAGTCGAGATTTGTGTGGAACAGAATTCTTTTGCAAGCACAGTAGCTGTAGTGCGTCGTGATTTACATCAGTGTCGTCATTCGGCGTGGCACAGAAAGAGGTTTTTTGCTGCGCATAGCGTTCCACACAATGCTTCAAAGCGCTTTGCTCGCCACAGAAGCACTTGGGCGCATTGCGCCGCGTTTTGTTGACTGCGGCCGTAGCTTTCCCCTGTCCTGCAAAAATGGCTGTCCGCATTCAGTGTTGCGACAACAAGCGTTGAGCCATCTTCAGCGAACTCTTGCATTTCATGCGCTTCTGTTACTGTGTGTCAGGCCAGACTAGCGTTACGATGCTTTTAGTGTCTCGGCCCACATTCTCTTATCAGCCAATTTAATAATCGCATCACCAAGATTTTCATCTCGAAATGGTGTTTCACTTACCAGCTCAATTTACGGTTCTCACTTACGTCCACGAGTTCAAAATCCGTACCCTGTATGTTCAGATATTTGATGCGTACATTACATTTATACTAGCAACAGCACCCTGAATCTAATCTGGTACTACAAATAGCAGCTGAGTTTGAAGTGTTACGCGATTCATCGGGTAGGTCACAGTTATAATTTTATTGCGAGTTAGCGTATTTCTTTCCGCCGCAAAAGATACTTCGCTGTTTGACTTTCTTTTATTCCCTTGTTGCGAAAGAAAGACGTTCAGTCGTTGTCTGTTCTGCTTCTTCCGTTGTACTGGAAGGACGTGTGTATTCCCGCTCCTGTAAATTCTATATTTTTGAGTATCCCTGTTTCCGAGATTAATAAATTACAGTTAAAACTGTCTTTGAAATAATTATTAATTTTTTTAGTCACATTTTTTCCAACATTGGCGATAATGTTTGAGTGCGTAGTCTTATAGTGATTCGGACGTCATTATGGTGAGATGTATCATGTACAATCGGTTATAGCATTTCATGAATAATACAGCAATTCCTTATTTCTCATTCACAAAACCACTGGAACCTGCAGTAATTCTTTTATATTGCAAAATTATTTATTTTTTCTAAGTCCGATACCTATTCATGAAAAATATTTTTGCTAAATTCCATTGTTACGATCTGATTCCGAACATTCTACTCAGTCTCGTTGTACATGATACCATACTTATAACTGGTCCGGCTCACTCTAGGAATAAGTTTCCAACAGAAAGATTTTACAGCATAATCGACGGCAGAATGTTGCAGTAGCAGCATTTACAAGAACAATGAGGTAACTTCATTCCTAATTTTTATAGTGCTACTAGCCGACATACTTACACCTTCATGTTCAAATTACTTACAACTGTCGCAATAAAAACTGCGAATTCATTGATAATGGAAGTCTGATGAGTAGATAACTGAGATGGCTAATAAAGATAATTAGACAAAAAAAAGCATTAATGAGTTTATTCGCAACAGGAACAACATAGTTAACCTTTCACTTTTTCGAGTCCGGACACTCCGTCAACCTACATTTTTGGCCCAATATCGGGCCACGTCAACTGTCGCATAGCTGACCAACCATAGATCATCGAGGGTACAGGACTGTGGGCAGCTGCAACATTAAAGCAAATGTGTCATGTCCTTGTGTACTCCACATTCGCAGAGAAGATCCTCAGCGTCCGTTAGTCCCCACTTAGCTTTAATGGTTTTCACACTCCCGTTCTCATCCTATTCAGGGTTCGCCAGGTTTTCCAGTCCAGTTCGCTTCCGGTAGGGTGTGCTTGTTGCAGTGGGTAGTTTTTAGGTGGTTAAATTTTTACACTCCTCAAAAAGCTTTTCCTTGATTTGAGTCCTCCTGAAATCAGCGTCTATTGTCACAAGACATTAGATGAATAATGCTATATTTCAAGAGAGAAATGATCTCCAAACATAGATGAGGAAAACATCATCAAAAAATTATACTAATAAATTAGACATCATAAAGGGTGATTTGACAGCTCTCTATTTTTATTGAAAAAATGTTCAAATGTTTGTAAATCTAGCGAACCAAACTGCGTGGTCATCAGTCCGTAGCTTACAAACTACTTAAACCTAGGTAAACTAACCTAAGGACAAGACACACACACCCATGCCTCAGGGAGGACTCGAACCTCCACGGCGAGCAACCGCGCGCTCCGCAGCGAGACGCTTTAGACCGCTCGGCTACTCCACCGCGGCTATATTTTTATTACTTAATAATACCTGCAAAAGTATTTTGCCTATTTTCCTGTATATATTGTTTGTTCCCCGGTACAGAGAAGTCAACAGTGTATGTACGTAATTATTTTGTGCATTTCACTGAAAGCAAATAATCGAAATACGGGGGTTGGAAATGAAATAGTGGCAACACTGCTTTGGATACACTATGGAATCTACTATTGTCGCTGACAGCACAATGAAAAGCTAATCGAACGAATGGCGCCATTATGGGTCGCCGCGAAAGGCGTCGGAGCCCCTGTATGGTGACGTTATTGTGATTCTCGCGTACGACTGTGATGGTTGTACCCTCCGCATTACGTTCCTCCACGGCAGTCCCCGGACTTACGGAACCACTTCGTGGCATTCGCTTCAGAACTGTTCAAGAGATTCGGCAGGCACTAGACCACTCCATTCGCACCATCAGCAGAACAGTCTCTGCTAATGGTACACTACGCTTTCCACATTTCGGGAAACGGGTTCTACACAACGCTGGTGACTACTTTGAAGAACTGTAACAGGCGCAAACGTGTAATGTTTTTGTATCGTTTGTGAATAAACAGTTGCCACTATATATGTACCAACACGTGCAAACAGAAAAAGATGCTACTTCTAAACGCACTTTCCGTACTCTTCTACAAAAAAAAGACAGCTGCAGAGGCAGAAGGTCAAGCGTCTTAGGATGACACCCACTTCAAATTCAATATCAGCCGTTCGGAAAGGGACGTGTTCTCCGAGGCGTCTTGCTGCAGACTGCGCAGCTGCTCCCCGTCTGAGTTTGGAGTCCTCCTTCGGGCATGGGTGTGTGTATATATTGACCTTAGCGTAAGTTAGTTTCAGTAGTTTGTGAGTCTAGGAACTGCTGACCACTGCAGTTTGTTCCAATAACTTTACAATTTGAACATTTTTGAACACTAAGATGGGGATATGTACCACAGTGCTACATCCAGCAATCATTGAACATACGGAAACCTTGACCATAAATGAACGATATGAGAAAGAGCTATAAGCAAGTGAGTGAAAAATAATGAAGAAGATATGAAGACCCATCTTAGACGAAGGAAAGTAGAGGTAGAATGAAGCTGGAACAGCCAACATTCCTAATGTGCCAGTGGCGTAACTAGGACTTGACTTTGGAGGGGGGGGATAGATCTGCTTGCAAAATTTTAGTCAGTTTCCAGACAGACTACCATCTACCACTCTCGTTGAAGAAAGTAATTCACTCCCTTCCAATGAAAGCTTATGGTAAAACACCCCAAGTTCCAAATCTTTACCTTTACCAGATTGCTGTTATACGATTTCTTTTCTTCCCCCCCCCCCCTCTCTCTCTCTCTTTTTCGTGTTCTGGGGGGGTCTATCCCCCCTCACCCCCCCCCCCCCCCCAATTGTTACGCCACTGGTATGTGCAGAGTAGAATAACTCAGTGGGCAGGTCTTGTAGGAAATATGTCGAAACAATCTAAGCAATGAATGCACTTTAAAGAAACCCTAACATCAGAAGCGACATGGTGCAAACAGGGCTGGGTAGACAAAGAACATCAGTGAGGAACGAAGAAATATAGAGGAACTGAACGACAAAAATGAAGGTATGAAGGCAGTTGGAAGAAACACGTGAACTGCAGGGCTGAATATACAAAACCCAAACTTGCCTCGGACACGGTGCCTACAATGAGAGTCGCAAAGTGCAGAGAGAAAGCAAGCTGCGACTTGAAATTTTCGATTTTGCGTCTTTGGGTATCATATTGCATCGGCTATTTTAATCCGTAACATCCTTTCTTTATTCCATTACACATGGAACAACATCTATTTCTCTGTTCAAGTGTACACTGTAATTGTTTTATGTTGATCATGTTCTTGCGGTGTAACATCCATTATACCAGCTTGATATCTCGGTGTAACTGCTCGGAGATCTGCATCTAAAATGTCAATAATGCAGAAACATGTGGAATTCTCCAAAATACGTGCAGCTGGAGCAAGTTTCTTCAATTCAGGTGTACCTCAGTGGATAACCAGTAATTCAGAGCAACACCAGGTAAAGTTCAAATCGTTGTTTAATTTCGATAACTGTTCACAATTATGACCAACATTTTAACAATGTAAATACAATAAGCTGACCGGCATAGTGGCGGCCTCGAAATATCAATCAAAACTGCCTTCCAATGGCCTCTACTGGCCCTCCTTATATAGTAATCCTAACAATGCCTACCATTGTTGTTAACACTTAATACATGAAAATATTTGATTTGTAATTCCCTTTCCTAAATTATGTAAATGTTAATAATCTATAAACAAAGTTAAATCCTGTCTTAATCTTCCTAACACATAAAAATACTTGTACAGATACTCAAATATCTAATATATTCATAAATACGAAACCAAACAATACATATTACATTTGTGTAAATATCATGAAATATAATGAATAGCAAATACTCCTATCACGTATATAGCTGAGGTAAGTGTGGCTATTAATTTCTGTCTTGTTAATGATTGGAAATAATACGGCCTATTGTGACTTTATCTACACAGAGAATACATGCCTTACGCCTTCTTTCCTTAATCAGCTCAAATATCACATAGAATTGAATATACATTAAAGGTTGTCTGTTTATAAGATTTGAAACGTATTCCATTACTTTACTTAGGTGTCTGAGCACTAATTTGTTATTACTCTATGGTCCACCATGTGCTTAAACATATTTGCACATTTACGTTAAACTATTATGTTTTATATGTTCCTACCAATGGATAGGTTCATTTATGATATTTACTGTCTTTTGATATTGATTTGGTAAAACACTGGGAACTCTGATGTGTCATAAGGACATATGTTTACATTTGACTGCTGGTATAAATTCACAATAAAATTTTTCTTAAGTAAATTATGCATAAAATACTGCCAAGATCTTGCTTGTTACATATCATGATCATGTTCTTTGCTTTGTTGCATATTTATTCACTTATATTTTATATATTTTTATTAGAGAGAGCATCCTCTTACCGACCAGTTATGCTACCCAGACACGATTTTCGTCAACATCTACTACAATACTAATGTAGTTTCCTTTTATGATTAATCACTCTTTCCTGCTGCTTTAACTGTACTTGTACTGCCCGTTGTGGAAATATGACCAACTCTGCTAAAAAGGTCATCATCATCGTTAGAGACTGATTATGGCTTTCAGTGTTCAGTCTGGAGCATAGTACCTCTAATAAAATTCCTCCATGATCCCCTATTCAATGCTAACACTGATGCCTCGTCTGATGTTATGCCTTTTACTTCAAAATCATTCTGCACCGAATTTAAGTACTTTCTTGTAGGTTTACCTCTACTTCTCTTACCCTCCACTGCCGAGCTCATGAGTCTCTTAGGTAACCTTGCTTCTCCCATACGTGTAACATGACCCTACCTTCTCAGTCTGTTCGCTCTAACTGCTTCATCTATGGTGTTCATTCCCAGTTTTTCTTTGATTTCCTCATTATGGACTCCCTCCTGCCATTGTTCCCATCTATTAGTGCCTGCAATCATTCTTGCTACTTTCATATCTGTAAACTCTACTTTATGAATAAGGTAATCTGTATCCACCCAACTTTCACTCCCATACAACAAAGTTGGTCGAAAGATAGAGCGGCGCACCGCTAACTTAGTCTTGGTACTTACTTACTTCTTGCAGGAGAGAGTAGATCTTAGCTGAGCACTCACTGCATTAGCTTTGATGCACCTGGAATCCAGTTCTTTCGTTATGTTGCCATCCTGTGAGAAAATACATCCCAGGTACTTGAAACTGTCTACCTGTTCTAAATTTGTTCCTCCTATTTGGCACTCAATCTGTTTAAATCTCTTTCCCACTGACATTACTTTCGTTTTGGAGATGCTGATCTTCATATCATAGTCCTTGCACCTCTGATCGAGCTCTGAAATATTAGATTACAAGCTTTCAATCGAATCGGCCATTACAACTAAGACATCCGCGAGACTGCTTATTTTGTTTTCAGCTACTTTAATCCCGCCATGCCAGTCTACTGTTTTCAACATATGATCCATGAATAGTATGAGCAACAGTGGTGACAGGTTACACCCTTGTCTTACCCCTGAAACTACCCTGAACCATGAGCTTAATTTGCCATCTCCTCTAACTGCTGCCTGACAGTCTACGTAAAGCCCTTTAATTGCCTGCAGAAGTTTGTCTCCTATACCGTAATCATGTAGAACTGACAGTAGCTTCCTCCTAGGGACACGGTCATAAGCCTTTTCTAGATCTATGAAACATAGATACAATTCCCTGTTCGACTCATAGCACTTTTCCATTACCTGCCGTAAGCTAAAGATCTGAACAAAGTAATGAAAATAATTTTTTTTATTGGAGGCGACGCCAAAACATAACCTTATACCGTCACCGCGAAATTTTGATTACCTGAGCGACTGCTACGTTTGCACATGCCCAAAGCCGGCCCTGAGTGTACCTTTCCGAATTCGTGATGTGGCGCCACGCTTGATATTATACCGTTGTACTCCGCTCCGCCTGGCCTTTGTTCACAGGAGGAGCGGCAGCGCGTTCTCCTGGGAAACGGCTCGCACGCACACCTGGCGGGAACTTTGTGCGCGCGGGGATTTACGGAGTCCCCTCCAAAAACTTGGATTGTTTCGGCCGCCCGTCCGTCCCCGCTGGCCAGCACTTGATGCTCCAGCGCCACCGCCAGTGCCGGCGCTGGCGGCTTCCATTTTCTTGCCCAGGTGGCGGTGACGCCACGAGCGCGCCATTGTTCTGGGCCGGGCAGAAGCACTTGTTGACAATGGACGCGATAACGCCGGGCTCTGCCTGGGCGCAGAGCTCCGCAGATTGCGCCGCACTTCAGCCGCCGCCGGATCGCACTCCACGCCTTCCTTTTTCCCGTGCCACTGTGCTAACGTCCAGACGTAAAAGGCGCTGACAACATCCCACTGAAGCGCTCCTGCACACGCCTTTCTTAACAACAACAACCAAAGGATTAAATATCCAAAACAACCAAATGTTCAAATGTTTGTTAAGCTTATGGGACTTAACTACGGGGTCATCAGTCCCTAAACTTACAAACTACTTATGAACTACCTTATCCTAAGGACGGCACAAATATCCATGCCCAAGGGGGGATTCGAACCCCCGACCGTAGTGGCCGTGCAGACCGTGACTGGAGCGCCTCAGTCCCCTCGGCCACCGCGGCCGGCTCCAAAACAACCATTAAGGATACAGGAACTTTCGGAGATATTAGATTTTGAACTTAAGACAAAACATAGTTTTAAGTTAGACTTTTAAGACGAGATGCAGGAATGGTAGGCAATGATGGGGAGGGGAGATGTACACATACTTTTTAAATTGTAACCAAGAATCCAAATACCAGCTTTTGTAGTTCAGTCTTCAAAAGTGACTTAATAGAACTATTTTTCAAAAATATTTTCACCCCCTATTTCTCCCCCTTAATGGCTGATTTTCAGAAAAAGCTGACGCCTTTTTTTTATTCTAACAAGGAATCCACGTAGGAATTTATGTAGGTCTAGCATGAAAATTGACAGGATAACAGAGTATTTTCCAAAAACTTTTCATCCCCTATTTCACCCCCTTAGGTACGGAATATTGAAAAATTGCATCTTAAACAATGCCAACGGTTTAAGATGAATACCCTCTGAAAATTTCAAGTTTTTAATCAGAGGATTTGGCTGGGCGATGATGGGTCATTCGTTTAATCAGTCAGTTAGTTGGTCGCAAAGTTGAATTTTATTTATAGATATTAAGCGTTGGAAGCTGTTGTGATCTCTATCTCTCTCGAAGGTGGTCGATGCAGTGCCCCCTGTTATATACTGAGTATTACCAAGCGGAGCGCAGCAGAGTAGCTTACCAAGTCGGACGACTCGGAGGACGACCCTGCTACCCAACCAATTGATGGCTCCCTGAGTGCCAAATAATCGCCATTGGCAACGAAATGTTCAGTTTCCAAGGATAATTGATTTATTGGCATTGGCTCGTACAAGAACGTATTAACGACAAAGCAGGAACTGCATTAAATGGATATTTCATGGTCAAAAACGATTCGTTAAAAATATTCAATCTGAGAAAAATCTCCTTGCAATTTCCACTACTTTACAGATAATAACATTCCCGAGTAACGCTCGGGAACCAGATGCTTTCTAATGATGTTTGCAAATGAAGTAGCCTGTTCTCTAACGATATATATATATATATATCGAAAGTGCGATAATAAATCCCCGCCGACAAAAAATGGACGTTTACCATCGTAGAATTAATTGGAAATGAAGGTTTAATTTTAGTTACGGCAGCCGTGGCATTCGGTACTCATGTAATATTTAATGGTGAACACAGAAGATTATTAGCCTCATTGTATGTCTCTGAGTTTTCAGAGAGCAGTCAACTGATTTACAAGAAGGCCAATGAAACTTACACAATACAAAAGGCGCTTTGCTATAGATGCATGCAAAACGAAAATCATGTGTATACTTAGCCTTTAAGAGAGACAAAAGGAAGCAAATATCTTCATATCTATAACTTTATGACGAGCGAAAGAAGATACGTGCATAGAGGTAGATGGAGGAGGAGATTGAAGATAGATGGAAGGAAAGGGCTGGGGATTAGATGGAGGGAGGTAAAGAGGTAGATAGTAGGGAAGGTGGATATGGACATAGCGGATGGGAAATAGATGGAAAGAATGTAGAAAACAATTTTACTAAGGTGAATTTACGTCACATTGTCCAGAGTCGGTAAACTGATCTGTATGTTTGTGGAGAAAACGAACAACAAAAACTGTATTCCATCTTATGGGTTTAAAATAATTACCTTTGAAAATAGGCGTGGTCGGGTTTAGCTAGTATTGACATATACATTATAGGGTTTCAAATGAAAAATGACCTATATATACCAACTTTTAAAGTAACGGTCATGTGCACAGCCACACAGAAACTTGGTGTATTTCCAAAAAGCAAAAGAAAGTGGCCAAATATAGCATCATAAGTGTTCTCTTCCTGAACCTGTTATGAATGAAATGAAACCAATTTTCAGACACCTGATTGACCCTGATTTGTTTAGTAAATGTCTTCATTGCATATGGGAATGATTACCCATGAATGTTTTTGTAGGACTAAAGACATTGAAACTCGATGTACTATATGCAGTGATATGTTTGAAAGATGAAGTGATAGGAATAATGGAAGTTTTGAGAAATTTAGGCATAAAATTTGATTTCAATGT
Source organism: Locusta migratoria (assembly GCA_026315105.1). NCBI lineage: Eukaryota > Metazoa > Arthropoda > Insecta > Orthoptera > Acrididae > Locusta > Locusta migratoria. The sequence continues at coordinate 484,376,788 of CM048745.1, forward strand.
GGAAGATCAATTGCTTGCATGTAAAAGACAACGGGTGCATCAAGCTGAATGAACCACTCTTCAAGTTACTAAAGAAGCAAGAAGTTCTAAAAGGAATGCCAAGAGGAAGTTTAAAGATGATGATATGCTGCAGGATGAAGACTATGCTTCAGGAATGTTCTGAGGTACAGATTAATCGGACTCATATCTTCATTGGTGGAACCACACCATTTGTTCTGTCACTTGTAGGCTTCTCCTTTATACAAGTTTACGGATCAGATAGGGTTAGAACACTTTGGTTGATGTTGATTGATTTGAATTCATAGTTAGTCACTCTTTTCGTGTGCGAATGTGTTGGAGCAATACCGTTTGATTATTGGTTGTTCTCCACTCCTTGTTATTATTCCCGTAACATTGCCCTGATCCCAAATGACCTCTTAGACTTAACACCCTTTGCCACACCCCTTACTGCTTTAAATGAGACGAACACGAATATTATTCTTGTACAGTGTTTAATGACAACATGTATATTATTGAATTACAGAGTTCTACAATTTTACAACGTGATTAACTGATCATATACATTACAGCACCTATCCCCACACTCATCCACGCACAATAGTGTAATCCCTATAATAATATTACTGTCGAGCCCTTAATCCACTAGTCATATTCGAAACTATTTCGATGGAGGTACAAAATCCATCCTCCTCCTCCCTTCCCCCTCTTTCCCACCACCCTACAACCCCTATCCGAATATTGTTTTAATTTTCACAAATTTATGTATTTTTGTGCATGAACGTTAAACACTTTCATTGTCGTAGCTTTTTATACACTTTGCTTCCCAGTCGCCTGCTTAACAGTAATCCTACTTACCTGTATGATCATTACTATATTTGTATTGTAAATTCGGTATGGTGTAATACTTAACTATACATTGATAATGATACAGTCAACGCAACTGCTGATATAAACATTCCACATTAACCTAAGCCATGACATTACTCTACAAATCCGTCAGATATTTTGCAATCGTCCCTATTCGTATCACAGTTAATTACTTATTTTATAAGCATTTAGTTCAATTAACTGAAATGCTATCATATATACAGCCACTCAATCAATTGTAGTGACGATTATTTGAGATCTTTATTTTCATATTCACTACGCAATTAATGACTGTATTATAAAATTTTTATCCACACCTTGACTAATATTAATATGATTTATTTAATATTTCATTACAATCAACTGATATCATGTTTGTAACTTAATATTTTATACCATACCTCTACGTTGATGTTAATTATTGCTATTGTCTGATACAGGATCTGAAGAAGAGAGTAGTGTATTCTCAAAACTAGTAATAAAAAAAAAATAAAAAGGCTGGAGCTTTTTCATTTGTAACAATGAAATGTTCAAATGTTTATAGGGTTTTTGGGACTTAACTATGGGGTCATCAGTCGCTAAACTCACAAACTACTTGTGAACTAGCTTATACAAAAGAGCGCCTCAATGCGCTCGGCCGCTCCACCGCGGCTTGTAACAATGATACAAAGCCGTCGTCCCAACATACTTCTAATCAAGATAGCTACACAAAAACAACATCATTGTCCGTCGATCCCCTGAACCACACCACAACTGACTGGCTTATGCCAGATGAGCTAATACAGCCGTCTAACCGGCGACAGCAGTGGACACGAACAAGTACGACACACAAACAAATCCCACACGCAACCCACACACTCAGAGACCGATTATAAAATCGACCACTCATTCGTCAAACCTGATTGTTGCAGCCAGCAGTCGTTGATGGTGGTTGAAAAATGTTTGTAATCCTATGGGACCAAACCACGTTGGTCATCAGTCCCTAGACTTATAAACTACTTAAATTAATTAAACTAACCTAAGGTCAACACACACGTCCATGCCCGAGGGAGGATTCGACCCTCCGACGCACGAGGCCGCACGATCGGGTCTGTAACGTGGTCTGTAACGTGGCGCTCCAGACCGCTCGGCTACTCCCGCGCAGCGTTGTTGGTGGCCATGGATACATCTCAGTGCCAGCTCCAACCGGATTGACAAACTTATAACAAACACGAAATGAAAATGGTACCGAGCAAGCACGATACCTAGGAATTAACACAACCAAAACCTTGCATGATCTGTCGCAGATTGCAAGAAATCCGCTACTGCTCTTACTACCGGCTGCTGACTGTCGCAGGGATTTTTTTCACTTGGTACTTTTTCCCTCTGCCCTTAAAATCACTCTTATTTCAATGACTTACGAGCAATCTCCAGATGCATCGTATTAATGGATAATCCTATCCACACCACGGAAAATACCACAGTTCCCGATTCTGTGACTCCTACATTAGAAATTCTAATGCATTCAGAGGTGACAGAGAACTTATTGAGTTGATCACCAAGCTAGTGCGAGTGTGGAGGGGCTCAACCACCGAAAAAAAAAGTTGAGAGTTGTCGGGTACCTTCGACCCCAACCGGCCGTAAACAAAGATTACATCCCTTAGATCCGCGTTCTGCCATCGGCAATTGTAAACTAAAGGGATAATGAGAACATATTAGAGTTATGGGAAATCTTTTCGTTTTATGACACTTTAAAGCTGAAAAGTCTGGGTCACAGCGTTTACCGCAAGCGCAAAGTTTTCAAGGATAACGGCTACAGCAAGCGACAAATATCTCAAGCTGTTTCACATAAGGCACGTAATCAGAAGTCATCTGAAGAAGACGTCAAGAAGACCGCGTTTTTGCCGTTTTGTGGCTCCACAACAGGAAAAATCAGCCGGCTCCTGAAGATAAATAAAATTGACACAATCTTCCAGCCTCCAGCAAAGATCCGACAACTAATGAAGCCTGTGAAAGATGATGTAAAACACCAGGCATTTATAAAATTCCAGCCGCGGTGGAGTAGCCGAGCGGTCTAAAGCGTCTCGCTGCGGAGCGCGCGGTTGCTCGCCGTGGAGGTTCGAGTCCTCCCTGAGGCATGGATATGTGTGTTGTCCTTAAGTTAGTTTACCTAGGTTTAAGCTACGGACAGATGACCACGCAGTTTGGTCCGATAGATTTACAAACATTTGAACATTTGATTTATAAAATTCCGTGTCAGTGTGGGCAGTTTTATGTCGGCCAGACTGTTAGCACTATTGAACAGCGACGCATAGAACACGAGCGGTATTTTCGATTACGCTATCCCGAAAAGTCAGCTGTGGTGGAACATGCTTTGGACAACGGACACCGAATTGCTTTCGACGACACATCTATTATTAAACGGGCCAACAGCTTCTGGGACAGCGTAATAAACGAGGAAGTAGAGATCAAAATTTCTGAAAACACCCTGAATAAGGAGGGCGTCTTGTAGGCTCAGTACGTTGACGCGGACGCGGCGTACGCGCGACCAAATCATTGCCATATATGGTCAAGGAACTGGGCACCAGTGACGTCACTGGCGGCGGCGCGGCTATATAAGCACGGCAGCGGCCGCGAAACGACAGTCATCCACTTGACAATGGCAGAGGAGTTCTCTGTCGGAAGCTCGTGGGCAGTAAACCACATGACGCGGCTTGTAACCCGAGAAGATTTCATTAATAGCTAAAGACCATCTTAACTCCATCCATGAAAACATCAAGTTCACTATGGAGCGGGAGAAGAATCCGTTCCTGGATGTTCTGGTTCGACGCAAAGAGGATGGATTCCTAGGTCATTGCGTATATAGCAAGCCCACCCATACAGATCTTTATTTGCAGGCGTCCAGCTGCCACCATCCTTCGCAAACTATGAGTGTACTGAAAACCTTAGTTCACAGGGCTCAGGTGAGAGCCTACAGGATGAACTCCTGTACCTGGAGGCGGTTTTCAAGAAAAATGGCTATTCACAACATCAGATTAAAAAAGCCTTACAAATAAAAAGACCAGATAAATCACAGGAGAAAGATGAAGAGGAACGGGATGTGAAATCTGCAGCCTTTCTCCCATACGTGGGTAATGTGTCTTCAAAAATAGCAAGAATCATGAAGAAACATAAAGTGGATGTGATCTTTCGCCCACCACCTAAGACCTCAGCTCTTCTGGGATCTGTCAAAGATGATTTGTTATTGCGAAAAGCGGGAGTTTATGAAATCCCTTGTGAGTGTGGAAAACGTTATATAGGTCAAACCACGCGCACTGTGCAGGAACGATGCGTTGAGCACCAACGGTATACACGCCTTCTTCAGTCCAACAAGTCTGCAGTAGCCGAACATTGTATTTCTACTGGCCATTCCATGAATTACAAAGGAGTAAAGATTTTAACCACAGCTTCCACTTTCTGGGACTCTGTTGTAAAGGAAGCTATACATATACAACTGGCGGACCACCTGCTAAATCGTGACGACGGATTTCATCTTGACAATGCATGGAAGCCACTTATATCACGCCTTCGTTCTGAAAGAATGTCTGCATCTTCTATTCCGATTGATGTTACCACTTTTAACGATTAATTATTCATTTGTAAGCACTGTGGATACGTAACAGCTCTGTTTATGTTTGCACTCACTGCTCACAGATTATCTTTGAAGTATATATTTATCTATGACTAGCGCAGCAGTTACGAATGTGGTATCTTCGAGCATGCGCAGTCTAATCCTCAGTAGCTTGGATCACGTGATTTACCGTATAAATAGGCACGCACAGACGCTGAGAACTCAGTCTTGGACTCGCCTTGAAGATGGCTGTAAGGTTTGCAGCCGAAATATCGGAAGAAGAATTGTCGCTGTCCCGGGTGCACTCCCGAAAGATGATGGAATACTATGTCCGCCGGGAAAAATTCAAGAATCACAGCTAAAAAGACGTTTGCGAAATGTTGCAAAAATAGTCTTGCTTATAGCAATCATTCTAAAAGTGACTATATTGTGACAGGTGTAGAATTACAGTTAAGTACGACAGATAATTGTTGTTAATAATTCTGGAAGAGCAGCGAAAATTTCGTGCCGTTTTTCATGACCCAAGCGGAGAGATGATGGCCCATATGCCTTACGCTGCAGCGTAGAGTCAGCAGGATATTGCGGCGCGGCTGAGGCCAGCAATAAGCTTATGCGCAGGTTTTATACGATAGCAGAGCAGAGCTGCGAGACTGTCTCTCTCTCTCTCTCTCTCTCTCTCTCTCTCTCTCTCTCTCTCTCTCTCTCTCTCTCTCTTATTAGCCCCGGAACGCGTCGGATCAGTACGGAAGAGGTGATCTTTACTGCAATCCTCTCCCCCCCCCCCTATGTATATTCCCTTATTCCTTTGTCCTAAATAGAACACATCACGGTTTTCATTTATCATCTTGAAAATCCCAGCCTATTCTGAATCCCACAATCCTAGCTATTATTTTAAATTTAAAAAGTAATTTACATTCCACATCTTATGTGGCAGGCGGAATGGCAGTGGCTGGATTGCCACTCTTCGTCAACAGAAGCTGTAACCGTTGTCAACACAGAGTCTAGAAGAATAACGATAGGCTTTTGTGATTGTGGTTACGTAAGACATGAAAGGAATTATGGGACATACAATAGACGTGGTGAGAGTGGTATCTGTATGAAAGAGTCGAAGAGAAAGAGGGTGATTGGAGGGACGGGAAAAGGAGAATAAGAAGTGTTAGAGGCAGTAGAGCCGGATTTGGGCAGTGGAGGGGGGGGGGGGGGGCGAAGACGAAGTGTCAGCTGGGAAGAGGCGTAACTGCTCTGTGTGCTTGGGAAGATGCAGTAACTTGAGTAATTGGTAAAGAAGGCGGATAGGAATGATATCTTAGCCGTCCAGTGAAGCTTTGAAGGAAGAAGATGGCCTAAACTTTGAGAACTTTGTCGAATCAGGATTATATTGCAATCAGAACAGTAACTAATAAAAACGGCAATGGGAAAATCTACCAAATAATCATGTACGTAAACATAAAATTTTACTTAATGTTTGTGTTTATCAGTTGATTTCATTTTGGCCTGATATTGTGACAAAATTAATTGAATAAGAAATCAAAAAATTAAAATTTTTGTAAATCTATCGTATCAAACTGCGTGGTCGTCAGTCCGTAGCTTACAAACTATTTAAACTAAGGTAAGCTAACCTAAGGACAACACACACACACACACACACACACACATGCCCCAGAGAGGACTCGAACCTCCGACGGCGAGCAACCGCGCGCTCCGCAGCGCCTTAGACCACTCGGCCACTCCACCGCGGCAACAAGAAATCAAATTGATAATAATTAAGTACTAGTAGATGAAAGTGCTTACACAAGGTTTTTCTTTCTTCTGCTTCGTCCTTGCGATCGCTTAGGTTTAATTGTATGACACGTGTTGTGGTCTGCTACATATGTGTGTGTGGTTTTTAGTTATAAGTGATTTTCAACATTTTCCGAATCATCACTGTTCGTCGAAGTGGACCAGTGACGCTAATAGACATTACACACTCTGTTATCAACAACAATAATACCATTAGTGGGATAATAACGATTTTTATTTCATCCTGAAATAAATCTCAAAGACAGATAAATAAAACACAAAACCGGTATTCGATCCAGAACCTCAAAAGTTTGTTATCATTGAAACAGACGTAGATCTTTTAATGGTTTAAAGACAACGGCCAGCTATACTCGGTTCCCGAGACTGACGGGGGTCTTTATCGGTTTCAGCAAATGTTTCATTTAATATTTTATGGAACATTGTTCCAATGGAAAATAACAGCGATCTCAAATTTTTGAATAATATAATAACTGTAGAGGTCTAATGGCAATTTAATATTTATTTTATTTTATAATGATGATCGGTTTCGATCAGCAATGATCATCATCAGATGATGTCGATGATGAGGAGCTGGTCGATCACTTGTGGAGGAACAATGATAAATGATGGGCCTGCTCCTCATCATCATCATCTGATGATGATCTTTGCCGATCGAAACCGGTCATCATAATAAAATAAATATTATATTGCAATCTAGACTGCTGCAATTAATGTATTATTCACATCTTTTTTCTCCCGAAAGCTGTCTCTCCCATTGAAATATTCCGTCTGACTTCCTGTGTATAAATTGCAGTGTCACTTCTAAGGCAGACACTCATCATATGTCAGATAATTACTCAGATTCTGTAATTGTATGGAAGGCAGGACGACAGTCTTGTGGATGGGCGAGGCGTGCAGCTCCCATATGTGAGGGCAGGCGAGCATTCAGATAGCTGGGTTACAAACCAGCGACCGTTTAAGACCGGGTACGAGCCGGGTGGGAATGGCCAACAGCTAAAAGTGGGTAAACCCATGCTTATAATGGGAGCTGAGGCAAGAGGAGATGTAATGGATGCTTTGACAGATTCTTAACTTAGAAAAGATAATAAATCACAATATTATGTTGCCTTTAATTCTGAAGGTTTCCACAATGTCAAAAGAATCAGTTATATTTCATGAACAAAGAGAAATTACAATATCTTGGAACTACAAAAGGTAATATTCACAGTATCTGAACATAGCAAACTAAAAATTACCAAATTCTGAATGTTTCATGCGATTCCTAGAAACTAATTCGTTGATTGATTATAGCTTATTACCTCAAATATGATATTGAAAGCAACTTACTTGGATCTATCCATTAATTTTTTTTTCACTTGTTAGATCAATGTGTTACGTCAATATAGTCGCATTAGGCTTTTGAAATTTGGTGTTACAGAAGAATGCTGAAGATTAGGTGGGTGGATCACGTAACCAATGAGGGGGTACTGAACAGTTTGAGGAGAAAAGGAATTTCTGGCACACGTTAACTAAATGAAGAGGTCGATTGGGAGGACACATTCTTAGACATCTAGTAATTGTGATTTTAGCGTTGGAGAGAAGTGTGTGGGGTAAAAATCGCAGAGGGAGACCAAGAGATGAATATCGTAAGCAAAATCAAACGGATGCAGGGTGCCGTTCTTATGAAGAGATGAAGAGACTTGCTCAGGACAGAGTAGGGTGGAGAGCTGCATCAAACCAGTCTCCGGACTGAAGACCACAACAACAACATAGTTGCAGTATAGTATCCTTCACAGTAAGTCATCAATAGTTCCCCAGTCCTCATGCTAGAGTAACTAATGAATATTTGTCTATTTTTCCAGTAACTTTATGTAAACATTGTGTACTATGAGTGGTGAAGCTCGTGAAGGCTAACTTCTCTGTTTCTTTAAATCGAGGATCGTCCATGAAGTATGTTCTGTTTCTATTTCTATCTACGGCAGCGCTATGATGCGCGGCAGGACTCAGTGAAAAGCCATGTACGTCATTTTCAGATCGCTGCTGCCGACGTGTGCTTTGTAGTGCTTCTTTATAATGTCCGCAGTAATTGGAAATGCCGCCGCCTGTAAAATCAGATTTGTGATTCGTTTTCTGAATGCAAGAAAGGTAAACCAAAGGAAATTCATGGGCAAATCTGCGAGGTTTTCGGACAAAATGCTGTGAGTGATTCAGTCGTTAAAAGATAGGTCAGACTGTTCAATGAAGGCCGTGATCAAGTGCACGATGAAGAACGAAGAGGACACCCGTCTGTGGTTACTAATGAACTGGTTTACACAATGAAGATAGGATTAAGCACAACCGTAAGTTTACACCTAGTGCCCTTGCTAACTTTCTTACATAACAGGATAAATAATTCATGAAATTGTTACCAGAAACTGAAATTTTTATTTTGCTCACGTGGGGTACCCAAAATTCTTACTGAACAACACAAAAAAAACAACAAAGAATGGCCAGTGGACTTCAGTATTTGACAAGCTACAATAAAGAAGGCGATGTTTTTTTTCTGATAATCACGGGGGATGAGACTTGGGTATCGTATGACATGACAAACAAAAAGGCAATCAGTTGAATGGAGGCACACTTCATTCACAACGAAGGTAAAGACAAAGCAAATCTTGACACCTCGAAAAGTCATGGGCACCGTTTTTTGGAACAAAAAAGGCATATCTACGATTGATTTCTTAGCACGAGGCCAAACAATCAATGCACTTTGTTACTGCGAGACCATTAAGAAATTGCGTCGCGCAAAGCAGAACAAGCGCCGAGGATTGCTGTCAAAAGGTGTTTCTTTCCACCTGCCCTCACTCGAAGAATGTGACCAGGCAACTCTTACGGGATTTTCACTGTGACGTGTTTGAAGATCTTTCGTACAGCCGAACCTCGCTCCTAGCGACCTACATCTCTTCTTACACCTGAAATCTGTCCTTGGTGGTCAACACTTCAGCGATGATGAGGAACTGAAAGAACAATTTATTCAAAAATTCAAATGTTTGTATAGTCTATGGGACTTAACTACGGGGTCAACAGTCCCTAAAATTACAAACTACTTATGATCTACTTACGAACATCCATGCCCGAAGGGGGATGCGAACCCCCGACCGTAGTGGCCGTGCAGACCGTGACTGGAGCGCCTCAGTCTCCTCGGCCACCGCGGCCGGCAAACAGTTTGTAACATGGTTGAATACACAGGCGGCAACCATCTACGAAGAAGGCATACGAAAACTTTTGCCTTGCTATGACAAGTGCTTACAAAATTTCGGAAGCTTTGTAGAAAAGTAGTATCGCCGTTGCAGATGTATCTACAATCAATATTTCTTTCTGTATCTGCAAAAGTTTGTTTTATATAACCGAACGGAAATTACTATGTGGACATATCTCGCATATTATTTATAGCGCTGATAAACAGTCCAAAGGTGCCAGGATGTTTATAACTTATTTATTTGATATAGTCAAAATGTTAGTGTGAAAGTGGTCCATGTTCAGTTAAAACAAGTCATTGCCATTAAGATCGCCGCTACTTTTGGAGGATATGGTGATCTACCATTAAGAGCGTGGCTGTGGCAGAAAACTGCTGTGATCAAGTAAAAATCTACATCTACATCTACATGGGATACCCAGAAAATCACATTCAAGTGCCTGGCAGGGGATTCATCAAACCACCTTTATACTATTTATCTCCCATTCCATTCTCTCCCATTCTCGAATAGCGCGCGGGAAGGAAGAACATCTGAATCTCCCCGCTCCAACTCTGGTTCGTCTTTTCCACGACATTATCTGCGTGTTCTTTCCAGTGTAAGTCTGAAGTAATAGTAATTCTTAGGTATTTTGTGGAGTTTACGGCCTTAAATTTTGACTCATTTATCTTGTTAACACATTTTAACGGATTTATTTTCGTACTCATGTGGATGACTTCACACTTCTCATTATTTAGAGTCAATTGCCAATTTTCACACCATAGTGATAACTCATTCAGATCTTCCTGCAGTTGGTGTTGGTCTTCAGATGATTCTACTAGACGGTAAATGACGGCGTCAACTGAAAACAACCTAAGAGAGCTACTTAGATTTTCTCCCAAATCGTTTATGTAAATAAGGATCAGCAGAGGACCAATATCACCTCTGTTTCAGTCGATGCCTTACCATCGATTACTACGAACTGTGTCCTCTCTGACAGGAAATCCCCTATCCAATCGCAAATTTGGGGCGATGTACCATACCCACGCAATTTGATTAAAAGCCGTTTATGAGGTACGGTGACAAAAGCCGTTAGTAAATCAAGAAATACGGGATCGTTCCCATCTCTTGTCGACAGCACTCATCACTTCGTGTGAGTAAAGAGCTAGTCGTGTTTCACAGGAACGATATTTTTAAATCCTTGTTGACCTTGGGTCAATAGAGCAGTCTGTTAGAGATAATTCATAATATTTGAATACAGGATATGTTCCAAAACCCAGCTGCAAATTGACATCAATGAAATAGGCCTGCGGTCTAAGGCGCCTCGCTGCCGGGCGCGCGGTTGCTTGCCCTCGGAGGTTCGAGTCCTCCCTGTGGCATGGGTGTGTGTGTGCATTGAACTCGTCGCTAAATTTCGAGCTTCTGTGTAGGAACGCCTATCCAGGCGTGGTTTTTTTTTTTTTTTTTTTTTTTTTCCTTTTGCATCAGTGTCTTGAACTGGTTTGTGTACCAAGGGGGATCGCCTCCTTCTTTTAGTAATTTATTTGGTATAAAACTGTATTTTGCTGACGATATCACGTCTTTGAATTTGAGCCACATCTGTCCTACACATGCCGTTTAGTGTTATAAATAAGTGGAAGCTGTCTTTCAAGAAGCAATTTATTTTATTTCTATCTGATTTCCTGAACAAATATACTTTTCGTCTATCTTGGTAACTTTGGGACATTCGATATTCAATCTCAATACGACAGCTCTGTGTTCAGTAATAACTGTATCCGTTTTGATGCTCATTATGAGCTCTGGAGTATGTGTTGCTAAGAGATCAAGTGTGTTTTCACATCCATTTACAATTCTAGTTGGCTCATGAACTAATTGTTCGATGCAATTCTCAAAGAAAGCCGTGAGTACAATTTCACACGCATTTTTATGCGCCGGTCGCGGTGGCCGAGCGGTCTGCGGCGCGCCAGTCACGGTCTACACGACCACTACGGCCGGGGGCCCCCTCGGGCATGGACATTTGTGCCGTCCTTAGTATTAGCTACTTAATAAGTAGTTTGTAAGTTTAGGGACTGATGACCCCGTATTTAAGTCCCATAAGCTACTCAAACATTTGAACAATTTTGAAGTTTTATGCCTACCTCCCGATTTGAAAATATGATTTCGTTAACAGATTCAGGGTAAAGTAAAATCACCGCCTGCTATTATCGTTTGAGTCGGGTGCGTTCTTGCAATTAGACCTTTCTGCTATTGTATCGTCAGAGTCGGGAGGTCGGTAAAAGGAACCAACTATTAACTTCCTAGGATTTTCAGGTATAACCTCTACCGGTAATAGCTCACGAAAGACTACTTTTGACGGCGACTATTACGCCTCCATCTATTTTGTTTAATCTATTCTGAACACAGATCTTTTGCAAAACGTCTGCTGAACTTATTTCCTGCTTTAGCCAGCTTTCACTGCCTACAATGATGTGTGTTTCGATGCTTTCTATTAATGCTTGGAGTTCTGGTACTTTGACGACACTTGCACTGTTCGTGAGATCTCCTTGGAGCTACAAGACCACTTTATCTCTCGTCGTGGAAGAAGAAGCCGGTCGTTCGTGTCGGATGTTCCAGTCCTTTGGCCTAGGTGTATGTGTTGGCCTTGGTATAAGTCAGTTTGATTAGTTTTGTAAGTCTAGAGACCGATGAGCAGAGTTGTTGGTCCCTTACAAATACAAACATTGGAAGGTTTAGAAAAAGGAGGACCTACTTGCGTAGCTGAAGTGTTTTGTTTGCGGAATAGTTAAAATCTGCGTAGCAAACGGCCATTTCTTTTTCAGGACTTTAACTTTCGCAAGGGATAATAATTGCCTGTTTAATAACTTTAACCTCCTCTAATTTCATTACGGAATTATAAATAGATAATATGTGATTCTACACCAGTATTCACTTGTGTTCACATGTTATTCATCGGACTAAGTATTCAATTATATTCAGCTGACGCGTATTTCGTGTTGTGTGATAGCAAAAATGGATTTAGTATCTGTACACCATCAATAATCTCTTAATTGGAGATTTTTCTAGCATTCTCATAACTCGATCAATGCATCTGGTCTGACAATTTTATAAGATTGATTTCCAATTTATTACTTTTGTTTGTGCAGAATCACTTCATATAGACCAATACAGGTGTTACAACAAGCCCCTTTTATTAATTAATCATTAATTTTTTCTCTATCTCACATCAGTATACCCAGATGAAGGCCACTGTAACGTTGGCCGAAACGTCGATTATTAAAGTAATAGCCTTCTTATATATATATATATATATATATATATATATATATATATATATATATATATATATATATATATATCTTACTCTCTGTCATATTGCTCCGATTTGCTACACCATTCCCTGCAGAAACTTTTTTCAATTCGGATTGATAATCCAACAAATTTTACAGTATAATTCACATGTGGTGTATAAGTTCGTGTACAAGCTCTAACATGATAGCTGCAATCTTTTGTTTAGTCATGTCCCCATGATGACACATGTTACTGCAGTTATGCCATATAACCGACTAACGGATTTGCATTACATGACTTCAGCGGCGGAGGACAGATGTAACGTTGATGCTACGCCCTGTACCGTGCAAAGGTACGTAATCAAGAAATAAAAGGTCGCCGTCAGCTCAAGCCTTAAATTTCCTCTAAAGATCAGATGAACTACAAAAGTTTGAATGCCTGGCTCCTCAAAATGAAACTTTTAGGTTATGGAAAATTAATTTCATCAATAAATTTGAATAACCAAATCTCTTTCAAAAAATCACGGTCGCCTATTAAGTAAAATGGGAATTTGAATTCAAACAAAGTATACTAAAACATTTCCAATGGAAAAACTTTTAAAACAGTTTCAAATATTGTAATCTCTTTTAACAATATTGGATTTGAAATGAGAATCTTATTCAACTTTACGTTAATCAAGACTGTTTCCTTCACTCTTCAAGCTCGCACGAAGTCATTTAAGCATTCTTTTTTCCTTAATCTATTTGGAAGTGGAATAGGAAAGGAAATGCCTAGTAGTGGTACAGTGTACCCTTCGCCACGCACCTTATGGTGGATTGCTGAGTATCTATATAGATGTACATGAAGCGCAAGCGAAACGTTAGTTACGAGAAATAATATAAATATAACGTACCTTGTGTCTATTCAGTCTACTAACTGAACCAAATGAACATGGAAATTTGTCGCTCTCAGAACAAATCATTTAGTTTATAGAATGAACAGAACACAGTAAGAACACAGAAAATTTCTATAATGTGACAGCATTAACGGTTATCCCCCTAGAGTGGGACAATTCTCTTTATTGTTCACGAAAACAGAAAGTGACAAATTGTACGACTATAACTCAGACATTTTGCGTCTGGTTTCTAGACTGCAGATCACTGAGGAATGCTTGTAGTCGCCAAAGCATACTGTTCACTAGATATCAAGTGCATATTGTCTCACTTCTCAACTGCGATTCGGCGTAGATCTCTCACGTCGCTTGGATTGGATAGATCATATATACGACATTTCGTAATGATGTGGAACGTGTCAGTTTAGTAAATGTTGTCTACACTTGACAATCAATGTTTTAAGGCATTTTATTACATTTTTGTTGTTTTTTTTCTTTTATTTATTTATTTATTTTTCTTTAAGTTTTATCTAAAAATTCATCTACATTGTAGAAGGAGTTGCCATTCAGAAATTCGTTTAATTTTTATTTATTTATTTTTTTTAATACTAGTTGGCTATCTGTCAGACTTATGACGCTACTTGGTAAGTGACCAAAGACTTTTGTGGCAGTATAATTCACCCCTTTCTGAGCGAAAGTTAGATTTAACCTTGAATTGTTAGGGTTGTAGCTATGCACACTACTATTACTTTTGACTGGGTTGGATTTGTTAATAACAAGTTTCATGAGTGAGTATGTATATTGTGAAGCTACAATGAAGATCCATAGATCCCTAAATAAACGTCTGCAAGATGCTCTTGAGTGGTCTCCAGCAATTATTCTGATTACACCCTTTTGTGCAATTAATACTTATTTAAACAATATTGAATTACCCCAGAATATGATCCCATGTGAAAGCAATGAATGAAAATAGGCGTAGTAAGCTACTTTACTGAGATGTGTATCACCAAATTTTGAAATGACTCTGATAGCGTAAGTAGCTGAACTCAAACGTTTCACGAGATCTTCAATATGTTTCTTCCAATTCAGTCCCTCGTCAATGCAAACACCTAAAATTTTTGAATATTCTACCTTAGCCATAGATTTATCTTCAAAGTCTAAATTTATTAATGGTGTTACGCCATTTACTGTATGAAACTGTGTTTACTGGGTTTTATCAAAGTTTAATGAGAGTCCATTTGTAGAGAACCATTTAATAACTTTCTGAAAGATACCATTTACAATTTCATGAGTTAATTCCTGTTTGTCAGGTGTGACAGCTATACTTGTATCATCAGCAAAAAGTACTAGCTTAGCATCTTCGTGAATGTAGAATGGCAAGTCATTAATAATATATATTAAGAACAGCAAAGGACCCAAGATTAAACCTTGTGGGACCCAATTTTTGATAACTACCCAGTTAGAGGTTTTACTTGTTTTATCTTTATCATGTGAACTGCTTATTTAAACTTTCTGCACTCTTCCAGTTAAGTATGATTTAAACCATTTGTGCACTGTCCCACTCATACCACAGTACTTAAGCTTATCTAGAAGAATCCCATAATTCTACAATTCTACACATAATTACACAATCAAAAGCCTTTGAGAGATCACAAAAGATCCCAATTGGTATGCCGTCTTGTAAAAATCAGCCCATTTCATTGTACTGAATGCAGGAATAATATTTCATATTCACAAAATATATGACATCAACTGCATATGGGCAAAGCTGAAAATGTTCACTCAGCCGGGACTCACACCTGGGTCTCCTGCTTTCTAGGCAGTTGCGCTGACCACTGCACCACTGGGGTACAGTGATCGCCGCACCTGCAGTTTACCTAAGCACGCCTCCCGTCAGATACAAATTTCCAGCTTCACCCTGTCCACAGTACTCAAACTCATAGTTTAGAAACTTATATCCCTAAGAGTAAGAGCCCCAAACTTGACCACCCCTCCCCACTAACGAAAGGATTATTGCCCGTACCGGCATATTGTATGTATACGTATGGCGTGTGTTCCGAAAGAACACACGTCACTTCTGACGGACAATCATCCTTTCGTTAGTGGGGAAGGGTGGTCAAGTTTGGGGCCCTTACTCTTACGGGAATTAGTTTCTAAACTACGAGCTTGAGTACTGTGGGCAGGGTGAAGGTGGGAATGTGTATCTGACGGAAGCGTGCTTAGGTAGACCTCGCAGGTACGGTGATCACTGTGTCCTCAGTGGTGTAGTGGTCAACGCAACTGCTTAGAAATCGGGAGACCCGGGTTCGAGTCTCGGCTGAGTGCACATCTTCAGCTTTGCCCATAAGCAGTTGATGTCATATATTCTGTGACTATGAAAGAATAACAACAGAAGTGACGTGTGTTCTTTCGGAACAGACGCCACACGTATATATATGAATGATATTGTTGATGTCTGGAGAACATGATAGCTCTTCTAATCTGCGATGTTGTTATCACAAAGGAACACCTATTCAAGAGGTGCACGATGAGTGCGGGAATAGTCGTCCACTAAGACGAATCCGTCGCCTAAATCCTGTCGATATGGTTGCACTGTACGTTGGAGGACGTCATCATTGTACCGTATGTCTGTCAGACTGCCTTCTACGACCACCAGTGTCGTGCGGTGGCCCAAAATAATGCCACCCCAATACATTAGGGAACCACCACCTTACTGAACGCGCTGGACTGTGTATCTAAGACATTCAGGTTGACCAAGTTTTCTCCTACAATGTATCCGCCAAAAATTTGGTTGAAAGCAGATGCGAGGCTCAACTGTGAATAGTACTGACGAGTCCATTCAGCGTGGTGTTTGGTCCATCTGTACCGCGTTTAATTGAGTCTAGGTGTGAATTCGGCAGTGAAATTCTTATGTCGTGGCCTTCAGATGATGTGGTAGTCTCTGAGCGGCCAAAGGAAGGCAATTCTATGTACCTCCTCCACGTCCGATTGGAGGCTGGAGTGCACGCATCCAGCGTCTGTTCAGGAGACCCTAGAACCAAGGAGATGAAATGCTATTTTGATGTGTGTCTGTTGTTGTTATGGTGGCCTTAAATAGCCCATGAACTACAATAAGAAATCAGCATCTTGCCAAGCGAAGCTTTGACATTATAATTGAGATACCAGGACAAAAGCAACATATGGGTCAGAGTGCCTAACATTGAATGAGAGTGACGAACTATGATAACTAAATGAAAAAAAAAGAGGAAAATGTTAAGAAAAATTCTGGATCCCGAGAAAAACAATGATAATATATGGATGAAAAGGAGAGAAAAATACAGAAAAAAATCACATTTTATGGTCATTAAAAAAGAATGAAAGATACACAGATTATGAAGAAACTTTATTTTTTTACGTTAATAAACTAAAGATAACTACAGGATGGATACAAGCTGTGAAGAAAGTTGCAAACAAAATAAGTGTTACAGAAGAAATAACACGTGACAGGTATCGCTTCAGGCTACTGCTAGAAAAAGTATCATGTGAAAAACATGAGCCAAAACCTCGACAAGGAGAGAGTAGTCAGGTTGGTTGGAGAGAAAATGAAGTACTGGAAAGAAAGGAAGAGAAAGAAACACCATTTGTCTTAAGTTGCATGCAGTCCATAACCGGTCCAATTACCAAATAAAAAAATATTTGTTCGTTTGTATCTTTGTTCGTACTTTATGCACGTCCATACCGATTATTCGATTGTGAGGAGCTTTTGTCAACATATTGCTTGCACTTCCGTGAAGGTTATAGACATAATGATATCGCTCTATAATACATAGCTCAGGACATGTTACGTAATGCACACTGATGCGCTTGAAAAACTGCCGCATTACTTCTTTGTCTTTATTCGCAACATATTTTGCAAATACATCCATTTACGCCAGTACCTACAAACTTAATTCACTGTACAGCTTTGGGAGGTATAACACCATAAACAGTAAGTTGCGTAGGAAGCTGCCGCATCATGTTTGTTTGTATTTTATAGGTGCCGTTCCCTTCATCCGATTGTGATGAAACTTCCCACACTTTATCTTCAAAACAAGAGGAAATACACTGTTTACGTAAAAATTTCATTGTGCATGGCAGAGGATACCTCAGTTACGACATACGAAAATAATCTACATTTTTATTCTGATTTATTTATATTTATTTGATGTTCAGACATTTGATACATAATCATTAGTCTTCTAACTTCTCAACACAGTTGACCATCTGACATCCCGTCACAATATTGCAGTCTTTCACAGGTTCTTAGATGCTTCCAATGTATAATGGTGTTTTCTATTTCACATATGACCCACTTTGGCGAGGGGACGATTCCAATCCTGAGCAGGTGTTTCGAAAGAAAGTCGTGGCCAGTAATTCTTCGAAATGCTACCACCGTTTCTCTTCGTGGGTGTTTAGGAAGTGCGTTCTTCTCTTCTAACAGTAGGAGCCAATGCTTTCCTTGTCCTTGTGTTGCCAAGTGGTCATAAAACTTCTTCTTGAAACTATTGTTAATAAATCTTTTAATGGATGATAAGTTTGGGCAACTTGTTTGAGTGATACTGGTACCTTTATAGGCTAAAATTTCTGCCATTTCCTTCCCATGGGTACGTGTATGTGATGGTATCCATTGAAAAACTATTTTAGTTCCAGATTCGATGATTGAGGAAATGGATGACTGTATTTCATTTATGCAAGCACTTAGGGGTGTTTGGAATGATGCTATTGCCTGTATTGCAGAATCACAAAATATAACAACCTTTTTGTGACCCAATTTGTATAGGTTATGGGACCTTTGGAGAAGGACAAAAATTGTTTTAGTGCCAGATTTATTGCCTCCACCTCTCCATCAAAGTTGGAGTACTACTGTCTACAGCGTTGTAAAAACAAAGTATTTCACTGTAGACTGCAGCAGCAGCGATACCATTTCCCTCAGTCAAGTATCCATCTGTATATATATATATATATATATATGTAGTCATTCATTTTGCGTAAAGTTCGGATGTATGCCGCCTCCACTTGTAAAGCTAAATGGCATACAGTGAATCTCACGATACGACTTATCAATGGGAATCATCCGGACATAAAACAGTCCCCCATTCGGATGCCCGGGAGGGGACTACATTGAGAAGAAAAAATGTGAACATTTTTATTTTTATCTTTTCACATTTTTACACACTTAACTTTCAAAACAAGAAGAAATTCACAGTCTACATAAAATTTCATACTGTGTTTGTTGGAGGCTTCCTTGGAATAAACTTAAGACACCACTTCACTGATAAGCATGAAAGATGACGGAGTTATTCAATTGTTCACAAATGGAGAAGGCAATGACTTAAGGAGGTGGAGGAGTGTTCGACAGAAGGACGAGGAGGCGACTGACAGAGAGAGAGAGAGAGAGAGAGAGAGAGAGAGAGAGAGAGGAAGGTGGAGATGGACAGAGAGAGGAGAGATGAAGACTGTGTGAGGGAGAGAAAGGGGCGATGAGGAGATTAACAAAGGGAGAGAGAGAGAGAGAGAGATAGAGAGAGAGAGAGAGACTGAGGGGACTGGCCGTGGGGACTGAGGCGCTCCAGTCACGGTCTGCACGGCCACTACGGTCGGGGGTTCGAATCCCCCTCGGGCATGGATATTTGTGCCGTCCTTGTGTTAGCTAGTTCATAAGTAGTTTGTGAGCTTAGAGACTGATGACCCCGTAGTTAAGTCCCATAAGTTCTACAAACATTTCAACATTTTGAATTTTGAGGGAGAGAGAGGGAAGGAGGGAGGGAGGGAGGGAGGGAGGGAGGGAGGGAGGGAGGGAGAGAATGAGGAGATGGGCGAAGGCATACAGAGAGAGAAATTGGAAGGGGATATGGACTAATTTAAAGCAGCTATAAATATCTGGGTGACGCTGGGTTTTCAGCCAGTCTCCTATAAATTCCGTTGCCTTTCTTTTCCTGGCAATTTTTGTACTTCGTTCCGTCGCCGATCACAAAAATTATTTGCTCTGTTATGTTTCAAACCAGCATATATTTTAGCAGTACTTAACAGTACATGATTTAGATTGCCCTGACAGATTAAAACTGTGGAATGGGTTGCGTGCTGAAGCTGGAAAGATTAATTGATTAGAAAATAATTCAAATGTTTATAAAGCTATGGGACCAAACTTCTGTGATCACCATTCCATGGACTTACAAACTACTTAAACTAACTTATGCTAAGGACGACACACACACACACACACACACACACACACACACACACACACACGCCCGAGGGAGGGCACTCCGCACATACATTCCCTCGTGGTAGATAAGAGAGGCCATCTTAAAAGTCATTCTTTTAGATTTGAATTACAATCCAGTACACAATCTCGTTCTGCGGAGATGTTTCTGGAAGAAAGCCACTTGAGTGTAGAGCCTATTATCCGCGTACGAAGAGGTTGCTTCCTGCAAAGGTGGCATGGAAAACGTCTCCTTCGCCGAGGTCACCACCGCCGTGCTACGGAAAGTTGGTATCCTTCTAAGGGAGGCTGATTACTTTCCGAACTCCAGGGTGGCCCTTTTGTTAGTGGGGAAACTTTCCCTTCGTGGATTTTACGCGTTGAGGCTCTTTCTTAACCCCAACGTTAGGAGTCAGGCGCAATCTCGGGGAAAGGAAATCACTCCGGCTGCTGAAACCGTCTCTGTATTTACTCTTGAGACACAATCAATCGTAAGAACAATACCCTTTTTCCAAATAGTACAACACGATTTATATTAAGGTGTGAGTTTTGCTCGAAAATTCTGTTGAGGATGTTTAGCACTGGTCCTGCGTATTGATCTAGCACAGTTGCCTTTTAAAGCACTAACTTTGCTCCGCTCTGTTACCTGAAGGTAAGCAATTATTTATGAAGCAATGCACTGCCACACGTACGCGCTACCGCACAAGTTCCCTCTTGGATCTCCTGTGGCCCAGGTCTCTTGCGGCACAGAAATTCACTCCGGAATACACACATACCCACACACACATACACACACACACACACACACACACACACACACACACACACACACACAACACCTGTCAAAAATCATATATAGGCCAAAAATTATATAGGCAGAAATTTCCAAGCTAGATATAAAGAACACACAAGAGAAGACAGTGAAAATAATCCATCTAAATTCTATAAACATTTAATCACGGAAAAACATGACGTAAAACCTATAGAGGAAGCCTTAAAAATTTTACACATTACACAAAGAGGGCCAAAAATGAATATTCTCGAGGAAATCGAACTATATTCCTATATAAAAAAACAACCAGAACAATGTACTAAATGAACAAACCGAACTCAAACATAAAAAATACATCGAAAATTTTATTCACATTGTTTATAATGAACAGACAAGAGAGTGGATAAATACCAAAGATTCTAAATCCATAGTAAAACTCCAATACAAAACAAATAAATAAACGAAACCAAGGTACCTTGTTTTTAACAGCACTGATGATGTCCCATCATAGGGACGAAATCGATATGTTTTTAAGTTAAATAAAAGAAACATCTCACATCGTCTACCAAGCGAAAACCTGTTATTTCATTATAATTCTGTGGTGGGCTGGCACACAAAATGGAATCTAGTTAAATAAATAAACCAAAGATATTAATGTATAAATTACTGGTAACCATGTAAGATTATAAGGTAAAGCAGTCAACAATCCGAAGATTGGTTTGAACACCACAGTGCTTTACTAGGCATGGTCCTGTTTGGAGGTGGTATGCCATTGCCTTCCTCCGACCTTCGAACTGACTTATCCAGCCAGTTATAGGGGGACCTACAGTTTAACGTGGGTTCCGAACCACGGTGCTACTCGGTATTTTTCACATGCGCAATACTGCCAGAGGTGAAAGAAGTGGAAAGTGACAGATAAAAATCCTAGGACCTGTCAGTGATCGAACCCGCGACCTTTGGATTTGTAGTCTGGCACTGTACCACTGTGCAACCGAGGCGCACGATATCGTCTAATGTTGTTGTTGTTGTTGTTGGTTTTAAGGGGACTAAACAGCTAGGTCATCAGTCCCAATCGTCTAATGCTGCCACTACAGACTATGCTATCTGCCACTATAAAAAACTGATAAAATCGATTAATATAACCAATGCTGCTGCACATATACAGATAAGCAGCAATAGATAGGCATTACATCAGCTTTTAAAATCAATTGGGCAGCAAATAGACGGCAACAATATTATAAGTAATGTAAATAAAATATTGTAAATTTTTATGTAATTATAAGTATATATGTAAACAACTCCTCCCTCCTCTAAATTACTCGTATTTACAGAACACCTGATGATGGCCTAAGGCCGAAATAAGCTTATAGTGAAATAATAAAGTTCTAAAGCAATGTAAAAATAATAAATATATATATATATATATATATATATATACACGACGGGAAGAGCTGACACAGCTCATGTAATTCGCTAGTTCACGAACAAAGTCAGCAGTGAATTACAAAGTGTGAGAGAAAAGTAACTAAATAATATGACGGCTATGGTTATCGGTCCACCTTCTGCTCCTCTACCTATTTGCACTTCCTTCCCATCCTCCTCCTCCCTTTTTATATCCCCTCCATCTCTGACTGTTTCCTCCTCCATTCTTCCATTAGTCCATTTCCGCTCTTTGATCACAAGCTGCTCCTGTCCAAAACCTTCTCTTACACTGTTCATCTTCTTCCTCACAGCTTTCTATCACGTCTCCCCGAGCCTTTCTCTGCGAGTTTCCTCTTCTCCACCATCTCTGCTCATCTTATGTCTCCTCCTCTCCTCCGTGTAAATTTCCTACCCCCTCCCAGTCCACCCATGAAGAGTTATATATATATATATATATATATATATATATATATATATATATATATATATATATATATATATATATATATATGCGAAATTTCGTGTTTTATCGCTCAAACAGTATTCAATTATATTGCAAGCTACCCACATCCATGTAATATGGGCAGAGTATAAAACCTTCTTCATTAAAGCAGACATGTATCGACTTATTCTCACGGTGATCGATAGGAAAAGAAAAACGATAACGCGTAAAATTAAATGCCACTTTGATAGTTGTTACTGAAATACAGCGAAACGGAAAATATTTGCGAAGTATCGTGAAATTTCCCATTTTTCCTATTAAATAGCTATTAATCTTAGGGCAAAAGTTATCAAATATTCGTAACTGTCATGTCGTGATTTGAAAGGACGTTATTATCATAATTTTGCGAAGGTCACTGTTATATTGTTTTTCCTCAGCAATAGTAATCAGATATGATCTTCAATGAAATGTTAAAAAGTATATCGTGTTGTTCATATTAACAGCATCCATATGAAGATTTTAAGCATTTTCAGGATGTTATCTCCAGTTGCAGCACCTTCAACATCGGCCGATGAACTGCAGTCACCGGGCGCCATTTCATAGTTAATTCTAGTAAATAATTATTAAATGAGTCAGGGACGGGTGATGAAATAAAATAGGACTTTTCAGAATCATTTTTCAGCTTGGACGACGATCCTGAAAGGCGGTGGAATAAATTGTAATGATTCAGATCTTAATGAAATTTACATAAGTAGGTCTACGGACCAAACTGAAGGGATTCATAGAAGTGTCTTTTTTTTCTTTTCTGGCGTAGACAGAACTTGATTTAAAAACATTGTTGTAATACTGATAGGCAATTCTTATGCTTAAAATTATTACAGACTGAGTGTAGCCAGTGATTAGTGAAACATTTCAATATACTGTTTCATCAACTTTTTACGTAATACTTACGAAAACATAAAGCCTTAAATATTATATTAAAATCAGTTCTTTGTATGATGCACTGTATTAGCAATAAAAATTATATCATAATTCAGTATTTAATAATTCAGAATATTTCATTTCAAATAACGGTATAGCACAGTTAATAGTATTATTATTTTATTTGCTAGGACGCCATAGGTTTAGGCCAGAACCATACCACCTGAGCTATACTGACAGACGCTGCAATTCTTTTCGTTATTGTTATATAGATTATTGTTATATAATTATTGTTATTGATATTTATTGATAGTGATTATTATTGATATTGATTATTGTTATGTAGATTATTTTCAAAATCGATTTTCTCGAGAATTTTTTAGAGTTTCGTCGAATGGCTTTGGCTGTTATTTGAGTTCTGAACCTCACGTACCATGAATATCAAAAGGTTCTAAAATCCGGTGCCCACGTGGTCTCCTTGTGGGATTCATGTTGTGAACAAGGTGCTGTTCAAGCTGGTGTTGGCTACATGACAGTGTGGCCTGGTTTCATATGAAATGGACTGGATCCGATGGTCAATCTGAACCCATATTCGACTGGAAATGCTCAAGAGCCCAGGTGATGCAGGCGATATAGTGCTACTGCAAATAAATATTCACGGTCAAGCGTTAGCCATAATGTGAGAAAGAAATTCCTAAGAAAATAAGTTTGAAGCACAACTTTGTATGGAAATGAAACATGGGCAGTGGAAATATCAGAAGAGAACTGAAGCGATTGAGATGTGGTGCTACATTTGAATTTTGATCACCAAATAGACAATTTTGTAGTACGCGTGTTAGTACAACAAAGCATAACCTCCATGGGTAGAGGAAGCAAGTGAAGTAAATTCTGTAGGGGAAGACAAAATCTTGAATATTGCCAGCAAATAACTCAAAAATGTTCAAATGTTTGTATAGCTTATGGGACTTAACTACAGGGTCATCAGTCCCTAAACTTACAAACTACTTATGAACTAGCTAATCCTAAGGACGGCACAAATATCCATGCCCGAGGGGGGATTCGAACCACCGACCGTAGTGGCCGTGCAGACCGTGACTGGAGCGCCTCAGTCCCCTCGGCCACCGCGGCCGGCAGCAAATAACGGAGTCTGTGGGACGCAAGTGCTGCATTTAAGTGAAGAGGTTACCACATGGCATGACTTAGTAGCGGAATGAGCCAAATTAGTGATGAAACACATCGTTGGAATTTTTTCTTTCTCGTTATAATGCGATACACTTCGAGATCTTAATAAAAGTGGCTTGTTAAATTATGTTTCGTCCCAGAAACAACCTATTGTCCTATAACTAGTCCTGGACAGACCACACATACTAAAAACAAATACAAGTCTTGTATATCCGTGCCATCTTTCCATTTCATTACAACTGCCAACCCTTCAGTTATATACTGACTGGTTCTAAAATATATGCCAAAAATTAAACGGTAGATAGAGGGTACTGAAAAAAGCACATTTCGTATGGAACTGTATGGTGTGAAATAACATATTACAGCGCTAGCGTGTACATGAGTATGAAAGAAAGATAATTGAAAAGGGAAGTAATGACAAAAAAAAATAATTTTGGCAGTTTACAAGAGGTGTTCGAAAGAGAGGCCACTAACAGCAGTACATGATTCACAGCTACGGTGCATAGACCACATGTCCAACAGCAAAAGACATGCAGGTCACTAGATCTTCTTCACATCTGTCCAGGATTTTGATACACCCGTCTTTTAATATGACCCTAAAGGAAGAAATCCACGCAGGTTACATGAGATGAACGGGGTGTCCAGGGAAGTATCAAAGTTTTTTTTTTTTTGTTTTTTTTTTTTTTTTTTTTTTTTTTTTCCTCTTCAATTTCCTTTCTTTCTGTAAACGCAAACTGCGTAATGTTTCATTACCGACCAGGTAGGCAGACAAAAGGCAGTGCAACAGGCAGACTGAATATTTCTCGAATTTCGATAGGCGTTCGACACGGTACCACACTACAGACTGATAACGAAGGTAAATTATGTGAGTGGCTCAAAGATTACTCAAGTAATAGAACGCAGTACGTTATCCTTGATGGCGAGTGTTCATTAGAGGCAAGGGTATCGTCAGGGGTGATAAATGATCTGACGGACAGTTCCAATCTGTGGCTCTTTGCTGATGATGCTGTCATCTACAAGAGGTTGTCTACATTAAATAACTGTAGTAGGATGCAGGATAACTTGGACCAAATTTCTAGGTGGTCTGAGAAATGCCACCTAGCGCTGAATGTAGAAAAATGTAAGGTGATGTAGATGGGTAAGAGAAACAATCCCGTGACGTTCGAATACAGCATTAGTAGTATGCTGCTTGACAGAGTAGCGTCCTGTAAATACCTAGGCGTAACGCTGCACAGCGATATGAAATGGAACGAGTCGTGGAGAAGGCAAATAGTCAACTTCGCTTTATTGTGAGAGTTTTGGGAAGGCGTGATTCGTCAATAAAGAAGACCGCATATAAAACGCATGTACGACCCCGTAATGAATATTGCTCAAGTGTTTAAAGGATGACATAGAGGCAGTTCAGAGGCGGACGGAGAGGTTGTAACCGGTAGATTTAATTAATGCGCGAGTGTTACCGAAATGCTTCGGGAACTCAACTGGGAGTAGCTGGAGTGGATACAATGTTCTTTTCGAGAAGCACTGTTGAAGAAATTTAGAGGGCTGGAATTTGAAGCGGACTGAAGGACTGCCGTCAACCTACATTTCGCGTAAAGATCAAACAAGCTTAGAGAAATTAGCTCTCGAACGGATGCATACAAGTCTTCGTTTTCCCACGTTCTATTTGGGAGTGAAACAGGAAAGTAAGCAACTAGTAGTGTACTGAGTACCCTCCGCCACGCACCTTTGGGTGGATTGCGGAGTATGTACATAGATGTAGTACATTCCTATAAGAAATCTGCTTATTTCGATTCCATCTTCCTGCCGCTTCATTTTTGACGTATACGAGTAATTTAGGATCGCACTGTATGACAGTACATTCTTCTATGGTTATAAGTATGATTCAAGAGCATTGCACTAGAGTAGTCACATATGTGTTAAAGTAGTTGAGCAATGTTGATTCTAACAAAATACCATTAAGTAATGGCACAGTGAAGATCAGGCTATTTTGGACACTGTAGAATGAGTGATAACAATCTAATGAAACAAGATCATACTGGGTGATACTAAAGTCAGTATAAATTTGAAAACTTAATAAATCATGGAATAATTTAGATATCTAAAAATCTACACACATACTTGGAATGACATGGGGTTTTATTAGAACAAAAAAAGTAAAAGAAAAAAATCACTAAGTTCAAAAAAATGTCCGACAGATGGCACTTCATCTGATCAGAAAAGCAATAATTAGCATAACAAATTAAGACAAAGCAAAGATAATGTTCTTTACAGGAAATGCTCAATATGTTCACCATCATTCCTCAACAATATCTGTAATCGAGAAATAATGTTGTGAACAGCACTGTAAAGAATGTCCAGAGTTATGATGACGCATTGGTGTCGAATGTTGTCTTTCAGCATCCCTAGAGATGTCGGTCGATCACGATACACTAGCGACTTCAGGCAATCCAAAAGCCAATAATCGGACGGACTGAGTTATGGTGATCTGGGAAGCCAAGCATGACGAAAGTGGCGGCCAAACACATAATCATCACCAAACGACGCGCGCAAGAGATCTTTCAAGCGTTTAGCCATACTTTTTTTATTTTTTTTTTATTTTGGCCCACTTTAGGTTACGGTAGTAACACTAAAAGTGGGCCTTTGCGATCGTCTTTTGACAGTTCGAAATTTAAATGAAAATAACGGCTTAACCATGCATCTGACACGAGAATTGAATAACCGAATTTCTAGAGGAGAAAATTCTCTACAACTTTGCTCTCATATGTTTTTTTTTTTTTTTTTTTTTTTTCTTTTTTTTTCATATCTCGTATCGTTTGAGAGATATTTGCAAAAATAACTTTGTTTTGACACCTTTCATTGAATTAACGAAAACCAGCCGTTCGCAGATGTCACGTGACATTCCTCGCCCAGAACTCCCTGTGGCATACGCCATCTTGCGTTGCGTATTTGATGATTTTCTTATTGTAACTTACACGTAATTTCAAAGCAATGGTGCACTGAAGAATTAACAAAAACAAGTTGTCCTTTGTACGATAAATGATAATCTAGTGTCGACAAATGCCAAATTAGCATCAGTTAACAACGACTATCAATAGTATAAGATTAGAGTACACAACGTATAACTGTCAGTTGTAGTGTAGTGGGCAATGCGTTGGCCTGTGACGCTGGAGGTCAGTGGTTCGAAACCAGCTTCTGCCTAGAATTTTTTTCCCTAAAAGGGTTACAGACACTCTTATTAATTAATTTTTTATTATTTAGATTATTATTTTGGTCCAAAATATTTGCAAAAACTAATAAAACTACAAATCTAAAGTGGGCCGTAAAACACGTCAGTGCGATTTTTGTCTATTTTTGTCAATTTTTACCTCTCTATCTACATTATTCTGTGATTTATTAAGTTTTAAAATTTATACTGACTTTTTGACCACACGGTGTATCTGGAAAAGAAATTATGTATTAGGGAAATGTTATAAGGGCTATGAAAGAAATTAGAAAGAACGAAACCTTTCGATTTGTGAAACAGTCAGTTTGCAATGCCTTCAACGGAAGACATGTAATAAATCTGAAGAATGGGGAAGAAACAGTGGAGAAGCTGAAACTGATTTTAGTTTCTAATTTTTCGTGTAATTTATTTTTGCCGCTTCATATAAATTTGCAGTGGAAGATCGTAGCTTCACGTTGCCACTTGCACGTTGGTACAGTCGGCTTACCCGGCGCTACCGCGACTGTCGTTTCGGCGGCAGCGGCAATCGCCATTATCAGGCAGGCAACAACGGCTGCTGCAGCGTGATAAACGGGCCGCGGCGACTGTAAAGCCGACCACAACTGCCCTCTGCAGCCTTTACGCACGTTCCGGCGACCTCCTGAATAGCTGCGTCGCTGCTGACTTGACGCCTACTGAATAACGCCTCGTCGGTTTACTCAGAAGCGGTTTAACTGCCTGACATCAATTCACCGTAAATTTCCTTCTTTTGCCCCATGGATCGACAACACTGACATTATGACATCACGTTGTCTGTTCTCTAGCATCAGGCGTTTCTCTCTCGTTTAGTAAGCCACAGTTTGCACGAGAAAAGAAATAGAAGAAGAGAAGCAGCTGAGAGAGCAAAATACGAAAAAGTCTGCTGGTCCGGATGGAATACCAGTTCGGTTTTACAAAGACTATTCTGCGGCGTTGGCCCCCTACTTAGCTTGCATTTATCGCGAATCTTTAATTCAGCGCAAAGTTCCTCTAGTGATTGGAAAAAAAGCGCAGGTGACTCTCGTTTATAAGAAAGGAAAGAGAACTGACCCACACAATTACAGGCCAATATCGTTGACATCAGTTTCATGTAGAATTTTGGAGCGTATTCTCAGTTCGAATATAGTAAATCTTCTTGAAACGGAAAAGCTTCTTTCCATGAATCAGCACGGGTTTAGGAAACATCGTTCATGTGAAACTCAGCTTGCCCCTTTCTCACATGACATCTCGCGAGCCATGGATGAAGGGCAACAGGCGGATTGTGTTTTTCTCGACTTCAAAAAGGCGTTCGACGCGGTGCCACACTGCAGACTGCTAACGAAGATACGAGCTTATGGAATAGGTTCACAGATTTGTGACTGGCTGGAAGACTTCCTAAGTAATAGAACGCAGTACGTTGTTCTCGACGGCGAGTGTTCATCAGAGACGAGTGTATCTTCAGGCGTGCCCCAGGGGAATGTGATAGGACCGCTATTATTTTCCATCTATATAAATGATCTGATGGACAGAATAAGTTGTAATTTGCGGCTGTTTGCTGATGATGCTGTGTTGTATGGGAGGGTGTCGTCTGTAACTGACTGTAATAGCATACAGGATAACTTAGACAAAATTTCTAGTTGGTGTGAAAAATGGCAGCTAGGTCTCAATGTAGAAAAATGTAAGGTGATGCGCATGAGAAGAAAAAACAATCCCATAATACAGCATTAGTAGTGAGATTCTTGATGCTGTCGCGTCGTTCAAATATCTAGGCGTAACATCGCAGAGCGATATGAAATGGAACGAGCGTGTAAGGACAGTTGTGAGTAAGGCGGACAGCCGACTTCGGTTTACTGGGACAATTTTGGGAAGATGTACTTCACCTGTAAAGAAGAGCGCGAATAAAACGCTTGTACGACCACGTCTTGAGTATTGCTCAAGTGTTTGGGACCCGCTGCAGATCAGTTTAAAGGAAGACATAGAGGCGGTTCAGCTAGATTTGTTACCGGTAGGTTCGACCAATGTGCGAGTGTCACGGAAATGCTCCGGCAACTCAATTGGAGATCGCTGGAAGAAAGACGACGTTCTTTTCGTGAATTTCTGTTAAGTAAATTTAAAGGGCCGGAATTTGAAGCTGTGTGTAGTATGATCTTGCTGCCGCCTACTTACATTCCGCGTAAAGATCACAAAGACAAGATAAGAGAAATTAGGGCTCGTACGGAGGCATATAGGCATTCTTTCTTTCCTCGTTCAATTTGGGAGTGGAATAGGAAAGGAAATGCCTAGTAGTGGTACAGTGTACCCTCCGTCACGCACCTTACGAAGAATTGCGGAGTATGTATGTAAATGTAGGTGTAGAAGCTAGTGACTGTAATGTCCTCCCGTTTTAATTAATGTTTGCGACTATAAAATGTAGTGATATTGCGCAAAATGTGCAAGAAAAGACTATTTACACTATGCTACTTGTGTAAACCCAATGTGCCACTGAAGACTTTCATGTTTTAAGCATGCAGCGAATTATAGAAAAAATATTGCCGCGAGACACCACGTAAACTGACTACCGGCCTGGCGCAGGGATAGCGCCACCGGCTACGGTGCTGAAGGTCGCCGGTTCCAACCCGTCCACCGGCAAAAATTTACGAGGCGCGTCCAGAAATTAAGTTCCGTTTGGTGTAGTTCTATCTACACAGATAGAGAAGGAATTTTTATTGCACAAAATTCTACAACTCTTAAACTACTTTTCCACATAACTGCCGAAATTTTCAGGCATTTGTCATAGCGTCGCACTCAGTGGCGGCTCGTATAAAAATTTGACCAGTGTGCTGCAATATTACAAAAATAAACAGGAAACAAAATATGCTAAAATAAAATATCAACCTTTGTATGATTGGCTTTAATTAAATATCAATTAATACTGTATTGGCAGTAAGACCTTCAGGGGAATCTATAACGGCGCTGCCAACTGCATGTAGTAAATATAACGTTTAAAAATATTAATTTTATTTACAGAAATTAAAAATTTAGACTCAGAGGTATTTGAATACGAGCCTCGCACAGGAATTGAGAGACAACGCGCAAGATGCCTGAGTCAGCGCGCTATTTGACTCTGTAAGCCGCAATATTCGTCATATACTATTCTTCCGCAGCCGTCACAAGCAGCGCGAAGAGAAATATTGATCTGGTGCTGCAGTCGGTCTCAGCACACCTGAGTCGCCAGGCCTGACGTCGCCCATGCGCACTAGCGGACAGACGACTGCGCCGCCTCTCTGCGCACGTACCAGCGCGGCTGAATCCCACTTCAGCACACGGAGCTGGTTTCCAGCTATCGCGGCGAGAGCGCTCCAAAATGCGTTTTCATCCTTATTACTAGCATTCTAATACGCATTGGAAGGGAATTGGCATAATTTATTGTGATATCTGGCTCTTATTCCAAGAGAAAGGATGTAATTTTACAGCGACATCTCGCTTGCATTCGAAGAAAAATGGCATAATTTTAGTAATATATTTACAGTATGCTGCAGCACATTATCACCAGCCGCCACTGGTCGCACCAGGTTTTGTATACCTTCTTCATAGAAATCTACCGCCTGTGTCTTCAACCAGTTGGAAACAGTTTCTTTCAGCTCGTCTTCATTGGTGAAGTGATGACCTCCAAGGGAAGACTTGAGATGTAAGAAAGTCGCTAGGAGCGATGTCAGGGCTGTACGGAGGATGGTCAAACATGTCCCACCCAAATCTCACTACGCCCGCCATTGAACTGTCGGACCCATCTTCTCACCATCGAACCACTCGTCGCATTTGGTCCGCAAACATCGCAAATTTGCCGATAAATTTCACTTAGTTTCACTTTCCTCGCATTCAGAAACCGAATCACCGACCTGATTTCACAGGCGGCTGGATTTTCAATCAATGCCGACATTTCAAACGAGCACATCAAAGCGTACATAACTGACAGCGATCTCCAAGTAGCGCACGTTCTTCTTCTTCTTGATACACATCGTCTACAGCGCACGTGCGGAACTGCAATCGCAGCACTGCAGTGGAGATAAACTGAAACGGAACTTACTTTCTGGACGCGCCTCGTATTTCTTTGTAATTAACAATTCCAGAATGTTCTACATATTTCTCGTGTTCACTTGTAAATTCTTCTTGTTTCTTATGTTAACTATTCTCCTAATTTCTAATGCATTCTGCCTGTGTATAAATAGCAGAGCACTCTACCCGAGAGGCAGTTAGTGTCCCAGCCTCGTCGCCGCTTTTGTGTCTCGTTTACGTCTTATGTGTCGGTGGCTGAGTAGACATACCGACACAGGAATAAAGAGGAGGCACTCTTGTGCAGGTACGAAGGTGAGCAGCCAGTGGGACAGCAGAAACTAGAAACACTAGAGGAAATTAGAACGAGATATATATTGCACAGAATTTATACAATACTTACCTTTTACATAGTTCAGTACGGCAGACTGCTGATACATAGTTGAGCTAGAGGCCTGCCTAGTGCCTGTCCGACAGCCAAGTCTTCACTGGTGCCTATCTGATTCCGAACTGCTAACTGGTTCCTATCTCAGTCCCAAGTGAACGATGTCGTTCAGAGGTGGCCACGAGCGGAGATGTAGCAGAGGGCGCTCGTGGCTGACGTCGTAAGAACGCCGCGCCGTGCGTGCATAGCGGCGCGCGGCGAAAGTAGGTGGCGCGCACTTTGGACTTGTGCGACACCACACCCCTCCCCTCCAAACCGCCGCGCCGTCGTGGCGTAGGGCTGAGGGCCACGGCGACGGCACTGGGAGGAGGGCCTGGGCGGGGGCGTTACTGGTGGGACGGGCGTCGTAGCTGAGGCTGGGATCGAGACGCCGTCCGCGCCCCGTTATACACCTTGCGATCCGCCGGGAAACCCGCCAAAACCAGCGGAAGGGCGCCCGCCTCCGCCTCAGGTCATCTTCTTCTGAGGTGCGTGGCCCAGGCGGCGGGGGCACGCACGGTCCTGGAGTTCCTCTCGGTGACGCTGTCATCTGCGGCGGCGACAGCGGCGGCGATGACTGCGTCGGAGGTGCGTCGACGTCCATAGGGATCTCGTAGTCCGGGGACGAACGATGTGGCTGTGCTCCCTGGCGGTGAACTGGGTCTGGAATCAAGAAACCCGAGTCAGGATCGCGCGGCCTGTGCAGGAGCAATTGGTTTGCGTGGCGCCGCAGCTCCGACCCTGTGGAAGAACGTACAACAAACATATTAGGACCGAGCACACGCTGAATGGTGCCTGGCATCCATCCCGTACGTCCAGCAAACACCTTGTACAGTACCAGCGTAGAAACCTGAAAATGCGCAGCGCCATACAAACCGACTCGGTGCGTGGGAGGCTGCAGCAGGTGAAGGAGAGTGCGGTGACGGCGGCCGTGTAGCAGCTCGGCAGGAGACGGGCCGTCACGTGGCATGCACCGATACGTAGACAGGAAAACTTGAAGAGCTTGCTGCCTGGAGTGCTGACCTTTCATCTTTCCGCACTAACAAACTGAGGTTCATTGTCACTGACGATAGTTTCAGGCAAACCTTCGATGCAAAACACTGATGTTAAGGCACTGATTGTACTAGACGCCGTCGTTGAGTTCATGGCAATCACAAAAGGAAACTTGCTGAAAGCGTCTACAACAATTAACCAGTGCGTATTCCAGAAAAGTCCGGCAAAGTCAATGTGTAAACGTTGCCATCGTCCCAGTCTGAAAAACGTTGCGGAGGAGCCGCCTGATGCTCCGCACAAACTCTACACTGTGACGTCATGCGCTCTATCTGAACGTCCATACCAATCCAGGTACAATGACGTCTGGCCAGTTGCTTTGTCCTGACAATACCCCAATGTCCCTCAATGTCCCTTGATGCAGGAGGCGTAACACTTCTCGTTGCAGGGAACGAGGAACAATCATTCTTGTTTGGTCGTTGTCCGTATGTAACAACAGAAAACCCTGACTTAAAGATAATGCATGACGTTGTGCAAAATAACTTCGAACCAGAGGCGGATCAATGTCTTTGGTTCTGGCAGGCCAACCATAGCGAACAAAACGTGCTACCACACTTAGGTCTGCATCTGCAGCTGTTTCCTGTGCAACCCGACGAGAGTTCAAAGGGAAATCGTCGACAGCGGTAGCATCTCTGGAGTCTATCTGATAACATGCCATTTCCGAAGAATCAAAATACACATCCTGACCAACCGGAAGTCGGGAAAGTGTGTCCGCGTTGGCGTGTTTAGAGGTAGGTCGGTACAAAATCTCATACTGATAATTAGACAATATCAAGGACCATCTCTGAAGCTTTTGTGCCGCACTTGGCGGAATTGGCTTTGTGGGTGAGAACAACGACGTGAGAGGCTTGTGGTCTGTCAACAAATAGAATTTTCTGCCATAGAGATAATGATGAAACTTTGTGACGCCGTAAATGATTGCTAAGGCCTCCTTTTCTATCTGGCTGTAATTCTGTTGCGTTGGCGTCAGTAGCTTGGATGCAAAGGCAATAGGACGATCGTGACATCAAATACGATGTGACAATACTGCACCCAGACCGTACGACGAGGCATCAACTGCTAACACTACTGGCTTCTGTGGGTCAAAGGGAATCAAACATGCATCACTGAGTAGTGCAGACTTTAATTTGTCAAAGGCAACCTGACAATCTTTAGACCATACAAAAGGAACATTCTTCCTACGTAAGTGATGCAGTGGAGCTGCTATCTGAGAGGCATTGGGAATAAATCTGAAATAATAGTTAAACTTTACCATTACTGCTTGCAATTCTTGCATATTCTTAGGAGGAGGCAAGTCTTTAATTGCTCGAAGATGTGACTGTAAGGGATGGATTCCTTGAGCATTAATCACATGGCCTAGGTTTCTATTTCAGTTTGAAAAAACGAACACTTTGCTTTATTACAGCGTAGACCTGCTGCAGTCAACACTTTGAAAAGGCACTCCAGGTTTGATAAATGTTCTTCAACTGTACGTCCGGATACCACAATATCATCCAAATAGTTCGAGCAACACGGTACAGAAACTGTCAGTTGTTCCAAAAAGCGCTGAAAAATAGCGGGGGCGGAAGAACTGCCAAAGGGCAGGCGTTGAAATTGAAAAAGGCCCATGTGAGTATTAATGACGAAAAACTTTTTTGACTCGTCATCAAGTGGAATCTGTAAGTATGCCTCTGCTAAATCAATCTTGGAAAAGAAGCGAGACTGTCCTAATTTGTCCATTAGTTCCTCAGGTCGGGTCAGGGGGTAAGTGTCTACAATTGTTTGACTGTTCACTGTTGATATGAAGTCCGCACAGAGACGAAGTTTTCCCGATGGCTTGGGTATAATTTCTAAAGGCGAGGCCCATTGACTCGCAGAAACAGGAGAAATCACCCCACTATCTTGCCAACGTTTAAGTTCTTCGGCCACTGTATCATGCATTGCGATAGGCACTGGTCTAGCTTTACGAAATTTTGGAACTGCAGATTCTTTTAAAGTTACATGTGCCGGCGAAAACAAGTCACTATATTTGTCACACAATGCATTGATTTTATCCTGAGGCACTATTGACGAAATTTGAAGCACATCTCTTTGAATTGATAAACCAAATAAATCGAATGCATCTAGTCCAAAAATGTTCTGCGTAGATTTGGCCTGAAGAACTACAAAAGCAACTGTTTTTGTTACACCTTGAAAAGAGGCGGGCAGGCTAAACGTTCCTAGCACGAGAATATTTTGATCTGTATAAGCTGTTAACACTTGCTGTGACGGCGACAACTTTGGCGAACCCAGAAGTGCATAAGTGTCTTTATTTATTAATGTGACAGCGGAACCAGTATCAAGCTGAAATTTCACAGTCTTATTTTCTATGCAAAGAGTCACAAAAAGTTTTTGCCTGTGGCGCTCGACAGGTGCGCGAATGTGGGCAACGTCTGCTACGCCTTGTTTGATGCGCTTGCACATGCTGCACATGCACATGCTGCACATGCTGCGTAGTGCAGGAAGCGGCGCAGATTCGGCACATAGATTAATATCACTGTCACTAGATGGCACTACCGCCGGATCGGCGTCTGCGCAAGCATGCGAAGCTACTCCAGATTTACTAACTACTGCACTACACTCTTGAGTAGCTACTTGATGTCTACTGTCACAAGCTACACAGTACTGGGCACTTTTACAATAAGAAGTTGCAGAAGGCACTAGGTTCACTACAGGATTGCACTGTACATTGTCACTTTGCTTCTCCCGAACCCTTTTCCGGCGCTTGCTACGTGGTTTATATAGTTTTGCCGTAGGCGCAGAACTACTTTCTTGCAATTGAGAACCAATCAAAGCACTGTTCAAGTTTACAGCGTGTATGACATTTACAGAATTAACTGTTCTCACACTCCGCGAAGCACTGTTCCTAACGGCACCGTTCTTTGAGTTTACATTCTGCATACACACTGTCTGTACATATCCTGTTTTGCCACATTGATAACAAATGGCGTTGCGGCTTGGGCATTGCGCACATTTGTGGCGAGATACACACATTTTTCTGAAATGAACTTTGGCGCCCATTATTCAAATTACTGTTTCTAACACGACGGGGCGACCTTTGTGTCGCACTTTTACACTGGCTACTATTCACTGTCCAGCACGGCCGGTAGAATTTAAAGAATCACTAGTGCTATACTGAGAACTGTAACTACGAAAGCGTCCGTTGCGGCGCACTGAATTTACACTGTGGCTTTGCATTTCTACATCTGCTAAGTCAAAAGTATCATGCGCTTCTATAAGCTGCAGTACACTGTCTAATGAAGGGTCAGACTGTTTTAGAATTGCTGCTCTCATTCTGGGGTCCTGAATGTTCTGCGTAATTGCATCTCTTAACATAATGTCACTATAAGAAAGTCCACAAGAGCAAGTAAATTTACATTTGCGGGTTAAGCCCTTCAATTCCGTAATCCACTGCTGGTGGGACTGCTCTGGCAATTTTTCAGTCTGAAAAATCGGTACCGTGCCGCAGCTACGAGATCTTTTCTCTTATAATGAGCATTTAGTGCTTCTACAATTTTATCGAATTCTAGATCACGAGGTGATGCGTGGGGAAAAGTTTCTGCAGTAACACGAAAGTCTTGGTGCCAACTATGGTGAGAAAGAAGTGCTTTATTGTCAGACCTATTATTTGATGAGCCGCGACGAGTTCTTGGAACTACGCCAGATAATCACTCCATTCGTCCTCACGTTCGTTGTACTGGCGGAAAGTAGGGAGTGGCGCAGCGGCAGGTGTGGACTGCTGAAGCGACGGCTGGTTTAGTTGTTGGTGAGCTGTCTGCGCCGTCAACTGCGACACCGCCCGCAGGAGTTGTGTGATTTGCACCGTCCGTAACTGAATAATTTCCATTAAGTTTGGGTTAGGGGTAGTGGCCATGCCTACCGATTAGGCGCCGCACAGACAAGTAACTTATAACAAAACACAAATGCAATAGGAAAGAGGACGTTCTGCAACAAAAAAAAGTCCACAAAACAAGTAACTGAATATGTTCCCCCAAAAATCTTATAATAAGGGTGGGTGGGCAGGAGCAATTTCTGCGTGCTCCAACTGCTGCTGTCTGGCTGCTGCAAGAGAGCTGGTCCACGGCTCTATCGCTCCTCGTCGCCACTTTTGTGTCCAGCCTCATCGCCGCTTTTGTGTCTCGTTTCGTACGTATGTGTCGGTGGCCGAGTAGACATACCAACACAGGGATAAAGGAGGCACGCTTTTGCAGGTACGAAGGTGAGCAGCCAGTGGGACAGCAGAAACTAGAAACACTAGAGTAAATTAGAACGAGATACATATTGCACAGAATTTATACAATACTTAACTTTTACATAGTTCAGTACGGCAGAATGCTGATACATAGTTGAGCTAGTGCCTGTCCGATAGCCAAGTCTTCACTGGTGCCTATCTGATTCCGAAGTGCTAACTGGTTCCTATCTCAGTCCCAAGTGAACGATGTCGTTCAGAGGTGGCCACGAGCGGAGTTGTAGCAGAGGGCGCTCGTGGCTGACGTCGCAAGAACGCCGCGCCGTGCGTGCATGGCGGCGCGCGGCGAAAGTAGGTGGCATGCACTTTAGACTTGTGCGACACCACAGTATTTCCTTGTGGTAGAAATAATGAAAGAGAGGTATTATTTTAGTTCAGCCAGAATGTTGCAATCCAGGTCGGCGGTTGCTCGCTGCCAGAAGTACTAACGTTTTGCTGAAAATCTCTCAAATCCGGTTTAAATATTTCCAAATTAATTGAAATCTACACACACATTTTAATACATACGTTTTAACAAATGTAGGCAACATTTTATATTTTGAAATAAATCGCAATTAGCGATCAGTTATGTCTTCACTAAATGTTCAAATGTTTGTAGAACTTATGGGACTTAACTACGGGGTCATCAGTCCCTAAGCTTACAAACTACTTATGAACTAGCTAGACTAAGGACAAATATCGATGCCCGAGGGGGGATTCGAACCCCCACCGTAGTGGCCGTGTAGACCGTGACTGGAGCGCCTCAGTGCCCTCGGCCGCCGCGGCCGGCATGGCTTCACTGTAGAAGGTTTAGATAGAATACAAAAGTGCGGCGAATGAAAATTTGTGGCCGTCCGGGATTCGAACACGGGATCTCCTGCTTACTAGTAACACGCGTTAATCACTCCGCCATAGTGGACACAGTTACCAGCCCGACTGCAGAGGACTCTTCCCTGCACGTCTCCCGTCACACATAAATCTCCACTCGCCACGCCGACTCTTTCCTATACCACAGCCTATTTGTTCTGTAATGCTCGCAGCCACAATACTGTATTCCCGCATCAGGGAGAACAGACCATGAGGTATCGAGACACAAATAATTGTCGTTAGGAACCCAGCCTCGGCTTGTATACAATTATATACGTCCAGAAAGTAAGTTCCGTTTGGTTATATAAAACAAACGTGTACAGATACAAAAAAAAAATATTTATTGTACAAAAATCTACAACTGTTAAACTACTTTTCTACATAGCTGCCGAAATTTTGAAGGCACTTGTCATAGCGTGGCACAAGTTCCTGTATGCCTTCTTCATAGAAGGTTGCCGCCTGTGTATTCAGCAATGTGGTAGCATGGTCTTTCAGCTCGTCATCGTTGAAGTGTTGACGACAAATTTTAGGTGTAAGAAGAGGATTTCCATCAAAAGGTGGTGTTTGTTTCCACGATAGTGCCCGACCTCATGTGGCGAATGTGACCAAACAACTGTTTCGGGAATTTCACTGGGACGTGTTTGATCATCATCCGTACAGCCCGGGCCTCGCTCCTAGCCACTTTCACCTCTTCTTACACCTAAAACTCTGTCCTTGGTGGTCAACATTTAAACGATGATGACGAGCTGAAAGAACATGCTACCACATGGTTGAATACACAGGCGACAACCTTCTATGAAGAAGGCATACAGAAACGTGTGCCACGCTATGTCAAGTGCCTACAAAATTTCAGCAGCTATGTAGAAAAGTAGTTTAACAGTTGTATATTTTTGTACAATAACTATTTTTTACGACGTTACAGCTTTCAATGAATTCACCGCACTTTGGTATTCCAACTAAAACTAGCACAGTGAAACCAGAACTGAACGCAAATTGCGATTTATTTCAAAATGTAAAATGTTGCCTAAATGTGTTAAAATGTATCAAAATGTGTGTGTAGATTTCAATTAATTGGGAAATATTTAAACCGGATTTGAGAGATTTTCAGCGAAACGTTAGTAGTTGTTCCAGCGAGCAGCCGCTGACCTGGATTGCAGCATCCTGCCGTCATTACGTGGAAAACATTAAAATACTAACTCTAATAAGTCATGGTCGAGTGGTAATTAGATTAGTAATGATTCAATAATAATTTTATTTCAGCTTTTCTGAGACACTGCAGGGAACTTGAACGTAATTTTACAAAAAAAAGTGATAACGTATCAATATATCAAGGTATTGTATAAAGACACGGAGTTCTACGAGATTCTAACATCGACTTTTATTTCATGCCAGTTAGGAAGGATGATCGTATTTCATTTAATAATTTTAAAATAGTGAGTTACAGCCGGGACTGAGGCGCTCCAGTCACGGTCTGCACGGCCACCACGGTCGGGGGTTCGAATTCCCCCTCGGGCATGGATATTTGTGCCGTCCTTAGTATTAGCTAGTTAATAAGTAGTTTGTAAGTTTAGGGACTGATGACCCCGTAGTTAGGTTCCATAAGCTATACAAACATTTGAACATTTTTTGAGTTACATAAATAACTTAAATCATAGTGAATCAATTTATTTTTATGTCAAGGACCTTCATTTATTTGCAATGTGGTGTGTAGATTTCAATTACGGACAAGATCTTTAATGCTAATAATTTTCTATATTATCAGTTGAACAGTGATTAAAGAATCTTAACATCACATACTAATTTACGTACGAATTTTTTCGCAGTAAATAATGTGGATCTGCGTTGTAACAATACTCGTACAGTCAAAACCATGTAGTCAAATTTTGACCTAAAACAGCTACCCGGTGAACAAATAATTAATAAATCACTAAAGCAATGAATAATATTTATAAAAGTTAAATAATACCAGATACGAGTAATTTTTACATGACGAACAGAGCCTGAGAGCAATACCTATAACGGATGACCTTCTGAGTAACAACAGTAGGTCGGAACCGGGAATCATGATATTATTACGTGAATACTAAATATGAATTACCGATTTTAATGTTAATCATCCAAGAATACCAGTGAAATATATAATTCTAAATGTGCTTTGCCACAGAAGTACACCAAATAAAAATCAGGTCCGTACGTAGCTGTTAAGTACAGTAACAGGAAGTATATATTGTCATATCTATAACTCTGATGGGCTCTTTCCCACTACGCATTAAAATCTCCACTTTCGGAGACTGAAGCGTTGCCAACCTCTGCCCTGCCTACCGATCAATATCATCCCAGAGAATTCCGTGTTTCAGTAGTCAATTTTGGGTAACACGCACATACCCGGCAGTTTCAATGCCACAATTTCTAGGTCGATTAAGCTGTCGCAGGTAGAAATAATAACATACGAATAATGATGTCTGTAAATAACAGTTTGATTGGTGTCGTTATTTCGTTTATTTTCCTGTAACAGTAATTTCGCTCTCATTTTCCGCGGTTACCACCAAATTTTGAATAGCTACGAGGGAGTAAGTAAACGGACAAAAAGACCAGGAGGAGAATATTAACAGAGGACTGGAAGGGAGTAGAAAGTAGAAAGGGAAGGGGAGACATACACGGAGGACGGATGGTAGTAGGACGAGAGAGAGAGAGAGGAGGGGACATGGTTGGGAGCAAGTGGAACAGAATCGGAAAAACAATCGCTTTTCTCAAATGCACACTCGATAGTTGGTAATACGTTTGACAGTCCACAAGATTTAAAAAAAGTAATAAGAAAATTCTGAGAAAATATATATATAAACTTTTCTTTTATTGCACATAGCCACAAGATCGCAAATCAGGGTACATATTGATTTCATTGGAGTATTTTTTCGCAGCTTCGATGTTCACAAGAATTCTTTTACTTACTTTCTTGTTCATTTCCTATCACAGTGACAAATACTAAAATACGAAACTCAAGCTTAACATATGTCAACAACACACACTAGAAGAACTTTCCACAGATCGAATAATGTTGCGCATCGCTGGAAATCTACGATACGACATTCCGACATCTCTACTACACGACACCCTCAGTTGCAAGAACTTACTAACCAGCCTGAAGGAACATTGTGGCAACTTTGGACTGAAGATACTGATTTAAAATGGAGCAACCAAACATCTGCTGAAATATAACCCCACAACTTTTAACCACCTGAGATTCAAATATGCCGTGCCTTCATACACCATACTGGAAGCTACCTCTGAATTACTCCTACAAATATCCCTAGAAGATGAAGACCTTACCGAAACCGTTCGCATACCACATCTAACACAGTCATTTGGGATGATCTACCAGGACAACAGTAATAATACGATTAATCTTCAAATTTTAAATAAAGTAAATACCAAAAAGAACGTTAACAGAGGAAGAATACAGCAATATCTATCGACTAAAATCAAAACACCAAATGCTAACTATAAAGACCAGAAGAAACAAACCCAGGAAATCAGAGCACAAATCCCAGCTGAGGTTTCCCCCATGGTAGGTTGTAACTCAACCATAAAACGAAAGCTGGGATTTAAAGGAAAGAAGATCAACAACATGCTACTTAAACTTGCAACAAAAGGTTCTCCACATAAGCACCCAAACTTTAAAAAGAAATAGAAACTGTGAAAATAGCATAAACATAACACATTGCCTGAAACGTGCATTAGCCTATTTCCGGTTAGTAAAGGCAACAGAATATCAAAATCAACTACAAAATGATAGAATGTTAGAAAATTGGCAATTGACCCTTATTAATGAAAAGTGTGAAGTCATCCATATGACCACTTAAAGAAATCCGTGAAACTTCATTTACACGATAAATCAGTCCAAATATACAGGCTGTAAATTCAACTAAATACCTACGTATGACAATTACGAAGAATTTAAATTGTAAAGAACTCACAGAAAATGTTGTAGGGAAGGCGAACCGAAGACTACGTTTCATTATACGAACATTTAGAAGATGCAACAATTCTTCTAAACGAAGTGTGTACAATACAGTTGGGCGTCCTGTTTTGGAATATTGCTGCGCATTGTGGGACCCACAACAGGTGGGACTGACATACGATTTAGATAAAGTTCAGAGAAGGGCAGCTCGTTTTGTGTTATCGTGATATAGGGTAGAGAGTGTAACGGAAATGATGCACGAGATGGATGGGAATCATTTTAAAAATGTGTTATTCGTGCGACGACATCTGTGTGTGAAATATCTTCACCAACTTTCTCTTCCGAATGCTAACATATCATTCTGCACACATCTTCATATGGAGACATGGTCGTCACAATAAAATATGAGAAATCAGATCGAAAACTGGAATATTTAGGTATTCCTTTTTCCCACGAGCTATTAGAGAATGGAACTGTAGAGAAATATCATAAAAGCGGTTCGATGAACCCTCTGCCATACATTTCAAAGTGACTTGCAGAGGTTTTATCTAGATGTAGATGAAGAAGAGTTCGCAATAAAAATCTAACAATTTATTCTTTTATATGTGATTCTCTAAACTTACGAGTAGTAGCTAGGTCCTATATTCTCATATTGATCGCAGACATTTATATTTCTCGATCATATGCATTTATTAATTCTATGTAATTTAGCTGGTCTTATTAATTTCTTCCGTGTGTATTCATCGCACTCTGTGTACGTATTGCGACGTACCACTTTTGAAGAATTTCACTATTTTATCCCTCTTTACATTAAACATATTTTATGTTGAGCGCTCTAACGGTAGCATATTCCCAAAAATTAAAAGCAACATAAGAAACTAAATTAGATTAATGATTAGTTACTTATCATTCCTTCACATCACGGAAAAGGGACAAATCAAGACTATCTTTGAAGAAATCGAATTATATTCACATGCCTACATAAACCCCATAAATTTACTCAATGAACAAACTGAGCTAAAACACAAACAACACATTGAAAATTTTATTCATATTTTCAGTCACGAAAATGGATAGCCAGAAACATGTCACAAATATTCACTCCATAGTGCAATATAAACATCAACCACCAAAGTTATAATATCAAGGAAAATAAATTAGCTGATAACTACAGTGAGCTCTGAGTAACTATATAAACATATAATGTCGTTAAAACACTTTAAAAATAGCTGTCCTTTTAACCAGTCAGTAAATAAAAAATCCGTTACACGCATATAAG
This sequence comes from Locusta migratoria, assembly GCA_026315105.1. Lineage (NCBI taxonomy): Eukaryota > Metazoa > Arthropoda > Insecta > Orthoptera > Acrididae > Locusta > Locusta migratoria. The sequence goes on from CM048745.1 coordinate 484,420,426, forward strand.
CCAGTCATAATTTAAATAAAATCTATATCACCTTAAACAAAAAGGACAGCAATAATAACGACATTAAATGTAAGTAAATTGAATAAATTAGGCATAAAAAATTATATATGCTAGCTTATGTAACTGTTGTTATAAATTATCTCGTTTATATTACAGAAAACCTGTAATGAGCTCATACTAAATACATAAAGCATTATAACAGCAGTGTGAAAGGTATAAACGTCAGTTATAATTACATGCTTTATTGTGTTACTGGTTTTGTCGCCTAATCAATTATATTTCTTTTCACTGTGAATACTAGTGTGACATACGTGCTAATGAGAAACTCAAAAAAGTCGAGGTGCTAATTCGGTTCGTGGACACAGAGAGTGAAGCACCTTCGTTTTAACGCTACAGCACTTCGATACGAGTGTCTTCAGCGGCAGCCATTCCGCACTCCCCTCCCAATTTCCAGATATTGCCTCAGATCCGCCTGCAAATTGAATTTGCTTTGGTATCAAAGGAGATAGAACCGCTGAAATACGTTTGATCTCGGAGCGCGCGGGGCATTTATGTGTCAGCCGAGTCCTGAATTTGTTACTTTGAATGAGAATTAAAGAACCAGATTATTCTGAATAGAAGACCGATAAAACAGGAGTGAAAGGTGACGTTGCCGATATTTCATTAGCCTCTCCCAGTGAATAATTAATAACAAGAAAATAATTTTCCTGATTCAGTCTTCAATTCCATATTTTAAGATATAAAATCGTTTACGCAACTCAATATATTTCAATTTCTTAAATTTTAAGTTCACTTGCATCATCAGATAAAACGATACTGAGATTTGTTTTAAGGGCTCTACGTTTTGATCCAACGACGGCACGAGGCGGAAAGGTATTAAGCTTTTCAGGAATGGACCTTTGGATAAATATAGCAATGTTGAACTGATAAGTCTAAGATGTTTGCTATTATAACTTACTACTTTCTCTCTTAAGGTATGAAAATTTGGGAATTATTAGCTTAATAAGCAATGGCTCAAAGATATTGTGACGAATTATGTACTGAAGAATGGAAAAATTGGCAGACGCTGGCGTTGGAATGCGCGAGATTGTATTCAAGCTACGACTTACCTTAGATATGTTAAAAAATGATTCAAGGCAAATCTAAGTTTTAATCAATAGCTGATATAAAGAAAGATTCTGACAATTTTGCTTGGAATACAGTCTCTGTAGCGGTAATTTGACAATTAAAAAAAAAAAAAGGATCACTAGAAAAAGAAAAAAATATATTTCATAAAATGCATTTTTAAAAACCATCAGCTGTTTATTCAAAACCTTATACATCTACCAGTTTCGGTCATAGACCATCTTCATGGATAAAAAACAGAACGGTAAAATGCATCAAATAAAATACATCCAACTGAGACAAACAGGAGTCAACTAAAAGTGTAAAAATTACAGTGGTCATCTTAGATAAAACCTATCAGACAAACATAACATAAAAGGTAAGAACAGACTACCTGTCCTTACCTTTTATGTTATGTTTGACTGATAGAAAATCACAGGAAATTCGATCACGGTTTCTTGGAGGTCAGTGATGAAGTTCTCTGCCAGGAGCTGCCTGGTGGTCGATCCATTGCTTTGGATACCTTTCTTTCCGATATGCATGGACAGAAGTGACAATGGGGTGGTACAGCATACTGCTGGAATATGAATTGAAGCGTTTCTTCGAGTTGAGAAAACAGCCATCTCTGGAATATTGCCAGACAGGTTTGTCCAGATGCAGTTGCAGCTTTGTTGGCTGAAATAGCACAGGAAACGTTCATGTCAGCTGAATTACGTTTATAATGAATCGTTTCCCACAGATTCTCAGTGGTCCATTTACGGATAATGTGCCATGTGACATTCCCGTTTCTGTGGAATTTAGCTCCGAAATGAACAAGTCATCAGTTTCGATTTGCTCAACAACAAACTAGAAAATGCACGTTTCTTAGCCCTAACAGTTACGCAAAAGGCTTAAACCCATTTTAGGTGAAACGGCTGCATCACTAACCTTCTTCTCAGGACCCTCCAATCGGTCGTTGCGCAGTTTGCAGCTCTCTGCTACTACGGCGGCTAGATTTTCTTTGATTGCGAGAAAATGCTTCCCGAATGTGGTCGACTTGTTCTTCTCTTCTGCGCGAACGTCAGGAGCTTTCTCTCTTCACAAACATCATTTCTTGTTTATACCAACGTTTGATTCACCACATATCAGCAGTGTAAACACCGCATTTGCTTCTAAATATATGTCGAACAACTGTCGTCGTTTCACTTCTGTGGTATTCAATAAGACGAAAAGCTTTTGGTAGAGCAGTCGTCACATTTGCATTTACAACATAAATGGGCCAATAGCAGTTAACGAAGGGGGTCGGAGTGCCGGCTAGCCTGGATGTCGTTTTTAGGAGGTTTTCCACATCCCCATAGGTGAATACTGGGCTGGTCCCCACATCCCGCCTCAGTTACATGATTCGCAAATATTTCGTAACAGTTTACACTTTCACACATATAAAACTATACGCATACATTTGGGGTACACATTTCCTCCCGGGGGGTGTGGGGTGGCAGCACGAAGGGCATCCGGCCACCCCGTAAATATTAAAAAGCCAAATGCGATTAACAAAGCCGACCCTGCATGTGCGGAAACATGGCTCAAGAGAAAGAGAAAATGAGCAATGAAATTTGTTATAACTGTTTTTCATTATTTTATTTTATCTTTTTATTAAACTGTTTATTAAACCGTAGTGGCTGTGCAGACCGTGACTGGAGCGCCTCAGTCCCCTCGGCCATCAATTGTTTGTAGAGCTTATGGGACTTAGCTACGGGGTCATCAGTCCGTAAACTTACAAACTACTTATTAACTAGCTTATACTAAGGACGGCACAAATATCCATGCCCGAGGGGGGATTCGAAACCCCGACCGTAGTGGCCGTGCAGACTGTGACTGGCGCGCCGCAGAGCGGTCGGCCACCGTGGTCGGCTCAAGAGAAATCATATCGTAAACGGAAAGGTGTTGTATTTTCCACGGGCCATTAGAGAATGGTACTGTAGAGGGACATCATTAAAGCGGTTCCATGAACCCTCTGCCATGCACTTCAATATAACTTGCAAAGTATTTATGTAGATGCCGAAATAGTAGCAACTATGTATTCACAACCGACAGTGACTGTTTTTTCCTCAATTGTTCGCACGCCAGTGATGTGAAATGGGGTGTGCATATGCTCGGAAGTGAGGTAGATATGTCAAGAACGTGTGCTATCAGATTCCATTGCATGGTGTCTCCACAGCAGTGTTACCACTATTCATATTCCAATCCTCGTATATTTTAATTTTTGACAAAATCTTGCATCACAGAAGAAAACAGCAAGTCTACTCTTTAGCAATTAGTTTTGGTTCACAAACTGGCCTGAATGAAATATGTGTACCTTCCTTCATACAAGCCACACATTTTTTTAATGGAACGTCTTTTGCCAATATGCAACAGCATTCACACGGGAATGTTCCTATAGATAGAGCGTCTGAAAGGGTGAGAACTGTAGCGTGCCCTCTGATAATTCACAGGGCAGCCTGTTTCCATCCATTTTAACGAGTCTTCCTTTGTACTGCGAATTTCTTAAAGCTCCATCGCTTCTGCACTCGCATTTTCATTTCCGTAATATTGACTCAGGTCTGCTTGTAAATTGAGTTTAGTTCGGCATCAAAGGGGGCCGATCCACCGAATTACGATTGATCTCAAAGCGTCTGCATATATATTCAAGCGAGCTCTGAATTCGGTACCTTGATTGGGAAATGCGAACATGATTACACTGAACGGAATCAGATGGAAAGAGGGTCAACGCATGCAGCTGTTAATCGTTTCATTCTCGTATTAATAGCAAATGTTTGTTATCTGCAAATCGTTCCCTGTCCTGTATCAGTTTATCTCTTTAATGAGACAGTTAACAACCAATAATGAACGTATTCTTTAAATTAGTATTAATCTTCCATGATAGTATATTCTCGTGTGTTATTATTACATTCAGAAAGTAAAAAAAAAAAAAAAAACAGTAACAGTTATCTCATCAATGAAAGAACTGCCATGTATTAACAAAGTATCAAAGCAAGAATAAGTGGCACGCTACATTTCCGCGTCAATTAAAATGACAAAGAACGTTTTACACTCATTTTTATGAAGTCAGACTTTGAAGTCCCGTCAGATCATACAGGGTTAAATTACCGCACTAAGAGGCCACCACCGTTCTGCCAACGGTTATTGTTGTGGTCTTCAGTCCGCAGACTGATTTGATGCAGCTCACCACGCTACCTAGTCCTGTGAAAGCCTCTTCATCTGAGTAAACGAACGGCAACCTACATCCTTTTGTATATGCTTACTGTATTCGACCCTCGGTCTCCCTCTACGATTTTTACCCCACACACTTCTAATGCTAAGTTAACGATTCCTTGATGTCTCAAAATGGGACCCACAAACCTATCTCTCCTCTTAGGATTTGAATTCTGGCGAGCACCACCTCATTAGTTACGTCGTCTACCCATCATTCGTATGTAGGACAGTATTTCAAAAACTTCTTTTTGTGTCAACTCCTTATTGTCCACGTTTCACTCCCATACAATGCTACACTCCAGACAAATGATTTCAGAAAGAATTTCCTAACATTCATACTAATATAGGATGCCAACAAATTTCGCTCCTACAGAAACGATTTTCTTCCCATAGCCATTCTGCATTTTATAACTTCTTTACTTCGGCCATTAGAAGTAATCTTGCTACCCAAATAACAAAACTCATCTACTACTTTTATTGTATCATTCCCTAATCTAATTCCTTCCGCATCGCCTGATTTTTTGACATTACATTTTATTACACACGTTTTACTCTTGTTAAGGTTCATCATATATCATCCTTTCAAGACACTGTCCAATACATTTAATTGCTCTTCCGGGTCCTTTGCTGTCTCTGGCAGAATTACAATAATTATCATCAGCAAACCGCAACGTTTTTATTCCCTCTCCATGGACTTTCATTCCCTCGTCAAATTTATTCTTCCATTCCTTCACAGCTTGCTCAATGTACAGATCGAACAACATTGGGGAAAGGCTAAAACCCTGTCTTACTCCCCAAGCACTGCGATCGTTTCACGCCCATCGACTCTAATAATTGGTGTCTGGTGTTGAATATAGCTCTTCGCTCCCTATATTTTACCCCTGCTCCTTCATTATTTGAAATAGTATATTCTAAAAAGCTTTCTCCAGATCCACAAGTGGTAAAAATGTAGGTTTCCCTTTCCTTAACCTATCTTCTAAGATTGCCTCGCGTGTTCCTACATTTCTCCTAAGTCCAAACTGATCTTCCTCAAGATCGGTTTCCACCAAATTTTCCACTCGTTTGTAAATAATACGCATTAGTATTTTGCAAGCATAACTTATTAAACTGATAGTTTTGTAATTTCCGCATTTGCCTGCACTTGCTTTCTTAGAAATTGGAATCACTATATTCCTCTTTAAGTCTGAAGGTATTTCCCCTGTCCATACATTTTGCATACCTGATGGAACAATTTGTTCATTACTGGCAGTTCACACGGAACTTCATCTACTCCAGGTGCCTTGTTTCTACTCTGCCAACGCTTTCGTCATAAACGTCGGAGAAGCTAGATGAGTTTCAGATACTCCATTGCCATTGTGGTTGAAAGCGGCTTCTGAAAGACGGGAGAAGCAGCAAAGCAGCAGTGGTCAATGGTAAGAGATTACTGAATACTTTGGAAACCGTTGCACTTATGATGTGAAATAAGTGAAATCGAGGAAAGTTGGAAAATTACAGAACTATTAGTTTAACAAGTCTTCCTTGCAAAAATCTAACACGAATTATTTACAGACGAATATAAAAACTGATAGAAACGACCTCATGGAAGATCATTGTCGATTTAAGAGCGCCGCGTGGTAATGGGGACGTGGGCTAAGGCGCCATGCGACGGATTGCATGGCCGCTCCTGCCGGAGGTTCCATTACTACCTAGGGAATGGGTGCGTGTTTTGTCCTCAACATAAATTAGTTTAAGTTAGTTACTAGTTTGTAAGTCAAGGGACCACTGACCTTAGTGACTTGGTGCCTTAGATTTACAAATATTTGATCTCAGGCGTGCCCCAGGGCAGTGTGATAGGACCGCTGTTATTTTCTATCTATATAAATGATCTGATGGACAGAGTCACTCGTAACTTGCGGCTGTTTGCTGATGAACTGTGTTGTATGGAAGGGTGACGTCTTTGACTGACTGTAATAGCATACCGGTTGACTTACACAAAATTTCTAGTTGGTGTGAAGAATGGCGGCTAGAAAAATGTAGGTGATGCACATGACTAGGGAAAACAATCCCATAATTTTCGAATACAGCATTAGTTGTGAGCGCCTTGACGTAGTCGTGTCGTTCAAATATCTAGGCGTAGCATAGCAGGGCGATATGAAATGGAACGAACATGTAAGGACAATTGAAGAGTGGAAATGCTAAAGGATGTAAGTGCCATTTTTTGACTTTCAGGGTTTTTCACTGCTAACCGATGCATGCCTTCGCGCCAATACTCTACTAAGAGATTTATGTGCTCCAGTCATTCCTTGTAGTTGCTACAGACCCCAAGAGAATGCACTAGTCCTATGTCCAGATGGGCCTGCGCTACTAATGGATCTATGTGCCACAGGCATCTGGCACTAGCCTAACAGCAGTCTGTATTCAAGGTTATGCTACAACGCTATTGTTTTGCTTACTGAAGCTTTTGCTTGCTATCTAAAATGATGTGCCTGTTAATAATGGTAATATGGATGCCATTGATTTTAGTGGTGGTGGGAGTGTTGAGAACATTACGTTCAGGAAGAATCAGGATAAGGCAAGATTAAGCGGAGCGTCGTACCTCACTCAGAAGAAGCAGAACAAGGAGGGAAATTGCTGCAAAACAACCGTCATCTTTACTGTAAACTTATAATATGAAACAAGCCTACATTATCCAGTTGTAGCAGGTTGATGTACATTTCTTTTGTTTTGTGTTTAGGTGTTCTGCACGTTTAAGTACAGTTGATATGAAAACTCAGCTCTCAGCTCTTTGAAGAATACCATCAACTTGACCTGAACCAGTAAGGCAATTACCTGATGGGGTTTATAGAGATTTTTCTTACTCAAAGACGACGTCATGGGAAGTATAATGAAGACGCAGGGACGTAAAAGACAGTCAACTCTCTGCTACACACTGCCTGATGGGACAGGATACCTCAGAAGAGTATGCAAAGCCACATTGTTAAATACCTTTAGCATTTCTGCTGAAAAAAATCAAACAATTGTTACGACGAAAAAATCAGGTTCTGAAGCTTTCAAAGATACAGCTTTCTTTGATCAAAATAAGCAAACAACAGCCTGGTAATGTGTCCTGCAAAAGAAGCTTTTCCGATCAGTGTGATTGGGAGAATTTTCATGTCTTGAAGAAAGGCAAGAGAATGAAAGACACTGCAGCTGTGGAATTGATAAAGCTGTCTGCTACTGTTCCACTGGCACCAAATAAGAAAACGATTTTTCCACTAGTGGACGATAACAAGGACTCTTTCCGACGGCTGTTACCTCCATAAAGTTAATGTTGTCTCGTGGCACTTAGATCTATTTGCTATGACAAAACCTTTCTGCATAAAACGCTACGTAACTTTTTGATGTTTTAACATAAGTAGAAAAAACCTTTGTCAACATTTGTATAACCATGTAAAGAGTTAATATGTATTTTGTTAGAAATAAATATCCATTTCTCACAGAGATGTGCAGTTTTTTTTTTTTTTTTTTTCGTTTCCTCACCAATTTCATTTTTGGCACTTAGCACCTTTAACAATTCCACTCTTCAATTGTGAGTAAGACGGACAGCTGTCTTCGGTTTATTGGTAGAATTTCCTGTAAAGGAGCAAGAAAGACGACCGTGGTTATTAGAAAGTCACGTGCAGATTTTGTTTACCCTACTTGTCCATAAGAAGGCTTTTATAATGTATTTACTTTGTCATATGTGAGGCCCATTTATTGCTCAGTGCTATTCAGAGAAGTACAGTACAATAGGATGAAGTGGTGTCGGAACCGATACAGTTTCAGAGAACTCACTGGCCTGCACCTTGTGTACGTACGAATGCTCTCGCTGCTGAAAGGCTGTACAGGGAACGATTGCATTACAGGCATCACGCCTTACAATGAGTGTGCATTTATCTCAGTTGATGAATGCTAAGGACTGGAAACTGGGAAGGAGAAACTATGGGCGTGGCAACTCGAATTCGAAGAAGAGGTGCTGGAACGTGATGCATCGGACCCCACTAAAACTACGCGTCGCATTGAATATTTTGTAAAATACCGTGCAAATGGTACATTCAGTACCATTTGCAGTTAAGCGTTGATTTTTACAACCCAAGATTCCCTACTTGATAGTGTTGTATGTAAAATCTCATGCGCCCTGGTAAACTTTGTCACGCTCTTACAAAAAGAACCCTGTGCAAACGGTAATTTCGATAAACTAAGCGAGATAATCTAATAATGATTGTGGTTGGGATGCAGTTGGAGAGGAAGAAACAGAATGAAGAGTTGTGGAAGAAGTTGGGCTTGTCAGTACGAATGAAAGAGAAGCCTCGAAAAAAGGAAGAAAGACTGTATTCCGTAATAAAATTAAGTTTCTGATAGCCAATACCCTATCCATTACAAAGGGAGAAACCTTTCTGCAAGACTCAATGGCATCTATGATGTTTCTTGCTTTTCTGAATCCGACCCTCCTTTATTCTTCTACCATTTCCTACGTATTCTTCTCAGCTCTAGTCTGGTAACACTGAGATGCACAAATAAATACATTTACTGTCAAAAGGTGAACACCCTGTTGTGCATACAGTTTTACTCGACTGTGAACCCTTAGCTGCAAGAAGTTTATGTTTTCTCCACAAAAATTTCTCCAATCGATCACTTTGCGAAATACGTTTCAGCTTCAAATCGCGCATTGCTACTTGTCCAACTAATATTCTTCTTCTAGAAATAATAAAAGTCAATCGCCGCAAGCATTTAAAGCAAGAGCATCACTTGAGAACGGCTCGAACGATTATTTTATTTTTAATTATCTATATATTTTTACGACGTTACAGCGTTCAATGAATGAAATAAATCGCTGTAACGTCGTCAAAACTATATGATTGTATACAAGTCAAAACTATATAATTGTATACAAGCCGAGGCTGGGCTTCTGACGACAATTAATTGTGTCTTGATACCTTATGGTCTGTTCTTCCTGATGCGGGAATAAAGTATTGTGGCTGCGAGCATTACAGAACAAATAGGCTCTGATAATGGGAAAAAGACAGCGTGGCGAATGGAGATTTGTGTGTGGAGGGAGACGTGCAGGGAAGAGTCCTCTGAAATCTGGCTAGTCACTGTGTCCTCGGTGGCGGAGTGGTCAACGCGTCTGCCTAGTTAGCAGGAGATCCCGGGTTCGAATCCCGGCCGGGCACATTTTCATTCAAAAAATGTTCAAATGTTCATAGAGCTTATGGCACTTACAATGGCAATTACAAACTACTTACGAAGTAGCTAGTACTAAGGACGGCACAAATATCCATGCTCGAGGGGGATTCGAACCCCCTACCGTAGTGGTCGTGCAGACCGCTCGGCCACCGCGACCGGTTTTTGTTTTTTTTCGTTATGGTCCTGCAAAAGTTGTAAGATTAAAAATTCAGCATAGTTACAAAGGCAACTCGGAAATTCGAACAAAGTGCCAAAATCATAATTTTTGTATGCGTCCTTTATTACAGCCAACGACAGGTACGACCAATTTGGTTCGACGACTTTTGACCGAACAACACCACCCACTGAAAATCTGTTTTGTCCTCTGCAAGACGATGCATGGTGCATCGCGAAGAGTAATTAGCAGTATGCTTTGGCATAATTTGACCGCTCACTATGAATCTTGGCTGGTATATATAGTTTTTCATACACAACAGGGACGAGGGTATAGACACGAGGAGAAAGTAGATTAACAGGGACGTGTCAACATTGACATCACACACCCTACAACGTTGTACGGAAAAAAACTTTAATCTTTTCATTTCACCCCGAGAAGGAGCGGACCGTTTAAAATCCGACCGAAGAGGAGTTCTATTGAGCCGATTGTCAGACAAGCTGATGGAGAGATTGGGATCCGAATAAGTAGGAGGGTTTAAAAGGTAAAGAAATCCTCCAGAATGCCTTGGCTGGAATCTGTGGATTGGAACAAATTCTATTTATTTCTTCCGCCTCCCAAAATAGTAAGAGTCAAGTCATGTGAATTAACAGTTAGGCGCCCCGTAACCGCGCAGAGATCAGCTCGACCAAATAGAAAGGCGCAGAGCTCATCTAGCAGAAGTCGCACCCGGGTACGGACATAATTAATTTCCATTCTCCTCTCTAAGGAACGGAGCGCGCTGTTTGATATCCGGTCCGTAATTATCAGCGCTGCTATTCAACCAATTATCAGACAGGCTGATAGTGCGTCAAAGGGGATTCTCAAAGGAGGATAAGTCGTAGGGTCACGACTGTTGAAACACTATGATCAAGCGACCGAAAAAAAAAATTATTCTTATCAATCTTCACACCGAAAGTGGAGAAGGCTATTTTAGATCCTGTCCTTAAAGTAGAGCTGGGCAAAAATACCGATAACTGATAGAAATAACGGGTTATTCATACTGGCAGTTATCGAAATAACTGTGCTTAGGGCCATCTGTTCATAGAAGTGGGTACTAATCAGTGATTCGCTCACAGTATCTACCAAAGGTCCTGTCCAAATACTTGTCAGTTCTACATTCCATGGAATTAACCGCATACGAATCATGAGTAATAACTGTTTCAACCTATCCATCTGTTGGTGGAAGTGTGTACTACGTTCTCGCGGGGGAAACTTGTATCTAACTACTTAGAGTGACGACCATTCTGAATTCGTGATACTATGATAACCGTATACGCTGTACGGAGAATTGTGAATTGGAAACCAGTACTAGAAATATCAGTGGCAGTTATCGGGATACCATACTCTTTACTCAGTACTGAGTATTGAATAGAGTTAACCGTTGCAGTTAATTTACCAGTTAATTTACGCTATCATTATTAGGACTCGGAAATGTGATCAAAGAGACGATTATAGCCTGCTGGAGTAAAACGTCAAAACGTGTGACAGACTGCCGTTTACTAATGCTTCTTGTTCTTAATTTGTCGTGTTCTGCAACCGCTACTTTTAAATACCAAATATTATATTGTTTATATTAATAAACTAGTGTAAACACGGCAGTTTAATTTGTTTTTATAGCCTCGAATGCGTGTTTCATCCAATAATACGACATATTTGGCTTCGGTACAGAAATTGGTTTTGAATATACAAGTGCAATATCCCACAAACCGAGTATATGACGTGAGAAATATGCTTTCGTAAGCAATTTATAACCTCTTGAACAATATTTGTACCGACAGCAAATAATGCTACTGATTGTTTGCTTCTTGTTTGTGAGTCTTATTCGCACATTTTCATTTCATTTGAGTTTAAGTTAAAAAAAAAAAAACACCTGCCTACTTTGTGTTTATTAACCCATAAATGTGTGCAATGAGGAAAGAAACGGCACATGCTACCGTGTGGCGTGTAATGTAGTTTTCAACAGTGAGAAAAATCTTCATCACTCAGAAGGGCTTATGGCTTATGGCTTCGGAGGGGTAGTGTGCTAATCTTGGCATAGAAGTGTTCGCTTTACGAGGATAATTAGTTTACTGAGAAGAATACATGCAATAACTTGTCATAATTGATAGAGCAGGTACAGCACTAATAATTATTCACCCTCATTCTATGTGTTTGAGTTTTCAAAGGTGGTTGCCAACATCAGCACACTGCACTGCTGCTGTTGCTGCCATAAGTAAAATTTTATCGTAAAGAAAGGAAAAGAACATCCATGCAAAATAGAATTTGCGTCGTATTACTTTAAGTACATCAACTTCACTGTAGTTTACATATCTTACTAATGAAGTGTCATACAGTATGAGGGCAATTTAAGCATTATACAATCCGTTTTCAAAACAGTTTCTGCTATATGCAATGCTACACATGTCACCAGTTGGTGGTTATGATCGTGTTAATGATAATTGAAGCAAATACATTCTGCTGTTGTTACATTGTTATTATTTAATGATAGTAAAATCTTTTTAAAAGGAACATTTTTCTCCATTCTTGTCCGATAAGAAGTTGTGGTCAGACTGCATTGACATTTTATCCCGTTTATTCCTTCCTTATACAGTACTGCGATGTGTTAAGAAATTCAGTATTAGTGTGTAGAACACTCAAGCTACAAAAACAAGTTAAACAAATACTTTTTTTTCAAATTGTATCCCTTATTTATTTTAAGAGAGCATTTTACTTCCTTTTTTACTGCACTCCTTTAAGTAATTTTTTGAAAACACTAAGTTGCAGATTATGTTGTCTTGCATTGCTACTCTTTATTCTGAATGGTCTTTAATAACTGCTCTCATTAACATAGGAGGAAGAATTACATTTTGTCTTACATTAGAGGTATTGTACAGCTCTGCAATATTTTTGTCAGAAAATATTGTGCTAATCATTTTTGGAATGGTAGGGAAAAGAGGTAACATGGTTCATCTCAGTTTTTAAAAAAATTTGCTTGATATCTTGTGATATATAATAGGCCTACTCATCTATGAGGTACTGCAAAGTTTAGCGGTATGCATTGTGTTAAATTTGTTTTTGGGACTTAAAGGGTATGTGAGGGCGACCTCAAATTATAAGCAGTCCCCGGAAATCTCAAAGTACACTAGATGTCTGGTGTTTAATGAGATCGTTATGAGGAAAGATGCCAGTGTGGTGTCACACTAATCATATTAAAATACCTGTACATTGTGACGATACTGCTGACCCCCTCATCTCAATGTTATCTACGATACCGTCGGCGTCGGACCCGGAATCGTGTGGTTCAATAGTGATACATTTTGCGTGTGAAGTTACAAACGAAATAGCCAGTCTAGGAATCAGTGTAGGACAGTGACTCGGTGATACTGTGATTAAAACAAGTGATAGATTTCATTAATTAAGAGATTTGTTTAGAGACTTTCTAGATAGTTCTATAAACAATAGTTTCGTTATTGTATGTTATTTAAAGACTTAAACAGACGAATTGTAAAAACTTTTGCGAAAAACAAAAAGAAATGGAAAATAAATAGCATTGTATATATTTCAGGCTCATAAACAGGTTGTGTTGACCAGCTAATTGTGTTAATTAATGTAAGTCGAGATTTACAATATTCTATTCGTTGTGTATAAGGACAGACGTGAGATTTTGATCCTATTTTCAGATTTGCGACTATATTTGATAGTTCAGTATATGTTAGGAACATGTATGATGTACTCATTAACAAATTAATTGACATTTAACATCGCGCTTTGTTGTCAAACAGCAAGATTGGAGATTTCAATTCAAAAAGAAATGTGTCATTTAAAATTATTGTATGTATAGTTTTCATTTTATATTGTGATTATTTTTGTGTACATGAAATGTTTTACTCGTGTGTTTGTTAATTGTAAATCAGTATATTCAATTGTTATGAACAATGCATAATGTAATGTCATTATTTCCGATGTTATATATTTGCCTCACCGCCTTGCGTGGGGGAGGTTGGAGTTTTGCCTTTTCTAAAGTGCACTGGAAGCTATGTCAGTGTTTCGAAATGGAAGTACTACCGTTCTGATGCTTTGTAATTTGTATATGTTTTGAAGTTGTTATGTTATGGTGGAGAAGAAGTTTGATTGCAAATTAAAGAAGAAGTGAAAAATTGTACCTACGAGTGTTTATTTCTACCACGACGCCCCAGGAGAATACTGTTGCAGCGAGCAGAAACCCCCATACATCGTAATGTTGAAAAGATGAGTATTATGTTGGAAAATGTTAGAATGAAATGTAATTACTTATATAGCATGTGAATGTTTCAACATCTTATTCATAAGTGATCCTTGGTTCTCTGGCATTACCGTGAGAAAAAGAATGACAGTACCTTTTCAAATAGTATACAAGAGTTACAGGTGGTAATTACTTTTTGAGTATAGAAGTATCATTTTCTACTGTATTGATCACATCACTGTACAATGACGTATTAACACTTAGGACATAGGCTGTGCACGGGCAAATTTAAGAGGCATATTTTGAATGACAAATTCTATTTATACAACAGTTAATTCACATAATTTAATTAGTAGCAAGACAGAGTTGCCATTGTTTTTAGTACACATGAATACTACCAGGCATGTTTTTATTACTGTCAGGTGCACAATTACCAGGTTAAGGTTTAGGCCTTTATGTATTTACAGATAGTTCAGTCATGATTCTGCAATCACATAGATCAAAGTACGTTAGGTGAGTGTCTCATGACAGTATTTTATTGTTGTTAACCTTCAGAAATTTATTGGATAAAAAACTTACTACAGAATTCGTGTTCCCAGTATGAGTTATATCTGTATGTTGAGAATCTCACAAGCTGGGTTTGCAGAGAATATGAACTGAGTAGAAGAGTGGTGATGTGAATCTAAGGAGAAACAGCTGATTTGTGTTGTTAATGCCTCGTTTTAAAGTACAAAATTGTGACATAATTTTCTAAACCACAACTAGGTTCTATGGACCCTTATTCCTTGGCTACATCAGCTTCGCAACGAAGCCTCTATCTTGTGCGTCGCTTTTATTATTATTATTATTATTATTATTATTATTGAACAGGTCGGACCAGAAATTTGAAATAATCACAACGTAACTATAATTTGCCAAGCACAAGTGACCGTGACAGTGGTTCGCCATCGTGATGCCGCCAATGAGAACGTGTGCTGCTGTTACTGTGATCGGTTTTAATGCCGCCGCGACCAGATTTGATGCTGCCGCTATTGTTACTGCTGTGCTGAAGCTACGAGCCCGTTGTTCGTATGCAGCGACCCGCTGCTTAGCACGTCAGCGGCGCCAACTAGTGTTATTTCAGTTCAAATTTTACACTTAGTCTCATGTTAATTAAATTGTAAGGACCTTTCTCTTTGGCTAGTAACATAGAAATTGCTTAATTATTTTACGAGCTGATTATATACACTCCATTTCCACGATGTTGCTTCAAATTAATGCGAGTCTACTCATTTTATTTCTTGTGCAATTCTTTTCGTTGTACAATTGGTTAAATAATGTTGTTGTTGTTGTTGTGGTCTTCAGTCCGGAGACTGGTTTGATGCAGCTCTCCCCAATACCCTATCCTGAGCAAGCCTCTTCATCTCCACATAAGAACGGCAACCTACATCTGTCTGAATCTGCTTACTGTATCCATCTCTTGGTCTTCCTCTGCGATTTTTACCCCACACACTTCCCTCCAACGCTAAATTCACAATTCCTTGATGTCTAAGAATGTGTCCTACCGATCTAGCCCTTCTTTTAGTCAAGGTATGCCAGAAATTTCTTTCATCCCCAATTCTGTTCAGTACCTCCTCATTAGTTACGCGATCTACCCACCTAATCTTCAGCATTCTTCTGTAGCACCATATTTCAAAAGCCTCAATCCTCTTCCTGTCCGCACTGCTTATCGTCTATGTCTCACTCCCATACAAGGCAACGCTCCATACAAATGCCTTCAGAAAGGATTTCCTTAGGCTTAAATCAATATTCGATGTTAACAAACAAATAAATAAATAAATTAAATAATAAAAAGCGTAATAATAAGTCATAGGTTAATAAATTCAATTGGCTTTATTTTTAAACAAATTTCCACCCCCCTCCAAGAAGCAAATCCTGGCTGCGCCCAGAGGCGCTGACTTTTGGAAATCAGTGTGGTTGCTCTATATCACGTTTCACAAATGTTCGAAACCAACCCTCCTGAAAATCATGTTCATGCGTTTTTGAATGAGCAATACTTGTAAAAGCAAATAGGCAGTTGTCTGGCCTTCTAAAGATAGGAGGAAGAAGGAGGAGGAAGAAAAGGAAAGCATGGTTGCATCCGGACACTGCAATAAAGCGATCTCATTGTCCGAAGTGGATATTTCGATATAAGTAACAGCCCAAAACTTCTACACAACCAATGAAATAATTTTTCACTGTACACTAATCTAACACTTCTTTTGCGAAGCTATTCTTTCTGACAAAATCGTTTGTTAGAACACCCTCACCAAGGTTTTAAAAAATTTTGAAATATTTTGAGATTTTGAAGTCCGGCATCAAATTATTTTGGTCAGTTCCAAGCAAGAACTGTATACTTCATCGAAACTTTTATCACTTCGAGATAACTTCGTGACATCTCTGATAGTATTATTATAGCCCAAGATTTTTTTTAAGCCTGAGAGAAAAGCATTACAAATTTCAACTAAATCTATAATTTTAATAACAAGGGAAGTGACAAAGCTAAATGAAAAACGATTAACTTTAGCATCAGCATCAGATTCTTCGAGCTAAATTCCTGAAAGAACACAATTGAATGTTCATAAATACGTACACCTGAAAGGTCAAAAGGACCGACGTGCTTCAGGATGAATAAAGCTAGCATAGTGGGTAAAGCACGGACACTCATTACTACTCGCTCGGGGACCCGCGTACAAAACTGATCATTTCTTTCATGTATGAAATATCGTCTCTCGCTATGGTCACGTTTTGCATTGCCTCTTGAGTCATAAAGTAGGTTTTGATTTTTCCCGATTTTTTTAAAAATTTATACAATTTTATTTTCCACCTCAATTTTATGTGGGTGCTCAGCACCCCCAAAAAATTCTGTTGGGTGCACGAGCCTTGGAGCACCCAACGGAGTCGGCGCCCCTGGTTCGCCACTGATTCAAAGTACTGACTGTCGTGGCCAATATCAGGGTTGCCAACGAGATCATGATAAAAACCACCGAAGTGACAGTAAAATCCCACCAAAAACCACCGAACTTTCCGAAGTTCCCATGCAAAAAGAAAACCACTGTCTATTCGTTTCTTCTTGACCAATTGATTTGAAATTTGGACGCAACTATGCATTTTAAAGGAGGAGTTTTTATGTACCTGACTTATCTGTATGGACACTAGACAGAAATAAAAAAAATAAAAAATAAATAAAAAAATTGTTTATTCAAAAGCACTTCAGAAAACATGTTATATATAAAATCAAACAATAATTACTTTGAGCCATTGCAATGCTTGTCGGGTACAGACAGCAAAATGTGAAATATTTGAACTTGAAAACAGAAAGTAATCCAGTCTGGAAAGGAGGTGAGCGTCAGTCATTCTATTGTCTTTATTTTATGTCAGAAGATCTAGATTTCAGCTATATTCGAATGTAATCACATCTGAGAAAAAAGAAAGTTAACAGTGAAAGTACAGTTACATATTAAGTGTCTACAATGTTCAGTCATTTTCACTACAAGAAAAATCTGATAAAGTACTGTAGCAACAAATACATACCATCAACACAGTGTCAGTTGAGGTTGTGATACAAGTACAACACTTCCTCTCCATGGAGATTGGAGAAGTCAACACAGAACTAACAGACTACAACAATGAGCAATGAGTCATACCATTGTTAATATCTTTGAAATCTTAGGAATTTTACATTTTATCTAATAATGTGATACATTTCCTAGTCATTTATTGTCCATATCCCCATTCCAAAGAAAGCAGGTGCAGACAGGTGTGAAAACTACAGACCCATCAGTTTAATAAGTCATGAGCAATGAGTCATACCATTGTTAATATCTTTGAACTCTTAGGAATTTTACATTTTATCTAATAATGTGATACATTTCCTAGTCATTTATTGTCCATATCCCCATTCCAAAGAAAGCAGGTGCAGACAGGTGTGAAAACTACAGACTCATCAGTTTAATAAGTCATGGTTGCAAAATATTAACACGAATTATATACAGAAGGATGGAAAAGCTGGTAGAAGCCGACCTCGGGGAAGATCAGTTTGGGTTCAGGAGAAATGTAGGAACACGGGAGGCAATACTCACTTTACGGCTTATCCTAGAAGATAGATTAAGAAAAGGCAAACCTACATTTCTTGCTTTTGTAGATTTGGAGAAGGCTTTTGACAATGTTGATTGGAATAAACTCTTTCAAGTTCTGAAGCAAGCAGGAGTAAAATATAGCGCGCGTAAGGTTATTTACAACTTGTACAAAAACCAGACAGCAGTTGTCAGAGTTGAAGGGCATGAAAAGATGCAGAGGTTGGAAAGGGAGTAAGACAGGGTTGTAACCTTTCTCCAATGTTATTCAATTTGTACATTGAGCAAGCTATAAAGGAAAGCAAGGAGAAATTTGGTGAAGGAATTAAACTTCATGGGGAAGAATTAAAAACATTGCGTTTTGCCGACAGCATAGTAATTCTGTCAGATACAGCAAAGGACCTGGAAGAGCAGCTGAACGGAATGGACAGTGTGCTGAAAGGTGTATATAAGATGAACATTAACAAGAGCGAAACTAGGGTAATGGAGCGCAGTGTAAGAAAATCAGGTGATGCTGAAGGAATTAGATTGGGAAACAAAGCAATAAAGGAGGTAGATGAGTTTTGTTACTTTGGCAGTAAAATAACAAATGATGGTCGCCGTACAGAGGATATAAAATGCAGAATGGCAATGGGTAGAAAAGCGTTCTTGAAAAAGAGAAATTTGTTATCATCGAATATTGATTTAAGCCTAAGGAAGTCCTTTCTGAAGGCATTTGTATGGAGTGTTGCCTTGTATGGAAGTGAGACATGGACGATAAACAGTGCGGACAGGAAGAGGATTGAGGCTTTTGAAATATGGTGCTACAGAAGAATGCTTAAGATTAGGTGAGTGGATCGCGTAACTAATGAGGAGGTACTGAACAAAATTTGGGAGAAAAGAAATTTCTGGCATACCTTGACTAAAAGAAGGTATAGATTGGTGGGACACACTCTTAGACATCAAGGAATTGTGAATTTATCGTTGGAGGGAAGTGTGTGGGGTAAAAATCGCAGAGGAAGACCAAGAGATGGATGCAGTAAGCAGATTCAGACAGATGTAGGTTGGCGTTCTTATGTAGAGATGAAGAGGCTTGCTCAGGATAGGGTATTGGGGAGAGCTGCATCAAACCAGTCTCCGGACTGGAGACCACAACAACAACAATTCGCCATATTCGTTAATACTTTCAAATTAGGATTATATTACTTCTGCAACATTTTTTTTTTTTTTTTTTTTTTTTTTTTTTTTTTTTTTTTTTTTTTTTTAACAAAACGATTTCATTAAAATCCACCAACTTTCCCATCTCCCACTGACTCAAATTTATTCCCACCGTCGGCCACTGACGTTGGCAAGCCTGGCCAATATGCTCGTTTTAAAAGTTGGCACGCTCCACACGCGGAGAGCTGCTTTCCGTGTTTCTGTGGTCACCGCCTTCTAACACACTGGTGTTCGGCGGCTGTCACCGCCCTCTGCACAGGCCGGCTCGCTAACTGGCCAGCCGGCTGTCGCCAGCACGCGCCGCCTTTCAATTATCATGCAGATGAAGCGGCGCGGCAGATAGCGTCACGTGACCGCGCCTGATTAATTAAGTGTCCGGCACACGGCGCCATTCAATTTCCCAGCCCAGCCGAAGCCGCGGCTGTGTTGAAGAAGCGCTAATTATTGCACGCGGGACACAGCGGCGGCATCAATCGCGTCACAGCGACCGCGGTTTCCGACGTCACCCACACGTTAGGCGGTCGGGGGAGGCGGCTGTTAAAAATAATACGTGTATGCGACGCCTCAACGGGGCTCACAATCAGTGTGGCATGTGGTCAAAAGTGACCAAATATTTTATTATCCTATTTTGTTTTTATTTACTTATCAGCTGCCTCGGCAGACGTTGTTCTGCCCTATTTGTTTTCTCTAAAACAACACTACATTGCATATTTTTGGAAACATTTTTGTTTCTCTATTTTGGGTTAACAGCACTCTATTTAAATGTATTAATAAAGAACAGTCTAGAGTGCACTAATTTATTTCATTCAACTAGTTTCAGTCTTATGTAGACCATCTTCAGGAATTTGTCTCTGAAATATATCACAGTTACATTTAGAGGAGTTTGGAGCAGTATACATTACTGTCAATGCTAAACTAAGTTAATAAAGAGAAATAGAACAAAATCTATGGGCATAACATCGCTTATTTCATTTTGTTCTATTTCTCTTTATTAACTTAGTTTAGCTTTGACAGTAACGTATACTGCTCCAAACTCCTCTAATTGTAACTGTGATATATTTCAGCAGTGGCGTAGCTATCATAGGGCTAGGCGGGGCAGTGCCCCGGGGCCCCCGAGCTCGAGGGGCCCCTCGGTCTCCGTGAACGACGTTTGAAAAAAGTTACAGTAGAGCGTGGAATTTTTAATTTAATTCTAGTTTTTTTTCTCTCCCTCCCTACCGTCCATCTTCCTCTCCAGACAAACCATGATTCCATCAACAGCCGCAATAAGATTGTTTCTAATGGGCCCCTCACGACGCCACTCGGTGGCGCTGCTAACCGGCCAAGCCACTAGTCGCTGTGTATAACAATCTGCACACTTCAGTCGGCGTAGCAGCACAGTAGCGGCAGCATCAAAGTTGCTCGCGGCAACAGCTGCGGCTTCCAAGTATCGTGTCGAGCCGCTTAGCGCATTGTAAAGGATTACACGCTTCCAAATACTGTGTAAATACATTTAGTGTAGAGCACTTCTTATTGGCAAATATAATTGCACAGTTCGATTATCCGAATAATCGGTTTTCCGAACATCCATGTCCCCCAATTACATCGTATAATGTACGTTCTGCCTCAAACGCAAGAAGTGAAAGCCAAAAATTATTCCCGTCTCAGAAATAAACATAACAAGGTCTATTGCTTGTCCGCTAAGACGTGGACCCTGCACCGTTAGTGTATTGTTGATCGAAGTCGGAATTGTCGTGGCTCACAATCTTTGCGAAATAACAGTGAATGGCGCTGAATTACTAGCAGTGTGTTTGACAATACACGGTGTGACCACATTTGAATATGAAGTCTCTAATGTATTATTACAAAACGGTATTATTATGGCAACTCAACTTTTTGTGTAGTGAATTCCCACAAGGGACTGCAATTAATCACAGATCCCAAGCCGCGGCGGAGTGGCCGAGCGCTTTGAGGCGATACGCTGCGATGCGCGAGGCCGTTGCCCGCCAGGGGTTCGAATCCCCTCTCGGGCATGGATGTTTGTGCTGTCTTTAGCATAAGTTAGCTCATAAGTAGTTTGTAAGTTTAGGGACTAATGACCACGCAGTTAAGTACCATAAGCTTTACAAATACTTGAACGTTTGAATAGATCTCTATGCACTCTGAAATTAGTGCAAGAAGAAGAGAAAATATGGTTTTTTGTTTCAATAGTGAAGTGTGCATTCTGTACGCTGCCTTCTAGCCCACTGTGACGATAATAAGCGAAGATGTCGACTTAAGGTTTTGGGCACGGCTCAATCCAAACTGTTTCATCAACAATCCAGCAACTTACTTTGGCTGAAATCATCTTACACCAATATTTCACCTGTTTTTCTTCTTTGACTGGGCTATCAACGAAATTTCTCCGATCGGTACGCAGCAATGAGCTAACAGCGCAGTAGTTTAGCGAGAGTGAGTTGTCGGCACTGATAACAGTCCGTCTGCTGTCACCACGGACGCCTTAGTCCTGACTTGACCGTTACCGGTTTGCTTAGCGGGAGGGGGCCATGTTTTCGTGTTTGAGTATGACTTTTTTTTACTAACTTTTGCCTGCGACTTCATTCACCTTGTATGGGACAACTTCGGGAACTATCCGATGGGGGTCGTTTTATCTGTTTGTCCTACCCAGGTCCAACTCTATCGCTCTACAAAATTTCATCCAAATTCACCCAGTAACTTTTGCGTTAAAGCGTAACAAACAAAGAAACTTTCACAGTTATTATATTAGAGAATAAGATTAAATGTTATGTGCTGCTTGACACATAACAATTTACTTAGTAGTATTTAGGTTTGCCTTATTATGTCTTTCAGTGGGCGGTAAGGAGCTAATGGTGAAGATTTGCATCTGTATATATTCAGTTTAAAGAGGGCCCCAAACTCATTCTTGCCCCGGGGCCCTTGGTGACATAGCTACGCCACTGTATTTCAGAGAGAAATTCCTGAAGATGGTCTATATAAGACTGAAACTAGTTGATGAAATAAATTAGTGCATTCTAGACTGTTCAAATGTTTGTAGAACTTATGGGACTTAATTACAGGGTCATCAGTCCCTAAGCTTACAAACTACTTATGAACTAGCTAACACTAAGGACGGCACAAATATCCATGCCCGAGGGGGGATTCGAACCCCCGACCGTAGTGGCCGTGCAGACCGTGACTGGAGCGCCTCAGTTCCCTCGGCCACCACGGCCGGCTGCGAAATTCATGATATTTTTGTACCGTGCAACGTCTAAGGTTATTATCGTGTTGCAAAGTCATTACTATAACATATTTACGACAATGGTTCCAAATCAGAACACCTTTGAAGTTGATTCTTTATCTGCGTATGACTCTTAACCCAATGTAACATACCACATATCTTCGTCAAAGATATCCTAATCATATTCGCTGGTAAATGTGGTGTGACACGGCGGCCGGCGACTGCTCTTTATTAATAAACACTACATTGATTTTTTATGTTAATAGGTTTTCCCCTGCAGACTTTGTTATGTCAGAAGTTATTGGCCCTTCGCAACAATAAAACATACTTCACAGTGATCACAGTATTTATACATTTGTGCCTCCATAATAAACAACAATTACTTACAAATATAAGGCCCCTGGTGTAGATGATATTCCGTCTGAACTGCTGACGTCGTTAGCAGCGCCAGTTATGAAAAACATTGTATCACCTGGTATGCAAGATGTATGAGAAGGGGAAGTACCCTCCCACTTCAAGAAGAATATTGTAATTCCAATTCCAAAGAAAGCAAGTGCAGACGTGAAAATTACAGAACTATCAGTTTAGTAAGTCATGGGTGCAAAATACTAACACGAATTATTTACAGACGAATAGAAAAATTTGTGGAATCCAACTTCGGGGAAGATCAGTTTGGATTTAGGAGAAATGTAGAAACACGAGAGGCATTACTCACATTACGACTTATCTTAGAAGATAGGCTAAGGAAAGGGAAACCTACGTTTTTAGCGTTTATCGATTTAAAGAAAGCTTTTGACAATGTCAACTGGAATACACTCTTCCAAATTCTGGAAGTATCGGGGTAAAATATAGGGAGCGAAGAGTTATACTCAACTTGTACAAAAACCAAACAGTGGTTATTAGAGTCGAAGGGCAAGAAAGGGGCGCAGAGGTTGGGAAGGGAGTAAGACAGGGTTGTAGTCTTTCCCCAATGTTGTTCAATCTGTACATTGAGCAGGCAGTGAAGGAATGGAAGGAGAAATTCGGAGAGGGCATTAAAGTGTAGGGAGAAGAAATAAAAACATTGCGGTTTGCCGATGACATAGTAATTCTGTCAGAGACCGCAAAAGATCTAGAGGAGCAATTGAATGGGATGGACAGTGTCTTGAAAGGAAGACAGAAGATGAACATTAACAAGAGTAAAACGAAGGTAATGGAATGTAATGTAAGAAAATCAGGCGATGTTGAAGGAATTAGATTAGGTAATGAGACAATAAAAGTAGTAGATGAATTTTGTTATTTGGGTAGCAAGGTAACTTCTGATGGCCGAAGTAAAGAAGATATAAAATGCAGAATGGCTACGGGAAGAAAAGCGTTTCTAAAGAAGCGAAACTTGTTAACATCTAATATTAATTTAAATGTTAGGAAGTCCTTTGTGAAAGCATTTATCTGGAGTGTACCATTGTATGGGAGTGAAACGTCGACGATAAGGAGTTCAGATAAAAAGATTATAGAAGCTTTTAAAATGTGGTGCTACAGACGAATGATGAAAATTAGATGGGTAGATCACGTAACTAATGAGGAGGTGCTTAACCGAATCGGGGAGAAAAGGAGTTTCTGGCATATACTGACTAAGAGAAGGAATAGATTGGTTGGATACATTCTGAGACATCAAGGAATTGTCAACTTAGCATTAGAAGGAAGCGTGCGGGGTAAAACTCGTAGAGGGAGGCCGAGGGACGAATACAGTAGGCAGATTCAAAAGGATGTAGGTTGCCAAACGTATTCACAGATGAAGAAACTTGCACAGGACAGGGTAGCGTGGAGCGCTGCATCAAACCAGTCTGCGGACTGAAGACCACAACAACAACAACATAAGTTTTCTATTTTGTACATTGCAAGACTTAGTAGTAATAATGTGATATTTTCATTGTAATGCCTTATCGTAGACTATATTTCTTGTTTGTTTGGTTGCCTAGCGCGTAAATAAACAAAGCTGTCGGTTCTCCGACGCGAAAGCAGGCAACATACAACTGTCCATGAGAGAAGCATGGGTCTTCCAGATTGACGCCGCAAACACTTACCGACTGACCCTGTGATTTATTCATGGTCATAGCGAAAGCAATCCTCGCTGGAAATTGTAGTCGTTTAAATTCAAACGGTACGTCAACAGTTGGTACCATTGGAATGCGGGATATCAACACATCTTCTCCCTTATATTTTCCCTTTAGAATTGTCGCTTCGATCACATTGTTCAGAAATGTTTTCACTTCTAGCCGTGTTCCGTTACAAAGTCAAGGTTGGTTGATATTTCGTAACATAATGGGTATGGGATATATACCGTATTCTATTCTCTTCTTCCTCTATTTCGCCATTTCCTCCTCCCCCTATCTCCACACCCTCTTATCCCACACCATATCCATCTCCTCCCCCCTCATTTTTGCGTCTATATCATCCCTTTTATATCAATTTCATTCTCAAACTCTTATCTTCTCCTCCCCCTCTCTCTGATCTTATTTATTGTTATTGCAATCGGGGACCTTGACAGGGAATAGAAGTCAAAAAGGGTTATTGACATTGTTCCGAAGCTAACTGGTGCATCCGGTGCGTAATCGACTACTGAATCGTATGTGAACGCAAACCGCTCATTTCTAATCGTCACATGTTTCCGTCTATTTTGTCTACGATCCAAATTATTTTGTGCGTAAGCTGCAACTGGGCGAGTCGAACTCGACTGTACCCGTTGTTCCAGAATCATAACGGATCGCGCTCCAGAACTTCTTTCTCGATTTACCTACACGCGCTGTGTACGATCTTTGTCTGTCTCATAGGCTCTACGATCACGTAGTAGGATTGCGTTGCGCGCACGCCGACTGATATCGATATATCGATGTTACGATGCTGCAATGGAGGCATTGTTGTAAAAAAAATATCTGCACTCACATTGTTTGTAACACTCAAAAATATCAAGAACTGGCATCAATTCTATCTTTGCAAAGCTCCAAAGATATGATCACCACCGACAACACCATAGGGGGTAACAATAATACTGAGGGGCTTCTACAGGAAACAACATTTCATGTAAAATCTGTCTGGCTGTTTTAAGCTTGAATGCATAACACCATCTCCCTTTATTAGAACCTATTGGCATATTTGTTGGCTCCGTTACAGCGTATTTGGTAACTGTAGTAGGGCCGGAATACGATGATCCCTGGCTCCACATATGGGCTAGGAGACCGCCCCACACGCAGAAACTGAAAGCAGCCGTGTTGCCAAGTAGTTCGTTCGCTGCCTGACAGTATAGCTTCACGGTCGCTGTTGTCTGACAGAACTGGTAACAGTGCAGAGCCGGCCGCGGTGGCCGAGGTGGCTGAGGCGCTTCAGTCACGGTCTGCACGGCCACTACGGTCGGGGGTTCGAATCCCCCCTCGTGCATGGATATTTATGCCGTCCTAGTTCGTAAGTAGTTCATAAGTAGTTTGTAAGTTTAGGGACTGATGACCCCGTAGTTAAGTCCCATAAGCTTAACAAGCATTTGAACATTTTTTTGAACAGTGCAGAGCTCAGCCAACGCGCGCATGCGCAGAGCAAAGCTCGCGTTTGACTTGCTCCAATGGTCTGCTGCCGCAGCCAGTGCTCAAATCCGATTGGCGCCAAGCACCAGGGATCATGCTATTCCGGCTCGACTTATAGGCGAGTGTCGCTAGGCGAGTAGCGAATGAATAAGCTGATTTTTGGAGAATCTAGAAAATGATCCGAGCTGGAAGTGTACTTACGGTTTTCCTCCAATTCTGATATTTTCCGGTAGATTTTCTAAAACATTTCTTTCATACAAACCTTGTCCTCACAATTACGAACAGAACAAAGAAATGATCAGCCAAATCGGTGAAACCATTCTCGAGTCTTACGCTTAGCAGTACGTTTGGCGATTCATTTTTATTTATATAGATAATGGAACTGCCATAATGATTGGAATTAGCGCACAGTTAAAATTTATATTCTGCTTTAATTTCTTGAAAGTTTTCTAGGATTGGGGTCAAAGATAGTTAAAATTTCGTAAAAAATTATTTCACCAATAGGAATTAATGGTGGAATTAGTACGGATATTTTAAAGATTTTGAAAGCTATTTTGAGTAGATATTGGCGGTAGTTACAGTATAAGAAGAGACTGAGTTTACCTTTCTCACCATTTATCAGTTCACCTCATTCCGGTGTTGTAGCTGTAATAAAGTGCATATTTATGAAGATATACCGCCGTCATGAAATGGTTTGGCACTGGATAGGCGATCTGTTTCGTACAGCCGACCGTGCGTTAAATATTAGTTCCGTGTCCAGTCTAAAGTTAGGGTGGAAATCTCAAACTCAGAAGTAACGGTCTTCGGAAGTTTAACATGACAAAGAGAAAAAACTATTGCAG
This sequence comes from Locusta migratoria, assembly GCA_026315105.1. Taxonomy (NCBI): domain Eukaryota; kingdom Metazoa; phylum Arthropoda; class Insecta; order Orthoptera; family Acrididae; genus Locusta; species Locusta migratoria. Next base: position 484,447,246 of record CM048745.1, read on the forward strand.
GTTTTAAAATGCTCATTAATTTTGAATGGGGATGCTTTTGTTTGAAAGTTAATAAATTTAGCAACAATCAGTGTGCACGAATGTTCGTCAGCCTTAATGGCGTCCAAACCCATGTCACACCATTCCTGGGCTGAGTTACTTCGGCAGTGTTCTGTAGAGTAAACTGAAATGAAGAATGTTCCTCATAGTAAATTCTGTAACATTTTTTACGGTTTATTTTACAAATGATCACACTATACTCACATAGCCTACATAGATACGTCTAAACAGTTCGTAAGATAGGAACAGAGAGATGAAGTGGACGCTCTTACTCCTCTCGTGTCCAGAAAAACAAGAAAATACTGATAAGAGTTCAGAGATATACGAGAGAGATAAAAACGTTCCGGGATAAAAAAAATATCTTCAGTTAATTTTTTAGATTGTACGATTTCACTGTATAGCTAATATTTCGCGAAGTGTACGTCTAAAAATCATATCGGAAGAGATTAAAAATTTTGTTGTACTCGTACATGATGTTATCCGACGACGCCCTCTTTCGGAACTGTTTCTGGCATTAAATAGAGGTTAGTTGGGCAACATTATCATATACAGCGGTAAGAGCTAATAATCGAAACATAGGGAGGAATGAAGTGTTTGGGCTTAAGGACTGATGCAATTACTCTAACACTTCTTGGGGAAATTGCGTATCGTCTATTACTGAGATGTCTTTTCATGACCTATCAAAGGAAGCAAGACGAAAGGGTGTACTATTAAGAATGTATCAGTTTACCAAAGGCAGTTCTGCTTTCTTCAAGGCCTAGAACTAAAGTGTAAATTTTATCCAGTGTAATGATGCGGTGTCTGTTCTTTCGAACACGATTGAATGAACAGAGACGACACCAATGTATAAATGTAGAGACAGATTATGGACGGTGAACGATAGCCCAACATTTGTGGTGTTTTTAACTTTAGCAACTTATAAATGCATTCTAGTTACAAAATTTACCTTGTCCCCTTGTATTATGGAATTATAGCTCCAAAGAAAACGCGTTTTTATTATTTGTTTCGTGAGCTTTGATATGTATATCTTCACTGAACTTTGAATGATTTGAGATTACGAACATTTCATGTTTTTTGTTCGCAAATGGATTTAGTTTAGTAGCATCTAAGACGATTATTTGTTTCGGGTATAATGATATTTTTCTTACTTAGCATATAACAATGCTTTATTACATACTTTATTAAGTTTTTATTTGTTGATAAAACTCTTCTGGGTATTGGACCGCATCATCAATACATCAAATGTTCACCGACGTTTCGGCTACTATTGCAAGCGGCCTTCTTCTGGGTGTTACGTTTACTGTTGGATTAGGGAGAGCTGGGGTCTTAAATATTAAATGTTGTCAGTTATGATTTGTGGTTTCAGCTCTCTCTCTATCTCTTTTTTTTTTTTTGTGTTGGCAGAAACGTGGATGAAAATTTGATATATTGACGATGTGGTTCAATACCGAGAGGAGTTTTATTAACAACTACAACGGCCACGGAAGCCTTCGTTTAGAAATTTTTATTTATTTCTTACTACAGCTGTTACTTGCAGTACCATTTCCCGTTTATTTGCTGTATGTGTGTGTGTGGGGGGGGGGGGGGGGGGGGGGGCAGCGTGCAAAGTGTTTCTCTTCGCCACCATCCAGTATAAGTGACCCGCATGCGCAGTGCTACCACGATGGGGCATATTTTTATCCGCGCCTAGAATATTGTCGGCAGTTTTCACTCATTTTGAATATGGCCCAACGATTCGCGGTCGAAATATTAGTCGACGAATTTGAATTTGTGCGGCTGCACGCACGAAATTCTTTGGTAAATAATTTGAATATTCTGTCTTCGCTTGAATAAATTACAGACTTTAGAATGAAATCCATTATTACTGATTATTCATTTATCTTATATTTTGCGTTGTGTCATTATTAGCAGTTCAGTTATAGGCATAAGTGCATAGCCCAATTATTGTGTATTGTGTTTCGCCTATGTAGTCCGGCCTACTTCGGTCTGAATGCAACAAAGTACAGTCGCAATTGGTTTGCTTGAGTTTCGTTAGAAAACTTGTAACGTCTGGAGAGGTTAATGGAGTAGTCTAGAGAAATACAATTATACTTACAACAATCCTTGGAAGATGGAATAAAATATAATTTTTAAAGAATTTTTTCCGGAAACTACGAGTTCTAACACATATGTACCTTTTCTTTCAGACATCTCTGATACTTCTAAAATATCCTTTTCAAGAAAAAAGTATTATTTGGACTATAAGCAAAATCATGTAGACTAAATTTGAAACTAAAGCGTCCCCTATATACGAAGATTTTCGTAAAAGGTATAACAATTATTTATCACTATCAAAATGTTCAAATGTTTGTTAAGCTTATGGGACTTAACTACGGGGTCATCAATCCCTAAACTTTCAAACTACTTATTAACTAGCTAATACTAAGGACGGCACAAATATCCATGCCCGTGGGGGGATTCGAACCCCCAACTGTAGGGGCCGTGCAGACCGTGACTGGAGCGCCTCAGTCCCCTTGGCCACCGCGGCCGGCCTATAAGAAATTTGATGTATCTTCTGTACACGGTGAGTCACTGACTATTGCCACCCAAGAATAACTCCAAAGGTATGATAGAAGTTGAAACGTTTGTGAGACAAACGTTGCATTGGATAGAGGGGGCGAGAATATGACGTTAGTTTTTCGTTGCTAGATGGGGTCACTTCAGTGATATGGTCAACTTTGTTTTTAATGGGATACAATAGTTTGGCACTTATTTTCGGATAGCGATAACGAGACGAATCCAATCCTGTGTTACAGTAAGCTGTTCGAAGGTCAAAGAAGATCAAAAAGAGGCAGCATGAACGAGCATTTATACAAAGTGTTCGAAGTGGTGGCAATCGGTATCACTGTAGCGCTGCAATCTTCTTATCATGGATTGAGTAGTAATCCGTATCACTTCGACACTTATCGAAGCACATGCTCTGTCAATTCTGTCTCGTATATCGTACAAATAGTAAATATTTGCCAAAAACGGCGTATCCATCTAACGTTCCGTTGACATCCAAACATCATTCGACGGTTCCGAAGTACAATAATAAGAACGGTAAGACCAGTATCGCAAGTCGATATGCTTCTCATTTACGGAGAATGCCAACGAAATTCAGTGAGAGCTAGAGACTTGTACGCTGAAAGATGTCGTCAGCTTACTCACCCTACACGTCGTACATGTATATGATAAATTGAAATCACCTGGATCTTGAAAGTATCGCAAACATTTTGGGCAAAGGATCCGCGGCGGAGCGGCCGAGCGCATTGAGGTCCTATGCTACGATGCGCGAAGTCGTTACCCGTCTGGGGTTCGAATCCCCCCTGGGGTACTGATGTTTGTGTTGTCTGTAGTATAAGATAGTTCATAAGTAGTTTCTACGTTCAGGGACTGATGACCCAGCAGTTAAATCCCATAAGCTTTACAAACATTTGGGAAAAGGAAAGGCACTAACGAGGATGCGGAAGTTGGTACTCTAGCCTCCGTGGTTCGAGATTCTTGTGTTAGATCGCGACAAATAGCAAGGTAATCTGGCCTCAGCCACAGTGTTGTTGTTCGTGTTCTGCATCGTCATAAATACCATCCTTACCACATCAGTCTCCACCAAGAATCAACTCGTACGAATTATATGCGTGGTATGGAATTCTGCCGATTGGCTCAACGTCAGATTAGAAGGGATGAGGCATTTGTTAATTTGATTTCGGCCGCGGTGCAATGGCCGAGCGTTCTAAGGCACCTTGCTGTGGAGCTCGTGGTTGCTCGCCGTCGGAGGTTTGAGTCCCCCCCCCCCCCCCCCCCCCGGGACCGCGCGCGCGTTTGTGTGTGTGTGTTATCCTTAGTATCAGTGTAAGTAATTGTGTAGGGACTGATGGCCATAGCAGTTTCGTCCAATAGGTTTACAAACATTTGAATATTTAAATCTTAATGGTATTATGTACACCACATTCGTGCAAGAAACATTAGGTCTGTTATTGGAAGAAATACCTTTACGAACAAGGAACAGAATGTGGCATTAAAAAGATGGGTGGCCGGCACATTTTTTGCTAATGGCTAGAAATGAGCTGAAGAGACGATTCCCATATCGTCGGATTGGACACGGAGTAGATGTGTCGTGGACTCGTGGCCGACTTGTTCGCCAGATTTGACGCCTCTGGATTTTTTTTCCTTATGGGGATTCGTAAAAGACATTGTTGATACAGAAGTTCCAACTGCACCTGAAGATATGCAAGAGATAATTGTCTAAACATGTGCTGCGAAAAGTGCCGATGTGATACGGAATACCACTCAATCAAAACAAATAAATGTTTGTACAGTCTACGGGACTTAACTACGGGGTCATCAGTCCCTAAACTTACAAACTACATATGAACTAGCTAATCCTAAGGACGGCACAAATATCCATGCCCGAGGGGGGATTCGAACCCCCGACCGTAGTGGCCGTGCAGACCGTGACTGGAGCGCCTCAGTCCCCTCGGCCACCGCGGCCGGCACCACTCAATCCATAAGATTTCAGCGCTGCACTGACATCAGTCACCCCTTCGAGCACCATCGGTAAATTGAAGATCATGACCCGCTTATTGACCTTCGTTGACCTTCAAAGACGTTACTGTTACACATCATAGGATTCGTCTCGATAGCCGCTAAGCCGCGGCGTATTAGCAGGATCAGAAGTGACTTCTGTTCTTTCGGAATAGACGCCACATGTATATACATAATATGCCGGTGACGGGCAATGATCCTTTCGTTAGTGGGGAGGGGTGGGCAAGTTTGGAGCTGTTACTCCTACGGGAATTAGTGCAAAGTGACTACGAGTTTGAGTATTGGGGGCAGGGTAAAGTTGGAAATTTGTGTCTGACGGGAGGCGTGCTTAGGTAGTCCTTGCAGGTGCGGTGATCACTGTGTCCCCAGAAGTGCAGTGGTCAGCGCAACATCCTAGAAAGCGGGAGACCCGGGTTCGAATCCCGCCTGTGTATACATTTTCAGCGTTGCCCATTCGCAGTTGATGTCATATATTCTGTGAATATGCGCTGTATTATTCCAACATCATAGTAACCTCTAGCAACACATATCTGCAACACAGTACTCTAATATTCAAATGATAAACTCCAAAGTAAACGAGTTTGGAAAACATCCTATCACTTTGGAAGGCAGCGAACTAATATAATATTTCAATATGAAAAATAAATCTAGTTTGCAGAAATTACAATCTTTATTCATTATAACGATGCCCGCTTTCGATCTTACAGTATGGAATACTGCCCCAGATATGTGATTGTATTAGAGATTTCGTGCCAGAGGAAGCATCGCCTTTTACAGAAATGATATCGATTGAACCCGGGATTCAGTTATTTGTCCCCTGTCTTCCTTAATTATAACAACGATTTGGCAGAATATGTTGTCTTAGGTTGTTGGCAAATGATAATGTTATTTATCGTCCTGAATATGAGCATTAAAAGGAATTCGCTAATCTTTCTTTTAAGATAAATCAATGAAATATAAAGTGCGTAAATTCAACAAAATGTCTAACGATAGAATTATGACTTACTCAAACTGTAAGGAACACATTGAAAATGTTTACGAAAGGCAAACTGCCTTTTACTAACAAAACGCTTGGAAGATATAGCAAGACTGCATACAATATGCTTTTCCGTCCTCGTTTTGAGTATTTTTGCACGGTATTGGATGCTTGTCAGGTTTGTTAGACGAATGACATTGAAAGAGTACAAAGAAATGCAGTTAGTTCCGTGCACGATACAGAGGGTAGTGTGTCTTTGGAGCTCTAGTGGAAATCACTACAACAAGATGTCTACTTAAAAACTTTCGATCATCGACTTTTTCCTCCGAATACGTAAATACATTGTCGACTTCAAATTTTACAAGGAGCAATGATCATCAAAACAAAATAAGAACTATAAGAGCACGAATGGAGAGGTTTAGGTGTTCTTTCTTCCCACGTGCTATTTGACAATCGAATGGTAGATGGAAAGTGGTTGAATGAACCCTCTGCCAGACACTTCAATGTGATTTGCAGAATAACTATGTGATTGTAGGACTAACTGTTAGGAAATTTTCTATAAGCGTAGACTGGAGAGAGAAAATTTCATTTTTTGTACTGCAAATACTCCTTCCGGTAAATTCAGCAGGTTTTACCCAAATCTTCAAAAGGGGAAATTTCAAGATAAGAAGAATGGCGAAATTCGTGGCTTCTTTGTGTGGCTGTAGCGACTGAGTTCGACTAGAGCTGTGCAAGGAGTTGAGGAAGAGCTTATTAACAAGTTTCGCCGTACCTGTTTTCCGCCTCTTAAATTGATATACAGCTCTCTGCGTATCCAATATTACTGTGTGAAAGTTCAAGTACTACCGAGGATGCAAAGTATGTCTAAATATGAGAAAATAAATAAATCAAGGAGACGTAGGGAGGCGATGAACTGCGGCAAAATCACTCAACTAAGTAATAAAGAACCAGATTATGATGAAACTTGATAAATTACGGGAAGAATGCCGCCGTTACAGAGCCTGTCTGTGATAGTAGCTGCGTCGGCCGTTGGAAGTGCCAGTGTCGACGGGTAGCAAGGAGTTTTACTGTCGTGTCTCCTCGGATTCTTTCAGGATTGTTCTGAGTTGTACTATAAATGAATACTTGGACTGCAATAGACTGTACAAACAATCAGAAGTAATTTACTGTTTATTTTCAAGACTCTAGTAGTAAATGAATACATTTACGTCGACTATATACATATTTTTGTTAAATTTGCCATTATCACCTGCACCAAAAAGGCACGGTCTTTTCCCTCTCCTGTACTCTGCAGACATCCCACAACCTGTGCCTCCTGTCCATCTCCTACAATATGCTGATGACACCGCCTTCCTCGCACTCACCCCCTCTCTCTGACGATGTCAACACCTTCTCCAGGAACACCTCTCCCTTTCTTCCTCTTGGTTCAACCAATGGGTCCTTACCGTTAACCACAAAAAATCCCAGGCTACCCTCATAGGTCGTACCACCTGTTCCTTTCACCTCCCTGCCTTCCATCTCACCCTTCACGTCCCTATCATACGCCTCATACCAACCCCACGTATGGGAGTGAAACATGGACGATAAATAGTTCAGAAAAGGACAGAAGCTTTTGATATGTGATGCTACAGCTGAAGGTTAGACCTGTAGCTCCTGTAACTAATGAGGAAGCACTAAGTGCTGAATGGAATTGGAAAGAAAAGAAATTTATGGCATCCTTGAATAAAAGAAGGGATCGACTGATATGACACATTCTTAGACACCAAGAAATCGATTGATATGACACATTCTTAGACACCAAGAAATCGTCAATTTAGTATTTCAGAGAATTATGTCGGGTAAAAATCTCAGAGGGAGACCAAGAGGCGAATAAGCAGGTGCAGTGTATTATTACTAACATTTATATTTACGGTATGTGGTTCAGTTTTATGCACACTAGCAGTAAGACCTCGACAAAATTTGCTCAACCATACCATACTTTTTAGTAATGAGAAACGCATGAACCGGTGTGTATTCTTCTACTGCGGGTGAACGAAGACCTCGACCGACGAAATTTGGGAGTCATTTTATAGCACTTATTACACCAAATTATATTTATATAAAAAAAGGTTAAAGCGTACATCAGTAGTTTCAGAACTTATGATGTTAGATATCAAAACACACATATAGTAGACCGTGCAAAATTAAAGAACCAGTGCAACATTTTTGTATATATGCCTTACATAGGGTGATTCTGAATTAGCAGTCAAATTTTGCCATGATCAACATAATCCTTGCATGATTGAATCGGGAGGTATTTTGAGATTAGTAAGGCAAATGTCTCCACTACACGAAATAAGATACGTAATAATTAATTGGGTAAGTAGATGGTAATAGTATAATTAGAGTAAATATCATATTTTACATTGTAAGTGAATGTTGTTGTCACCTAGACTGAATTTCGTTCACATTCGGTTTGTTCCAAACCAAACGATATGAAAATCGACGTGTCAAAATAAATGATACGCTAAGGTATTTACCCTGAGTCTTCGGCAACACATTTAACCTTTAGCAATAAAAAATAAGAGTAATAATTCCCTGGTAAGGATCGGGAGGTATTTTGAGAGTAGTGAGGCAAATGACTCCACTACACGAAATAAGATACGTAATAATTAATTGGGTAAGTAGATGGTAATAGTATAATTAGTGTAAATAGCATATTTTACATTGTAAGTGAATGTTGTTGTCACCTAGACTGAATTTCGTTCTCATTCGGTTTGTTCCAAACCAAACGATATGAAAATCGACGTGTCAAAATAAATGATACGCTAAGGTGTTTACGCTGAGTCTTCGGCAACACATTTAACCTTTAGCAATAAAAAATAAGAGTAATAAATCCCTGGTAAGGATACATGTTTGATTCACCGTATATGTTTAGCTTGTATGGTCCAATGTCTGTAAATCTATGGGACTTAACTGCCTGGTTATTAGTCCCTAGGCTTACAAACTACTTAGTTAAAGTAACCGCAGGACAACACACACACCCGTGCCCTAGGAAGGACTCGAACCGTCGACGGCGAACGGCCGGACGCACCGCAGCACGGCGACTCTGTGCGCACGGCTATTTCCTCGCGGCCAACTTGTGTGTGTGTGTGTGTGCGCGTGTGTTTAGAATGCGTTGTTAATAGCTGTATAATGATGAAGTTAAGGGTAATTCTGAATTAACGGTCAAAGTTTGCCGTGATCAACACAATCCTTGCATAATTTAATCGGGAGGTATTTTCAGATTAGTAAGCAAATTATGACTCCACTCCATTAAATGAAATCCGTAATAATTCATTTGATAAGTAGATGGTAATCGTATAATTAGTTTAAATGGCATATTTTACATTGTAAGAGAATTTTGTGTCACCTAAACTGATTTTCATTCACATTCTGTTATTCCACACCCAAATATATGCAATGTGGACGTATCAAAATGAATGATACCTTAAGATATTTATGCTGAGTCTTCAGTAACACATATAACCATTATAATAAAAAGAGAGTAATAAATAAATCAGGCGATAGAATGTTTAGCTTGTTGTTTGAGGGTGTGTGTGTGTGTGTGTGTGTGAGAGAGAGAGAGAGAGAGAGAGAGAGAGAGAGAGAGAGAGAGAGAGAGAGTGTGTGTGTGTGTGTATGTGTGTGTGTGTGTGTGGAACGCGTTGTTAATCACTACTCAGCGATGTATTAAGGATAGAATGAAACTTTCACTCTCCAGTGGAGTGTGCGCTGATATGAAATTTCCTGGCAGATTAAAATTGTGTGATGGAACCTGGATTCGAACCTGGGACCTTTGCATTTCGCGGACAAGGGTTGTAAATTCTGAACTAACGTGGCACGCTTCACAGTTAGTTCTCGCAACTTTACTTCTGCCGGTACCTCGCCTCCCACTTCCCATACTTAACAGAAGTCGTACTGCGAACCTTGCAAGACGAGCATTCCTAGAAGAAAGGATATGGTGGAGACATGGCTTAGCCACAGCGTAAGAGCTGTTTCCATAATGAAGCTTTCATTCTGCAGCGGAGTGTGCGCTGATATGAAACTTCCTAGCAGATTAAAATTTTGTGCCAGAACCGGGATTCCAACCTAGGACCTTACCCGCGAAGGCAAAGGTCCCAGGTTCGAATTCCGGTTCCGGCACACAATTTTAATCTACCACTAAGTTTCATGGTTAAAGTTAGTTCTGAATTAACAATCAAATTTTGCCATGACCAACAAAATCTTTGCATAATCGAATCGGGAGGTATTTTCAGATCACTAAGGAAAATTATGACTCGGTAATAATTCATCGCATAATTAGATGGTAATCTTATAATGAGTGTAAATAGCATATTTTACATTGTAAGTGAATTTTGTGTCACCTAGACTGATTTCAGTTCACATGCTGTTTTGTTTATTTCATAGCCAAAGATAAGCATTGCGACGTATCAAAATAAGTGATACGTTAAGGTATTTACGCTGAGTCTTCGACAACACAAATAACTCTTAGCAATAAAAAAAGATTAATAAGTCACTGGAAAGAATAGATAGGGTAAGGTGGTACAAATTTGATATAGGTACAATTCTGATCAACATAAATTTTCGCACCATTTGTCAGTCTCGTAGTGTCTCGTTGTGTGGCATTGTAGCCTAGCAGGTTTCTACAGCTCCTCCTGTCTTTTCCTAGAATACACCGCTTTGTACTAAGGGGAGATAAATTTTTTCCCGTTAGGAGGTACGTGAAGCTACTTAGTCTAACGAGCTCTCATAAATTTTCTATTTAAGGGTGACTAGATTCTCTACCCAAAATGCAATGTTTGGTACCACGAAGTATGCGTTGGTGCCTGACGGAAAAAGTGCTTATATGTGGAAGATGCCCTTAGTCAAAATTCTACTAGCAAGTGATCACAATTGTACCTAATGTGGTACATTTTTCGATCGATTTTTCTCAATTCTGTAACGTTTTTGTGTGTCTATAGCGACATTTGTAATTGTCTAATATTTGTGTTACATATTAGTTAAACATCCAAGAACAAGTGCTATAATTAAAATTACATATTTTCGCAATATATTTCCAGTTACAATAACATTTGTCCGAAATGATCGAAATTGTACCACCTTACCCTATTTGATTCACGCTATATGTTTACCTCAGCGTTAGTCTGACAGTAGAAGACTGATACAAAGTAGATCGATTCCAAACATTCAGAAGGCTAATCAGTTTCAAACGCCTTAAGCGTATAAACAATTGTGACTAGCCGATCCATTAATCCTAATGTGGAGCTTCCATTTTCCTTCTCCTTTTTAATTTTTTTTAAAGTCTACTACTTCTGGCTCGTTAGTACAGTGGTTAAGTGCCAGACTAAGAATCCAGAGGTCGAGGCTTCGATCCGCGCGAGATCCTAGGATTTTTATGTGTCACTTTCCACCTCTTTCCCCTCTGGCAGTGTTGTTGTTGTGAAAAATACCGAGTAGGACCGTGGTTCGGAACCCACGTTAAACTGTATGTCCCCCTATAACTGCAGGTTAAGTCAGTTCAAAGGTTGGAGGAAGACAGCGGCATACGACCTGCAAACAGGACCGTGCCTAGTAAAGCACTGTGGTGTTTAAACCAATCTTCGGATTGTCGACTGTTTTCCCTTTTTGTACTACTTCTTTAAACTCGACGATATGATTCTCTTTCACTGGTACATTGTCAGAGTAACAAACTTCATTCTAAATGTAGAAGTATTGGTTATTATTAGTAACATATACGTGTCTGTCAGTACGGTAAATATAAAAGTTACCGCAAGCAGTGTTTAAAATCACGTCGGCAGTTTGCCGACAAGTTTATCGGCGTGTCACGCTCGCTATCGCCTCGTAATAAGCTAACGCTACGCCGCACAGCCACACAAGTCGTAAGCTGGAACGGCGTTCCGTGCCCCGCGGCCGCACCGCAGCCAGATAATTGCGATGGCGTGATTCCGATCGCTGTGACAGAACGCACGCGGCACTGACGGACGTGTCATTAACGGACCACACGCAGATAAACACATCTCTCAGGGCGAAAGCCGACGTTAAGGGATACGAATCTGTCACCACACATCCGGGCCACCGCGCGCTGCGTTCTGAATGGTGGCGGCTAATGAAGTTGCGTGTCCTCGCTCTGCGGAGAACAATGCGACTAGGGGTAAAGCAATGTGGTTTACTACTGTCAGGCGACGCGTACAACTATGCATCGATTCTCAAAGCAACGCGCGTGCTGCCAATTCCGACACGCGACAGACCTGGGGTAACAAAGTACAAAATCGGAAAATTGACTTGTTTCACATAAAGAGATCGTATTATACGCTCGTAATACACTTGCTGCAATTATTCAAACGAATAAGACATGACCGCTGCCTACTTGATGTTGCCTGCTCACATTGCAGATACGTTGTGAGTAAGGCGGACAGCCGACGTCGGTTTATTGGGAGAATTTTGGGAAGATGTACTTCACCTGTAAAGGAGACCGCGTATAAAACGCTTGTACGATCACGTCTTGAGTATTGCTCAAGTGTTTGGGACCCGCAGCAGATCAGTTTAAAGGAAGACATAGAGGCGGTTCAGAGGCGAGCAACTAGATTTGTTACCGGTAGGTTCGACCAATGCGCGAGTGTCACGGATATGCTCCGGCAACTCAATTGGGGATCCCTGGAAGAAAGACGACGTTCTTTTCGTGAATTTCTGTTGAGTAAATTTAGAGGGCCGGAATTTGAAGCTGAGTGTAGTACGATCTTTCTGCCGCCTACTTACATTTCGCGTAAAGATCACAAAGACAAAATAAGAGAAATTAGGGCTCGTACGGAGGCACATAGGCATTCTTTTTTTTCTCGTTCCATTTGGGAGAGGAATAGGAAAGGAAATGCGTAGTAGTGGTACAGTGTATCCTCCGCCACGCACCTTACGGTGAATTGCGGAGTATGTATGTAGATGTAGATGTAAAAAAAAATGTGTATCAAAGGGTGTCTGATAAAATACTACGCTTCCATATTTATATGGAACGGTACCTGTTACGTGATACCAAATCACATCTTCAGGTGTAGAACATGAAACGTGTCCATAAATAAATTGTAAGAAAATGTCTAATATTGTGCCTTCTATTTTGTGTCGAGTAACTTGCTTGCAAGAAAATATATAATATCGCTTCTACTGTGTGTATCGATATGTGTACTTAACTCTGTGAAGTTTCATCTTTGGCAAAGATCATGTAACGCATAGCATTGTAGCTCGCGCAGAGAGAGAGAGAGAGAGAGAGAGAGAGAGAGAGAGAGTGCGACTTGTGGTTTAGCTCGCTTAGAGAGCGGGTTGAGTTGTGTGTATGGCTCCGATGTAAAGTAGAGGCTGCTGTGCCAGCAAGTTGATTTGATTGTATTTGGAATATATATTGTATTTTTTATTACTATGAAAACGTTGTACCACCGCTGGAATGAAGGTAATTGCCTTTCATGTCATTAGGAGAAAGTTGTATTGTGTAGGTAATGTACTGGTGATTATTAATAATAAGTAACAAAGTTGACCTTTCTTTCCTGTTTCATTTACGTAGTTAGAAGATTAACCTACTTCCTTTATTTGATGATTAGTTGTTTGTGGATTTAAAGTGCAGTATTGATTTTGGTAATCTTGTTGAACAGATTTCGTATTGGTGCCATAGTAAATGATTGTCATGCAACACTACAGTTAATTGATTATGATACTAAATTTCAATAACCAGGTACTGATCTGCATAAAATTCTCGCAGTCAAACATTAAGAATTTGGTTTGTGGTTTTTTAATATCTTTCTCGCAGTCAAATTTTTTGAGTATAGTCAGTGTCTATTTCATATGGTGACTTGCCACAGTCGTTTTGTTAAAAGATCAGTTGCGCACTTAATCAGTTTAATGCACTGTTTCTTATTTAACAATATATACATCAATATCAGGGCCATAATTAAACCAAATTACAGTGTTGATGAACAATTTGCTGTCTGATTTAACGATAGGTTCAACATCAAACAACTACACACACACAGCTTTTAAACAGAAAACGATACAAAGAGCTTAGTCCACGCATGATCCATGCCAAAAACCTCAGAATCCCCGAAACTACAACGGAATGTACAATCCTGGACATTAAAATTGCTACACCAAGAAGAAATGCAGATGATAAACGGGTATTCATTGGACAAATATTTTATACTAGCTGAAACCCCGGCGTTACCCGGGTATTTATTGATTTATTCCAGCCTTGAGTTAGTAATTCTCGAATCCCTTCTCTTTGTCAATCTCTTTTTTCTTCTAAAAGCATGTTATATTTGTGGGAGAATATTTTAAGAAATAATATACAAAATTATAAGTGCAGTATCCAAATAAAAAAGACAGTAATCAAAGTACAAACAATATATAAAATTCGTACGATCTCATTATGCAGACGGAAAAGAGATTATGACCGCTGCATATCTGATGTTGCCTGGTCACACTGCAGATATGTGGCGATGTAAAGAAGCATATCAAAGGGTGTCTGATAAAATACTACGCTTCCATCATTATATAAAACGGTACTTGTGGGTCCAATACCAGTTACGTGATACCAAATCACATCTTCAACTGGCGTATTGCCGGCCGCGGTGGCCGAGAGGACTAAGGCGCTCCAGTCACGGTCTGCACGGCCACCCCGGTCGGGGGCTCGAATCCCCCCTCGGGCATGGATATTTGTGCCGTCATTTATATATATATATATATATATATATATATATATATATATATATATATATTAATCTTATGTGACTTAACTACGGGGTCATCAGTCCCTAAACTTACAAACTACTTATGAACTACTTACGAACTAGGACGGCACAAATATCCATGCCCGAGGGGGGATTCGAACCCTCGACCGTAGTGGCCGTGCAGACCGTGACTGAAGCGCCTCAGTCCCCTCGGCCACCGCGGCCGGCTGTGTCGTCCTAGTTCGTAAGTAGTTCATAAGTAGTTTGTAAGTTTAGGGACTGATGACCCCGTAGTTAAGTCCCATAGACTATACAAACATTTGAACATTTGAACTGGCGTATTTATATTCATAAAGAAGTAATAGATTAAAACTTGGTGCGTGATGGGGATGTTTTCGACGAACGCTACTATTTATGTGCTCAGATGTCATGAACTACGTGTCGTACTGTGATATATTTTCAAAAGTACATACAGCTATATGTTTTCATACTGCCTGCAAACTTTCCTACGGCTACAATTTGTAGTGTAGATATTATAAATTGTAACGTCATATCGAAAGCTGTAGTTTTATTACATGAGCAGAAGAAAAGTAGTAAGCGAGAAACTTTTTCCTTTCATCATTTTACTGTGGTTCTCAGCGAGAAAAAGTATAATAAAGGTTTGAAATTATGTTTAAAGTTTGTTGCATGTCGCTAAGTACTGTCATTCCGATACAGTGTATAAATAAAGTCTCGTCGCATTATACAGTTTTTGCGATTCGTATTGTTTATACAGTCATATCTCCTTAACCATATGTCGTATGTGATTCTTAACCCCGCAGGAACTATTACTTCACGGTAAGGAATATGTAAATCAAATTTGGTTGAAATCTGTCCAGTGGTTTAGGAGGAAATGTGCAATATTGTCGCGTGTAACAGTTTTTCTCGCATCTCCTTATTTATGAGGTCAAATCTCGTGAACTGTGTGTCGTACCTTGATGAAATTTCGAACTTACGTACAGTGGTATGTGTATATATTGTCTGTAACATTTCTCGCGAATACAAATGGTATTGTACGAATAATAATTCGTAACGTCTTGCCAAATGCCGTAATTTTACTGCAAAAAGTAGTAAGCCACAAACTTTTTTCCTTTCATCATTTTTCTGGGGTTGTCAGCGAGAAAAAGTTTCATAAAGGTATGAAATTAAGTTAAAAGTTTTTTTCAAGTCGCTAAGTGCTCTCCTTCATTAATAGTGGACCGATGAAGTCACACTTCACATGCCGCAAGACTGGGACGTTTTCATTGTTTATAACATCATATCTCCTGAACTGTTGGCCCCATCGCAAAATCCTTCTTTAGCTGACGTCTTCTACCTATAAACTATGTCTCTGCCAAATTTCAGCTTCATAGGAGAGGTAGTTTTCGAGATTTCGTGTTTAGTCAGAGAGTGAGTGAGTGAGTGAATGAATGAGTGTCTTTTCGCTTTTATATAGATAGAGACTGGAACTGACATGTGATTACATTTTCACGCAATTTGTGTGCGTAGATCCAGAAAAATCTGTACCCACCACCTCTGTCGAAAATTGACAGGAGTACAGGTAAATCTCCCAGACACTAAAGACCGAGAAAAGCTTATACATTATGTTCTACCAGCTTTTAGTTTTAACTGCCTACCTATAAATTACGTGGAGATTCGTAATACGGACACCAGCAAGAACGATATAATTATTACACAGAAGAGCTACATTAAAGCAGGAGAAACACATTTCTCCCAATCCAGAACATTATTCTCCACAATGTCTCCAGATACAGATCTCGCCGAATTAGGTCATTGTAGAAACAATGTTATCCCACAGGTCCAGCGAAAAAGAGTAAATGTATCACACGGACTTAAGCCATTCCCTTTAAAGAAACTACACCGCTACGTGCAGTTAATGTCTTATGTGCACGAAAAAGACAATTGAAAATGGAAGAGATCGAAGCCAAGAAAAGGAAACTCGAATACATGGCTAAAGCAACTGCCATAAAGGACGAATACAAACTATTGCTGGAGAACAAAGCAGCTACAGCAGAAGTCCAAGCCAGGTTTACATATGTTTTTAAGCAGAGGGTGTGGAGAAATCTGGCTGCGACTGGGATTTATACTATATTTGCATTTACAGTAAACAGCCAGGGAGAGTGGTCACGATTCGGTATGCTGGCCGAGATTAGTGGAATGTAGGATGTATTCTATATTAAAGGATACACGAAAAAGCAATATCAAAGTCTGTCAGAAATGTCCAGCAGCAGACACCATAAAACACCGTTTTTTTCTGTGAAGGAAACAAAAATATTGGGGATGATGTGAAGAAACAGATTGCCTTTATAAAAGTCACTGATGGTAGAGAAATCACAATAAATGATATACTTCTACCACAAAATGCCTCTTCTCCCGAACAGGAGAATAATGCTATTGTATATCTGACTGCCCATTACATCAACCAGATAATATTCTGGAATATGAACAGTATTTAGGTACAGGAAAAGCCATAAAAAACGCTTTGCAAATAGATTAAAAGCATTGTTCGATAGACAGGGAGTGGGATAAGGTAAAATAAAGAATGCATGCAAAAGTAGGGGATAGCTGCTGAGGGTGAATACGGTGGGGACTCCGTGGGCACCGTGGCCGCTACGGTAGCCGTGAAGGCCTCAGCAGAACCCTGAAACGGCAATGCAGCTACCGAAAAACGTAACTTGAAATATACACATGACGTGCAACTCAATTAGTCGACAAAATGCCCGATTAAGTATCAGGGACAGGAATGTACGTTAAGATTGAAAGACAAAATATCTGGAAATTCGATGTCAGTAGAAACTCCTACATTTACTTTTCAGGAACTACATTTTCTTTAATGATCAACAGTAGGGTAATTTATTTTATTGTCAAATTAGACACAGAAGAGGCATTTCTTTATTTAACATACATTATTTTTCTCTTCAAATTCACAATTGATGAGTTACACTAACAAATTAAAAAGTGTTGTTACTGCGACAGGCGTTCACTAAAAGCGGGTACTATCTAGACAGTTCTTAATTAAGAACAGGACAAAAACCAACGCACTTCGATTGTGGAATGCACTACTAAAGCAGCACAGAAACGAGAAGACGAACTTTGAAACGGTCAGTCTGCAGGAAACCACAAATAAAAGACGAAACATATACTATTGCAACAAACCATAGCAAAGAAGCTAGTCGAAGAAGACGAACAAGGTGAGAGCATGGATGGGCTGTAAGGAGAGAAGGGAGGCCAAAAACAAAATAAATAAATAAAAATAGAAAATAAAAAAGAGGTTCACGTATGTGCGGCCTTCTGTGTCTTCGCCACCGACTGCCATCATGGTGGCATCCATCTGAAGATGGTCCGCAACAGACCGAAACCGGTTATGAAATAGAAACAACAATTTTTGCGATCTGGGCTGTTTTTAATTTTAATTAAAGTATATTAAAATGTATATAGCCTGTTTCCAACCGATTATTTATTACAGGTTAGTAAGTACTTTTGTAGATAATTTACATTTCTGTAAAAACGTTAAACAACCACTTAACTGTGTATAGTAGTGTTGCTTTCGAAAGTAGGACAGTTGTCTTTACTGTTCATATTTCCACTTTAGTATCCTTATACCTTTGAATTGTAAACCAAAAGCATCGCAATAGATCAGTTACATATAAAGTGCAATGGAAAAACTATAGTTTCACCGGGACTGCAACTTTCCGTTGAGAAGTTTATTTATTTGTTACTTATAGTCAAGTGATGTTCAAGTAAACGATCTACACTCAATATCTTTATTTAACTTAACAAATTCAAAGCTAATCGTTTTGATTAATTTGCCAAATATAAAAAAGTCTGACATACCTGTGGTATTAGTCATAATAATTTTTAAAGTATTTTGTACAAAATAAAAATGGTTCAAAGACATTGAAATTAAATTGAATTAAAATTTGTGTCGCGGCCGAATATCGAACCGGAACTCCATGCTCAATAGGCAGACGTCTTAACCACTAGACCATCGCAGCACTAGTGCGGAATTTATTATATTCATATTTATATCTCCTTATCCTAAGGTGAACGGCAGGAATATTCCAATATGTCCATTGCCGAGGTGCTATTCCGATGCATGGAGAGCCTTGGCAGATGTGGCAATACATCATGGAACACAGAAGCTGAATTAGAGTTTGTGACGTTGAGGGAAGTCGTACTTACAAGGGGAACACCAAGTATGGTACCAACGAATTTCGATGATTCGCAGTTGTATTGTGCGGGAACTCCTCCAGACTACCAAGCTAAGAGGATTTCTTCCATTGCGCCTTAGTTTCCACGAAAATCGCAATCAAAGTCCAGCTATACCTGTACTGTGGCATCAGGAGCATCACGTGCAAGCGTGGTGTAATTAGCAAGGTGTTCGACTGTCACGCATACGACCCGAGTTCAAATTCTGCTCATTTTTTCCACCACTTGTTCTGCGATTGACTGTGTATAATTATATTCCTTATTTCGTACTGCAAAGATAAGGTTATATCAGGTAATGACTACCCGCCTGGCCGCAGCATAATAAGCCACTGAGACGCGTCAAGTGGACACACACTGCATTCGACGGTATAACAACAGTGGGGCCGGGGACTGTAAACGCAGCTGCACAAATGTTACAGCTGATAACTACAGACGGTTTACTGATCTTTCAGTCGCCCTAAAAGTATGCTTCGAAATAAGGAATAAAATAAAATAATCGTGCGCAATACATATTGAACAATTAACATAAGCTATTATCATGACCAATTACTCAAGCATTAACATAAGAGTGGCTATTAAAGTATATAATTATCCAAAATCAATTGTCGATAAAGTGAAAAAATAGGTTCGAAGCAGGATTTGAACTCGGTGGTATACGCGAAAAGCTAGCGCCTTGCTAATTACACCACGCTGGCTCACGTGCTCCTGATGACTCAGTACAGGTACAGGTGTTACGCGCTGGACTTTGATCGCGATATTCGTGGAAACTAAGGCACATTGGAACAAGCTTGGTGGTCTGAAGGAGTTCCCGCACAATATACCTGCGACTCATCAAAATTCTTGTAAATGCGACATAAAGTCACTGAGGAGGCAGGCGACCATGATGAAATGATTAGGTAGTACTGCTGTGAAGCTGGTTAGGTCGCAAATTCTTTGTTATAGGTCACACTTCATGTACAGCGTGCTCTCAAAAATGACGCGTTTCGGAATTACCATCATCAGATTAGCATCTCTTCCGTGCCATGTGCACACGTGATCAGATGGAAGATGTTCTTCAATATACATACAAAAGCAGATTATGTATATTGAAGAACATCTTCCATCTGTTCACGTGTGCACATGGCACGGAAGAGATGCTAATCTGATGATGGTAATTCCGAAACGCGTCATTTTTGAGAGCACGCTGTACATGAAGTGTGACCTATAACAAAGAATTTGAGACCTAACCAGCTTCACAGCAGTACTACCTAATCATCAAAATTCGTTGGTTCCATACTTGGTGTTCCCCTAGTTGGCGCCGGGCGCCGTGGCTCAGCGCGCCCGGTCAGAAGGCTGAACGTCCTCTGTAACAAAAAAGCTTAGCCAAATGATCAACGAACGCCCAAGAACGAACAATGAAAACGACCGCAGATCATAGATCTACCAGTGGTTTAGACGTCTGCCTAATGAGCATAGACATTCGGGTTCGATTCCCGGCCGCGCCACAACTTTTAATTCAATGCTTCACCTTTAATGTTAATGTCTTTGAGAATTTCGAAACGCAAAACAGTCTCAGGGTTTGTTAATTTATCATTATATTGATATTTATAGAAATGGTTCATTACCATGTTACAACATGTTAGAAACCACTGCTCGGACATAAATGATGTAACAAAACACTGGATATTTGAGCGGTAAAATCTAGCCTGAAATACCGGTTGCATTTTGAGATTCGCTGTCTTTTATAGTTCTTATCGTATACCAAAACTGGTCAAAGAACATGGTGTGTTCCTAGCGGCAATCACGTACCACATATCGAAAAAATAAAAACCTACAGACAGACTGCAGCTGGATGAATTAACAATTGAATAGGTCGCATCTGTGTACGACAAAATCTGTACAAACGGAGTCTTTTCGATAGCCCTTTACCCTAAGTACCAGTAACAGAGGGAAAAGGAAAGGAAACGGCGATAGGGTAGTCGTTTGTGAAGAACCCTCTACCAGTAACGAAGGGTGATTTACGGGCCATAGATCAGCATAGACTCAGCATCACTATATTAAGAATAAAAAAATAATTTATGACGTTAATGATAATGATGACGGATGTTACCGGGGCATCGACGTACGGTAATTGGAACCTATCTATCTTTAGAGATCGGCCATTACCGAAGCATGTCACCAGGAGCGGGTGATTAAATTATTCAACCAGCCGGCAGGCTGCTGCCGTACCTCGCGTGTGTAACTAATTAATGAACCATAATTAATAAATGGACGGCCTTATACGTCGCGGCTGATTGGTTCTCCTTGTATGTTCAGGGAAATGACTCTGTACGAAGCTCTCAGATGGCTCATCGCCATATTACGCTCCTCCTCACCTCCGTTCCTCACTCACCATCCGTCTCTCTCTCTCTCTCTCTCTCTCTCTCTCTCTCTCTCTCTCTCTCTCTCTCTCTATTTCTCTCTCTGATTGTGAGCCCTGCGTACCGTGACAAGGCTGAGGGTTTCTGCACCTCATTCATCACTTCAGCAGACAGCCACGCTGAAATACGACCGTCTGTGAATTCCACTGCACTGTCACAAACGATTGTTCTTCCCGTTGGTTTCATTTACAACACACAATTTCATGCATTATTTTTCAATTGAGGTTACTGGATGTAGGATATGAGCTACTTAGAGTTTAACCAGACTAAGACCGTTTATTATTGGATCTATAGTCAACATTATGAGCAGCCTAGCCTACGACGTAAGAAAAAATCTAAATATATTCTTCGTAACATAGTGTAAAAAATTTAACAGATCTTATACAAAAAATTAAAGGCATAAAAATTACCGAAAACTCTAAATTATTTTCATTACATATTACAAATTTATAAATTAACGTCGCAGTTGATGAAACCATCTCAAAAACCGACAAAAAATCTTCGGTAACATGGCCAAATGGGAAAAGTATAAATAGGTGAATTCATTTCACTAATTTATCTTACTTTGTCACACAACTATTTTACTTTTGATAATCAATACTACAAACAGGATGAAGGAATTGCAATGGGAAAGTGTCTAGCTGGCACACTAGCAAATATATTTCTTGATAAAATGGAAAATGGTTTCTTCAATAAACACACAGAATGGAACACCAGGATACAGTGTTACAGAAGATATGTTGACAACACTTTAACCTTATCATTGTAACCAAAGAAGAAGTATAGACATTCCATCAATTCATTGAATTAAACTTAAAAATCATATTCACAATAGAACCTAAGGAAACCAATGAAATAAATTTATAAACCTAGAAATTGGAAAAGAAAATTCAGCACGTACCTTCAATATTTTCAGAAAATCTACAACCACAGTTAGAGTAATCCATAACAATTTGTCCCGTCACATAAGTCACAAAGAACCCAATTTTTCGATCCTGCATTAACAAACTACTCAAATATCCACAAATAGAAATTGCTACCCCAAAAACTATAGCACAGATCAATGGTTGTAGACAAAATTATTTGAAAAATACAAAGAAGGATTAAAAATAAATTAAATGACGAAATAACAAAGAAATAAAGGGAACACCAAAAACATTGATTTACCATACTGAGGACACCTATCACACAAAAATTTAGCATACATTGCAAGAAACAAAAATAAAATTTGGATTTATATCTGAGAAAACAATAATAAAACGTCTTTATCACTCCCTACAATAAACAACAAAATATTCTAGATCTGAAGTCAATAAATTAATGTATAAAGACTGAAAAGTTATATATCGGTCAAAGATGTAGAAATTTTAAACCAAGATTCTGAGAACACGTAAGCAATAGTGAGAACAACCCCTTACCATTCAATACACATTTGAAAGAACAAAATCACGATACTACAGACATAACACAGTGCATATCAATACTACACACTGATGATAAACGTAAATATGTGAACTTTCTGGAAGAATTACAATTTTTTACCCACGAAAAACATCCGAAAAATGTTCTTAACCAACAAACTGACCTATTAAAAATAAACATCTTATCGAAAATTCAACGAATATCCTCCTCCAGAGATGTAACAACCATTCATCGAATTGTAGTTAATATTATGAAATTAATTTTTTTAAGATTTATATTTTTTGTTAGATATATTTTTACAATAGACCTAAATAAAGTCACATGTATTCACAAATCTAAAGAGAACAAACACAGTTATCGATAATACATGACATCTTTCACACTTTAAAGAACAAACTATATCTCTTATTAGCACATCACGATTTTCCTTCCTTTAAATAATGAAAAAGTGCTGAACGACTTAAAATTAATAAAACAACTACAACAATTTAGATAATAAGCTAAAAAATTATTTAAGTTCCAAATGAATTAAAATGGACAAAAATTACTTCTACAAATCCCCACAATGTTAGCTATACAACATGTAACTTAGATTCTGTATTAATTTATGTACCTTCTGCGGGGCTGCTGACGATGAGTATATACTTCGGTCTGGTAAAATAAATATGTAAGAAGGAAGTAATCTGTCGCTATAGTTATGTATTAATGTCGTTTATGACTATATGAAGACTACAAGGCACCTTGAATAGTAAAACAAATCAGATTACATAAAAGTCGTTCGGCAGTAGAGTTGAAGGAGAAGACCAAAGAAAAAGTACTTCTTCGAGAATGATTTTGAAGTAACAGGCTTAACATCGACGAGGCATCAATGTTAACACTTAACATGCGATTGTGGAATAGTTTTATAAGGAGGACTATGCTCTAACTTAAACGCTGAAAGACATAATCATGATGATGACCAGAATGTGATGATGGTAATATTATCTTAAGAATTTATGATAAAAATTTCGACGATTTGCGTACGAATGAGAATAATAATAGTGACCAAACACAGGATCTGTAGTTTTTGTGCAAACGAAACATGATATTTCGTGGTTTTCTCAGGAACGAGCCATGAATAGTTGGTGTTTTTAGAAGACCACCTTAGATCACGCGCACTGTGCAAAAAGCAACTGATTTTCTCAATTTAGATTTGCTGCGTGAGTGTAAATTATTTAAATTTTGAGAATGTGATGTCGGGTAGCAACAACATGCCGATAGTTTTGATATGCATGCGAATGATCACAAGATCAACGGGTATGCAAAACACTTCACCTCTGTTATCAACAGAAACTGAGTTATGGGTCCCTGATGTATCGCAAATATTGGATGCGGCAATGCGGCGTTTTCGAACATGGTGCGTGGTTGATTTACTTCTTTTGTGCCGTTACGGCAAACTATGAAATTCAGCTTTTATAGTGTGTCGCAGAGATAATTTTTGACTAAAATAATGCAACGTAATCTTGTACCATAGAATAACAGCATGAGTAGTGCAAACTCTTCACGCATAATGAGTAGCATATAAAAAAACATAAATTTTATCATTTTCATTACGAATGGGAACAAGAATTTTTCGTAGTGAGAGAAATGGCACAAGCGTTTAGTTATTGTATCAAGTTACGGTGGCATTTAAGAAACAGACAAACATCGAGACACATTTCAAAACTGTACACCCAGGTGGGAATGGCGAGTTTCCTTTACGCCAAAGGTGTCGAACCCGTGAGCCAAGGACCGCATACGGCCGAAAGCAATTGTCATTGCGGCCTAACAGGTAACTACCAGAAGATCGTTAAAGAAAAAGTTGCGATACACTGAATATTTTCAGTTTCAAGCTCTCCATCTGACACACTGGTCCACTGGCTTGCGGCTACTTCATTCGCATCTTGGAAACTTGAGATTTAGAGAGGTGATGGAAATACAAGGGAAACCTGTGTCATTTGTGTACAGCTGCGATAAAGAAACTATCTCACCGTACTTCTGATCAATAAAATTTGAAAAAAAAACTCAAAATTCAGTTTATTGTCGAACAAAATGTGAGTGTATGCTTTCACGGCGTATATAAATGATGAAGATTTCTCGGACTTCCCGCCGGGTGGCAATGTCTACTGACCGCGACGTTTCAACGAAGGTCGTTCCCATTATCTTCTAGGCGAAGAAGAAGATGATTATTACATTCGTCGAAACGTCACGTTAGGAGACATTGCCGCCTGGCTGGATTCCCGACAACTCAAAATACCTCATGTTCTACATCTACATGGGATACTCTGCAAATCACATTTAAGTGCCTGGCAGAGGATTCATCGAACCAACTTTATATAATTCATTTACCATTCCATTCTCGACTAGCGCGAGGGAAGAAAGAACGCCTGAATCTCTCCGTTAGAGTTCTGATTTCTCGCATTTTGTTCTGATGATCTTTTCTACCTATGTAAGTGGGAGTCAACAATATATTATCGCATTCGGAGGGGAATGTTGGCGATTGGAATTTCTAAGTAGTCCACGCCGTAGCTGTCTCCCCTGTATCGTTACAATACGAAACGAACTGCCCTTCTTTGGACTCTTTCGATGTCCTCCGTCAAACCGACCTGATATGGATCCCACACTGGGCAGCAATACTTCAAAAATGGACGGACAAGCGTAGTGTACACAGCCTCTTTAGTAGTTCTGTTGCGTCTTTTAAGGGTTCTGCCAATAAAACGCAGTCTCTAGTTCGCCTTTCCCATGACATTATCTACGTGTTCTTTCCAATGTAAGTCTGAAGTAATAGTAATTCCTAGGTATTTAGTGGAGTTTACGGCCTTCACTTTTGATTGATTTATCTTGTAAACGAAGTTTAACGGATTGCTTTTCCCACTCTTGACGACTTAGATCGTTCTGCAGTTGGTTTTGATCTTCAGATGATTTTACTAGACGATAAATGAAAGCATCATCTGCAAACAACCTAAGAGATCTGCTTAGATTTTCTCCCAAATCGTTTATGTAAATAAGGAACAGTAGAGGACCAATAACACTACCTTGTGGAACGCCCGATAAAACCTCTGTTTTAGTCGATGCCTTACCATCGATACTAAAAACTGTGTCCTCTCTGACAGGAAATCCCCTATCCAGTCGCAAATTTGGGGCGATATATCATAACCACGCAATTTCATTAAAAGCCGTTTGTGAGGTACGGTGTCAAAAACCTTCTGGAAATCAAGAGATACGGAATCAATTTGACAACCCTTGTCTATAGCACTCATCACTTCGTGTGAGTAAAGAACTTTTTTGTGTTTCGCATGAAAGATATTTTCTAAATCCGTATTGACCTTGGGTCAATGGATCATTCCGTTCGTGTTAATTCATAATATTTGAATACAGGATATGTTCCAAAATCCTGCTGCAAATTGACGCCAATGAAATAGGCCTGTAGTTTAGCGGGTTGCTCCTACTGCCTTTCTTGATTATAGGTGTGACCTGTGCAACCTTCCAATATTTTGGTACAGATCCTTCTTTGAGAGAGCGGTTGTATATGGCTGCGAAGTAACGAGCTATAGCTTCAGCATAATCAGATAGATATCTAATGGGTTCTTCAAATACAAGAAATATCGTAGCTTTCCCAAGGTCATCTGACATTTTTTGACGTATTTTGGCAGATATAAACTGTCAGCATCATCGAAAGATCGGTTCGAAAACTATTGGTCACAAAGTCTAAATGATCTGGAATCACGGATTAGGTGGAGAAGAAAAAGATAAGAAAGAGGCACAACGTCTAAATGATCTGGAATCACGAATTAGGTGGAGATGGAAAAGCTAAGAAAGAGGCAGAGAGAAGGGGGAAGTAATGCGCAAAGAGTTTACAGGTTGGGTGCATATCTTTATGCATAAAAATGAATCCCTATGAACACCTATTCTCTTTGGTCGCGCAGTGAGTCATGAGAACGGCTCCTCCGATTTTTTGTCTTTGTTTCTTTTTGGTCCCGTTCGTAATTCTCTGGGTAAGGTTTCTATGAAATAAAATTTTTGGGAATTCAACAATGCTGGTCACCGTATGGTGCATGACGAAGGGTACCTTGTGATGAACTTTGTTTTGCTGATCATATCCAAAAACTGAGGCGGTGAACCGAGGACACGAGACAGAGGAGTGGAAGAAATGGCCGGAGATGGGATGGTTGAGATAAACAGATGGGAGGGGAAGAGGTAGACGGTAAGAGTGAGAGGGTGGGAGGAGGATTACGAGAGAACGTGTAACGAAGCATGTTGGGATTTATTCCCATCTGCTTGCATTACTGAACCTCCCCATACCACTGTTGCAGAATAATAGACATTAATGTAGTTAGTGTGCTATCATTTTCTTTTCCAAGGCTTTTGTTATTATTTGTTGTAAAGTAAGTAGCTTAAGGCATTTTCTATTATTTGATGCCGGAGAAGTTTGTTTAGTCAGAAAATATTAATTAATTCGTGCCACAAGCATATTGTTAAAGTTCAGAAAGCATGCTAATTAGTATTTCTATTAAAACTAGGTAAACACTTTTATCATAATATTAAAGTGGGTGTTACTGTGTTTCACAGGCAATGTTAGGAAAGTTTTACCTTCTTTAGTTTCTGTATAATTACCATTAATTACGAAGTAATTATTTGAAAAAGCTATTAAACAATATTTGGATATGACATACTATTCATGTAACCGACATTTGTATATTTAGTATTATTCATGCTATCTTTTACTCTAACCAGTTGCATATAATTGTTTAGTTTTCCATTATAATTAATGTAATGAATTCAGTTAACAATACGTAATTTTCAGTGACATTGTTTGAAACCTATAAATCGGATCCGCTCGCGGCATGTAAGAGAGTACTGTTTCGTTAATTGTCAGATGTACAATATAAGTCAGTTCCGAATATTGTTTATTGTTTCGGCCGCGATCTTGGAAACAAGCAACGTCAGTTAGGAGTATAAATTTAAACAATTCAAAAGTTAGTTATTGTTGTTAGTGTGGAAGGTGCATCTAAAACAAAAATGTTTGTTAAGCTTGTGGGACTTAACTACGGGGTCATCAGTCCCTAAACTTACAAATTACATATGAACTACTTACGAACTAGGACGGCACAAATATCCATGCCCGAGGGGGGATTCGAACCCCCGACCGTAGTGGCCGTGCTAACCGTGACTGGAGCGCCTCAATCACCTCGTCCACCGCGGCCGGCGAAGGTGCATCTATCGTGATTAATTAAGATTTGTATTCCACACACGGACACTGTTAACTCGTATTAATGACGTGTGGAATGTGCGTTCCTGATCACATTAAATGTAATTAATGAGACTTGTAAGCTGGCCTTAAATAGGGGCAGTTGGGAACTAATAATAATAAATCGTAAAAAGTGTCACCGAACTGCAATTCTGTGCGTTGCCTACGTTATTTATAGTGAATTAGTTCTAACCCACGAAATTTCAGACAGCTGCTACCGAGAGCAGCGACGACATCAAGAACATCGAGCTACGACCAGGTACGGCACAAACGGACATTGATACATTCTTCAGTATGGGTGCACACTCGTCCCACACTGTAGGGGAGTCGACAGAAGTCGGAGGTTCGAGTCCTCCGTCGGTCATGGGAGTCTGTGTAGTCTTTAGATTTATTTTAGATTAAGTAGATTCTAAGATTAGGGAATAATAACCACAGCCGTTAAGCCCTATAAGATTTACAAACATTTGGACGTTTGATTTAGTCGGCAGAACGGCTGCGTGGTCTATGGCGTCATGCTACGGACCAGGCGGCCAACCCCGCCGAATGTTAGTGTCCCCAAACGGGAATGGGTGTTGTCCTTAGTGTAAGTTAGTTTTAGTAGTTTGTAAGACATATAGGGGCCCATGACAGTAACAGACAACAGCATATAAACATTTGAACATTTTGTCGCATGAAACTTCCTGGCAGATTAAAATTATGTGCCGGAAACAGGACTCGAATTTGGGACCTTTGCCTTTCGTGGGCAAGCGCTCTGCCGACTGACTATCCCGACACGACTCACGAGCCCGCCTCAAAACTTTACTTCTGCCAGTATCTCGCCTCCTACTTTCCAAACTTCACAGAAGTTGTCTCCTGGAATAAAGGATATGGAGGAGACATGGCTTAGTCACCGCCTAAGGGATGTTTCCTACTGGCGAAGTACTGGCAGAAGTAAAGTTGTGAGGCGGGATCGTGAGTCGTGTCGGGGTACCTAAGTCGGTAGAGCGCTTGCCCGCGAAAGGCAAAGATCCCAGCTTGGAGTCCCGGTTCCGGCACACAATTTTAATCTGCCAGGAAGTTTCATATCAGCGCACACTCCGCTGCAGAGTGAAAGTTTCATTCTGGAATAATAGACATTATTGGCTAGACAACTTGAGAATTGACATCTGGCGAGAGGCGGACAGGGGTGAGTGGAGCAGCCGCGGTTGTCGCAGTGTCCCTAATGACGCGACTGCCTAGTAAGCACGAGGAGCCGGGTTCGAATCCCGGCTGGGCACAAATTTTAAACTTTCCCCATTTTTACTAACTTTATACAGGGCTTTAATTAGAAGCAATCTTGAGTACGGTTGCACAGCATATGGAAATGCCAATTTCAAGTATATCCGCAAATTGGAAACTTTTCAACACAGCTGTATTCGAACGTGTCTTGGGGCGATGAGGTCTACTTTTTGTAGAGCCACTGGAAATGCCTCTTTATTTTAGACGTCAGTGGCTTGCAAGCAAATATATACTGCAAAAGATGGCTTTGAAATCTCATCCAGTAATGACAAATGTGAAAAGTTCTACTCTCTCCTAAATAATAGAATTTTAAATCATCCTCCAGACTTCTTCAGAAGTATTTAGTTGCTTAAAGATTAGCAAAAAAGGTATCATCTCTACAAGACGTCTTCCCTTGTATGAAAGAACTTTGCTCATATTCCAATTCAGTACATTACCTGGAATTTAATGAATACCCCAGCAGCAACCTTAATGTAATACTCAACAATTATCTCCAAGAGAAATGGAATGTAGCTATGCACTTATATACTGACGGCTCAAAAATTTATTAGAAGGAAATGTTGGATTTTCTAACCTATGTCGAGAAATGGGTTACTATGAGCGGTTCAAACTTCCTTCTTCGGCCTCTTCTTATGCAGCGAAAGCTGTTACAATCTTGAAGGCCATTAAATATTCTTTAACACAGAATTATGGTAGAAATTTAATTATCTGTGATTCTAAAAGTATTCTGAATGCAATCGAAAGAAAAAAGATTGAATAAACCTAGTGGTCAGCTCATGATTGACATAGCCCACGAACTAACAGAATGCTCTCAAAGGAATACGTGGATTTCATTTTTATGGATTAAAGCTCATGCAGGAATATTTTATAACGAAATAGTGGACCAACTAGCCAAAGAAGCGGATACTTCTGGCCGTATTTTAGTTATACAGTTGCCCTACACCGCTGGATTCAACCTCACATACCTAGATTTCTGTGGTTTCATAACATGGAAATACACCGCAGAGCCATTTCTACTATCACGAGGATGCGTTTCAACCATGACTGCTTTCCTTCTTCTCATTTATTCCGTTTACATCCAAGGAATTCTGATACCTGTGATTGCAACAACTCAGATCTGGGGGAAATTAACCATTTGATTTTAGTTTCGCGAAATATCTCCATCGTAGAGAACAATTCATCTCTGACCTCAAGAAACTCAGGGTCCATTCCCTAGAAGTATTCTTAATATACTAATTATGAACGATAAAGAAGTGTGTTTGGAACGATTTATTTTAGTGAGTGATTTGACACTGATGGATCACGTTTGGCATCTTCAAATGATGCATCTTTTTTTTTTTTTTTTTTTTTTTTTTTCAAAAAATGTTCAAATGTCTGTAAACCTATCGGACCAAACTGCGTGGTCATCAGTCCGTAGCTTACAAACTACTTAAACCTAGGTAAACTAATCTACGGACAAACACACAGACCCATGCCCCAGGGAGGACTCGAACCTCCACGGCGAGTAACCGCGCGCTCCGCAGCGAGACGCTTTAGACTGCTCGGCTACTCCACCGCGGATTTTTTTTTTTTTTTTTCGTGTGTATTAATTTCAGAAAATTTTTAAGTGATCATAAAACAAGTATGTTAATACAGTGTTAACTATGTGTGTGGCTAAATGGTGTACTGAGGCTGAATGCCAAATAAAAATTTAAAAAAATATGTTCTATACCAACTGCTTCGTGAAGTCCTTCCAAATGGTTTTTACCTAAAATGGTAAACAAATTCATGTAAAGTCTCCTAATTAGAGCACTTACAATGAGACGACAAGGGGATCGGAGTTTAGAATTTTTTAATATTTATGGTACGTGAAGTTCAGAACAATCAGCCTAAGTCATTCGGCGCAATCCTTAAAATTCTCGAGAGAATCGACTATGAAGTTTTGAATGTACACATAAATAGCGATAATTAAAAGAGGTGGAGCATCTGCCGGTGTAGCTCAGGGGGTAGCGTCCTGGCATCTCATTCATACAGTCGGTGGTTCGAATCCTGCTATGATAAGAATTTTTTTTCATTGTTACCCACTTCAATTACATAAAACGTTTTGGTATCTCTAATTGCAAGTGTTGTGTTATTTCTTGTTTATGTAGACGACCTGAACACCTTGTCGCTTAAAACGATGCTGCTTGGAAAGCCCTTAGTAGGTAAGGAGATGACTTTCCAAAAACGTAGCTCTTCACAAGCTCAACAGTCAAAGACTATCGTCATCAACTAATAGTGAAGACAATATTGCAAATAATATTTTTTATTGAAACCATCATTATTAACAACGTTTTATAAAACAAAGAAAACTACGAATAAAGAAAAAATACGTGCATTTTTCGTAAAAATTACATTTAGATATTAAAATTGTGAAGGTATTCGAAGACAACAAAAAATCTGTCACAACGAGATTCGAACCACCGACCCTATAGTTGTAAGGCCAGAACGCTACCACTTGAGCTACACCAGCTGAAAAATGCTCCTGCCGGAGCACAGAAAAGGCGAAAATGTTCTCTGACACAAAAGTGTGGAACCAGCGCCTCAATCCCCATTCCGACTTCCTCACCAAACATTTTGGCATGCGAACATATTCGCGCACTTGTAGCGTTTAACTTAGTAAATACTTTTGCCAAGTTAAGCCGTCATAGTCAGCAATGTAGTCTCACTGTCAGTGTTTATATATGTCTCTGTCCGTTTGTTTGCTGTCTCTCCCACTGCCGCTCTCTGCCTCACTGAACCTGTCTCATTCACTTCCTGTCCTGTTGACAGTATCCTTTCTTTCTCACTTAGAGTAGGCTTTTATTGTCTTCACTCACGATTGTCTCCTTTACACATATGTTCATGGGGATAGTTTGCTTGTGGTTTGACCTGTAGACCGGAAAACCTTAGCACGCGTGTACTGGGGATCGGAAATATTGGACAAATTGTTTCGTGCTATAGTATTGGAGAGCCGCACGCTCATGCTTTATGTATGGTCTCCATTCGTCTCAGTTTCCCAATGTTTTATCTTTTGCTCCAACTGCGACTATCTGCATCTGCCTTAGTTTGTTATTGCCACTGTTCCTGACTTTCGACATCTCGTTTCGCTTCCCACTGCTGTTTTCATGCATATGCCTTTCTCCTGAACTGACACTTTCTCTGTTCCATTATATATGGCTCTCTCTGCCTGTTGCACTGTCTCTGTCCTACTCACATTCAGCCGAAAAAAGCGCGAATATGTTCGCATGCCCAAATTTTTGGCGAGGAAGTCGGAATGAGGATTGAGGCAGTTGGTTCCACACTTTTTGTGTCAGAGTACATATTCGCCTTTTATGTGCTCCGGTAGGAGCATTTTTCAGCCGGTTCCCGTCTTTTTTCTGTTACGTTAGAGTGTACTGCTCATATAACAAGAAAATAATGGTGAGTAAAATTTGGATAGTATCTTATATACCTTTATACATTTGTACAAACGTCAGACCAAATTGACTACGTAGTAGTTTGCTTTCTTAGTCACAGACCGGATTTACGGAAATATGTGACGGGTATACTTGTGCAGGGTAAAATTTTTGTCACGCAAAAACTGTACGGCGATCTGTGACTAATATAACTAAATAAATTACCGATAAAAATTTACGATGATTTGTAACTTTTATGAATGTTATCGGTGAATAAACGGCGAGTAGAAACACAGTTTCGTGACCTCCAAACCAAGAAATCTTCCTGTACGTCCGCTACGTTAGTTAAAACGACAATTACACGTCAAACAGGATATCACATCGATACTTATCATGAATATGTGCGGTATCTTGGAACCTACAGATCTCGGTAATGGATAGGATTATCGGAAAAAGTTTCAAAGCTTTCCGCAATCATAATATTAGAACGCATCATAAAAATTTCGACGATTTGCCATGAACAGAAGTGTAGATTTGCCAATATACGCAGTTGGATCTTTTGATACCAAAAATTATAACTTTTGTAGCGTATCGCGATAACGAATACACATTTTCAAAAACGGGAAACGGATTTTCTAGATAAACACCTAAACAACTTACACATAACCTTTTAGTCATTTCATATTCCTCAAGATACGTTACCTCACAATCAGAAGTAGCGTTTTCGAACCTATTACTGTCGCGTGCTATCATTCGCGAACGATATCTCAAGAACCACATATCATTCTGCTGTAAACTTTAAATAAAATTTCGATATGTTATCTGCATTTCATACACAGCTATGTGTACCCTAAAATCGACCTTACGAGAAGTCTACGCAATGTTTTTCCACCTCTGAAAATATGTTGCAATAGTTCACTGAATCGGATGCTGCATATTAACTGTAACGTAAGCGAAAACAAAACTCACCCCTTCAACGGCCGAAGATTTCAATCTTGAAGCTGTACAAAAATCAATTTTTTTTCGCCGAGTACGTTCTTTCAAATCGCATGGTAAGTTTCAGAGCTGTCCGAACGCCGTCTTTCAGCACAATACGCACTTTTTCTAGCAAAATATCGCGGTTTTTCGGCCGCATCTTGCTAACAGACTAAGATTTCCGAAAACTGAAAAATGTCGTTTGTAGATAAATGTCTGCAGAATGTATTGTAAACAATTAAACAATTTTCTATGGGCAGTTATTTAGATATTTGCGATTCACGGTGCTAAAACGGTTAAAATCGGGTTTTGTGATTTTGTGCAAAACTATGACAAGTTTCAACCTCTGGATCTCGGTAACGGACAACGATACCGAAAAATTTTAAAAACGACCTCGAGAATATCCTCATAAGAACATATGGTATAAATTTCGAAAATTTGTAATGAATAGAAAGTATCGATGTGACCCCCTCACAATTCGTCTTTTTGGTACCCAAAAATCGTGATGTTTTGAGATTTTCTCAGGAACCGCCCATGAATGAATGGTGCTTTTGTAACCCGTTTAAAGCCTACCATAGACTACACGTCCTGTACAACAGCCAACTGATTTGCTCAATTTGGATGGGATTGAGAAAATCGGTAACTTTGAAAAAGTTTACGATGTACTGTATGATAGCTATATTATACCTATTTTTCTAATATGTACACAAATGGTCACTAGCACAAGATCTATCCAGAACACTTTACCTCTTCACTCTGAGATGAATAGAACCTGAGATTGGACCCGTAAGGAAATGCAAATTCACACACGCCGTTTACGAACATATTAATACCACGCACTGCCGTGCTCGTTGATACTTGCGTATACTTGCGAAACTTCAAAGTCGATTATCTCGAGAATTTCAGAGTTGCGTCGAATGCAGTTATGTTGATTCGCTTTGTTTTACATGATTTAAAAATGTTCAAATGTTTGTATAGCTTATGGGACTTAACTACGGGCCGGCCGCGGTGGCCGAGAGGACTGAGGCGCTCCAGTCACGGTCTGCACGGCCACTACGGTCGGGGGTTCAAATCCCCCCTAGTTCATAAGTAGTTTGTAAGTTTAGGGACTGATGACCCCATAGTTAAGTCCCATAAGCTCTACAAACATTTGAACATTTTTGAACTTAACTACGGGGCCATCAGTCCCTAAACTTACAAACTACTTATGAACTAGCTTATCCTAAGGATGGCACAAATATCCATGCCCGAGGGGGGACTCGAACCTCCGACAGTAGTGGCCGTGCAGACCGTGATTGGAGCGCCTCGGACACCGCGGCCGGCTTACATGTTTTAACTGTTCGTTTTAAGCATTGATAATGAGCACACAGTGGTCAAAAACTAAACCTAAATAAACCAACTTTTTACCACTGATTGTTGATTTTTTTATAGAAATAACAAAATACAGTCGTTGCGCACGACAATGGAATCAAGCCTCACATATTTTGTCTCATTAACTTATTCGTAACGTAACGATACATCTGAAGAAGTTCACGGCAATTGTATTTCTTATGAAATCTAAAGCTTTACTCAATAAACGGTTCAGAACGCAGATGTAAAGAATTGACGATTAAAAATACACGAACCTTTTCTGTTTACTGGGTTTGAGTACGAAGGCAGCTTTCGTATTTCCCATCGCAGCTCGGAATGCACAAAATAACACAACGAGTACAAGGTAATATATGGGCGCTTAATTCAGAACGCGGGTCTGCCCAAATGGCGTTCTCTCGCTCTCGACTGGGAGCGGTTTTCTGAAAATTTCCCGGGACCCGCTGTCATTTGGTGTGTGACCTGCAGAAGTGATTAATCGCGATGGCCGAGCACAACGCTTCATTGCAGGCGGACGTCAAAGCAACCTGCGAGCCCTGATGGATGGCTTTGAAATGGCGCCACATCTGTTCTGTTCCAATGCCGCTCTCTTTCTCTTTCACCTTCAACATCGAACACCCAGACACACACACACACACACACACACACACACACACACAAAACACACACACGCGCGCATTGCGCGGCTGCGCGGTATTGAAAAGTATTACAGCTTTCATACATTGGGTGTGAACAATTTTATCCATGCCCATTCGTTTATTCATGATGGACAACTCGTCTGCTCGTCCGATGAAATATGACAGAAATTGTCGATTTACGAAAACATAAGGGCGTTGGTATGTGTGCCATATAACGACTCTGAGTAAAATCCAACTGGAGCCTCGTTCGTCTGGCTACACAGAGGTGACAAAAGTCGTGCGTTAACGATATTCACAAACAGGTACGTATGGCCATAATTTGGAGTACACGAGGAGTAAAATTCAGATGTATTGGCAGACCTGTACATCGGTGATTCATGGGATAAGGTTTCCTACGAGGTTATAGCTGCACGTCTCGTGTGAACAGACTTCAAACGTGAAGTTGGACGCATGGGACACACCATTTCCGACGTCGTTACGAAATAGAATTTTCTGAGAAAGAAAGTGTGGTGTCGCACAAGTCCAAAGTGCGCGCCACCTACTTTCGCCGCGCGCCGCCATGCACGCACGGCGCGGCGTTCTTACGACGACAGCCACGAGCGCCCTCTGCTGGAACTCCGCTCGTGGCCACCACTGAACGACAT
Organism: Locusta migratoria; assembly: GCA_026315105.1. Lineage (NCBI taxonomy): Eukaryota > Metazoa > Arthropoda > Insecta > Orthoptera > Acrididae > Locusta > Locusta migratoria. The sequence goes on from CM048745.1 coordinate 484,483,162, forward strand.
CGTTCACTTGGAGCTGAGGCAGGAACCAGTTAACACTTCGGACTCAGATAGGCCCGAGTGAAGACTTGGCTAACGGATAGGCACTAGGCAGGCCTCAACTATGTATAAGCATTCTGCAGTACTGATCTATGTAAAAGTTAAGTATTGTATAAATTCTGTTCAATATATATCTCGTTCTAATTTACTCTAGTGTTTCCAGTTTCTGGCTGCTCCCCTCCGTACCTGCACCAGCGTGCTATCTTTATTCCTGTGTCGGTCTCATTCCACTCGGCCACCGACACCTACGACGGAAACGAGACACAAAAGCGGCGACGAGACTGGGACACAAAAGAAAGTGTTACGTGTGTGCAGTTGTTGTTGTTCTTGTGTGTAGTGGTCTTCAGTCCGCAGACTGGTTTGATGCAGCTCTCCACCCTACCCTGTCCTGTGCAAGTCCCTTCATGTGAGAATACGTACGGCAACCTGCTTACTGTATTGTCCCTCGGTGTCCCTCTACAAGTTTTACCGCACACACTTCCTTCTAATGCTAAGTTCACGATTCATTGATGTATCAAAATGTGTCCACCAACCTATCCGTTCTCTTAGTCAGGATATGGCAGAAACTCCTTTTCTCTCTAGTTATGATGAGTACCTCCTCATTAGTTACGTGATCTGCCAATGTAATCTTCATCATTCGCCTGTAGTACCACATTTCAAAAACTTCTATCTACATCTACATCTACATACATACTCCGCAATTCACCGTAAGGTGCGTGGCGGAGGGTACACTGTACCACTACTAGGCATTTCCTTTCCTATTCCACTCCCAAATTGAACGAGGAAAAAAAGAATGCCTATATGCCTCCGTACGAGCCCTAATTTCTCTTATCTTGTCTTTGTGATCTTTACGCGAAATGTAAGTAGGCGGCAGCAAGATCGTACTACACTCAGCTTCAAATTCCGGCCCTCTAAATTTACTTAACAGAAATTCACGAAAAGAACGTCGTCTTTCTTCCAACGATCCCCAATTGAGTTGCCGGAGCATTTCCGTGACACTCGCGCATTGGTCGAACCTGCCGGTAACAAATCAAGCTGCTCGCCTCTGAACCGCCTCTATGTCTTCCTTCAAACCGATCTGCTGCGGGTCCCAAATACTTGAGCAATACTCAAGACATGGTCGTACAAGCGTTTTATACGCGGTCTCCTTTACAGGTGAATTACATCTTCCCAAAATTCTCCCAATAAACCGAAGTCGGCTGTCCGCCTTACTCGCAACTGCCCTTACATGCTCGTTCCATTTCATATCGCTCTGCAATGTTACGCCTAGATATTTGAACGACGCGACAGCATCAAGAATCTCACTACTAATGGTGTATTCGAACATTATAGGATTGTTTTTTCTACTCATGCACATCACCTTACATTTTTCTACATTGAGAGCTAGCTGCCATTCTTCGCACCAACTAGAAATTTTGTCTAAGTCAACCTGTATGCTATTACAGTCAGTTACAGACGACACCCTCCCATACACCATTATCAGCAAACAGCCGCAAATTACAACTTACTCTGTCCATCAGATCTTTTATATAGATAGAAAATTATAGCGGTCCTATCACACTCCCCTGGGGCACGCCTGACGATACACGTCTCTGATGAACACTCGCCGTCGAGAACAACGTACTGCGTTCTATTACTTAGGAAGTCTTCCAGCCAGTCACAAATCTGTGAACCTATTCCATAAGCTCGTATCTTCGTTAGCAGTCTGCAGTGTGGCACCGTGTCGAACGCCTTTTTAAAGTCGAGAAAAACACAATCCGCTTGTTGCCCTTCGTCCATGGCTCGCAAGATGTCATGTGAGAAAAGGGCAAGCTGAGTTTCACATGAACGATGTTTCCTAAACCCGTGCTGATTCATGGAAAGAAGCTTTTCCGTTTCAAGGAAATTTACTATATTCGAATTGAGAATATGCTCCAAAATTCTACATGAAACCGATGTCAACGATATTGGCCTCTAATTGTAATAACTTCTATCATCTTTTTGTCTCAATTCCTTACCACCCACGTCTCACTCCCATACAATGCTACACTCCAGGCAAAAGAAAAGTATTACAGCTTTCATACATTGAGTGTGAACAATTTTATCCATGCCCATTCGTTTATTCATGATGGACAACTCGTCTGCTCGTCCGATGAAATATGACAAAAATTGTCGATTTACGAAAACATAAGGTCGTTGGTATGTGGTGCCATATAACGACTCTGAGTAAAATCCAACTGGAGCCTCGTTCGTCTGGCTACACAGAGGTGACAAAAGTCATGAGATAACGATATTCACATACACGTACGTATGGCCGTAATTTCGAGTACACGAGGAGTAAAATTCAGATGTATTGGCAGACCTGTACATCGGTGATTAATGGGATAAGTTTTCCTACGAGATTCTAGCCGCACGTCTCGTGTGAACAGACTTCAAACGTGAAGTTGGACGCATGGGACTCACCATTTCCGACGTCGTTACGAAATAGAATATTCCGAGAAAGAAAGTGTTACGTGTGTGCAGTTGTTGTTGTTCTTGTGTGTAGTGGTCTTCGGTCCGCAGACAGGTTTGATGCAGCTCTCCACGCTACCCAGTCCTGTGCAAGTCTCTTCATGTGAGAATACGTACGGCAACCTACATCCTTTTGAGTATGATTACTGTATTCGTCCCTCGGTCTCCCTCTACGTGTTTTACCGCACACACTTCCTTCTAACGCTGTTCACGAGTCATTGATGTCTCAGAATGTGTCCACCAACCTATCCCTTATCTTAGTCAGGATATGCCAGAAACTCCTTTTCTCTCTAGTTATGATGAGTACCTCCTCATTAGTTACGTGATCTGTCAATGTTATCTTCATCAGTCGCCTGTAGCACCACATTTCAAAAACTTCTATCATCTTTTTGTCTCAATTCCTTACCACCCACGTCTCACTCCCATACAATGCTACACTCCAGGCAAAAGAAAGACTTTCTAACATTTTAACTAATATTGGATACCGACAAACGCTTGTATTCCTCTTAGCCATTCTACATTTTATATTTTCTTTACTTCGGCCAGCAGATCTTGCTACCCAGTTAACTAAACTCATCGACTACTTTTATTGTCTCATTAACTAATCTAATTCCTTCAACATCGGCTGATTTTCCCACACTACCTTCCAGTACCCTCGTTTTACTCTTGTTAATGTTCATCTTATACCGTCCTTTCAAGACACTGTCCATTCCGTTTCCAAAAATGTTCAAATGTTTGTAAAGCTTATGGGACTTAACTACGGGGTCATCAGTCCCTAAACTTACGAACTACTTATGAACTAAATAACAGTAAGGACGGCACAAATATCCATGACCGAGGGCGGATTCGAACCCCCCGCCGTAGTGGCCGTGCAGACCGTGACTGGCGTGCCGCAGTCCCCTCGGCCACCGCGGCCGGCCCATTCCGTTTAATTGCTCTTCCAGGTCCATTGCTGTCTCTGACAGAATTACCATGTCATCAGCTAACCGCAAGGTATTTATTCCCTCTCCTTATACTTTAATTCCCTCTCCACATTTCTCCTTGCATTCAATCACAGCTTGCTCAATGTACAGACTGAACAATTTTGGGGAATAGCTACAGCAATGCCTTACTCCCTTCCCAACCATTGCGAATCTTTCATGCCCTTCGACTCTAATAATTGATGACTTGTTTTTGTGCTATATTTTACCCCTGCTATGTCTAGAATATGAAATTCCAAACATTAACTCTAGCCACAGTCAACGAGTGGCTGACGGGTTACGGCTTACGAGGGAGAACAATGGCGTTGCGTTGCGTTGTCATTGCTAACAGGCATCCACCATTGCGTGACGTAGCTGCACAAATCAATCTTGGACGTACGACGATCGCTACGGCAGTTTGGCGTTAATAGGCTATGGGAGCAGGCCACCGGCTAGAGCAGATTTGCTGAAACCATGACATTTCCTGCATCGTGTCTCCTGGGCTCGTGTCCAGAATGGTTGGACCGTAAACGTCTGGAAAACCTTGGGCTAGCAGAGGAGCAAGATGGCAACAACTGATGGTACGAACGAGTGTGGCGTAGATCCCATGAATGCAAACTGGTGGTGCCTTCACAGTGCTATGGGCTGCTTTTAAGAGCAAGACTGGATCCTCCGGTCCAAGTGAGCCAAATATTTATGTATTTTAATCTCCGTCACAGTTTCCTCTTTTATTAGCTAATTGACCACTTAGGATCATGCTACGACTTTATTTCCTGTTGTTTGACTGCAGTTTTCTCTGTCTTCAATAGTCCTCCATTCGTTTACTGGCCTGTTTCATTTAATCTCATGTCCGTGTTCGCCAGTTCCTCAGAGAGTATGTGGATGAGATTGCTCACATTTCTTGGTGGCTTATACAGATTGACTGAAAAAAGATTGCTTTTCCTTTATTGAAACCAGTTCTCTGTGCCTAGTTTCGGGTCTTCACCCGATCGTTATCACACGTGGCCTCAACCTTTGGCGTTCTGATATCGCTACATCAGCTCTATACGTCTCCACATACAAAATTCTTGTTGTGCTCCTGGTCTCTGGAATATATGATTCCTTGCTTAAAGTGCCTTACTCTCTTGTTATAGATTCGGTCAACGATCTGATTCTACTAGACAAAGGAGAGAGTCCTCCTGACGCCGAAAACATCTGTAATGCAAACATGCACCTAACAGCGACTTGGTAGTAACACTAAAAGTGGGCCTTTGCGATCGTCTTTTGACAGCTCGAAATTTAAATGAAAATAACGGCTTAACTATTTATCTGACACGAAAATTGAATAACCGAATTTGTAGAGGAGAAAATTCTCTACAACTTTTTTTCATATCTCGTATCGTTTGAGACATATTTGCAAAAATAACGGAGATTTGATACCCTCCGTTGAATTAACGAAAATCAGCCGTTCGGAGATGTCACGTGACATCCCTCACGTACTTGATGATTTTCTTATTGTAACTTACACGTTGTTATTTCAAAGCAACGGCACACTGAGGAATTAACAAAAACACATCGTTCTTCGTACGATAAATAATAATGTAATGTGTACAAGCGCCATATTAACATCAGTTAACAACGGTCATCAATCGTATAAGATTAAAGAACACCTATTTTGATTTATAGCCGTAGCGTAGTGGGCAAGTTGCTAGACTGTGACGCGAAAGGTCGGTGGTTCGAAACCCGCTACTACCTAAATGTTTTTTCCCTAAAGGGTTTCAGACACAATTATTAATTATTATTTTTTTGTATCCCATCCTCGTCGCCACTTTTGTATCCCATCCTCGAAGCCGATTGTTCTGGGTGTCGGTGGCCGAGTAGAGAGAGACCGACACAGAGAAAGAGGATGCACGCGTGTGCGGAGGTGACCAGCCAGTGGGACAGCAGAAACTAGAAACACTAGAGTAAATTAGAACGAGATATATATTTGAAAGAGTTGGTACAAAACTTGGAGAACAGCAGACTAGTAGAATTTTGATACATAGTTTAGATAGAGGCCTGCCTACTAATGATTCCTAATGCCTATCCGATAGCCAAGTCTTAACTGGTGCCTATCTGATTCCCAAGTGGCAGATGCAGCAGTCGTGGCCACGAGCGGAGTTGCAGCAGAGGGCGCTCGTGGCTGACGTCGTAAGAACGCCGCGCCGTGTGTGCATGGCGGCGCGCAGCGAAAGTACGTGGCGCGCAGTTCATACTTGTGCGACATCACAATTTTGGTCCAAAATGTTTGCAAAAACGTATAAAACTACAAATCTAAAGTGGGCCGTAAAACACGTCAGCGCGTTTTTTTATTGTTCTTTTTTATTTTATTTATTTATTTTTAATTTTTTTTTTTTTTTCTAGAGAGTTTTGCGACTGTCTGTGATATACTGTTCTTTTTGTTAAAGAAGATCAATCTGGTAAAACTTATCGGGTTCATGTCCTCCAAGTTAAAGTTTCTGGTCGCTCCTGACACCCCTCTCGCCCTCCACCATCTTCTTTTGAGGCGGGGGCTCGTCACAACAAGTGGAAATTATTTGGCTTTTTGCCCTTCTGCGAACTGTTTGCCGCCCCAGAGCGTAGCCCCCCCTCGTCTTGTTGCTGCCGATGACGAGATGTAATCTTGCAGTTCTTTTGTTTTAGTTGAACTTTCTCTGTGGACTGATCGTTGCCGATAATATGTGATAGACAGCGGTTCCATTACCTTGTATTGTCAGAGAGGACACAGTTCATAGTAATCGATGGTAAGGCATCGACTAGAACATAGGTGATATTGGGCGTTCTACAGGGTAGTGTTATTGGTCCTCTGCTGTTCCTTATTTACATAAAAGATTTAGGGGAAAATCTAAGTAGCTCTCTTAGGTTGTTTGCAGATGAAGCCGTCATTTACCGCCTAGTAAAGTCATCTGAAGATCAAAACCAACTGCAGAACGATCTGAATAAGATATCAGTATGGTGTAAAAATTGGTAATTGACTCTAAATAATGAGAAGTGTGAAGTCGTCCACATGAGTACGAAAAGAAATCCGTTAAACTTTGTTTACAAGATAAATCAATCAAAAGTGAAGGCCGTAAACTCCACAACATACCTAGGAATTACTATTACTTCAGACTTAAATTTGAAAGAACACGTAGATAATATCGTGGGAAAGGCGTTTTATTGGCAGAACCCTTAAAGCATGCAACAGAACTACAAAATAAACTGCATACACTACGATTGTCCGTCCATTTTTGGAGTATTGCAGGCCAGTGTGGGATCCTTATCAGGTGGGTTTGACGGAGGACATCGCAAGAGTCCAAAGAAGGGCAGCTCGTTTCGTACTGGCACCATACAGGGGAGACAGCGTTACGGAAATGACACAGGATCTGGGATGGGAATCATTACAACAACGGCGCTTGTCGCTGCGGCGTGGGCTACTAGTGAAACTCCAATCGCCAACATTCTCCTCCGAATGCGAAAATATATTGTTGACTCCAACTTACATAGGTAGAAATGATCATCAGAATAAAATACGAGAAATCAGAGCTGGAACAGAGAGACTGAGGTGTTCTTTCTTCCCGCGTGCTATTCGAGAATGGAATGGGAGATAAATAGTATAATTGTCGTTCGATGAACCCTCTGCCAGGCATTTAAATGTGATTTGCAGAGTATCCCATGTAGATGTAGAGGTAAAAGGACATTAAAGGGAAAGGTTTAATCTTAAACCATTCTCTTTTCGGTCCCTTGAACTGTCAGGAGTGGCGGTGCACTACCCACAATGTAGTTATAGTGTGTTGTGAAAGACATGAAACTGTACTCAGTGAGTGCAGACAGCATGTTCTGATGATGTGTAGTCCGATGTAGATTTTAAGGCATTTTATTTTAATAACCGTTGTTTTTTACCAGTTGTCAAATTTGCCTACGAAGACTGGTTTCTTGTAAAATCTCATTACATTGTTTAGATTGCCAATCTTGTTGCCGCGGCGGATTAGCCGCGCGTGCTGGTGCGCCGTGTTGCGGTGCGCGCGGCCGTCCGCCGTCGGGGGTTCGAATCCCCCATCGGGCATGGATGTTTGTGTCGTCTTTAGTATAAAGTAGTTCGTAAGTAGTTTGTGAGTTTAGGAACTGAGGACCCCGCAGTTCGGTCCCTTAAGCCTTACAAACATTTGAACATTTGCCAATCTTGTTCATTGAACTATGATAGTAAATTCTTCTTACATTTGTTAAAACTCAAACCTTTTCCCAACAAGCAAATTGTTAAGCATCCCCAGGGCTCGTGTTAAAAGCAATTTGTCAAACTTCAAAATATCTGTGAAATTTAAATAACTGTTGCTCCTTTATATTTGTTGTAAAAGTATTAAATGGTAACCTAGGGGAGCACAAGCGAGTGCTTTCAAAAGACCTGTGCTCAAGGATTGTAGAATTTAAATCATTTTGAATAACTGTTGTCAAACTTGCCTACTGTTGTTAAGAATTTTGCTTACTTGTAAAATTATATTATATTGATTAAATATTTCTTAAAAATTTTAAAAAGGCAGAACTTTTCCAAATAAGCAAATTGTTGAGCACCCCTAGCGGTTGTGTTAAAGGAGTTTGCCGATTTTCATAATGTTGGTGAAATTTTTAAATAACTGTTGTTCCTTTTATATCTATCTTCATGCTTGCCTATTGTTGGTGGATTATGATTAGTTTCTTTTTCAATGTCTTATTTTATCGTCTCAATAAAATAGATGTTTTCATTAGTAAGGTACAGTTCAATCAGTATTACCCTTGTATTGTCCGAGATCCCTATTGAACCTAGTTGGTTGTATAAGACTTGGCTACCAAACTCAGTTATCACACAGTTTAAGAATTCTCGGCCTGCAAGTATATAGCATCATGATCGGTTGTAACCAACTGATGTGAAATGTGGATTCTAACGTTTACTAATGAAAGCATACTTGGCTCTTTGACTTTAACGTTCTGCGCAAGATAAGCTTAGTTCAGGACAACAATGGTGCCTCGAGATGTAGAACCAATACTGAGCTCAATCGCCTTTACAAACAGCTCATATTGTAATAATAATAAAAATTAGTATAGCGGCCTAGAGTGTATATTGAAAGAACAGCTAAAAATGGGAAGGCGGAGAACTGCTTTGGATTGGTGAGAATGCAGGCATGTAAAGTAGGGCAAGAAAATTCTTTAAAAAAATTATTATTATTATGCTCTGAGAAAGATAATATTTTTATTCTTTATGCTCGGTCAGCTTCGGCAGTTGCTGCCATCAACAAGGGATTAACAAAATATTATACATCAATAACAATAACATTATTGCCGAATTTGGCCATCAACAGGAGATTAACAACATCAATAACTGAAACATAACATTTTTGTGGAACAAGGCAAAATTTATCTTGCTGCTATTGATGTATAATATTTCGTTAATCCCCTTTTGATGGCAGCAACCGCCGAAACCGACCGAGTATATTGAATAAAAATGTTATACAGCTCTGCGCACAAGAATGATTTTTCAAATACTGTAGACTGCCACCTAAAGACAACATTATCAGAAACTTTTTTGCTGAAATAGAAAAAAAAAGTGACTATACCTGCCAGCTATATTGCATAGATTAAGCAGGATGTTGTCCGGGTATTTATTTATTGCTGCGTTGAGTTAGTACTTCTCCTATCCCTTTTCACTCTGTCCATCTCACTTTTTTTTAATATCTTTATCGGAGAATATATAAGAAATAATGACGTTTTCCTTTTCCGAGGCAAGTTGTCTGAATGTGATCTATTAAAAGTAGATGTACTGTTGTAATATGTGTAAAGTAACGCAATTCACATTTATCTACGAAGTTTAATAACAATTAATGTAATTAATTTCACTCATTTTTGAGGAAATGTCGCTGATAAAGGGGAATTGAAAAATATTCCTATCAGATTGCAGAAGTCTATGCACTTGCCGTTTATCAGGAAAGTAAGTAGTGTAGATCAAATCACACGTAAAAATACACTCGTTTCGAAGAATTCACGAAATTTAACAATAACCTCCTTGGCGCCACGTTCCGCTGTATGTAATCTCCTTCCCATAGAGTCGCAAACGTCATCGCTGGCCTTCAGTCCGAATTTTTTTAATAATTTGACGACTTTCAAACACCATATCTTTCACCCTTATAGCTATCGCCGTGGAACTGCTATGGTGTACAACGGGAGACTTCGAACAACAATTACACACAGACCATTCGTTTGCATTCTGTAGTTTTCGCTGCAGAGCGAAATATTAAAACACACACGCGTAGAATTTTATATACACCGATAACTTTCCACCCCAATATACTCCACCATTTTATCATTATCAACCCTCAAGCAACAATGCAACCAATAAAACCATTTTCAAAGAGTACTTATTGTTCCGCATTTTGCGATATATTTGATCGCTACAAAACCGTGCCTAGAACCTTCCTCAGGTATAAATTAGTAGCTGTACAAATATTTAAGTCTATGCGTCTTGATGTTCGGACGTGATAAGTGTACACCGAACAAACATTCACTATCCGATCGCCATAAAACCGTGCCTAAAGCCTTCCCCGGGTAGACATTAGTAACTGTACAAACTTTCAGCTCTTTATGTCTTGTGGTTCAGACGTGATAAACGTACACCGAACAGACATTCACATTTATAGATACTAGCTGAAAACCCGGCGTTGCCCGGGTTTTTATTTCTTTATTCATTCGAGCCTTGAGTTATTACTTTTCCTATCCACTAACTCTCTGTCCATCTCCTTTTTTCTAAAAATATATTACATTTATCAGACAGTATATAAGAAATAAGAAATCACACGTAAAAATGCACTCGTTTCGAAGAATCCAATCACGAAAATCTACAATAAGGATTGTAATAATATTACAGATCGATCACTTGATGTAATGCGCGGAACGTCAAATCGATTTTTGTTTAAAGAGATGTATTAAAAGATTTTTCTTTTTTACTGCTTCATTTATTTATTCTTATATTTCCTTATTCGTATGCTTATCCTTACAGAGAAAGAGCTGTATGTAACCTCCTTGCTATAGATCGCAAACGTCATCGCTGGCCTTCAGTCCCAATTTTTTTAATAATTTGACGACTTTCAACCACCACATCTTCCACCCCCTTATAGCAACCGGCATGGAACTGCTATGGTGTGCAACGGGAGACTTCGGACAATAATTACACACAGACCATTCGCTTGCGATCTGTAGTTTTCGCTGCAGAGCGAAATATTAACACACACACACGTAGAATTTTATATACACCGATAACTTTCCATCCAAATATACTCCACCCTTTTATCATTATCAACCCTCAAGAAGCAGTGCAACCAATAAAACCATTTTAAAAGAGTAAATGTAATTTTCAAAGAGTAATTATTGTTCCGCATTTCGCGTTATATTCTTCAAATTAGTAAATATCTATCAGATCGCTGTAAAACCGTGCCTGAAACATTCCTCAGGTATAAGTTAGTAACTGTACAAATATTTAAGTCTCTGAGTTTTGTCGTTCGGACGTGATAAGCGTACACCGAACAGACATTCACATTAATATATATAGATAAATAGTTATCCGATCGCCATGAAACCGTGCCTAAAGCAAAAAAAAAAAAAAAAATAAATAAATAAATAAATAAATAAATAAAAATAAAAAATAAAATAAACGCTTATGAAGGCAGCCGTGATGCCGGTACGATAATCTCTCTACACCTGGCAGTAATCGTATGGCCAGCGTGGTATTTATCATTGTGGGGAGTAGTACAGAGTTTGGAGCTTTGTGGCGTAACCACCATTCGGTTCACTGTTCTGTGACAATGTTCATATGATACCTAATTCTTCCTTCGGTTCTTGGTAGAACGAATTCTTTATGAAAATTAAAAACACAATTTTGTGTTTGTTCTACAGGTTTGTTTATTACAAAAAAAATGTTCAAATGTTTGTAAACCTTATGGGACTTAACTACGGGGTCATCAGTCCCTAAACTTACAAACTACTTATCAGCTAGCTTATCCTAAAGACGGCACAAATATCCATGCCCGAGGGGGGATTCGATCCCCCGACCGTAGTGCAGACCGTGACTGGAGCGCCTCAGTCCCCTCGGCCACCTCGGCCGGCGTGCCTAAAGCCTTCCCCGGTTAGACATTAGTAACTATACACATTTTTAGCTCTGTATGTCTTTTGGTTCAGACGTGATAAACGTACACCGAACAGATATCCACATTTATAGATATAGATAGATAAGGAACAACATGGAGGAAATAGTGAAAAGTGAATAGGTATAATGATGGTAATAATGATGCTGATGGCACAAGTACAACCTGTACTGGCAGTGGAGGAGTAGAATCTCCAGTGTGATAATAAAATTATGATAATTAATCGAAGATAAGAACGACATTATATGTACCTACATTTCACGAGTCATTAACCTTGTGAAGCCGGAAATAGTGGCTCTGTCGTTCAGTTCATTTGTCGAAGAACAATTCTCTCCTCTGGAACGTACTCAGAACTTGAGCGTGCACACTGGCATGCACGTAAAGACATCACGAAAGTTCCGTGGCTGAAACTCTGAGAGGCTCCTCCGTCCCGGAAGGCAGTGTGTAGCGCCGCGGGCGACTCTGCAAAGTAGAGCACGCGGGAGCCAGCTTCCCAACACGTCGACCGCAATTCCGCATGTTCGCCATTATCTTCGAGGCAGAGTAAGCAGCTTCCGCACCGCCGTACTCAGCCCGGAAACTACTCAGCGCAGGTCCGATATTGTCGACAGTTCTACAAAATCTTTGTAGCAGCCACAAAACTTTCTGCACTTCAATTCGTAACACGGTAATTGCGTCTGCATTATATCCGTATTTAGTTAAGACATTGCAACATTGACAATTCAGAAGAAGGAAAACGACAATATAGGAAGTTGAATAACTAACTGAGGAGGACTACCGACAAAGCGAGAGAAAACTAGGTGATAAAGCAGTGTGAGAAAATTGAATATTTGGAAAGACAAGGAAAAATAGACGAAATGTATAGAGCTGTAAAGTCTATAGCAATGAAAGACCAGCGAAAAATTAGCAATCAAGGAAAAATAACAAAGAATTCTGAAGAAAACAAAGTTGTTTGGAAGACATACATAGATGATCTATACAATTCTGCAGCTGATCATGAAGGACTGGTACTATAGGATAAACAAGAATGTGATGAAAATCACTGGGGACCTCTAACTGAAAAAATTGGAGGTTTAGAAAGCAATCCAGGATCTTAAAGAAAGTGTCGGGGTGTGATCAAATACCGGCAAAACATTAGGGAATGGTGCTATAATCAGACTTACAAATCTTGTCAACAGAATTTATGACACAGATAGCTGGCCTAAAGATTTCGCAAAAACTATAATGGTTCCAATGTAATGCCAAACAATGTAAAGATTTGGAACTGCTAGCCTCTTTATTTACGAATGATATATATAATCTGCCACCATCTTTCCTCTCTCATTCTCCCCCTCTCCACTCTCTCTCTCTCTTATTCTCTTCCTGTGTCCCCTTTCTGTCCCTCTCCCCTCCACCTACACCTGTCCCTCCTATATATGGAAACATACAAATGCGTCAAGTTTCATGGTGATAGGTCATATGGTGTCAAAGTCGCAAGGTACCCTCCGCCATGCTAAATTCACAAGCTTGCAGATTACAAAAATCTCCTTCATAAAACCATGCATTTATATCCTAACTTTCATGACCAGTGAAACAATTTGGATGTTCGTTGTAACGTACCCTCCGCCATGCATCATACGGTGGCTTACGAAAGGTAGCCACAAGTATTATTCAGGGTGCAAGCTACCTGTTTTCCAAATTTCATTCATATCCGTCCAGCTATTTCAGCGTGAAAGCATAGGAAATGAATTAGCTAATTGTAACGCACCCTCAGCCATGCACCATACGAATTTAATTTTAGTATGCCTAAGACCTTCGTGCGAGTGTAAGGAATGAGTTAACATAGTTTTATCGCAATCGGATGTACGGCATGGCCGTACATAAAATACTAACAAAGTAACAGATATTAATTTTTATATATTAGGTATGACCTGAGGTATGTGTCGAAGAGTGATATAAAGTTGATGGCACATTTAGTAATACATATCGATACTATCTGCAAAATATGTTGCGAAGACAGTCAGCAGTAATCAAACATTACAAGGTCATGCATGATGCGACAGTTTTACGGCATATAAAGCGAAACTTTTGTGAGCGGTAGACTTCTTTTCGTTTCTTCATTTTGTGTGTGTGTGTGGGGGGGGGGGGGGGGAAATCACTTACAAAACGCTTCATAAACATCCGAAATTACTTGCAAACTTTTTGCAAGTCCCTAACTATTTTCCAGTAATTGACGCATAAATCTGGGTATTCTCACGCTGTGGCCTCTCATTATTTATGACGTCATATCTCCTAAGATAGGTGTCGTGTTCTTTTGTTTTTCGGCCAGGAATCTTCGTAGGCATATGGTGAACAGTTCACCAAAGTTATATTGCAAGCGAATGAACGGTTTATGAACACATAGAGGACATACAGACACACACACACACACACACACACACACACACACACACACATATATATATATATATATATATATATATATATATATATATATATATATATATATATATATATATATTACGAAATCTGTGACCAGACTAGTGATAAGAAGAGAATAGACAGGAAAATAGAGGAGAATATAGGAGATCATTTTGCATTTAGAAAAGTAAGAGGAACCAGAGATGCAATTGGGTGCCTTAGGATGTTGGCAGAGAGATTTTTAGAAGTGAACAGAGGAATATATGTCTGTTTTGTTGTCTGGGAAAAGGCGTTTGACAGAGTTAACTGAAGTATGCTGTTGAAGATTTTGAGAGATGCTGGTATAGATTGGAAAGTTAGAAGATTAACAAAACAGCTTTATTTTTGACAGAAAGTGGTAGTTCGAGTAGATGAAGATGAAACTGAAGAAGTCAATGTCGGAAGAGGTGTTAGACAGGGTTGTTGTATGCCATCACCACTTTTCAATATATATATGCTGAAAAGCTAATTGATGAAGCATTGGAAGATACAAAAGGACTTGTAGTGGGAGGAGAAAAAATAAAAACTATAAAATATGCAGATGATATGATAGTGTTTGCAGAAACAGAAGATCCGCTCCAGAAAATATTGTAAGAGTGGGTAAAGATTTTGGAATGAGATTAAACATTGATAAGACCAAAATCATGAAAATTGGAAAAGAAGACGACACAATCAAAATATCATTAGAGGGAAGAGTATTGGAACAGGTGCAATCGTTTCAATATTCGGAAACATGATAACATCCAGTGGAAGTTGCACAGAGGAAGTAAGGCGAAGTATCTCTATGGGAAAGAAAGCTTCCAGGAAAGTAAATGATTTGCTAATAACCAGAAGGATTCCCATTACTCTAAGGAAGAGGTTCGCCAAATGTTTTGTGTGGAGCGCGGTGTCATATGGATCTGAAATGTGGACAATCAGACAGAAAGCATAAAAATATTTAGAAAGTTTTGAAGTGGGGCTACGGAAAAGAATGGAAAAAGTGGAATGGACCGACAGAATGAAAAATGAGGAGGTGTTGCGCAGGGTAGGGAGAGGAAAGGACCTTCATTAGGACAATCCAGAAGAGGAAAACATCTTGGTTGGGACACGTATTACTTAGGAATTGTCTGCTGCTAAGAATAACGGAAGGAAAAGTAGGAGGAAGAAGAGGGAGAGGAAGTAGAAGATTTGTAATGCTGACTGACCAGAAGAAAGGAAGGAACTACAGGCAAATGAAGGAGGATGCCAAAAACAGAGCGAAGTGGAGGACGTCCAGTTGAAGCCTGTCTGAGGACACACCTACTCACAGAAGAAGAAGATGTTAGGCCTAATTTCGTACAATTTTTCAACAATTTTCTTCCCACAAACGACTTAATTTTCCAGTATAGAGGACTTGAGAACGATAATGGCACAACAGTTTGAAAATAAATTACATTCCCCCTTCCACTGCTATCCACTTTTGATAAACCAATAATTCATAGTTTTTGCTCATAGGTTAACTGCTGACTCAGAAGACATGCACCAGGGTCTATGATAAAGAAATGACAAAAAACTACGTAATTTATTCATCATTGCACATCCCTAATCAGTTCGTCAAGTATTCTCGGTAAAAATAATTCATTGCTTTATTTTGGTTTTAGTTAGATATTTTGGTCGAGTAAAGAGTGCCATAGTATGTGTATTGCCAGCTTTTTCCTAGATGAAAGCTCATAGATAGTGCATGTAAAATCTCAAGTTATTTCCAACATATTCCTCAGGAGAAAAGCAGAACAGAGGCTATCGTCACAGAGATAGAGGTATATTTATGAGTCAGGGTTGGTCATTGGTCTGACCAGAAGCGGTTATGGTCTTAGTAGCGAACAGGTGGACCTTTTGTAGCAGTCTGTTACATTCAACGACAAAGAGGGTTTTGAATGTCAATTACTTAAGTTGAAATACAACGCCGTTCTTTTTCAGGATATTTATCTTACTGGATATGAGGACGTATTTACTTCAGTTCTGATGTACTATGATTATAGCTGGCTTGGTTCAGTAAGCCCTTTTGTTCAAGATGCCATGTCCATTTTAGAAGGAATTGTAATGATTAGGTTGGAATAAATCAAATGTAGTATATAAGACGAAGTGCACTGCGTGTGCAGTTATGTAATGAGTGGTCAAGCACTTTGCAGTGATCGTTAATTTGGTCGTCCATTGTCTCCAGCGAATCTTATTTTCGGTAGATGAACAGATGATGAAAAATGTGCTTGATTCAAAGTTCAGTGAAAGCTAACGTGAGTAAAATAAGTTGATACATCGTTTGTACGTTAGCTTTAAATTGAGATAATATTACATGTGAAATTTTTTTTCGATTGGGCCACCTTATGTACAGAGCTCAATGTTCTCGAACAGTTAACAAACAAGACGACATGTCTCTCTGCTCCATTGCCACATTGTATTTGAAGATGCCCATTAATAGGCCTATATCTCACATATACTACAACAACGCGATCATTGACTGATTTATGAGTAATAGTTTATGCAAATTTAAGTAAAAAGATATTAAAACATTTGAAACTCCATTAACACCTCTAAATAATTTACGCAAACATTTATACAATCCGCACAATACTTCAGTTTATCTATCGATTTTGTCATACACCGTAAAAAAAGTTCAAACCTTAGTAACCCGATTCGCTTTAACTCTCTAACGATTACATTCAATAACTACTATTTACTTCATGTATAGCCAATAGTAAGTACTTACAAGACAAATTTAAATTTATATTTTTAGAGATATGACTATTGAAAAAAAATTCTCTTTTAGAAGATTTGTTAGATCTTCTCAGCGCAATGATCTACAATTGCGCTTATAAGTTTATTTTCTTCGTAAAGAGGGGTTCTACTATGCTGATGATGACTACTGACGTCTACCGAGACTGGTAAAACATGAAGGTATTTGAAAGAATTCTTGGGCAACCTAAACTTATTTGTATTTTATTTAAAAATAAATAAACCGATTGTTAAAAATTTGCGTGTAGGCGTTCAAAATCTTGCAACGAGTGTCTGAATTAAAAACTCTATTTAAAAGTTAATAACGTATACTTTTTTTTTCTTCAGGTAATAATTTTTACAATCATTTCTTACAATTAAAGGGTAACTGAGGTCCGAGTAGAGATCCTGAATTTGTTCTTTCGTGCGTTTGTTTTGCGAAAGCAGTTTGAGAATTCAATCATTTTAATTACACGTGTATTATAAAGGTTTTAATAATTTCTACGAGATAAATATTAACAGCTAAAGGATGAAAAATATGAGCTGACACAGGTAAATGATTTTTCAGCAGTAATTTTCTGCAATAATAGCAGTTATCTTTCCTAGGCAATCTAAACAGCCGAACAGATTGTAATCTTCTCTTCGTGTAATATAGTCTTCATTCTTTGACATTGACAACGCGCTGTCTCGGGCGTTTTACCACGACCAAGTGATTCCCAGGAGCAGTCACAAAGCTTTGCCTGCTACCCGCACGTATAATATGCCTTAACAGACGTTTTGTGTGATGACTATGATTACCGATTACCGCAGCACAGTTGTGTGTCCTCATGTACTTAGCTTTCAGTCCGCAAGGAATTTGGTGTGGCATACCAATTTTTTTCATTTCTTACGTTAATGCCTTTCACCTAAATACACTCATGGCCATTCAAATCGCTTCACCACTAAGATGACGTGGTACAGATGCGAAATTTAACCGACAGGAAGAAGATGCTGTGATATGCAAATGATTAGCTTTACAGAGCATTCACACAGACACCTACAAAGTGTTGACATGACGAAAGTTTCCAAGCGATTTCTAATATACAAACAGCAGTTGACCGGCCTTGCCTGGTGAAACGTTGTTTCGATGCCTCGTCTAAGGCGGACAAATGCGTATCATCACGTTTTCGACTTTGATAACGGTCGTATTGTAGCCTATCGCGATTTATCGTATAGCGACATCGCTACTCGCGTTGGTCGTGATCCAATGGCTGTTAGCAGAATATAGAATCGGTGGGTTCAGGAGGACAATACGGAACGCCATGCTGGATCCCAACAGCCTCGTATCACTAGCAGTCGAGATGACAGGCATCTTATCCGCATGTCTGTAACGGATCGTGCAGCCATGTCTCGATCCCTGAGTCAACAGATGGAAACGTTTGCAAGACAACAACCATCTGCATAATCAGAATGGTCTATCAGGTGGGAGACCATGGCTGCGGTTACCTTTGACGCTGCATCACAGACAGGAGCGCCTGTGTACGCAACTACGAACCTGGGTGCACAAATGACAAAACGTCATTTTTTCCGGATGAATCCAGGTTCTGTTTACAGCATCATAATGGTCTCATCCGTGTTTGGCGACATCGCTGTGAACGCACATTAGAAGCGTGTATTCGTCATCACCATACGGGCGTGATGGTATGGGGTGCCATAGGTTAGACGACTCGGTCACCTCTTGTTCGCATCGACGGCACTTTGAACAGTGCCCATTTCAGATGTGTTACGACCCGTGGCTCTACCCTTCATTCGATCATTCTGCAGGATACTACACGACCGCATGTTGCAGGTCTTGTACGGGCCTTTCTGGATACGGAAAATGTTTGACTGCTGCCCTGGCCAGCACATTCTCCAGATCTCTCACCAATTGAAAACGTCTGGTCAATGGTGGCCGAGCAACTGACTCGTCACATTACGCCAGTCACTACTCTTGATGAACTGTGGTATCGTGTTGAAGCTGCATGGGCATCTGTACCTGTACACGCCATCCAAGCTCTGTTTGACTCAGTGCCCAGGCGTATCAAGACCGTTATTACGGCCAGAGGTGGTTGGTCTGGGTATTGATTTCTCAGGATCTATGCACCCAAACTGCGTGCAAATATAATCACATGTCAGTTCTAGTATATTTGTCCAATGAATACCCGTTTATCATCTGCATTTCTTCTTGGTATAGCAGTTTTAATGGCCAGTATGTACTTGATCCAATCTCTTATGTTTCCTGACACCACAGCCGCGATATCGTCGGTATCCCAAATGTCGACAGATGCGAAAGAGTTCCAATTGCTAAATCGAAAAATTTTCCCAGCTGCTCTCTGTTGGTGCCTCATAGTAATATTGCCAGTCCTTTTGACAACTTTTAGTGCTGTTGAGCCCTGGAGTAAGAGGTAAAACTTGAGTATAGGTATTGCGGAATCAATAGATCTCGCATCGAGGCAATTTCGAGGGCCATCGTAAATTGTTGAATGAGCCGGAGATAACGGCTGGTGTCGAAATCACATGTCTGCTTCGGAGATGAATCAAGACACAAAGCAATTGAAGACTAGCGATCCATTGAGCATTGGATCACATCATTAAGGGAACCTGTTCATAGGGCAGATGCTCTAAGCACTGTAGCATCCGGTCACCAAGGACACACGTATTACGCCTGCATGCCTCCCATCAGACACACCTCAAGTTATCCACACACTACGGTTATAGTGTTACCCGCCGCGCTTCGCCAATTCTCGTAAGTGTTCGAGCATTGGATGAATCTGCAAGAAAGGGACGCACACCAGAGTCGAACTCTTACTAAAATACAATCAGCTATCAAATAATCTTTCGCTGTGATATCATAATCATTATTTCTTACTGAAAACAAGACCACGCCAATAAGCGGATAAGGTGCAGCTATTTATTATTTCCGAGAACTCTCTGAAAACTAGACCACGCCAATAAGCGGATAAGGTGCAGCTATTTATTATTTTCGAGAAACTTCCACGCTACATGAAACTTCCTGGCAGATTAAAATTGTGTGCCGGAACCGGGATTCAAACCTGGGACCTTTGCCATTCGCGGGCAAGCGCACTACCGACTGTGCTATCACAGCACGCTTCGCAGCATAAGTCTGGCAGAAAATACAACTAGTTCTCTTGTACGTGGGGCCAGATAATGACAAATTGTACTACTAAACCGGTTGCCAGAAAGAAATATTATAGCTCAAGGTTGTCTTATGACTGAAATGGAAATTGGTCCATCTACTTTTACGGTTTTCTGCGAAATTCTGCAAGCAATAAGGACAGCATTACTCCAGGGTCGTCTGGATAAGTTAAGAATTTTGTGTCTGACGAGAGGAGTGCTAAGGAAGTCCGTGCATTTGCAGTTACCACATTGTCCAGATGGCGTAGAGATCAGAACACCAACGTGATGAGTCGGGTTTTAATCTTTTCTTGTTAATGTAATTCAGTGCCCACAAGCATCGATTCCTTTTGGGTTTGAAATACCCTTTTGTTAAATTATTTTAAAATCTACCACTAGTAGCACGTCAAAAGTTATTTCAAAACTCTTTATACACGTAATTAAGGCTAAGATTGTCATTGATCTTTAGCACGGATGCATACCAAGCTCACATCTAAGCGAATTGGCTACTTTCTTTACATGTGAAAACTAAAATAAAGCTACAAGATTGTGGCTTTATTTCACTAGTGCATTATTGTGTGATGAAGACACGTCGATATCTGTCAAAACCTAGGTAAAAAGTTTTGATTATACCTTTGACGTGCAACAGATGGTTGCCCATTATATCGATTAAATTTCTTTCTTCTTCTGTCACCTTATTGAAAGAGTACAAATGTTTCATCTTCCAATCGCAAAACTAAACTGGCACCGATTAAGCCTATGCAGATCCATCATTGACCAATCTGCGAGGGATGCGGTACAACATCAAAGACTTTATACTACGCCTTCCAGAAATTTAGTAAATGTCATAAACATTGGGGAAGATTTTATTGAAGGCGTGTAACTATATATACTTGCGTCAATGAAGACATTTCACAGAGAAATTATAATTCTGATTCCTTTTCATCCGTTGTTGTGGTTGTCTTCAGTCAGCAGACTGGTTTGATGCAACTATCCACGCTACTCTGTCCTGTGCAAGCATCTTCTCTTAAGAACGGCAACCCACATCCATTTGAATCTGCTGACTTCATTCGTCACTCGGTCTCCCCACACACTACCCTCACATACTAAACTGACGATTGCTTGATGTCTCAGAATTTGTGCCACCAATCAATCCATTCTCTTACAGGGAGACTACATGGGTACCGGATTTTGGAATATTTTTATGTTAAAGTATATTAAAGTCCAGTTTTCAAATAACAATTAGGCAAAGCCATTCGAAGAAACTCTCAAAATTTCACGAGACAATCGACTTTGAAATTTTGCAAGTACATGTAAGTACCAATAATTTAAAAAATTGCAGCAGCTGTCGGCGTAGTTCACGAACGACTCTGTGTAATCGGTATACATCAAACAGATTTATGCCTATCGATGTAATCTTGCTGATACAGTTATAAAAATATATACCTGTGGGGGAAACTTAAATAATTGGAAATGTCTGAGAGCGCAAATAGCGGGAAAATACTTGAGCTACGTGATTACCAATCTTAGACCGGACACCACGATTGATTAAAATAAATATAAAAAACTTTGCAATTATGTGTACCAAAAATACAAATATGGAAACATGAAAATTATTGTATTTGAACGAATGGGGGTAGGTTAATGTACATACATGGACACATTTAAAATCAGTTTTATCGATGGGTACAAGCAACTGAAAGTGTTATGAAAAGCCTAAATGCTAAGACAATGTTAAGGTTAACTTAATTCAAAAGTGAACTGTGAAATAATGAGTGAATCAACATGTTGTTTTGTGATTGTGTATATGTAATATCATTAAGAGTAGCTGTGTAACGCATCTTATATGTGTATTAAAATGTCATAATTGATGTTTACTATCTATAGAATAATGTATAAAAAAACAAAATAAATAAAATGTTTATTTTAAAAAAGTGGTCGAAACAAAATAAATAAAATTTTGTATTAGAAAAAAAGTGGTAACGTTCTGATCTTACACCCATGGGGTCACCGGTTAGAATCCCTCCGTGACCTAATTTTTCGTTAGGGGGGCTATGCAACAAACTGAACGATGAATCGCATAATCGGTGTCTAAAGATAATGATGATGGGAAAAGGCTACAGACCTCTCTTACTCCCTTCTCAACCACTGCGACCCTTTTCTGCCCTTCGACTTTTATAACTGCTGGTTGGTTTTCGTAAAATCTGGCACTATATTTTACCTCTACTACCTTCAAAATTTGAAAGAGTGGCGCAGTGGTAAGACACTAGACTTGCATTCGGAAGGATGGTGGTTCAAATCCGGCCATCCAGATTTAGGTTTTTCCGTGATTTACCTAAATCACTCCAGGCGAATTCTGGGATGGCTCCATTCAACAGGGCACGGCCGATTTCCTTCCCCATAAAGCCGAGCATAAGCTCCGTTTCTAATGACCACGCTGTCGACGGGACGTGAAACCCTAAGCTTCCTTCTTCCAGACAATATTGTCAAAAGCTTTCTCCAAATCTACAAAGGCTAAAAACATAGGTTTGGTTCCCCTTAATCTAAGATGAGTCTTAATGTGAGTGTAGCCTCGCGTTTTCTCCTTAATCCGTACTGATCTTCCTTGATGTCCAATGCTACCATTCATCTGTATATAATACGTGTTAGTATTTTGCCACCATGATTTATTAAACCGGTAGTTCTGCTATTTTCACAGTGTCTGCATTTGCTTTCTTTTGGATTTGGAATTATTATATACTTCTTGAAGTCTGTCTCATACATTTTGCATACTAGGTGGAGCAGTTTTTTCATAAGTGGCTCTCCCAACGATTTCAGCACTTTTCAAGTACGAGACCTTCACTTTTCAGTGTTGTCGTGAATGAAAGCGCCACTCTAAAACCGGTTCCGTAAAGTTCAAAGGACGCCTTACGTCCCCGTCATCGTTAATTGCCTTTTAGCCCACAGTGATTCTGTGTTTGGCGAACCCTTTTACGAGTCTCACGAACCACCGCTGCTCGAAAGAACAATGTGTTTTGTGTGTGAAGGACATTAATGGCCGTTTCCTGCGAAGCTGGGTTTGTTGTAGGCTGTAATAAATCTGAAGTGTAACTACAGGAGAGTAATGAGCGAAGTTACCGCGTAAAGTACCGCTCTGAGGTGGAAGTTCCCACAATGGCCGATCCACGCCGCCGCGTCTACCTGTAGGAGTTGGACGGTCCTGCAGCTCGTAGTTAGAGCAATGCTCAGATAGTTCGCTACATTAGCAGTTACTTAAGCCGCTACCCACGTAAGTTACGATTATAGCTTAGAGCACTTTCATGCAGTCCGTTGGTAATCCTTCACCACCGGAATGCCACTTGAGTCTTTATCGGAAGTGTATGAATTACAAGAGCGTAGCAGCCGACGAATTACCCTCTGGTGCGAAGAATGGCAGCTAGCTCTCAATGTAGAAAAATGTAAGGTGATGCGCATGAGTAGAAAAAACAATCCTATAATGGTCGAATACAGCATTAGTAGTGAGCTTCTTGATGCTGTCGCGTCGTTCAAATATCTAGGCGTAACATTGCAGAGCGATATGAAATGGAACGAGCATGTAAGGACAGTTGTGAGTAAGGCGGACAGCCGACTTCGGTTTATTGGGAGAATTTTGGGAAGATGTACTTCACCTGTAAAGGAGACCGCATATAAAACGCTTGTACGACCACGTCTTGAGTATTGCTCAAGTGTTTGGGACCCGCAGCAGATCAGTTTAAAGGAAGACATAGAGGCGGTTCAGAGACGAGCAGCTAGATTTGTTACCGGTAGGTTCAACCAATGTGCGAGTGTCACGGAAATGCTCCGGCAACTCAATTGGGGATCGCTGGAAGAAAGACGACGTTCTTTTCGTGAAATTCTGTTGCGGAAATTTAGAGGGCCGGATTTTGGAGCTGAGTGTAGTACGGTCTTGCTGCCGCCTACTTACATTTCGCGTAAAGATCACAAAGAGAAATTAGGGCTCGTACGGAGGCATATAGGCATTCTTTTTTTCCTCGTTCAATTTGGGAGTGGAATAGGAAAGGAAATACCTAGTAGTGCTACAGTGTACCCTCCGCCACGCACCTTACGGTGAATTGCGGAGTATGTATGTTGATGTAGATGTAGATGGTACATTTACTTCCGGTGTCAAGACTTCAACGAGCTTGAGACAAGCTGCTGGAATTCAATGTGTTAGTTCGCCTCCTTCTTGTACAATCTACGAGTATATTAATTAAATGGAAATATTAAAATGCCAAGATCGCAATTAATTTATTTATTATTGGAAGACCGCTTTCGATACACTTAGGGTACCATCATCTAGTCACTTGTGACCTATGCTTTCCTATTTGTGAAGGCGCACGACATTAAAATGGTACGCCTTCACGAAATGGAAAGCATAGGACACAAGTGACCAGTATTCGATCTTGACATTTTAATGCTTCAAAGTAAGAAGATCGCCGTCGTACCATGGAAAAATTAAAAATGGAGAGATTCGTTTGTTCAAAACCGTTAATCTCCAGAAGTCATTGATCAATTGTTTTGAGATACCGTCATTTGCCAATACTGAAAGGTTTTCCAATATTATTTCTTTAGTATATGATTTGTAATATCTATATATAACTTGCTTGCCATTCTTTTGTACCAATGTTTCCTCATTGTGAAATGCCTGTATATAAATATGTGGCATACATTTCAAATTTGTACGCAAAAAAAAAAAAAAAAAAAAAAAAAAAAAAAAAAAAAAAATAAAAAAAATAATAATAATAAAAAAAAAAAATTAAATTAAAAAAATAAAAAAAATAAAAAAATGAGCGTGTTGTAGTGCAATGTTGTGTTCTAATTTCAGAGCGATCCGTCAAGAAATTTCTGAGATTTGTGCTTTGAAAGATCTACATTAGAAATATAAGTACAAATTTAAACGTTCGTTTGTTGTAAATCTCCAATCTCTAAAAGTTCTTCACAGATTGCAGTGTTGCAATCAATTTCGCACATAGGTTTTAGTACGCACTAGAAAGCCGTCTGTTATACGCGTAATGTGTATGTAGTAAATGGGGAACGTTATGAAATTGGAAACATTTGTTTCTGTAAACCTGTAATCTCCAAATCTTTGCTTTGATATTTTGCACAATTATTTTTAATTGTAATTTAAATTATTCAGTAGAAGCCTGTAGGTTACAAGATAATTGTAAATAAAGTGTGCTGCAATGTACCGTTCGTACATTGTCGGGGATTTTAGGAAATCTAAGAAAGACAAGAGTGGAGATATTTTTAAGTTATTACCTATTTTATAGCACTACATACGTTCCCTAGTGTAAAAAGTATGTTAAATATAAACGATATTGTTCGCACTCATAGAATATAGTATTCATAAAACCTAAGAAAGACAAGAGTGGAGATATTTTTAAGTTATTACCTATTTTATGGCACTACATACGTTCCCTAGTGTAAAAAGTATGTTAAATATAAACGGTATTGTTCGCACTCATAGAATATCGTATTCATAAATGTAGCTTTCCGGCCGCTTGGAGCGCTGCTGTCGTAGTATATAAGAAAAATGAAACCACACAACATAAGTTTGTTGTAGTTGCGCCTACAACAAGGAAAGTAGACATCTACACAACAGTCCAGCTCACTGGGTAGCAGCAATAACAGGTGCTTAATTCGCCAGAGGGAACTGGGTCGCAACAACGTAGGTTCGCCAACTCGGCCAAACTTGTTCCATATCGATTAACGCGAGACCACCACCAAGTCGAGATGCAAGTGAGTGTCGGTTTTGTGACCTTGCGCTGTGCTTGCCGGCAGATTGAACTAACATGGCGGTATGTGTATTTAATACAGCCCCCCCCCCCCCCTCTCGACCGCCCGAATTCGAGAGACTTGGGATGATATAACTATTAACAATAGATAGCGACCTACGTGTCCGACGCAAGCTGTCACTTGCCCATCGACCCTGGACTAGGTCTATTATACATCGTAACATGTTATACATCGACCTACCAGGGCATGTCTGCCCGGGGCATGTCTTCGTTGTAGGCCTTTACCTAAAGTGCCACTGTTCTGTACGGCAATGCCGATTCCCCGCACGTCTCTTTAAGACCGTGATGACACTCGTGCTGTACGACCTCTGACACTTTCAGTGTTGATCCAATTCCGTTGATCCAATTCCGTTGTTCCTGTTTCGAAAACATAGCGACACCGTTACGTTAGACCACTCGCTCACAACTGACTGTGTTTCCCTTGATTGTACGGACACCGGTGACGTTCATTTGCTCGAAGGTAAGGTAGGTAGTTCAACAATGAGAGATATCAGTGACAATAGTAGATTTCACTGCACAGTGTCTCCACAGCACTGTTGCCGCTATTTAAGATCCAATCCTCGTATAAAATTCAGTAATGATTCCCCCTACTGACCAATAGCAAATCCAAATACACTAACGAACGCAGAAAATTTAGGCGCATTTCATGAACTATCTGTTTTTAATATCTTGAAACTACAAGAGTTCATTTTCACTGGATCTGAATATAGTAAAATTAAAAATTCCAACTTCTGAATGCGACTTCAACATATTAGGTCTTAGCTTATTAAATCCAACTATCGTCTTGAAAGTAACATACTTTTACATATTTACTAGCGGAAAACCCAGCATTGCCCGGGTATTTATTTATTTATTCAAGCCTTCAGCTAGTACTTCTCCTATCCCTTCTCTCTCTGCCCATCTCCTTTTTTTAAATATTTATCAGAGAATATGTAAGAAACAAGGCTGTCTTGCATAATGTACAAAATTTTAAGTACAGTATCCAAACAAAGAAAGCTGGTTTTTAAACAGGTTTGTAAATTTCCCCCTTTCAACTTCTGTTGATGCCCAGAAGAGGCGAAACGCGACATGTATAAATAAATGAAACATAAATTTTATGCAACCAAGACTGTTTTTTACCAAAATATCTATTACGGTTTGTATTGAAACAAGCAAACTTGCTTGTTCCACTGGATACTGGACCACGAAAGGGAAGATGTAGTGATATTTAAAAATATTTGAGATCTTAGATTTAGTAGAGTTGGTCATATACTGTGCGCGGGTGTTTGATCTTTTATGCAGATCGGACAGTGCACAGCGGACGAGTGGTGGAGTTGTCAAAGACATTAGCAATGCAACAAAGTGGATGGCGAAAAAATGTCACGGAGAAACACTTCCAGTGAACATTAAAAACAATACTTGTTGAAAAAAAGCAAATGAATTTTGAATAGAATTACGAAAAGAAAATGAAAAAAAAAAAAAAAAAGAAAGAAACGAAGGACATTAAGTTGAGATTAGTTTTTCATGAGACGTTTGATGTATATGAAAGTGATTATTGTGAACATTTTGTGTTTTTATGGTATTGAAAATAGAGTTTGTTGTCAAATGCAACAGTCTGTTTTCGTCTTTTTACTTTAAAATATACTATAAAATAAATGAAATTAATTGTTACAAGAAGACACTTACCCTGCAGAAGATCGGAGTATATCGAAGTCTGTGATACGAAAAATATTTATTACACGGTTACAAGATTATTAAAGAAGAGTTTAATCTGCGACCAAATCACAAAGTTACGTTTATTTTTAAAGCTGTGAGCAAACAGGAAATTGCCTTATTCATCATGGCTCACAAAATTCATTACATGCAATTTGGAGGGTAACCGATTTACGTTTAGCCAAAGCAGTAAATCAGAATGGAGAAACCCTCCAGGTTGCTGTGCCAGCGTCATAAAAATGTGGAGTATTTTAGCGTACATACATATATACATATAATGAACAATTGTTTATTTTTCCAGTGAATTTACTTAAATATTGTGTAGTGTGAGCGGTCAAGCTGAGAAAGGCTGATTTGCTTATTTATCTTTCTCATAAGTTATTTGTTCTGCTCGTAAATAATCAAATGGAGACTGACTGTTTATAACTTTTCTGTTTAATTTTCGTTCTTATTCTCATGTATGTCAGAAGATTCCCCATATTACTGTATGACATTTAAGTCAATAATTTTCGTTTTTTGGGCCATATTACAAATATGTATTGTAATGACATGATTATTATAATGATACACCAACAACACTGTTTTATACTTGCTGTTATTATATATAAATCACAATGAGCTTATTTCAACCTTTATCCATCATCAGGTGCTCTGTAAATACATTTGTAATGGTCTGAATATACATATATGTATTGTAACTATAGATGGAAGTGGTTTAAAATTTCTTACTTCTTACCTTACATGGAATATCGTTTGTGTCACTGCTGTATTTATTTTTCTCCTAGATGTCGATTGGTGCCTCGTTTGTGTCTATGCTGTCTATAATTTTACACCTGGATTTTAATTTGTGCCTGTTAGCTTCTTACGTTATTTCGATCTTGACAGCTTGGTTGACAGTGTATTTGCGATATTCCATGTTTACATAGTTATTATTGGAGTTTTTTGTGGAGAACTCTATTGTAATTTGTTTGTTTTATTGGGTTTGGCTTTAATTACGTCTTTTACTAGAATTTTCGATAAATTTTGTTGATGTTTTTATGCTTTATTATTAGTAAATTTTTCGTAATTATTTTGTTATATTTCGTTAGTGGTATGGTCTTCATTGTGTTATGTCTCTGTAGTACACTGTTTATTTTGTCTCTATGGATATTATTTAGTACCTCTGCTTGAATTTATCCGTTTTTTAATTTTATGATATCAATAAAGTTTTCTATATACTTTTTGTGTTTAAGGTCGTGTGCGTGTAAAAATATTTCTATTTCTTCTAGAACGGTCATGACTGCTCCTTTTTGCGTAATATGAAGGACTTTTAGTGCTTCGTTTATGGGTTTCACGTCGTGTTTTCTGTTTTAAGATGTTGAAAGAATGCAGATCGGTTATTTTCACTGTCTCTGGTGTGTTCTTTAAACCTAATGTTGAAATTTCTGCCGGTTTGTCCTATCTAGAATTTATGGCAAGTGTTACACGAAATTTTGTAAATTTTTAATATAGTAAAATGTTAAGTTAGTGTGGAAGTGACAAAACTTAAGTCAAGACATATCTTTTCCGTTAAGTACTCTGCTACGTTTGGAGTAGATGGCAATCTGCCAGTAAGAGTGTGTCTAGAGCACAAGACTGCTGTGACCAACTGAAATACTTGGACGGTGCGGCTGAAGAGATCTTTTGGGGGTCGGGAGGACTCTTTACGTCTCGCCTTGGAAGAAGGAGGGCCTTCCTGCTTTGCGCGGCAAACGGCCGCCTGGTCGGAACTTGAACGCGTGTGGGGACTCTAACTTCGCCGACGGCAAATGTGTGACGGTTTAAGAACTTTAACTTTTTCCGATTTCATTTCGGAATTGTAACTGAACAGTGCATGTGATTCTATAAGAAAATTTACGGGTGTTGGTATGTTATTTCTCGAACGAAGACTTGAACTCTTTTGAGTGAAGATTATTACGTGTAGTAAATTATAACAGCCAACCTGTTGCAACAATAGTCTAATATATAAAGCAGAGTGTCAGTATATTTGTACGTGTTGCATACAAATCTACAATTTTGTTCCAATCTTTATGAAATTTTGTACACGCAAGCTTCAATCCATGAGGACGGTCGCCGTAAGTGTAGGAATCACGTACGATACATAGTTCACGAGATATGACGTCATAAACAATGAGACGAGAGAAAAACTGCTGCATGTAGCGACAATACTGCTCATTTGCTGCGAAACCATTGGACAGATTTCGATCAAATTTGGTACACATATTCCTTATGTGAGATAACAATTGCCGTAGGAGTAAGAACCACATACGTCACATGGTTTAGGAGATAAACAATGTAGTTCCAAGAAACTGCCATACAATGCGGAGATAAACAATGTAGTTCCAAGAAACTGCCATACAATGCGGTGAGACTTTATAAATACACTATATGGAAATGACAGTACTTAGCGACTTGCAACAAACTTTAAACATAATTTCAAACCTTTATTAAACTTTTTCTCGCTGACATCCATAGCAAAATGATGAAAGGAAAAAAGTTTCTCGCTTACTACTTTCCCGCTGTTTATGGAGTAAAACTACGGCTCTCGGTATGACGTTACAATTTATAATTTGAACACTACAAATTGTAGCGACAGAAAATTTTACAGAGAGTATACACATATATAGTTGAATGTAGTTTCAAAATTGTAACACATTCCGACACGTAGTTCATGAGATATGAGCACGTAAACAGTAACATTCCGCTGTTCATGGACTAAAACTACGGCATTCGGTATGACGTTACAATTTATAATTTGTATACTATAAATTGTAGCCGCAGGAAATTTCACAAACAGTATACACGCATATAGTTGAGTGTACCTTCTAAATCTTATCAGGACGACACGTAGTTCATGAGATATGAGCAGATAAACAGTAACGTTCTTGGAAAACTGCCCCACCACGCACCAAGTTTTACTTTATTACTTCTTTACTATTAATTGTATTCCCAAGAGATTTTACAGACATAGGCCTACAGCCCTTATACGCCTGAAAAATGGCAGGAACAAATAAATAAATACCCGGGCAACGCCGGGTTTTCAGCTAGTTGTTTAATAAACTTGACCACGGTTTCGACAGACATAAACCCGTCTTCTTCAGAAATACATGATTACTATAGTTGCATATCACAGGTATTGGACATCCCTATGATCTAGGGAATGTGGTTTGGACTGAAAGATCCGTCAGCGCATCTGCAGTCATTCACGCTTTATTAAACAACTATTATTGCAAATGGTTGGCTGTTAATAATTTGCTATTCTATAACCGTTGCTGAGACGCAGTCATGTTTAAAATATTATTATATATTGTGTTACCACTAAATGGACTTACAAGGAAAGTACATGGGCTCGAACAAACATATATGTATGAACGTTTGGTTACAGGATCTCTACGTACACCTCAATGTGCTGGTGGGTGTCGTTTTTCTGCAAAGCTCTGCAACCATGCTCTAGATAGCACTGTAGATGTAATTGTAGACGCCATGCGTAATGCAGATATCTTAACTATAACTTACGTAATAATCATCGTACATGTTCTCTAGCGAAGTGACATCAAAAGCCGTGATGATAGTTGCAACTTTAACCTTCTTGCCGAAAGACTGTTGGTATTCACTGCCACTGCTTCCATCGCCTCTTCCCGCACTTACCGTAGCACTACCGCTTGCAATGAGTTGTTCGTCATTATCATCCATATTATCATTATGAGTTTGTAACAACAGTATCTAACTTATGCTCATATTTCTGTACCACAACAGATACGAGAAAGCATACAAATGATTCATCTTCTACACTAATACCATCTTCCCGAAGAAGGGTTCTTCGTAACTTCATCTCAACTAATCGCAATACATTAGCAGCATTGATCAGCAATCGACGCCCCATCTGACGCTTCACCACACAAATAACGTCACAAAGTGCAACTTCGGAGGCACACTGCACCGTCCCTACTGGCGAACCGACAGGTCAAAGTGCAGTGCGGCATGGCACACGCAGAGGCCTCTAACGGACGACTACAGAGTTTTGCAGATGCGGGAGTATCACTAGTGCAATAAGGGATCTTTACATTATCTCTCATACTATTTTGGTGTATATGTGTTTGTTCGAGCCCAAATACTTTCCTTGTTAGTATCTGAGCATTGTCAATGATTACTTAGTTGGAAATTTTGGTACCACTATCATAACGCAGTTAAAGCATCCGTTCAAGTAATTATTTCTAATACTTTTATTTCTGTAAGACCATTTCCAGCAGATAAATCTTGTGTTTCAATAAAAATTATTCATCTGTATTTTCTGACTTTGTCCATTTCCAATCGTTGCAATATAACATTTTTATTAATTAATCATTACGTGTATTTCACATATAATTAACATTTCACAAATGTTAGCCTATGGAGCGTTTGCCTGCAAGATCACACGTACAAGGCATCATCTGCAGCTATTTTAGTTGCTGGGCATGTACGGCTCCGCCCTTAGACTACATGGAGCAACGTTTCATTTACTGAGCCGTGCATGTAGGTTATGCTGGTGTGGTCAAAAAGAGAAGGCTCGTAAAGTTGCAGCAGTTTCTATATCTGGCAGGGACTGGGTGCTGTGTGGTGTCCTCATCATCATTTCATCATCATCGACACGGAAGTCGCCCACTGGGCACCAGGAATAACCGCTTGCACTTTGCGCCCAACAACCCCAGAATACTCAGGCATGCAATACTGTGCCCACAAAAAACATCGTCGCAACAGTTCCAAACCCGCCATGCATTCCTCGATTTTGTTCCCAGACTTTCCGGTTCTTCTGGTTTCTGTGTAGCAGTTTCCTTGAGCTAACACCCCTCTTTTCTTTCCTTTCCCTTTCTTTTTTTTTTTTTTTTTTTTTTTCCTTGCTGCATCTTCTGAAATATCAGAAACTGGCGGTTTTTTTTTTTCAAAGAGAAGAATAAAAATAATTACTATTTACGAAAAACTAAAAGAAGGTAGGATAGATTTCTCTTTTGTTTTCGTTTTTTTGTGTCCCTTAACCAGTTGTGCCCGTTTTATAGTTCTCGCTCTTTACCATTATGGCATTGGTTCGTCGCCTTGTTCTTTTGAAGTCAGTACGTACGGTTCTGACGATTTGTTCTGTTAGAGTAATTGCCTGTATTGTTTTCCTGTACGGCTATTACGGTTTAATATCTGGATGTTACTATTTGTTTTCAAAAATATATGATCTCGAAAGTAACAATGACAAAGAAATAGGGTAGACAAAAAGCTGTGGAACTCTGAACTGGAGGAGTAATTTCATGTTTTATTTTACATTCTGACCTGAAAAGTGTACTTGAAGGTTTCATTGTTATATTGTGATGTTTGTAACTAATTTATACGCTGTATGTATTATCAGTTCACTTTACAATTGCTGATTTGAGCTGAGGGCTTTTCGAACTGTTGACGTGTTCTGCTATTGGTTGTTCGAATAAGGAACGAGCACTACAGCTGCGCTCAGTTAAAAGTACCAATAACATGGTTCCTCAGCTGAAGCGGAGAAAACAAATGTACATTATGTTAACACATTCCTTTTCAGATAAACAATCCAAATGAAAAATAAGAATATAAAATTGTGCTTTTTTACGGTCAGACAAAACAGCAGTGCTGTTACATAATGACGTTACATTCGTTTTTAATGTGTTGTGCAGGAAAGGGTATGAAATGAGAAAGAACTGGATTGTTATTACCGAACCACTAAAGCGATGCGTAATAGATTTGCTTTTAACACATTCTTCTACAAAATATAACACGAAATTAAAACTGTTGTTTTTTACGTTGTAACAAAGGGTATGTCGCATAGCTGATAAAATACATTTGCTGTTAATACGTGATTCTACAGTAAAGCGTAATAAATTAAAAACAAATATAAATTTCGGTGCATATTCTGAAAACTTGGAAGAAAAAGTCCTTACCGGGAGAACCGCCCCACTGCGGCTGGATTCACGATTTCCTATCAGAAAGGACACAGTTCGTAGTAATTGACGGTAAGTCATCGAGTAAAACACAAGTGATATCTGGCGTTCCCCAGGGAAGTGTTATAGGTCCCCTACTCTTCCTTGTGTTTATAAATGATTTAGGAGGCAATATGAATAGCTCCCTTAGACTTTTCGCGGATGATACTGTCGTTTATCCGTTAGTGAAGTCAACAGAGTATCAAAAGCAACTGCAAAGCGATTTAGACAAAATTTCTTCATGGTGCGAAAACTTGCAATTAACAATAAATAATGAAAAGTGTGAAGTAATGACCTCTAAAAGAAATCCGCTGAACTTCAATTACACGATAAATCAATCAAACCTTAAGGTCGTAAATTCTACGAAATACCTAGAAGTTACAATTACGAACAACTTAGACTGGAGAGAACACACAGAAAATATTGTGGGGAAGGCGAACCAGAGGTGACGTTTCATTGGCAGAACGCTTCGATGATGCAACAGTTCCACCAAAGAGACTGCCTACATCACACTTGTGCGTCCTCTCCTGGAGTACTGTTGCCCAGTGTGGGACTCTCACCAGGTGGGAGAAGGGCAGCTCGTTTTGTTTTATCGCGTCACAAAAATGTTGCACGATTTGAGGTGGAAATCATTTTAAAAAACGACCTTATTCGTTGCGACGAGTTCTATTTGCGAAATTTCAATCACCGACTTTTACTTCTGAATGTGAAATTATTTTGCTAGCACCCACCTACATATGGAGACATGACCAACCAATAAAATAACAGAAAATAGATCGAAAATGGAAAGATTTAGGTGTTCTTTCTTCACGCGCGCTATTAGAGAGTGGAACGGTAGAAAGAGTGGTTAATTATCTCTCTGTAAATGTGATTTCCACAGTATCGATGTAGATGTATAAATGCCCGTTAGGTATTTTGATCACAACAGCCACACATAAATACCATATCGACCTTTTCTGCAATTGGTAAACGGTCCATTTTAACACGAGTAATGCATCACGAAGCAAATAACGTCCTCACTGACAAAATGTTACGCGAAATCATGTACTTATACGTTTGTGACTATTACAGCGCCATCTATCACAAAGCGAAAAAGTGTTTCAAATAAAACATTCATATTTATTTATGTACTAGATGAATATTTAATAAAACTGGGGATACCTAAAAAGATGTAGTTGATATCCGTTTGACCTATGCCAGCGCCATCAATCGGGCCAACCATAGTGCCATCTGTTTTCCCCATTCAAGCTAGAAAAGTTTAGTTCTTTGTAGTTTTTTCGTTTGATGGTTATTTCGTGAGATATTTCGCCCGGTCGCCCGGTCGCTATCAATGGACCACCCTGTACAGTGTCCTCAGTGTTTCTTCGTCTGTTCAGTGTGAAAGACGACCGTCTGTCGTCTTTCATTGATTATTTAAGGTCGCTAGATCGGCCTTTAGTTTAATTAGAACGCCACTCTTTTCGGGGCCTGATAAATAGCGTTTCATTCCATATTTTTAATGTTATTTCCATTAATATTATGTTAGCGTTGATTCTATTGTATTATGTTTAAAAATTATTATTGCGTCTATGAATGTGGCTACATGAACGGGTTCTCCGTTACGCCACTGTCCCTATGAGAGTGTGTGATTGCTTTATTTCTGTCTGTGCGAGTATGAGAATCTGCTAGAGTGCCTGTGTGTGTATGAGAACTTCGTTGTTTTGCATGCTCTCGGCTTCGTCTCGATAGGTAGTCGTCAACAACTGCTGTTTATGATGATACCAAAGAAGATCTGCACCACTTGGTGGTGCGACAGTGCGACAGTGGTCGCTCTTGGGCTGCTCTTCAGTTTGGTAAGTTGGTTCTGCTTACATGTCCATGGAGATGGTAGCGATTCGTTGTCTGGTATGTTCAACTTGGACTCTAGAACTTAGCTTCATTTTTGGGAATATTTTCTCCGATCATGCGCAGAAATGTTTTTAGCTTTCATTCCGGTGATTTCCTGCAGATAAACGCGATGAATATGTTACTAGTTTCGAATTGGTAACAGCCTGGTATATTCAACCCTTTTGTGATTATGTGGCGGTGTACAAACTCTGTGTAAATTCTTTCCAGCTTTGTGGGACGCGATTATTAAGGGGTATATGTTAATTTTGTGCAGTGCATGTGAAATATTTCTTTTCTTTTTCCTTCTGTGAGTGATATGTGTTCCATATGATGTGTTCTTAGAACAAAGCCTTAAGCTACCCCTCTGACTGTTCCATGCCCTTCAGGCAAGTAATTATGCGTGTACCTTTCTGATTTCCATTAATATTTCGGGATCTTTTCTGTCCGCCTATTTTAATTTAGCTGTTTCTTCTAAAACTTGCAGTTTTCACTCAGTCTTCGGCAGTAATTCTCTCCTTTAATAGATTGTTCATGAAATACTACGTATTTCTAGGGGTTGCATGCCGTGGTTCTTATTTTAACTTACACCGACCTTGCAATTATTTCACTTTTCTGGTTTTGGAGACTGGACTCCATCCGTCTAATTAAACTCTCCCAATCACGTGTAGCTGCATTTCATTGGCTTCCTTGTGAAATTCTATGCATTTCTAAGGGTTGCACGCCGTAGTTAATTATCTTTATTTCTCGGAAATTTAATTTTTGTATTTTTACTGGTTTTCGGAACCACGTAGGTCCAGACAACGACTTCGAGGGTTCATAGCTAGTCTCTTGAGTTCTCTTCACTGCTCGCAAACCAATGCCTAGATTGTGCATTCTCTCATTGTAATTTTAAGATTCCGTTGTGAGTTTTGTTGAAATGAATCCGATTTTTAACCACCTCACCTTAAGTGGTGTGCGATCATATAATGTAGCAGACGCGTTCCGTGTGTCTCAGTTAGCTTGCTTGCTTGCGGCCTAATTTAAATGCAAATTAACTTCGCTACACTCACGCACCATCTCAAGTCGTGCAAGACAGACCAGAGCCACCTACAAAGTTCTTTTTTTTTTTTTTTTTTTTTTTTTTTAATTTGTGTTTTGTGGTACATTCCGGCTCGCTGAATCCTTGTTTACGTCAGCGGCGCACTTTTTGATTCGTTTCAACACACTGATTTTGGTGAGTGTCTCTGTTGCATTGCGTGTGAATTAATGAATGTTTGATGACTGTAAATCTTCCCCCAGTAGAGTTCAGTTCAGTGTACTATGTGCTAAAGTCAATGCTGGGCATCGTCTGTGTGAGATAGGTTAACTTATGTAAATTATTTCAGTGGGATGCATTTTTATTGTGTATCAAAATTGATTTCATATTTGCTTGTGTTTAAGCTGAATAAATAATTTCGGTGCAATTTTGCCTTGCCTATAAATAGTAGTTAATGAGTACCTTTCCCTTTTATTTAACATTGTTTCTCACTTGTGCTGACAACAAATTCAGATGCGCCATAAAGGTTCTTTCAGCCACCCCCATGAAATGATTCTGTGTGTAGTGGCTTGTCTATTATTGATTCTAAACTTAATTACTGTGATCTACTACGTGTGTTGGTCGCCTTCCTTTAACTTCCACTGCTAAATTAATTCTAATTCAAGTCTGTTTCCAGTTTGGGCCGGTTGACAAGAGATTTTCTAACAAGAAGTCCCTAGTAGTTCACACAAAGCTTTCATCTGGCTTTTACGGCCAGAATTATTTGCAAAGACGGAGGTCTTTTATCTGGTTACCAATGCCAGGATCTATTTAAGAAGAGGCCTTTTAAGATTTTATGTTGCTTATTGTGTGATTTAAGGCCACCGTGGCACAAACATTTTAACGAACTACATGTGTTTATGTGTTTTTACTAATCTTTCTTTGTTTACATTTTCTGCCAGAAACTTCCTTATATCAAGGTGTTACGTACATCACTTTTTACCACTCGTCATCGTTTTTTAAAATTTTCATGTCCATATTTTCAGAAGTCATTCGGCTGAAGAGAAACGCTTAAGCTGCTGCCTTCCTACTGGATGTAACGTTCAGTATGTAAATAACAATAATGAAAAAAAAAGAGCTTTATGCGAGGCTAACTTTCGCCACCTTCCTCTCTCACACGACGCCCTCCGTCCCGAAATGTACCCTTCCTACCAGCCCTGGTCCCACCCCCTCCCCATATATGATATGCCCTCTCTCCCCAACCTACTCCTCCCCCACGCTTGGTTCCCCCTCCCACCTTTTTCCTAGGAGTTCCACCCTCCCCCCTCTCCCAGTATTTCCCATCCCTTCGCGCATCCTCTCCCTCCCTATCCCTGCGGGGTTCTTGCTGCGTCATTTTAACCTACGTCGATTTTAGCAGTGTACAGTCATGTGGTGTTAGTAACTTCAGTGTTTTGAAGTATCTACAACCGCCGTTACACAGCACAATCAGTGTTGCTTGTGATATTTTACTCAGTCTCCATTTTCGTCACCGTTTCAGTGTTGGTTTTCAACTTCTGTGTTTTTAGCCACCGTAGCACCGTTCAACTGTATATGTATGCACTTCGCTGCCTTTTAATTCATTTGTTTGCCTATATCCCCTTTGTATATCGAAGCTTCGTTTTTATTCACCTTTATGTATTTATTTTGTTTTCATCGGCAGTTGTCGTTGCACTCGGCTGTAGGCGGTGCCAACGCCGTTGCCAACCTGCCCCGTCTGGGCTTTATGCAAGATCTTCGTGCTCCGACGAATGTCTTGGATTTTGTGATTTCTCGTCCGTATGTGTTCTCCAAAGGCAGTTTTATCATGGTTGCCAGCTCGCTCACGAAACCTACCCGTCTGCCCAACATAAAAGCCTTCACAGTATCCACCGCACAGTTTGCTCACCCCTATTTTCCGTACTTTCCTTCATTTGTTTCAGTTCTGTGGCGCAGTTTTGTTTTGAAGCTTATTAGTTGTCTAAAGGTCAGTTTTACGAAAAATTCCCTCTTTTTGTCCGAGACGGGACCGTTATATACTCCTGGAAAATGAAAAATAACACCATGAATTTGTCGCCACAGCAGAGGTAAATTTTATTGACAGTTTGTTGCTGATGTATACAAGACACGATCACACATGCAGAGCCATAATCGAGTGGGTAATGTAGGCGTAGTCCCTTTGCAGCAAAGCAAGATGTAATTCCTCCAGGGAGGCGATCGTAGAGGTGCCGAATGTGGTCCTGTGGAATGGCCTGCCATGCAGTTACCACCTGGTGCTTCAGTTGGGCCACATTTCGTGCCGCTCATGCAGACCGCCCGACATGATGTTTCATGCCGTCCCAAACATGTTCGATGATGGATAGATCTGTGGATAATGATGGGCGTAGTAGTTGACGTACACCTTGAAGAGTACGTCTAGTGGTACAGGACACATGTGGACATGTATTGTCATGATGGAAACGCATAGCCGCGGTGGAGTAGCCGAGCGGTCTAAAGCGTCTCGCTGCGGAGCGCGCGGTTGCTCGCCGTGAAGGTTCGAGTGCTCCCTGAGGCATGGGTGTGTGTGTTTGTCCGTAGGTTAGTTTACCTAGGTTTAAGTAGTTTGTAAGCTACGGACTGATGACCACGCAGTTTGGTCCGATAGATTTACAAACATTTGAACATTTTTGAAACGCATACTGCCTTGTTGTTGATTGAGTGATACCAAGACGGGTTGAACGATGGATTCATTGTACCGAGCACTGTTCAATGTGCTCTAATCTCCAGAGGAAAACGGTCAGTGTAGCATATGGCTCTCCACACAACGACGCACGATCATGGCTGCGATTAGGGTGTCCTCCGCTCACATCGCAACATCGTTCAGTTCGCCTCCACTGGTGTCCCGGTAGGCGCTTATGAAGGAACGAATGGAGACGTGTCGTCTTCAGTGATGAGAGTCGCTACTGCCTCGATACCAATGATGCGAAAATCTGGAGTGTAAGCGACAGAGCCAAACGGGACCGACACCTGGCATCATGGTGGGAGCCATATCCTACACTGGCCCTTCTCCTCTCGAGACCGTCGAGGGAAATTTGAACAGTGCACAGTACAGTGAAATCATCATTCAACCCGTCTTGCCACCGTTCATGCACCAACAAGGCGGTAAACTTCTCCGAGACAAAGCACGTCCACACGAATCCTGTACGACCCAACGTACTCTTCTAGGTATACGTCAGCTACCCTACCCATCATTATCCCCAGATCTGCCCTCCATTGAGAATGTTTGGGACCGGACGAAACGTCATTTTGGGCGGACTGCACGACCGGTTTGAAATCTGGCCCAACTGAGGCACCAGTGGAAACTCCATGGCAGCCATTCAAGGCTACATCGTCTCTATGGGAGAATTACACATTGTATTAATGCAAAAGTAGGATATACACTGTACTAGCGTCGACATTGCTCACGCACTGGTGACTGTACTCACGTGCGTAAGGCTCTGCCTGTGTGATCGTGTGTTGTGTACATCCTCAAGAATGCGTCAATAATATTTCCCTCGACTGGGTCGGCGAACTCTTTATCTTTCTGTACATTTCGTCAATTTGTAGTAACCGAGTGACAACGTATATCGTAGTGAATACAGTTCTTTCTTAAAATGAACACATCATTGGATACTACACCGTGTAAAGTGAAAAGAGGTGATTTGACATTAGTGAAGGAAAACAAATTGAAATCGTCAATTTGAAAAAAAAAAAAAAAATGAAAGTGCAAGCAACATGTTGGCAAAGTTTCATCCCAACCGAATGAACGGTACAGCCGCGCATAAAATACGAACAAACATTCAAACAAACAAACATTCATGTTTATGTATTAGATAAATAGTGACGGAAGTAATAAAGATTGACAATAGCATTTTTCAGCAACTTTCATAATCAGATACGCTGTACAGTGAAAGTAACGTATTTAGTAAGGTACACAATGTTAGATTGTATAGGCTGGCCGTAGCTGCAACCGACATTGTCTCTTTTTGCTGACAGTAGCAATTAGAAGTAGACGGCAGTTTTAACACTTGAAATGACATGCTTTGCTTTGTGTCACACATATCCTCCTGTGCGTTGATATGGGAAAAATAAAGTGTCCCTTTTGTAAAACTCCGAAAGAAGCGGTTTTATTTTTATTTATTTATTTATTTTAATGTAAACATAGTAAAAACTTCTCTATGCGGATCAGTTTTAACCACTGAAATTTAAGAAGATGCCTGTATTAAACAGTTGACGTTGTGCTCCGACCACACGGACTCCGAAACGCTACTGTGTGTGTCCGGAGCGCCAATGTTTGCCTGTTTGGAATAACCTGTTCTGGAGTACGTATAGAACATTTACCGTGATTCGAAAAGTCAAAAGTAGTTAAGTTGTCGCAGAAATGACACTCTAACAATAATTATATCATTACGCACCATGGTTTTAAATACTGCTATCTATTACTATTGCCCATTCAAAACTTCAATACCTGCGGATGCGGATAACGAACTTGCGGATGCGGATAAAGTGTCGCGGATGCGGTTGCGGATATGGGCCATGAGGATGTGGTGCGGATGCGGACAACACTTTTCCTTTCTTGCAAAACATTTTCCAACAGCTGTTCACCTTGTAATTTTATTGAGGCGGCTAGTTTCGGTACATCAATTGTACCATCTTCAGGCCCCAATAGTGAATATTTGGATAGTCTCCTCTAATTCATAAGGTTGGACCTCAACTAGCATCCGTCTTACCAACCTCCAGTATGTGTCAACGCTGCAACCAATAACTTGATAGTTAATGGTAAGACGGATGCTAGTTGAGGTCCAACCTTATGAATTGGAGGAGCTTATCCAAATATTGACTATTGGGGCCTGAAGATAGTACAACTGATGTACCGAAACTAGTCGCCTTAATAAAATTATAACGTGAACAACTGTTGGAAATTTTTTGCAAGAAATGAACTGACCAGCTGACGTTCCACTTCTATCCACACATAAACACTTATTCTATCCGCGCAGACCTCTAACTATAGCCATTCATTAGAAATAGCTGTCTGTTTAATAATTTCAGTAACAAGGAAAACTCGCCTTCCTTCTCCCGCCTTCCGCCCATAAACCGCCGTGCTGAACTACGCTTCCGCAGAGCTGGCCCGGTGGCTTGAACTCCAGCGCCGCCGGCGTCCGATACGGCGAGGTTTTCCAGCAGTGGGGCGGCGGCTGCGGTAACGTGTGCCGCCCCCGCACTCGTCCCTTCTTCTCCTCCCCCTGCCCCACCGCGCGCTGCGTGGCCGCGTCGCCTGAATTGCTTCTGTGGCTCCATAAGTCACGGCCAGAGCAGGCTCTTGTGGGCCGGACCAGAGTCCGAACCCTGCGGAAGCCGGCGGATTCCCTGGATGAAGAGGAAGACGAAGAGCAGCACGCCTGCAGCGAATCACTGCGAGACGCGGGGCGGGGAGGACGGATCGCGTCCCCGTTATGCTCCATCACACACACCCTGCAGGTCAAGCCTCCACACAGGGACTAGACGTGCAGCAGCTGAAAAAAACCCACTGACGTGTTTAACGGCCCACTTTAGATTTGTAGTTTTATAAGTTTTTTCAAACATTTTGCACCAAAATTATTATTTAATATTCATAGAATATATGACATCAACTGCTATTGGGCAAAGCTGAAAATGTGTACCCAGCCGGGATTCGAACCCGGGTCTCCTGCTTTCTAGAAAGTTGCGCTGACCCCTACACCACTTTTTTTTTTTTTTTTTTTGTTGGCTCCCCTTCCTCCCCTTCAACCCGTCCTTCCGCTCACCAAATTCGCCTTCATCGGCGTCGGCTTCATCGGCCTTTGGTAAAATAATTTTCCTTTCTTCTGCAGGTAAAAATTAATGGATCTCTTCCACGATGAGAATCAAATTCTTCTTCCATAGAAAGAGTAAAATAAAACCGTTTCTTCGTCGAAACCATGTTTTTCTACCTCTCTGAACGATTCCGAGTTTGTCTTCTCGAAAGATGAGTGTTACCGTTTAGTTTCAATTCTTTCAACAATTCGATTAAATTCTTTGCCTCTTCTCTTAACTCGCGAACCGTGAGCTGCCAGGTGTTGTATTTTTGTTATTACAGATGTTAATACATAAGGGAATGCTGTGTACATGATTAAAAGAAAGGCGTCTTCTCGCCATTTAAATGTGGAACTTATTGAACAAAAATAATTAAAATAATAGAAAAATAAATGGATTAAAATGCTTTTATTCCAAATCATATCAAAGCACGTTCAATCTTCGTGTTCCATGTTTTTAAATGTCTGGGGTACTCAGTAGTTTCTAAATTCTTCTTTGAAGACTGCTTCTAGAAAGTTCGCATGGTTGCGCTTCTAATGTTTTTTTTTTTTTTTTTTTTTTTTTTTTTTTTTTTTTTTTTTTTTTTTTTCTTGATAACTTGTGAAGTTCCTGTACTATATATATGGAAAAATCCTCTTTACTTTTAGCTGTGCGTGATATTAAATAGTGAACGAAGTGTCCTTTCAGCCAGTTAACGGAGTTCCGCTTGGTTTTAGGGTACGGAACAGTATCTGGGTGCAAGAAATCATCAGGTGTAATGCGAAGAACCGATGTTCTTGTCATGATTGCAAGCTTCTTCCGAATAAAGTTCCATATGTCTTGGACCTTGGAGCACAGAAAAAGATGTTCGTCGCTGTCCAATAAGTT
Source organism: Locusta migratoria (assembly GCA_026315105.1). NCBI lineage: Eukaryota > Metazoa > Arthropoda > Insecta > Orthoptera > Acrididae > Locusta > Locusta migratoria. The sequence continues at coordinate 484,526,191 of CM048745.1, forward strand.
GCACGTTGCGCACAATGGTGAGTCCGCCAAGTGTATGGAATGTAACCTAGAGTTGGTGTGGACTTTCCTGTTCACTAAGCGATACCAGGAGGCTCTGATCGCAGTTGTCAAATCACGGCAGTGGATGTTGTTCCAGATGATTGGCCATCTGTGATTAGGATATTTTTGTTCAATGATGTTCCGGTTCTTTGTTTCCATTAACTTCTTATAAACTTTACGCACCGTCATGAGCTCATCATCTTGCATGTTTAGCTGCAGGTAGCTCAACTCAATTAAAAAGGTCTGGAAATGGGACATAGCGCTCGGAATATGTTGAACGTTGATTGGAGGCTGCAGACTTGTAGGCGTTATCTTGTTTAACAGGTGGACTGTTAAACTATTAGGTAAGTTCTTCCAGATCTTATATGTATTACACACGTACAGCGCCCGTGTCTTAGATTCAACATGCGTAAGGTTTAATCCGCCGTCCCAAACGGCCAAAGTGAGTGTGTCGTATTTCACTTTAAAGATGTACCCTCGAGTGACGAAGTGACCTAGGGCGGACATAATTCTTTGCATTGTCCAGTGTGGCATCGGTAATACTTGTGCAACGTAGTTCATCTTCGATGTTATGTAAACATTAGCGAGGGTAACCCTCTGTATGTCATCAAGCTTTCTTACTTAATGGCTCTGTATGCATGCACGCAGACGTGCGAGAAGATTGCGGTAATTGACAGCGATCGTGTGCCTTATGTCACTCCGGTATTCGATGCCTAAGCATGTCAGTTTGGAGACTGGAGTTAAGTATTCATGGTGCTGCACTGCAATCCCACTCCCTATGTTCATAAAACCACACTTTCGTTCATTTAACCTCGCCCCTGAGGCAAGTTCATATTGCTTAACGATGTGGAGTGCTGCTCCTAACTCCCGTTCGTCCGTGACTAAGAAACCGACGTCATCCGCGTAGGCATTGCAGGCAATCTTGAGTCCACGGATTGTCAATCCTCGTAGACGTTGGTTCAGTGTAGCAAGCAGGGGTTCAATGGCGATAGCAAAAAGTGCCATTGACAAAGGGCAGCCCTGTCTCACCGAGCTCTTTAATCTGATTTCTTTTGTGAGCTGTCCATTCACTAATGCTCTTGTAACACCTTTACTGAGGATTTCACTGATGAAGTTCGTGAAACGTTGCGTGAAGCCCATAGCAAGCATAGTGCTCAAGAAGTACTGGTGATTCACTTTATCAAATGCCTTCGCAAAATCAAGTGATACCAAGGCACACTGAATTTTGCAAGCCTCTGCTGTAGCGATCACGTCTCTGTATTCGCATAAATTTTGTTGGATTTTCCTGTCAAGACCCACGCACGTCTGGTATCTGCCTATTACTGATTCAGCATAAGTTTCAATCTATGGGCAATTACTCGTGCCACGATTTTGTAGTCACAATTTAGTAGCGTCAGAGGTCTAAAATCGTCAATAAGTCTGCTTCCCGGATGTTTAGGGACGAAAACTGCAATTCCTTCTACCAGCTCTTTAGGCAGATTAAAATGTGGCAGCAACAATTCATTACACATAGCTACTAATTTTGGCTGCAGTTGTTCGCGAAAAATTTTATAGAATTCCGCGGTGAGACCGTCAGGGCCCGGTGACTTGTTTTTGGGACTTCGGTGTATGGCATATTCTAGTTCCTCCTCATCAATGTCTTTAAGTAGATTCTCTGCTTGTGCGTCACTTAAAGTCCCTTGAATGTTGCGTAGCAGCTCCTGTTGCATTACTGCGTCATTGCTTTCAGTTGCCAGCAGCTCTTCCAGGTGATAATGGATTACATTTTTTATTTCGTGTTGCTGCACGAAGGTGGTCCCATCACGTAACCGGAGTTGTGTGATAATTTTTCTTTTCCCTCTCTTATTCTCGCGAATTACATGGAACATGGAAAGTTCTTCTTGCTCTATCAGGTTATCGGACCTAGACCGGACTTTGTACCCATTACACTGTTGCCGTTTAAGTTTCAGAAGTTTTGCTTTAATTCGCTTTATTTGTACGTAATTGTCGATTATCGTTGCGTCCGATTTATATAGCTCTCTTAGGCAAGAGAAGTAAAATTCTGTGGTCTTCTTTTGCCAGTAATACTTTTCTCGCGAATAAGTTTGTAACATTCTTCGTATCCTTGGTTTGGCATGTTTGAGCCACCATTCCGTCACTGAGTTGTACTGTGCTACTCTACGTTCACATTCCGTCCATGTGTCATTAAAAGCACGCTGACATTCTACATCATGGAGAATGGAGTTATTCAGTTTCCACGTGCCTCTGGCACGGTATGTGCCTTGTTTGCACATGTTAACTGTACATATATATGCGGCATGGTCTGATAAGATGGTCGGCAAAATTTCGGAGTCTAGGATGGAAGAAGTGAGTTGTTCGGAGACATATATTCTGTCCAGCCGACTAGCAGAATGGCTCGTGACATACGTGAAACCTTGTAACATGCCGTGCAGGTGTTCCCAAGTGTCAATTAAATGCAGTTCGTTGACGACACGTTTCAGTTCCATCGATGTGTTGAAATTGGGCGTCTGGTCTTTCCGGCCAAATAGCAGTACTATTTCACTGGTAAAGAATTCTGCTCTGCTTCGCCGGTTGCTACTGCCAGATGGCGCATATACGTTAATTATGCGAGTGCGGTAGACTGTGACTGCAATTTCCCTGCTATTCGGTAATTTTTCTACATCAGTCATTATTATGCCTTCTTTTGCCAAAACAGCTGTCCCGAGATCCTCTCCACTTCCCGGATTGGTGATAGCATTATATCCGGCAATGTGTTCGAGTTCTATGGCAGCCACTTCCTGTAGCAATATGATGTCAATGTCGGCAGCACGTAACAGATCCTGTAACATGGACAGCCGCAAACCTGACCGGATCTTATTTATGTTGAGGGTGGTTCTTTTATATGCTTGCGATTGATTCATGGCGTTAGGGTTGCTATTAGTTACTTTGTCCTGTTAGGGTGACTGAGAATAGAAGCCTCAAGTTCCTCAATCGGGGCTACCATAGTGGCATCTGTTGTAGTTGCGGGCTGCTCCTTCAAGGTGGTTGAGGATTCCGGCCTCAATTTCTGGACCGCGGCCGTGTCAGCGTTCTCATCTGCTTCTTCCATTTCCTCTGCCCAGGATTTTGGACTTGTGGGCTGGTGCAAATCCTCTGTTTGTTGTACCTTTGCAGAGGAGTCCAGTGCTAGCAGTGTAGCCGGGATAGAGGCTGTGCCACCACTCGACTCTTGGTGAGAAATCGATCCGGAAGAGGCAGACAACTCGATATCCATTTCTCCCAAGACCGGCTTACTCACATCAGCAGTCACAGAATTTTCATTACGGATCTTGGTAATAATCTTCTTTACTTTCTCCCTCAGTAAAGGAGCGACTTGATTAGCACCCTGGTGGGCTCGTCTCCGTTTCTTTGTCTTCTTTGTTGAGGACGACTTTTTTGATGATTCTTTTGATGATTCCGAACCATCAGTATCAGAGGTTCGTGGTTCCGTCGAGTTGTTCTCATTACTAGGTACAAGTTCCATTAACTCCCGTACATCGTTAGGTATAGGTATAGGGACGGCTTCACCCAAATCTGTTAGTTCACGGTCCGGTTCATTCGGTGCTCCATCATCACTCATTTCCATATGTGTGTCTGAAGGAGTCTCCGCAATTGAAAGTACGTCAACGTTTGGGTTTGCAGGAACGCTTTCTGTGACTGTCAGCGCAACAGCACGTTTTTCATTGCCGTGCGACGGCGGGGTATCTAAAGGCGGAGTCGCGGTTTGCACTGCAGTTAGCGTCGACGAGTAAGTCAGGGGCAGCGCCGTGGTCACGGAGGGACGCGCGGCCTCCCCGGCTGGTATCTGCGCCACGCGGCGCTGTAAACACTGCGCTCTGACGTGGCCTGTCGCGCCGCAGCCAGCGCAAGTCTTCGGCTGCCCATCGTATATTACAATTCCTCGGTGTCCGACTACAGTGATGTAAGAAGGGATATGTTTTGATAAATCTATCTTAACCTGTCGCACTCCGCTTAACACAGGGAATTTGTGGTTCTGAGAAAACGTTTCTGCAAAATTGTTCAGCACCCTGCCATACGGCACTAGGACCGCATTAATTTGTTCCGCTGTTGTTTCAAAAGGTAGTTCGAATATTCGCACTGTTCTGATACCAAGTCCTGCGTGCGAGACAGTAACATCTCCGACAGCACCGTCCCTGTATTTAAATTTCAAGGCCCCTCCATTGCTTGCTACTACTCTGTCACATACGTCTGAATTTATAACTTTAAGAAAGACCACACTCGTCACGATAGAAAAGTTAATTCCAATGACTTCGTCGGCAGATATCTTAACGGTTTCTTCTATCCAGTTTTCGACTTCGAAAGAGCTCGGTCTAGGGAAAGTCGTGTCAAAGGTGAACTTCAGTGTATCTATTCTCTTAGTTTGATTCATGGTTCCATGGTATTCTGCACAGCTAAGACTACGCTGTATGCACGCGACTCACCGCGCAGACGTAAACAAACTCGCCACAGCGCGCTGCTCCACACACCGCCTCAGGTCTTCACACCGCCGCAGCCGCGACGAGACTGCTGGGGACACAGTGATCAGCGTACCTGCAAGGACTAACCATGCACGCCTCCCGTCAGATACAAATTCCCAGCTTCGCCCTGCCCATACTACTCAAACTCGTAGTTTAACTAATTCCCGTAAGAGTAAGGGCTTCAAACTTGCCCACCCCTCCCCACTAACGATAGGATCATTGCCCGTCACCGGCATATTATATATATATACAAGTGGCGTCAGTTCCGAAAGAACAGACGTCACTTCTGATCCTGCAGCTGATCACTGTGTCGCCAGTGGTGTAGGGGTCAGCGCAACTGCCTAGAAAGCAGGAGACCCGGGTTCGAATCCCGGCTGGATACACATTTTCAGCTTTGCCCAATCGCAGTTGATGTCATATATTCTATGAAATATTAAATAATAACAGCTGCAGGATCAGAAGTGACGTCTGTTCTTTCGGAACAGACGCCACATGTATATATAACATTATTATTGTTATTATTATTCTGGTTTTACAATGTAAAGAACATTTTTCCAGTACCTATATTAGATTACATTAAGTTACGAAATTATTGTTCTCCACTCTTCTCTGTCCTCCCATAAGTCCTCAGGAATGTTGTTCTTCCTCATCGCTGACTGAACTTCCTGCATCCATGTGGTAGGTGGTCGTCCCTTTTTTCTTCTTCCGTTCGGTGTCCAGTCGAATATGCATTTTGGAAGCCTTTCTTGTCCCATTCTTCTGACGTGTCCATACCATTTTAGATGTTTGTGTTTGATGAATTCAATAATTGTATTTTTACATTTCATTTTTTCTCTGATTACTTCATTTCTCATTCTTTCTCTTCTTGATATTCTTGATGAACGTCTCCAGAAATCCATTTCTGTAGCTAATAATTTTGACTTCAGTTGCCATTTTGTTGTCCACACCTCTGAACCATATAATAATCTAAATAATAAAACATTAATTAAAGAAGTGTCTGAAACCCTTTTAGGAAAAAAATTTTAAGTAGTGGTGGGTTACGAGCCACTGACCTTCAGCGTCACAGTCCAACGCGTTGCCCAGTACGCTACGAGTAACAGTTAAATGTTGCGTTCTTTAATCTCATAGTATTGATGGCCGTTGTTAACTGATGCTAATATGCCATTTGTAGACACTAGATTATCATTTATCGTACGAAGAACGGTGTGTTTTTGTTAATTCTTCAGTGCGCCATTGCTTTGAAATGACAACGTGTAAGTTACAATAAGAAAATCCTTCAAATACGCAACACAAGATGAAGTATGGCACAGAGAGTTCTGGGCGAGGAATGTCACGTGACATCTGAGAACGGCTGGTTTTCGTTAATTCAATGGAGGGTGTCGAAACTCCGTTATTTCTGCAAAATATCTCTCAAACTATACGAGATATGAAAAAGAAACATAAGGGAACAAAGTTGTAGAGAATTTTCTCCTCTACAAATTCGTTTATTCAATTTTCGCGTCAGACGAATCGGTTTATTTGCAATTAAAAATTACATTAAAACGGCTTTTCTTGTATTATTGACGTATTTCTTGTCCGAAATATTTCAAAAAGCGAGATTCTGGTCACTGGTAGCCAACAATTGTCTTTAAAATTTGGTGCCGATCGGTTGAACGGTTCGACCTAAAAAATGGGAACACGTTCAACCAGACAGACATCGTTATATCATTTTTGCTCATATCTCTGCAACGATGTTGTACAGAAGGTTTAGAAAATTTTCCCCTCTACAAATTCGGTAATTCAATTTTCGTGTCAGATGAATGGTTAAGCCCTTATTTTCATTTAAATTTCGAGCTGTCAAAAGACGATCGCAAAGGCCCATTTTTATTGTTACTACCGTAACCTGAAGTGGGCCAACATAACAAATATTACCCGTAAAATGTCACAGTAGGTAAATGACTCAGGAAATCGCCCACATGACATCGACATAGAACCAGAGGAATGTATTGATGGAGACGAAAAAGGGCCCAGTATGTTAACTAGCGAAGTAGAAAAGGCGGTAAAAGACATGAATAGTAGGAAGCTACAGGAGATGACGACTTAAAGATATCGGAAATGACAGTTTGAAAGCTCTAACAAAAGTCATTAACAAAATCTACGAAACTGGAGAATGGCCTTAAGACTTTTTGGACGTAACAATGGTTATTCTTGAGAAGAAAAAAAAAGCAAGCCAAGAAGTGTAGTAATTATAGAACAATTAGTCTGATCTCACATGTGGCAAAGATTATAGCAAGGTTACTAAATAGACGGTTAGAACACAACATTGAAGAAGTGATGGGAGAACAGTTTCACTTTAGGAAAGGAAAAGGGACCAGAGACGCCATTGGAATGATGAGGATATTGTCGGAGAGAGTTTTGGCTGTCAACGAAGAAATTTGCACGTGTTTTACCGACTGGCAGAAGGCCTTTGACAGAGTCAATTGTAACATATTAATGAACATCCTTAAGGAGATAGGTATCAAATGAAGAGATCGGAAACTAATTAGGAATTTGTACTTGGGACAAAGGGTAAAAGTACGACTGAAATGTAGAGAAATGGACAGCGTGGAAATAAGAAGGGGAGTGAGACAAGGAAGTTGTCTGTCGCCTCTTCAACCTGTGTGGAGAAACGGTGGCGAGAGAAGCGCTGAAGGGATGCGGAAACTTCAAAGTAGGTGGACGTCTCATCAACACCACCAAGTCTGCAGACAACCTGGTATTGCTAGGCCAAAAACAGCTGCAACACATGATGAACCGTTCGGTGGAAATGGGAAAAAATACAGCATGGAAATCGATATCGAAAAATCAAAAGTGATGCGAATATTAAAACGTGGGAAACACTTGAAGGTAATTGTTGATAATCGGGAACTGGAAAATGTGAATCTGTTCAAGTACCTGGGATGTTTTATCACAAAGAAAGAAACTGGTAAAGTGCTACATTTAGAACACTGCACTGTATGGAGCAGAGACGTGGACCATGAGAAAGAAGGGGGAAAATTCTTAGAGAGCTTTGAAATGTGGTGCTGGAGGAGAACGGAAAAGATCAAATGGACATATCGCATGAAAAATGATGACGTACTGAGAAGAGTAGGAGAGAAGAGACGTATTCTGCATACAATTCTACAGAGAAATGCCAACTGGATTGGACACGTACTTAGACACGAGGGACTCCTACGCGATGTCATCGAAGGAAAAATAAGATGAAACACAGGACGATGAAGGAGAAGGATTCACATCTGGACGACATGAAAGGTGGAAGGAGATACCACAGACTGAAGGAAAAAGCTGAAGACAGGTAACAATGGAATCAGAAATTCTCCGTACGAAGAGATGAACCTGCCACTGGGCAGAATACTACATGATGATAATAACCACGTTTTTATGTCCTTTCAAATGTACACTGGTGAAAACAGTTAGGGGAGCAGTTCAGTTATGTAGGTTCTGAAGTATTCTCAACGGCAAAATAAACTGAAATGACTCAACATCTTTCTGTTGGTACTACTGAGTGGAGACTACAACATTGCGGCAAGCAAGATAGTGGTAATAACAGAAAGTAGAGGGGGTTTGTGTTAACTTTTTTTTATTCTACCAAACCAATTAGACAAGCAGTCGGGTTCGGATAGTGTAGGGAACAGGTAGTGCAATGCAAAAACAACGTGGCTCGCCCTTAGTTATAACATGGAGAGCCGTAGGAAGGTTGAGAGGGAGATGGCTGCAGCTATGGAAGTGTCGCGAAGAATGGCGCTTTTGCTGCTCTGAGGTTTGGAGTCGAGACCCTGTTGTGCCCTCCGCTGATGCCGTAGGAGATAACCAATAGTCAACACGGATTCAGAAAGTATCGCTCTTGCGAAACACAGCTTGCCCTTTATTCACATGAAGTGATAAGTGCCATCGACAAAGGATCTCAAATCGATTCCATTTTTTTGGATTTCCGGAAGGCTTTTCACACAAGCGGCTTCTAATGAAATTGCGTGCTTATGGAATATCGCCGCAATTGTGCGATTGGATTCACGATTTACTATCAGAAATGATACAGTTCGTAGTAATTTACTGTAAGTCATCGAGTAAAACAGAAGTGATATCTGGTGTTCCCCAGAAAAGCGTTATAGGTCCCATACTCTTCCTTGTGGTTATAAACGATTTAGGAGACAATCTGAATAGCTTCCTCAGACTTCGCGACTTCGCGACTTCGGTTATCGGTTAGGGAAGTCAACAGAGGATCAAAAGGAACTACAAAGCGATTTAGACAGAATTTGTACATGGTGCGAAAATTGGCAGTTAACACTAAATAATTCAAAGTGTGAAGTAATACACATGACTACCAAAAGAAATCCGCTGTACTTCAATTACACGTAAATCAGTCAAACCTTAATAAATTGTACCAAATACCTGGGAGTTACAATTACGAACAACTTAGACTGGAGAGAACACACAGAAAATATTGTGGGGAGGCCGAACCAAAGGTTACGTTTCATTGGCAGAACGCTTGGAAGATGCATCAGCTCCACCGAAGAGACTGCCTACATCACACTTGTGCGTCCTCTCTTGGAGTACTGTTGCCCATTATGGGACCCTCACCAGGTGGGACTGACGGAAGATATTGAGAAGGTTCAAAGAAGGGCAGCTCATTTTGTTTTATCACGTGACAGGGGGGAAAGCGTCACGATTTGAGGTGGAAATCATTAAAAGAACGACGTTATTCGTTGCGGCGAGATCTATTTGCGAAATTTCAATCACCGACTTTTCCTTCTGAATACATAGGGAGACATGACCATCCCAATAAGATAAACAGAACGATTTAGGTGTTCTTTCTTCACGCGCGCTATTAGATAATGGAGCGGCAGAGAAAGGTTATGAAAGTGGTTAATGAACACTCTGCCAGGCACTTAAATGTGATCTGCTGAGTATCTATGTAGATGTAGATAACGCTCGTCCTCATAGAGCTCCGCTGGTGGATACCATGCTTGAAGCAACATTAAAAAAATGATATGGTCGTCTTTTTCAACTGAGATACACCAAATTGAGTATCATGTCTGAGATGTACTTGACAGCATTTTGCCGAAACCAGCACCTCCCACTCAAGGAAGAAATCGCTAAATATCCCTCAAAAGCTGATTGATAACCTCACACTGTCAATGCCACACACGTGTGCAACTGTACTGGCCGTCCGAGGTAATCGCACATCATATTAGAGGTCAACGAGAATGACGTTTTCACTATTATGCCAGCCTCTTGGTCTCCTGCTCTAAGTAAACGCCATTTGTCCTCAAGTGAAGAACTGAGACAGCAAAAGATCGTACTGTATCACACAGAAATTGCACTTGTAACAAATACATGAAAAAAGATAAATCTATTCTAAACAAATATCATGTGAAGGAAGTCCATTGGCGTAATTGGTGCCGACGTGAGCTACGACTTGCAGTCGACTGGCACCCCGCACCCTCGATAACCGCCGGCAAGGCCGCCTCCACATTTCGGATGAGGCCCCCCCGGTAGACACACCGAGTGCACGTTTCCGGATCTCGACGCTATCTGCCTAAGGGGCTCCATCACGCGCCTAACATTGGAGCTCCCAGTAACTAATAATCCCCTCCCCCCGTGCACCTGCTCGGACCCTGCTGAAGGAGTGGCCACACGTCCACTCACAGGACGAACGGACTTGGGCGGACGGCCAGCCTCCACCCTGGCCTTCCGTCTCGAGCGACGCGAACGCCGTTCAACCCACCACTCCCCTTTCGGCTCGAATGCGTCCGGTACACCTGAAGGTGCCTCGTAGCAGGGACAGAGAACGAAGCATGAGACACCTTAGGTGTCCCAATGGACGCACCAGACACCCCACCACCGCTGCACCCAGAGACAGCAGCCTGAAGACGACTGACCGTAGACAACAGCACGCTCAGCTGTTCGCGAACTGCGGCCAACTCCTCCTGCGTCCGCACACAGCAGGCACACAACATATCCATTCTATCGATAGAAGTAACTGTAGAAAGTCTATCGATAGAATGGAAGTAGAGAACTAAGTAATCAACTTTTAACTAGCCTAGTACTTTAATAACGGCGGCTGGCAGCTGACTGAACTGTCGTTAGTGGTTACAACACTGTCAAAACAACGAAACTGAGTCCGGCAGTTTTCAAAATAAAAAGAAAATCTATGGAATACACTTATCAAACACGCGGGAATACATGCTTTCTTAAAGCAGAACACGAAATAAGGAAGTGACAATAAGACACTTGAACCACGTAGGTCGCAGTAGACTAAAACTTTACACATGGTATTTATCAAAATACGCGAGAATAAACTCTTAAAACAGTAGCACAAACGAATCTGCCAAGTAAGAGAGAAGAAACCTCCTAAAAATATAAGCACTAACGAAAATTAAGACATTAACTGGTAACGAAATTACAAGCAATTAAATTATGATACTTAGCGCTCTGGGAGATGAGGCAGCGACAACAGCTGACTACTTTCAGCCACTATATCTTCAGCCTCTCATAGCAAAGTTTTTGCTGAAGAGCAAAATTTTGACACCCACACGTAGAATTTTTAGAAGTCGGTAACTTTCAACTTCCATATCTCCCCTCACCCCCCCCCCCCTTAGCGTTATCAACCCTCTACCTCGTTTGCGATGTGTAGTTTTGGTTGCAGAGTGAAATATATAGGGTGTTACAAAAAGGTACGGCCAAACTTACAGGAAACATTCCTCACACACAAAGAAAGAAAATATGTTATGTGGACATGTGTCCGGAAACACTCAATTTCCATGTTGGAGCTCATTTTAGTATTTCTCTTTAAATGTAACTTGAAATAATTCGTGTGCAGACAATTGTCAAAATACCCAATTGCTCTGTTAGTATGTACTGTACGTCCTCGATTCACCGCCAGTTGGCACAATTGAAGGAAGGTAATGTTGACTTCAGTGCTTGTGTTGAGGTGCGACTCATTATAGTACTAGCATCGAGCACATCAGTACGTAGCATCAACTGGTTAGTATTCATCACGAACGTGGTTTTGCAGCCAGTGCAATGTTTACAAATGCGGAGTTGGCAGATGCACATTTGATGTATCGACATTGTTGGTGATGTCTTGATTAGGCCTCATGTTCTTCCACCTACGCTCACTGGAGCACGTTATCATGATTTCATGCGGGATACTCTACCTGTGCTGCTAGAACATGTGCCTTTACAAGTACGACACAACAAGTGGTTCATGCACGAAGGAGCTCCTGCACATTTCAGTCGACGTGTTCGTAAGCTTCTCAACAACAGATTCAGTAACCGATTGATTGGTAGATTCGGACCAATTCCATGGCCTCCACGCTTTCCTGACTTTAACCGTCTTGACTTTCATTTATGGGGGCATTTGAAAGCTCTTGTCTACGCAACCCCGATACCAAATGTAGAGACTCTTCGTGCTCGTATTGTGGACGGCTGTGATACAATACACCATTCTCCAGGGCTGCATCAGCGCACCAGGGATCCCATGCGGAGCGCGCGGTTGTTTGTCGTGGAGATTCGAGTCCTCCCTGGGGCATGGGTGTGTGTGTTGTCCTTAGGTTAGTTTACCTAGGTTTAAGTAGTTTGTAAGCTACGGACTGACGACCACGCAGTTTGGTCCGATAAATTTACAAACATTTGAACATTTCTTTTATTCCATGCGACGGAGGGTGGATGCATGTATCCTCTCTAACGGACATTTTGAACATTTCCTGTAACAAAGTGTTTGGTCACGCTGGTACGTACTGTTGCTGTGTGTTTTTATTCCACGATTAATATGATTTGAAGAGAAGTAATAAAATGAGCTCTAACATGGAAATTAAGCGTTTCCGGACACATGTCCACATAACATATTTTCTTTCTTTGTGTGTGAGGAATATTTCCTGAAAGTTTGGCCGTGCCTTTTTGTAACACCCTGTAGATACAACCACCTCAATTTATATATATATTAAGATTTGGTTGTAATGCACTTGAAATAACTCCACGTACATGTTACCATCTGCTCCTCACACCACTTTCAGTCAAAAGAAGGGTGACTTACTCCTTTCACATTCCTACCATAAAGGTGTAGCTGTTATTTTTGCTGGAATTTGCAGGTAGTTGTATTGTGGATCAGTGAGTACGTCCCCTGTGAAGTGGGGCTGTCAGCAGCGATGCGCCGGTGTGGATTTTAATCAAGCGTGATGCCTGGGAGTGGGCACTTAGGCGCCGGCCTGGCGACCGCGCCGGGACGCGCCGTGTTGGCTGGCGACAGGTGCGCTACAAAAGCCGAGAGTGGGCTGCGCTGTCACGTCGAGGGCCGATTCAATTAAGCGCGCCGCGGCCTGTGTGGTCCTCAGCGGTCCGCCGACCCACTCCTGCCGCCACAGGGTCAAAAGCTGCCGGCGCGGCGGTGGCGCGCTTCTACCTGCAAGCGCTAAAGGCCTCTCCTGCGCCGATCACTTCCATTATTAATTTCGTGTTCTCAACATTACAAGGTAACAATAACAGTTGACGAACAAAGCACACATTTTCGCATTAGAAAAAGAGCGTAGAGACTAATTTTTGCCTTAAGCCTTAAATGCATGATTGTTTTACTTTTAACTTTCACTTGAGAAACAGCTCTTCGGTTGCAGAAGTTTTGGTTCAAATGTTCAAATGTTTGTAAATCTATCGGACCAAACTACTTCAAACTAGGTAAAGTAACCTAAGGACAACACACGCAGCCGGCCGCGGTGGCCGAGGGGTCTGAGGCGCTTCAGTCACGGTCTGCACGGCCACTACGGTCGGGGTTTCGAATTCCCCCTCGGGCATAGATATTTGTGACGTCCTTAGTTGTAGCTAGTTCATAAGTAGTTTGTAAGTTTAGAGATTGAGGGCTCCGTAGTTAAGTCCCATAAGCTCTACAAACAGTTGAACATTTTTTGAACAACATACACACCCATGCCCCAGGGAGGAGTCGAACATCCACGGCGAGAAGGTTTGGTAAAATGTTTACTTTACCATGGTTTCGGCTTCACTATGGGAACCTTCATCAGAAGTAAAACACTTTTTTTACTTATGAATGTAAAGTCAGCAGAAGGTGTTGAGCGGTAGGGCTCACGTTAAAAATTAAGAAGTTTGCCCCCCGCCCCCTTTTTTTTTCAATTACGTTTTGCAAACTTCTTAATTTTTTTGCGGAACGACATATTTTTCTAATGCTACTGGTTTCGGTCAATTTACCATTCTCAAACGTTAGCAGAGATTAGCTAATAGCTTAACATGTCGTAACACAGAAATTCAAAATTGTAACATATTTGTTAAGCTATTAGCTAATGTCTGCAAACGCTTGATAATGGTAAAATGACCGAAACCGGTAGCATTGAGAAAAAAAATCGCACTGACGAGTGTTACGGCCCACTTTAGATTTGTGGTTTTATAAGTTTTAGCAAACATTTTGGACCAAAATGTAAACAACAAAAAATTAATTAATAATAATGTCTGAAACCCTTTTAGGAAATCAAAAACGTTTAGGTAATGGCGGGTTTTGAACTACTGACCTTCAGCGTCACAGTCCCTCGTATTGCCCCCTACGCTACGACCAACACTTAAACGCCACCTCCTTTAATTTCACACTATTGATGGCTGTTATTAACTGATGCTAATATGGCATTTGTAGACACTAGATTATCATTTATCGTACGAAGAACGACGGCGTTTTTGTTAATTCTTCAGTGTGCCATTTCTTTGGAATGAAAACGTGTAAGTTAAAATAAGAAAAACATCAAATAATTTCGTGTTCTCCACATTACAATGGAACAAGAACAGTAGACGATCAAAGCACACATTTTCGCATTACAAAACAAAAAACAAAATGGGCGAGGAATGTCACGTGACATCTGCGAACGGCTGGTTTTCGTTAATTCAGTGCAGGGCGTCAAAACTCTGTTATTTTTGCAAATATCTCTCCCAACGATACGAGATATGAAAAAGTGAACAAAGCTATAGAGAATCTTCTCCACTACAAATTCGGTTATTCAATTTTAGCGTCAGATGAACGGGTTATATGCAATTAAAATTACATTACAAACGACCTCTCTTTGATATCACCAACGTATTTGTTGTGGGAAATATTTTAAAAAGCGAGGTTCTGGTCTCTGGTTGCCAACATTTATGTTTGCAAACTTTTGTGGCAATCGGTTGAACGGTTCGACCTAAAAAGTGGGAACACGTTACAACCAGACAGACATCGTCAATTCGCCGTTATTTTTGCAAATATGTCTCCAGCGATGCAGGATATGAAAAAAACATAATAGAGCGAAGTTGTAGAGAATTTTACTCTCTACCAATTAGATTATTCAATTTTCGTGTCAGATGAACCGTTCGTTTGCAATTACAATTATATTACAAACGGCTTTTTTGGTATTACTACCGTATTTTTTTTCCGAAAAATTTGAAAAAGGGGGGTTTTGGTCTCTGTCGGCCTACAATTATGTCTGTGAGATTTGGTGTTGATCGGTTGAACGGTTCGTCTTAAAAAAGGGGAACACGTTACGGACAGAAAGACAGACAAACATCCCAAAATCGACGTTATTTTTGCAAATATCTCTGAAACGATACGAGATATGAAAAAAACGTAAGGGATCAAAGTTGTAGAGAATTGTCTCCTCTACAAAGTCGGTTATTCAATTTTTGTGTCAGGTGAAGGGTTAATCCGTTATTTTTATTTAAATTTCGAGCTTCAAAAACGATCGCAAAGGCCCACTTTTAGTGTTACTACCGTAACCTAAAGTGAAAGTTCAAATGTTTGTACAGCTTATGGGACTTAACTACGGGGTCATCAGTCCCTAAACTTACAAACTACTTATGAACTACTTACGAACTAGGACGGCACAAATATCCATGCCCGAGGGGGGATTCGAACCCCCGACCGTAGTGGCCGTGCAGACCGTGACTGAAGCGCCTCAGTCCCCTCGGTCACCGCGGCCGGCGTAACCTAAAGTGGGCCAATAAACAGCTATGGTCAATATGTCGTTTTGCAATTATTTCAAAGCTGTTATGCCCCATCTGTACACCTTTCTTAATTTTTAACGTGAGCCCTATTGCTCGAGACCTGATGACGACTTTACATTCATATGTAAAAAAAACTTTGACTTCTTATGAAGGCTCCATAGTGAAACCGAAGACATGATAAATTAAATATATTACCAAAACTTCTGCAACCGAAGAGCTGTTTCTCAAGTGATTATTTTATGTTTTGTCGAACGGTTGCTGTCTTTAACAGCCATGTTTAAAATTGTACTTTAGTGTTCTATAAGTTGTACGAACGAATGGAAAAAAATATATATAGAAACAGTCTAGAGTGGAATGATTTTTACGTAACCAACTAGTTTCGGTTCTTTCTTTGAACCATCTTCAGGATTGCAACTCCATAGATGTCGTGGAGCTGGGCAGGTGCTTGGGAGCCTACGAGTGCGTCACTGCTGGACAGTACTGGACGCATTGGTAGGCCCCCAAGCACCTGCCCAGCTCCGCGACATCTATGGAGATGCAATCCTGAAGATGGTTCAAAAAAAGAACCGAAACTAGTTGGTTACGTAAAAATCATTCCACTCTAGACTGTTTTTTATATGTAAATTTTAATAAAGGAGTCCTGTTATCCCCAAAATTGACACAAAAATGTTTCCAAAAATATGAAATAGAAAAACAGTAAAAAAAATTCCTAAGTTGCTGGTGTTCCGAGAAAAGCACATGTCATACAGATACTTGTTATATAATTTTCTAAGTTGGATAATATAAACGAATTTTTGTGCTTATTATGGTTCTACAAACCTGTCTTGGTTGGTATGAGCTTTTCCTCCTTCCAGAACTGGCTCTTTATATGGAAAACCAAACTTCAAATACTGAAAAATTGTTAAGAACACTGCTGTTTTCTCCAAACACAAAGATTTTAATAGAATTCGCACTGCAGCCTTCTCAACACAACAAACACCACAGACTCGCAGCATCTGTTAAACACGTGTTAGTTCACAAAATTCGCACCAGACGCGGATAATACAATATTAACATCGCTGTTGCTGATATGCAACATCATGCATTTAAGGATTAATGTTTACTTCTAAACGGAAATGACAGAAAAAGTGTGTTTATGATACGGGATTGAATGGTATCAGCGATAAGCTCTATTGATGAAGCCAACACAGAAGCTCACAAGTTATACTTTGTCAGCCTGAACTGTAATCACTTCCTTAGCTTTCTATTGTTATCTTGCTTTATTACATCTGTGAACTGTTTCAAACCTGTTGAATGACGTGAATGATACCTAAGGTTCAGTCTATGGATTCAAGGGGGAGTGGACAGGCCGTCGGGCTAAGCTTCCACGGACACAGAGATAAGGGGATAGGAAAAAAAAAAAAAAAAAAAGTAATGTCAAATATTTTTACACTCATAGACTTACTCATAGCGTGCTTTTTGTTGACGTAGAATAATTAAATTTGACAAGAAGCAAGATCTTACAGTGTAAGCAAAGGGGGAAAAAATCCGCAATTCGTTAAGTTCATACACAAAGGTTTCCTTTCCTTTTGTGTCAAATATAGGTGGCATTCGTAATCTGTGAAATGTCTCGGGATTCTATTTCTGTTTTCAGAAATCCAGTAGAGTGAATCACTAGGAACATTTCTGCATATAATTTACAAATATTTCATATTACTTAGTTGAGCAAGCGAAGCTCTTGCCCCTGTTAAACTGCCGCCTTGCCTAAAAAGTGATTATCTGCATCGAAAATCGGTCAGCTTCCAGATCTCATATGATGCTATTCTTAATACTTTTGCGGTAAATGCTCATGAAATTAAGTTGTAGGCTACAGCTTTTGTGTATGTCGCATACTTGTTTCTGTAAGTACGTCCATGTTTTATTTTTCTGATATGTTACTTGGTGGATTTCCAGTATTTCTTTATTACTGTGTGGGTTGTTGTTGTTGTTTTTTTTTTTTGTTGTTTTTTTTTTTTTTTTTTTTTTTTTTTACTGTTGGCAGAATCATCCATCCAGGGGAATACACACGTATGTTTTCTGGAAATAAATTTCAAATAGAATTTACTATAGTGTACTACAATTTTTCAGTAGCGTATCACAAATGCCCAAAATAAAGATTTCTGATCTTTCAGTTATTTTACTCTCTTTATTTAAGAATCCGAACCATGTAGAAAAAACTGCAGCTGCAGTGCGGAACTATACGCTGTCTCAAAGGAAGGCTCGCACTGGTGGTAAGCAGTTACGTGCTCTCTGTGAATACAGGAACTAGTAGACATTGATCATGGTTAGTTTGCAGCAGAACATCGTTCCCTAGAATAAAATCTACTACTAAGTTTTGTCATCGTATTTTACGCATGACTTTGTTTTCAGTTCGTTTCGGCCTACTAGGGACCATTAGGTTCTCAGCTAGGGTCTTCTGCTTTTTCTTGTGGCTGTAAGCCTGCTTCTCCTCATCCGTTCATTTAGGTCTGGTGTTGCCTGTACACTTTTTGCTTGTGAAGACAGTGGGAAGACTCCCTGTAGATATACTTGCGCATAATAGTTCGCGATCGGGACCGCTCACTTTAGTTTGCGGCTCCGTCGCGAACTAGTTCGTTCTTTTAGTTCGTCCGCTCCCAGTGACGGCTGAGTGGCGTGGTCTTCGCATGCAGGTGGAGGGAGAAGTTCCCCCACCTAGCTGCTTCATGCGCTTGCTGCTTGAGCCGCTAACGATATCACGCAAACCAAAAGAAACAGTTTGTGGATAATTTCTCGCGTTTAGAGCTATGTCTATATCTTGGCATTATGGAATTTATTAGTCAGATATTTCAGAGTGCAGAATACTTCAAAGCAGAAATTTTGTAGCACTGAACTATGTAATCTAGCAGTCAGACGCTAACCTCGAAATGGCTCTCATCAGCAGAAGGCAAAAACGTGATTTCTAATTTTGTTCGATACCTATCACGCATATTTTAGTTCGCGACCTATCGCGCATATTTTACTTCGCGACCTATCGCGCATATTTTAGTTTGCGACCTATAGCGCATATTTTAGTTCGCGATCGGTAGCTCTCATATTAGTTCGCAGCTCGGCCGCGAATTATGACGCTCTTCTTCGTTCGTCCGCTCGTTCTGGCTTTTGCTACCGCTACTAAAACTACGACGGTAACTGGCAAGAGGGAATCATGCGATTCTGCGCGCTCTCGCGTCCTCTCGCTGTTCCCCGTCAGTCTTCGGAAAAGAAGCGGACGAACTAAGAGGCGAGGGATCTGCGAACTAGTTCCAGTAGTTCGCCTGTGGGAGCGCTCTTCTGAACTAGTTCGTTCGTGAACTACACAAGACTACCTGTAGGATGGCGTGTCGGTATAAGAGTTCGATTCTGGGTTGTCTGTAATGGGATCTAACAGAGGTGAACCACTTGGCTTTGGACGCCTTTTCCCAGCTTGTCACTGTGAGGATCCTCTTAGTGAGCCTGGAATGATTCAGGCGGGTCATGTGCCCATATAAGGTCAGTCGTTGGACTCGTTACATTTAATATTAAAATCATTATTTTGGAGAAGTCGGTACTTCAACTGCCAAACAGATTTATAGATTCAGCCTTGTATCACAAAGATAAAAAAAATGTCTTTTTTGTGTAAGACATCGGTCTCAAGACTGATTTTGGGCAAACTACCACGAAAGCCTCTCCCGCCATAACCTCCCTTTTTTAGAGGAGCACTTGCATCCTACGTTCATCAGTGCAGTAGCCAGGGTTTGGTTTTGGGGTAATGCTCATTTAAAAAAAATAAAGCCTGTTGAATTAATTAATCTATGGCTTATTTTTACACTTTTTATAATTTAACGAATTATACTACGAAAACAATCGCACAAGAAATAAAATGAGTAGGCTCGCATTAATTTGAAAGTGGAAGAGGAGCAACGTGGTGGAAATGGTGTGTACATAATCAGCTCGTAAAATAATTAAGCAGCTTCTATGTTACTAGCCAAAGAGAAAGGCCTTAACAGTATAATTAACATCAGATTCTATGTGTAAAAATTGAACTAAATTAACATCGTTATTTGACATATTGTCAGGGAGACGGTCTAAATATTTTTGATTAAGTAGATAATATCTATAGCCTTCATTGCAAATTTATTAAGTATGATGACAGGTTTCAACTCATGGCAATCTGATGGCAGATACAACTATTGAAAAAACACGAAAACTGATACGATGATGGCTAAGAAATGAGTTGAAACCGGTCATCATTGTTAATAAATTTGCGATCAAGGCTATAGATGTTATCTACTTAATATACAATAACACCATGGTTCTTCATAATATTGCACTCGGTGGCGTATCTGACCTGCTAAGCAGCGGGTCGCGACATATGAGCAGTCGGCACGTAACTTCAGTATAGCAGAACAATAGTAGCAGCATCGAAGCTGGTCGTAGCGGCATTAAAAGCCCTCACAGAAACAGCAGCACACGTTTTCATTGGTGGCATCTCGTTGGCGAATCACTGTCACGTTCACGTGTACTATTTCAAATTTCCGGTGCCGACTTGTTTAAAAAAATAAACAATGAAAAAAATAAAAAATAGTAAAATAAAAAAGTAATGTTTGGGAGGTGCTGGAGGGAGCATCAGCCCCACAAGCCCGACTCGTGGCTGCGCCACTTCGTCCAGTATTATTTTCAGGAGGTATTCCAACGTTCATCTTCCTCCACAGGTTACCCCCTACACCTCGTTGTACCCCCAGGTGGCCCAGCTTGGCAGGTTTCAGCTGGTAGGCGACACCCTAAACCCTGGGATAGCGTCAGCAACCACCTTGTGGGGCGGCGGTGGCACGTTGTCACAGGGAATGAGGATCTCGGCTAAATTACCCGGATCTGGAAGAAGGTCGAAACCTGAAAAATTAAAAAATAAATAAACCTCCATCATGATGTCATTATTGAAGTTTTCCCGGCGGACCTAATATTCCATAATCTTTCGGGAGCGCACTCGGGACAGCGACAATCTTCGTGCGATATTTCGGCTGCAAACCTTACAGCCATCTTCAAGGCGAGTCCGAGTTCTCAGCGACTCCGCGCGCCTATTTATACGGTAAAAGCAAAGCTACTGACGATTAGACTGCGCATGCTCGAAGGTATCACATTTTAACTGCTGCGCTAGTCATAGATGAATACATTCTTCAAAGATAAACATGTGAGCGCTGAGTGCAAACATAAAAAGAGCTGTTACGTATCCACAGTGCTTACAAATTAATAATTAATCATTAGAAGTGGTAACATCAATCTGAAGTGAAGACACAGACATTCTTTCAGAACGAAGGCGTGATATAAGTGGCTTCCTTGCATTGTCAAGATGAAATCCGTCGTCACGATTTAACAGGTTGTCCGCCAGTTGTATGTGTACAGCTTCCTTCACAACTGAGTCCCAGAAAGTAGAAATTGTGATTAAAATCTTTACTTCTTTGTAATTCATGGAATGGCCAGTAGAAATACAATGTCCGGCTACTGCAGACTTGTTGGACTGAAGAAGGCGTGTATACCGCTGGTGCTCAACGCATCGTTCCTGTACAGTGGGCGTGGTTTGACCTACGTAACGATGTAAAACTCCATCATGATGTCTACTGGGAGGTATCGCTGTTCAAGTGGAAGTGTTGCTAATGGACAATATCTAGGAATGTTTCCGCACCTCAGTTGCTCATGCTAACAACACTATATTGAGGTGTCCAAAGGACACATTTGGAAAAAAGTCCCACATAAGAATTATTTGAAATAGTATTTACGAATACACAGCTTGGTGAGGCCTAATGATGGCTTTATTAGAATGCCGAAACTGGTAAAATTTAATAATGAATCTTGAACATACGACTGCGGGGTGAGTTCTTACAGTAAACTGCATAAAGCTTACGCAGGAGTGGGGGACTGTGTTTTAGTGCACCCTTAGTTACGTAGCTGCTCGTGGGACCGAGATGGACCCTTCGAATATTCCTTTCCACATGCATCGGGAAGGACTACAAAACCCAGGGTAACAAGAGAGCTCGTATAAACAGCCCCCCTGAATTATTATTGACAGTTCTGTTAGTCAGACTGTGTACACAGTAATTAAAAGAAAAAACGTTACCTTTTAAACGTTTCGCCTTACCACACCCAAAACGATTTAGATAGAATCGCGGACAGATTAAAGTCATAAAAATTTGTCATACTTGGGGGGAGGGGGGGCGATCTCTTTTACTAATTTTTTATGGAGAACAGCCAAGATGGTTTTATAATCTTTATTCAGGTGACAGAAATTGGTCATATGATTTAATTATAAGCCATCTTGTTTTGTTTTTAAAATCAGTTAAGTGTCAGAGAAATGGTACTCTATTGATTGAAACTCTTACTTTCCAGCGTCCAGTGGACCTCAGAAAACATAATTGCCTAGGGAAATATGAAATCTGAACTAAACAACACAATATCAAGATTCAGTAATGGCATACTCTCTTGTATGGGATCTTGTTGACATTCCGAAAGAAGGAAGAGTGAGATTCTCACTTCTCAGAAATTGTAACGTTTATTCGAATGTTTGTAAATCTATCGGACCAAACTGCGTGGTCATCAGTCCATAGCTTACAAAATACTTACTCCTAGGTAAACTAACCTACGGACAAACACACACACACCCATGCCCCAGGGAGGACTCGAACCTCTACGGCGAGCAAGTAACGTTTATTAAGCACCAGCATAATATGTTAAGAGACTTAGCATGAAGGTACGACTACATATCACGAAAGCGGTCGTGCTTTCTTTAATGAAGTATTAATACAGCGGACCTTTCTTAATCAACATTACCTAACGCTTGCTCCAGATCGACAAATCTCATAAAAGTGTCTTGATTTTACTTCAGTTTTGCTTCCATTATTAACGTTAGGACAGCATATCTGCTGCCTTTAATTTTTCTAAAGCTAAACTTATGCAAAATATCCTCTGTCTTCATATTCACGCTCTGTATTCAGCGGGATAATATTTCATGCGAGCTGCAACCAAAAATATTTCTGAGTATACGGGAAGATATCGAGAACGATGTTTGCGAGTGTGAAGGTCGGGGTGAGAGTTTAAAATAGGGAAAGTTTAATTTTTAAAACTCACAACCACCAACTGCGAACCAAATTCCTAAACATGAAAAAACACTGGAACTGTGATTGCTACTGTTTGACTCGTTTTCTAAGGGATGATATCACACGTTCGCAGCATTCCTTCCCTGCATATGGTTAACAAAAAAATTCATAATAAAGTAAGTTCATGTGAGAAAAGGGTGTACTATCTACTACTTTTGAAAACATGTGAAAGTTCACTTTATGTTGTTTATTACACCATATTAAAACCCTGTGGCTGATACGTCTGTACGTCGACACATTTATCAAATAAAGTTATAGCTCGTGAGCCGCCAGACAAAATGTATATTTGTCGCAAATTGTTTTCACACCATGTGCCTGTCTCAAATGTCGTTTATGTTCATGCCTGTGCGACGACACGTGTTACATTAACAAAACACAGTCACTTTAATTCAGTGCGATGCACACCTTGTTCCACCGGTTAAATATTCACAACAAACAGTAGCACTCGATTCAACTTGGTGCAGTCTACGACGAGCAACCACACATGGCAAATGCCACACAAAAATCTATAGTCTCCACCTGGAGATCCACATGCCGACTGTCGTAGAGCGACGCCGCCCGGCCAGCTACACCACTCGCTCCCGACTCGTCACTTCCTGGGGCCGCGCGCGCGCGCCAAAAGCCCAACTGCCGGGTTATTTCCCTACGTCATCAACTTCCCCAATTGAGCTGTTCTAACCGACTTGCCAACGTACAGCGCTCAACCTATACATTTCTAAAACTTTACTTAAAATCAAAATAATTACTCTACACATTAAACAAATATCTTCTTAGGTTTTTATATTAGTATAAACATCCTTTGTACTATTTATTATAATCGTGCAATTTCTTATATCACAAATAAGTGATTTAACTATATATTTCAAGATAAAATACACAAGATTAATTGAAAATAAAATGAGAAATAGTTAATATATTATTTTTATAAACAAACATTGCCATGCTAGTTGTGTAACTGTCTTGTATTCATTGGTAGTTTATTATTTTTCATTGTCAATTAATCATATTACGCCAGATGTGACTATATCAGCTAATGTATTGTTTATTTGTCAACAGGCTATTATGTAATAAGGGCCTTAAAGGTTCCTAACTGCATCGTATTACTTCAAATGCAGGTAGTATTAGAATATTTTATTTCACGCTGTGCACTGCACTGCACCTGGCACTCGCCATTGTCCCTCTCTTCCCTCACCGGAAACGAACATGGAAAATCCTAAGCTGGAACAAGCCACCAACGTCGGCCTGCTCGCTGGCCTCCCGTCAGCTACAAGCACACAGCAAATCTCAACGTGAATAATTTCTACCTATTCCCTAACTATAAATGTTGTCACCCAACTGCGTACATACATTGCTACCATAATTAATAAGATTAAAATTGTGTAACATTTAGTGCAATGGCATGGTCAATGTTTGCAGTGAACTTCATACTGTTTAATTATCAAATGCTATTAATAACCAATATTTCTATTGGGCGGTAATCTCACATGTTCGACCTTTCAACAGAATATGCTACAGTAGAGGGGTACTGATTTAAAACGCCATGTATCCTCCACCACACTTTCACAGTAACTTTTGCAATGTAGTAGTATGCGTAGATCAAAAGATGGTCCCAATTTTTTATTTTTTTTTTTATTTTACGTTAACTGCTCGACGTGAAAGCCTAGAACGAGAGGCAGGAGAAAATAAGAGAAACCGCTGCCAGCGACGCCGATGAACGCCGCCGATAGCGTGGCCATCGACCCGTCCCAGACTCGGCGGTGTCGCGTGCAATCGCGACAGTCGTTGCCAAGTCTGGCTTCTGCGGCACTGGTGCCTTGTACAGACAGTGGATGTTGTTACCCAACCGGCCACGAGAAAATCCCAACAGTTTCGGGTCTCTTTCAGTGGGTCATATTCTCGTGTGTCTATAGAAGAACGTTGTGGCCGAGTAACGGAAGGGTGCTGGGCCGGTAGCCCAGAAGGCCGTGGGTCGGAGCCACGCAATGCTACATCTACATCTACATATATACTCCGCAATTCACCGTAAGGTGCATGGCGGAGGGTACACTGTACCACTACTAGGCATTTCCTTTCCTATTCCACTCCCAAATTGAACGAGGAAAAAAAGAATGCCTATATGCCTCCGTACGAGCCCTAATTTCTCTTATCTTTGTGATCTTTACGCGAAATGTAAGTAGGCGGCAGCAAGATCGTACTACACTCAGCTTCAAATTCCGGCCCTCTAAATTTACTTAACAGGAATTCACGAAAAGAACGTCGTCTTTCTTCCAGCGATCCCCAATTGAGTTGCCGGAGC
Source organism: Locusta migratoria (assembly GCA_026315105.1). Lineage (NCBI taxonomy): Eukaryota > Metazoa > Arthropoda > Insecta > Orthoptera > Acrididae > Locusta > Locusta migratoria. Next base: position 484,551,147 of record CM048745.1, read on the forward strand.
ATTTCCGTGACACTCGCGCATTGGTCGAACCTACCGGTAACAAATCTAGCTGCTCGCCTCTGAACCGCCTCTATGTCTTCCTTCAAACCGATCTGCTGCGGGTCCCAAATACTTGAGCAATACTCAAGACGTGGTCGTACAAGCGTTTTATACGCGGTCTCCTTTACAGGTGAAGTACATCTTCCCAAAATTCTCCCAATAAACCGAAGTCGGCTGTCTGCCTTACAACTGTCCTTACATGCTCGTTCCATTTCATATCCCTCTGCAATGTTACGCCTAGATATTTGAACGACGCGACAGCATCAAGAAGCTCACTACTAATGCTGTATTCGAACATTATTGGATTGTTTTTTCTACTCATGCGCATCACCTTACATTTTTCTACATTGAGACCTAGCTGCCATTCTTCGCACCAACTAGAAATTTTGTCTAAGTCAACCTGTATGCTATTACAGTCAGTTACAGACGACACCCTCCCATACACCACAGCATCATCAGCAAACAGCCGCTACCATATGCGCCGCGTAATTTAACAGGCATCTTTAACAGTACAATTTTGAGGAAACAAGAAAGCGACCCAACGACTGTCAGCAGAATACCGGTGGGTTCAGGAGGGCAATACGGAACGACGTGCTGGATCCCAACGGCCTCGTATCACTAGCAGTCGAGATGACAGGAATCTTTTCCACATGGCTCTAACGGATAGTAACGTGTCGATGGGGACGTTTGCAAGACAACAACCATCTACACGAACAGTTCGACGACGTTTGCAACAGCATGGACTATCGGCTCGAAGACCATGTCTGGGATTACCATTAACGCTGCATCACAGGCAGGAGCGCCTGCGATGGTGTACGCAACGACGAACCTGGGTTCACGATTGGCAAAACGTCATTTTTTTCGGATGACTCCAGGTTCTGTTTATAGCATCATGATGGTCGCACCCGTGTTTGGCAACATCGCTTTTAACGCACATTGGAAGCGTGTATTTGTCATCGCCATACCGAATATCACCCGGCGTGATGGTATGGGATGCCATTGGTTACACGTCTCGTTCACCTCTTGTTCGCATCGACGGCACTTTGAACAGTGGCCGTTACATTCAGATGTGTTACGACCCGTGACTCTACCCTTCATTCGATCCCTGTGAAACTCTACATTTCAGCAGGATAATGCACTACCGCATTTTGCAGGTCCTGTACGGGCCTTTCTGGATACGAAAAATATTCGACTGCTGCCCTGGCCAGCACATTCTCCAGATCTCTCACCAATTGAAAATGTCTGGTCAATGGTGGCCGAGCAACTGGCCCGTCACAATACGCCAGTCGCTACTCTTTATGCTCTGGTATCGTATTGAAGCTGCATGGGCATCTCTACCTGTACACGCCATCCAAGCTCTGTTTGACTCAATGCCCAGGCGCATCATGGTCGTTATTGCAGCCAGGGATGGTTGTTCTGTGTACTGATTTCTCAGGATCTATGCACCCCAATTGCGTGAAAATGTAACATATTTGTCCAATGAATACCCGTTTATCATCTGCATTTCTTCTTGGTGCAGCAATTTTAATGACCAGTAATGTAGGAGCGGGAATTGTGATGTTCGCCGTACGTCTGGGTAGGATTACCCATTATACGGTGCATGAGGTGATAGAATGTGGTCGAAAGCTTTGAAACAAGAGCGGGTTTTAAGGGCAGAGGGAAGAAAGTGCCAAGGAAAGAAAACCCCTACAACAGTCGGGGACGGGTAGTAAGATCAGTAGCGGATATTTGCTATCTGCGAGAGATGATGTAAGAGTTTGGTTATGTTACTGGGTATCGTGCGAGCTCGGTACCATTTTCATTGCGTGTTTGTCAATCCGGTTTGATGACTCACGCCACTGCACTTGGCACTGGGATGTCTGGGATCAGCGGCTACTGGCTACAACGAACAAGTTGACGGATGAGTGGTCGATTTTGGTATCAACCTCTGCGTGTGTGGGTTGCGTGTGGGATTCGTTTGTGGGTCGTACTTGTTCCTGTTCCCTGCGGTAGCAAGTTAGTCGGTTGTGTTGGCTCATCTGGCATAGGCAGTCATTTTGCTGAGGTGCAGGGGTTCGATGAACAGTGCTTTTGTTTCTTTTAGTCTAACTTACCATAGGTTCTTATCTAATCCTGACGAATAGTGTTTTAGGTCGGTTGTGCTTCCACCTATGGTTATTATCGTAGATGCCCAGATTTTGTACAGACGTGCGACGTGTTTTTTTAATAGCTCAGTGAGAGTATCAAAGCGGTATTCACGGTGAAGTTCCGCTGTGTGCGTGTATAGCGGAGCAAGGCTTATGATACGTAGCAACTTGTTCTGTATGAGCTGCAAGCGGCGCAGCCGCGGTAGTGCTGTGTAAACCCACCACGGAGCACCGTATGTCATCAAGAGGTCTCACAAATGTGGCGTACATGTTCCTCGACACCCGCCTATTCAGTATGCTTTGCCTGTTGAGCGTTGGGTAGAGGTGTTTGAACCTCGCGTTTGGACGTGAATCGATCGGGCGTCGTGAATCGATCTCGAAGCATGCGTTCTAGCGGTGCCCAAATAATAGTGATTATAAATATTAAGAATAGCGCTTCCTTAGTTCACCTGTAATAGAGAAACGAATATTACAATTTCTCGAATAAGAATGGCAACATACACAAAACTATCAATGTAGTAGTATTCCGCATAATAGTTCGCGACCGCGAGCGCTCATTTTAGTTCGCAGATCTGTCGCGAACTAGTTCGTTGTTTTAGTTCGTCCGCTCCCACTGACGGCTGAGCGATGTGGTCTGCGCATGCAGGTGGAGGGAGAAGTTCCCCCACCTAGCTGCCTCATGCGCTTGATGCATGAGCCGCTAACGATATCACGCAAACCAAAAGAAACAGTTCGTGGGTAATTTCTCGCGTTTAAGTTTTGAGTTATCTTTTATATCTTGGCATCATGGAATTTATTTGTCAGATAATGCAGAGTGCAGAATACTTCAACACAGAAATTTTGTAGCACTGAACTATGTAACTGTAGCTGGCAGACGCTCACCTCGAAATGGCTCTTATCGGCAGAAGGCAATAACGTAATTTTTTAAGTCTGGTGCGCGCCCTCTCGTTTTTGTCCGCTGGTGTTCGGAAAAGGATCAACGAACTAAGGAGCGAGGTACAATAGTTTGCGACCGCTAGCACATATTTTAGTTCGCGACCGGTAGCTCTCATTTTAGTTCGCAGCTCCGCCGCGAAGTAGGTCGCTCTTGTTAGTTAGTCAGCTTCCATTCCCGACACAGATCGTTACTGGTTAGCCCTTTTTGGCTTTTGCTACTGCTGCTGTAAGCGCTCTTTCTTTTGTAATAATAGTTTTTTTTTATAATGATTAGTGTTGCCCAAGCGTGTGCTATAACCCGTATTTTAGGCAATTAAACATCATATAGGGAAATAAACCAATTATTTACACAAATGGGTGATATAATGGTATTCAACTACTTTATATACAGAATACTCGTAGTATTTTATTTTTAAAATGGATTTATTTATTAGGTCATTGAAGAATCATTACATACAAAATAAGCTAAATGCGTTTATTTTGGTGACTAAAAACACTTTTTTATGAATAACTGACTCAGCTCGAAATGACGGTAACTGGCAGAAGGGATTCTGCGCGCTCTCGTGTTCTCTCGCTGTTCACTGTCAGTCTTCGGAAAAGGAGCGAACGAACTAAGAGACGAGGTATCTGGGAACTAGTTCGCGTAGTTCGCCTGTGGGAGCGGTCTTCCGAACTAGTTCCTTCGCGAACTACACAAGACTACAATGTAGACAATCGATTGTGAACTTTTACCGCTGAAGCTGATGATACAAGTATAGCTATCACACCTTACAACCAGGAATTAACTGATGAAATTGTAAATGATATCTTCCAGAACGTCATTAAGTGGTTTTCTACAAATGGACTCTCATTAAACTTCGATAAAACCCAGTATATACAGTTTCATATAGTAAATGGCATGACACCATTAATAAATTTAGACTTTGAACATAAATCTGTAGCTAAGGTAGAATATTCAAAAATTTTTAGGTGTTTGCATTGACGAGGGACAATTGGAAGAAACATATTGAAGATATCCTGAAACGTCTGAGTTCAGCTACTTATGCTATCAGAGTCATTGCAAAATTTGGTGATATAAATCTCAGTAAATTAGCTTACTACGCCTATTTTCATTCACTGCTTTCATATGGTATCATATTCCGGGGCAATTCAACATTGAGTAAAAAAGTATTCATTGCACAAAAGCGTGTAATCAGAATAATTGCTGGAGCCCACCCAAGAGCATTCTGCAGACATTTATTTAGGGATCTAGGGATACTCACTGTAGCTTCACAATATATATATTCACTCATGAAATTTGTTATTAACAATCCGACCCAATTCAAAAGTAATAGCAGTGTGCATAGCTACAACACTAGGAGAAAGGATGATATTCACTATTCAAGGTTAAATCTAACTTTGGCTCAAAAAGGGGTGAATTATGCTGCCACAAAAGTCTTTGGTCACTTACCAAGTAGCATCAAAAGTCTGACAGATAGCTAACTAGTATTTAAAAAGAAATTAAAGGAATTTCTGAATGGCAACTCCTTCTACAATGTAGATCAATTTTTAGATAAAACTTATAAAAAAATTAAAAAAAGAAAAAAAAGGAAAAAACAAAAAAAAATCCTTAAAATATAGATTGTCAAGTATAGACAAAATTTACTAAACTGACACGTTCCACATCATTAGGAAATGTCGTATACATGATCTAAGGAACAAGTATTAGTCTAATCTAATCTAATCTAATTCATAGTCGAAATCTTATTCAAATAATCAATCATCGTAATAAGAGAGTAAACAATTTGAAGAGTAGGTTGAAGGTAGTATTAAATTTCCTTCATACGACCTTTGAACTGAGTTATAGGGGGAGCGTAAAGTTAAAAAGACAATGAAACTCGGCATTTTCACATTAACGACGTTGCTAGAAGTGAAATGTGACAAACAACTATCTCAATACTCATCGTAAACCGAATCCGTTGCCTGCAGCATCGTAGTGTTCAAACCAGTGAAGATGACAATTGGAATTAAGTTTCCACTTTCGACTATATAACTGCCGATCGACCATGCCAAATGGTTTCCGCCGTTCTATCGCGAGAGGGTCGGTGTGCGCCATTTCAGTTCTCATTACTGACTTTGTTCGCTGAAACTACGATAAAGGGAACGGGCAAAACAATGTGGCGGTAGTGAATAGCGTAAAACACTGTGCGGAAAAACAGAAAGCATGTCCGCTTCATGCCGCACAAAGAGCTCGTGTTTTCACAATCGGCAGCGATGTTCGTAGATAACTGTTTTCCTCGCAGCTTTCGTGAGAAATGTACTAGGTACAGATGTAATCGACAGTATGTACGATTGTTCTCGTAGCCACTTGTTCTCTGCATCAGACAGTAGCAGTTGTCCATAACATGTAGACGAGGAGGTCTTAGGCATTTTGTCACAGAATGTACCATCAGATCAATAAAAAATATTACAATAAGTTCGAGTCGCAACTAATGCGAACGTACATTAGGCCTATAGAGGATATGTTACAACGACAGTTGTCCTACTAAAGAGCGTTGGTATCATACTAAATAACACCACAGTGCTAAAGCAGCGGTGATGGCTGGTCTATTAGCTACTGACCTTCCGCCACATTTGTGAAGAAAATAAAACACAGCGGTAAAACTTGTAGGATTAAAATCTAAAAATGTTCAAATGTTTGTAGAGCTTATGGGACTTAACTACGGGGTCACCAGTCCCTAAAGTTGCAAACTGCTAAAGACGGCACAAACATTCATAACCCGAGGGGGGATTCGAACCCCCAACCGCAGCGGCCGTGCAGACCGTGACTGGCACTCCGCTGACCGCTCAGCCAACGCGGCCGGCGATTAATATCTGAAGCGACACTACCTAAAAGATTAAATAATTGGAATTGAACGATAAGAACATTTACCTTGCAGTTTTGATATGTACAGAGGACGCAGCACTAGCTAAGAGCAGACTGACTGATTAACCTTTTAAACTAGCGTTGTTACAACTATAAAGCTTAATAATTTCAAGATCAATAATACTCGCAATTTTTAAAAAAATTAATTATCAGAAATCAAGATGTAACTCTACTTCCCATTAAAATTGCTATACCAAGAAGATATGCAGGTGATAAACGAGTATTCATTGGACAAATATATTATACTAGAACTGACATGTGATCACATTTTCACGCAATTTGGGTGCATAGATCCTGAAACAACAATACCCAGAACAACCACCTCTGGCCGTAATAACGGCCTTAATACGCCTGTGCATTGAGTCAAACAGAGCTTGGATGGCGTGTACAGGTACAGATGCCCATGCAGCTTCAACACGATACCACAGTTCTTCAAGAGTAGTGACTGGCGTTTTGAGACGAGCCAGTTGCTCGGCCACCATTGACCAGACGTTTTCAATTGGTGAGAGATCTGAAGAATGTGCTGGCCAGGACAGCAGCGCACCCAAGATCGTCGTTGCGTACACCATCTCATGCGCTCCTGTGATGCAGCGTCAAGGGTAACCGCAGCCATGGTCTCCGAGCTGTTAGTCTATGTTGCTACAAACGTCGTCGAACAGTTTTTGCAGATGGTTGTTGTCTTGTAAACGTCCCTATCTGTTGACTCAGGGATCGAGACGTGGCTGCACGATCCGGTACAACCATGCGGATAAGATGCCTGTCATCTCGACTGCTAGTAATACGAGGCCGTTGGGATCCAGCACGGCGTTCCATATCGCCCTCCTGAACCCACCAATTCCATATTTTGCTAACAGGTCACTGAATCGCGACCAATGCGAGCAGCAATGTCGCGATACGATAAACCGCAATCGCGATAGGCTACAATCCTCCTTACACAAGGCTTCACAACAATGTTTCACCAGGCAACGCCGGTCAACGGCCGTTTGTGTATGGGAAATCGGTTGGAAATTTTCCTCGTGTCAGCACGTTGTAGGTGTCGCCACCGGTGCCAACTTTTGTGTGAATGCTCTGACAAGCTAATCATTTTCATATCACAGCATCTTCTTCCTATCGATTAAATTTCGCATCTGTAGCACTTCATCTTCGTGGTGTAGCAATGTTAATGGCCATGAGTGTAGTTATGTTTTCTTTTGAAATTCTGCATTGTTAATGACTAGTTACTGACCGAAATCAAGATCTGCTTAAATACGGATAAATATTCCAGGCTTCAAAAGATTGTAACTAAGCGCCCAAGAAGCCGATCTAGGCTAGAGTACTTGACAGGTTGCTGTGTCCATCAGATATGCTGGACAGGATAAGCAGTTCGGGACATGAACAAAATAAAAACAAATGTACTTTGTGGCTGTCTTGTAGCAAGCGGAAAAATTGGTCAGCGTCTGTTCACCAGCAATTTTTTTCAGTGTGAGTCAGGATGTCTCAAGTAATTTATTTTGTTATTTTATTTCTTTGTTATTTATTTAATTTGGGATAAGTAATTGTATTGTGTTCTGTTTTGGTATTTTTTGTACAAAGGATTAATTATTGTTATATTGTATTAGTAATTTAATTGAATAATTAACTGTTATTTTAAATTTAAGTAAGTAAATTTTATTTTTGTGCCTCTTGTATCAGTGTTTACCAAAATTTTTATTAACGTTAATTAATCTCATTTTAGTGCCGCTGTAATTTATATTTCAATAGTAATATTAGAATTCTCATCCTCACCTGATTCTAGGTACAGTCAGTATGAAGCATTTCGATAATCACTATATTAACTAACGTGATCAATTCACAGCCAGTATTACTGTCGCAAACGATCGATCCGACCAGCTTGAAATGTAGTGTGACTAATGAGAGGAAATCTGAGTCCTCTGGTCAACTCTGCAACACTTAGGATACAAAGACTATAGAATCGAGATTGCCGAACGCAAAATTCGAGTAAAAATATAAATCAATCAGTCAGGCTAGCTATAGGCAATGTTAGATTGCCTCTCCTTTCCAGTTGTCTTCCAATTTTAATAACAACCACGGGTCAAAAACAAATTGGAAGTATTAAAAAAGTTGCAGAAAAAGTAGGACTAAAAATATAATTCGAAAAAAGAACAGAATATACTTCGTACAACACGGGGTGTAACGTGTGCCGCCTCCACGTGGTGCACTCCGGGTAACGCTAAATGGCATACAGTGAAGCTCATGATGGAACTTCTCAGTGGGAATCAATCCGGACGTAAAACAGTCCCCCAATCGGATGTTCGGGAGGGGACTATCTAACGTCCATCACCTCTTTTCGGAATGACTCAAACTGAGCCCTAACGTTTTCCTGAATTACGGAAAGTTTTGTTAGTTCACAGTCTAAAACAAAGTCATTCCACTGTAGGTGAAGTTGAACTTATATGCTGGCTGAAGTCCATTGCGTTGTGAGTTATCTTCGGCATTCACTAAAGAATTTGATTTTACAGGATCTTCTCATAAATTAAAACAATCTTAGTTGATATGGAAACGATTTTATTTCCACTTAAACATTGCACAATCAAGAAATGCAGCAGCAAGCCAACAGAGCTGCTTACAGGTTTCTGGCCACTCGAATACTCTAAAACAGACTAAACAAACAATGGTTTCTCTCAAACATCTTTCTGCGTAACTACGTAATAATATTGATGACAAAGTTTTGTAATTCACTATTAAACAATATTCTTTTACATTAAATTTGCTAAAATACAGGAATTAAAACATTATATTTAAGCTTTGACTATTTATTTCAATGTATGTACTTGTTTCATGACATTTGTATTTAATGTGTAACACAAATTTAACGTCATCCTTTTGACTAGTGTTTACAGTGCTCAAATTATTTACATTATGTGTGTTTTCGAAATGCACACATATTTGTTTTGCCAATATTGTGTAGGCGTAATATTATTATGAAAAGGAATTTTAATGTGTTTCAGTTTGCGGTCAAATTATTTATTAATACGGATTTGTATATGGTTGTCGTAGTTTTGTTACTTTCGAAGATAGTTTCTTAGTACCAAACGGATTATTAATTTTAGTGCATGAAAAATTATCAGTATTTAATTTAGGATCTAGTGATATATAAAACATGGTCTGCCCTAATTTATTTAAACAAAAGGTATACATGAAATCATGTTGTGCAATAGTTTATAACATGTAGCATTATTGTTTTTATACAAATTAGTATCTATATAGGTTCAGCAATTTCCGAAACTAAGTGTAATGCATTTTTAGTGTTTGCAGCTATTATTTACGAAAGTATTAAAAAATGAAAATTACGTAAAAGGACAGTCAAAGTTATATTTAAATCAACGTACTATTTCTTAAAAGCGTTTACTAATAGTGTTAATAGAATTTCAAACAGAAGGTGAAAATGTGAAATATCACATGTCCGGTAATGAAGTTTTACTTTAGGTATCAGATATTTCGTGTTTCTATGTTGGCAACTGATTTTTAGGCGTGAGCAACATAGCAGAAACGTTACAACTACATTGAGAAGAAAAAATGTGAACACCTTAAATATATTGCAATGGAATGCAGGAGGGATGTCCCAGTCAAAGAAAGTAGAACTGCAAAAATTTCTAAATGATTTCAAGATCAATGTCTTTATAATATTAGAAGCTAATGTTGGTACAGAAACTCTAACATATTACAATTTCAAGGGATACCAGATACATATCCTACCTAAATACCGCCAGGTTGCAAGTGGCATACTTGTGGGCACACAAAAGGACATAACAAATAAGTTTGTAATAATTAAAGACATGAATGATGGAGAAGATCTTGCTGAAATAGTAAAAGTTGGTGTATGGTTTCAGAAGCAACATTTTAAAATATATAGTATCTACAATCCGCCTAACAATATTATAAATACAAATGCCTTCAATATAGAAAATAAAACTGTAATAGTTGGAGACTTTAATGCTCATTTCTGCACAATTGGTTACGATGATGAAAATGGGGCAGGAAAAGCAGTACAAGACTTTATTGCATCAAATAATATAGAACTGGTCTATTCAACATCAGATTCCCCAACTTATCTCCACTACAATGGCACAGCAACAAACCCAGACCTGACAATGGTGTCTTCTGATATCAGTACAAGAACATCAAGACACATTATTACTGGAGTTGGACACTGCATGATTATTAGTAGTATAATGTTGGGCTCTGAAACACTTTCTGTGCCAAAGAATCAAGTAAAATGCAGCTGGAATTTTAAAAGGGCCGATTGGGATGCCTTCAGAAAAGAACTAGATAAGGAACTGGCACCTGTTAATTTCACATTACAGGAATTGTCTCCCGATAAATTTAATGAGGAAATTTGCGAAGTAATACTTCTAAGCGCAAAACGACATATTCCTAAGGGAAAACCATATAAGTACAAACCATTCTGGAATAAACACTTGCAAAAATTAAAGAAATATAGAGAAGAAGCAAGAAGACAAGCAGAAGCAACTAAAGATGTCCTGCACGTTATTGAATGGAAAAGAAAATCCGCAATTATGAGAAAAGAATTAATACAGACCAAAAAGGATTGCTTCTCAAAATTTATTAGTGAACTCAGTTACAGGAAAGAAACCAGCAAGGTCTTTAAATTTATATCTAGTTTAGATAGTGAACCTCGAGCTTGTAAAGAACCAACTTAGCTGGGGGAGGGGGGGGAGAACATATATGATGACAAAGATCGGGCTACAGCTTACAACAAGTTTTACACTAAGAATCATTCGTTGACAAAAGAACTGAGAGAACATGAAAACAAATTCAGAAGTGATATTAAGACAGCATGGCAGGATCAAAGTGAGGAGATTTTTAATGCTGATTTCACAATTCATGAACTTCAATGGGCACTAAATTCACCAAAAAGTAAGAAGAGCGCTGGCTGTGACATGATCTTTTCAGAGTTTCTAAAAAATCTAGGGCCAGTCGCGCAACACTTTGTATGCACTCTCTTTAATAAAAGTTGGAATGAAGAAGTCCCAACTGCAGGGAAGAAGGCTGTCATAGTACCATTCTTAAAACCAAAGAAGTCAGGAAACTCTTTTGGCCGGCCGCGGTGGCCGAGGGGACTGAGGCGCTCCAGTTACGGTCTGCACGGCCACTACGGTCGGGGGTTCGAATCCCCCCCTCGGGCATGGATATTTGTGCCGTCCTTAGTCTTAGCTAGTTCATAAGTAGTTTGTAAGCTTAGGGACTGATGACCCAGTAGTTAAGTCCCATAACATAAAAAAAACCTCTTTTGCTAATTATCGACCTGTTTCTCTCACTTCAACTCTCTCCAAGACAATGGAAATAATGGTTAATAACAGACTTTCATACTACCTTGAAACTCATGAGATTATTTGTGCTCAGCAAGCTGGCTTCCGCAAACATCAATCAACAAATCAACAACTTCTCCGCTTCAGTCAGGAAGTTAAAGACGTCTTGGATAACAGCAATACAACTTTGGCCTTGTTTGTTGATTTTTAAGGGTGCATATGACACTGTGTGGAGACTAAAACTACTAGATAAATTGCGAATTTATGGCATCACTGGTAAAATGCTGAAATGGCTGTATTTGTTTATCAACCAGCGATACTGTGCTAGTAGGGTTAATAATGTAAGGTTATAAGCAACTGAAAACTGGAGTACCCCAAGGAGGTGTTATGAGCCCAACAGTATTTAATATCATGATTAACAACTTACCAGGAGAGTTAGAAAAAGTCGACGGCATTAAAACAGCTCTTTATGCTGACGATTTAGTTATGTGCATCTCACTGCCAAAGAGGAAAATTGACATACTTACGATGAAAATGAATGAAGCCCTTACTACACTATCAAACTGGTCAATAGAAAATTTGATGACAGTTAACACCGAAAAGACATTCTTTCAAGTTTTCTCGCTGGCTCATTCAATCCCTAATATAAATTTGCAGTATCAAAATAAACAATTAAGTCAATGTGACGATCCAAACTACCTTGGCATCTCTCTGGACCGAAAAATGACATGGGTAAACCATATACAAAATACTTCTGAAAAGGTAAAAAAAAATTGGACATCCTTAAGAGATTAGCTGGAAAAACGTGTGGCAGCTCTTCAAAAATGTTCAAATGTTTGTTAAACTTATGGGACTTAACTACGGGGATATCAGTCCCTAAACTTACAAACTACTTATGAACTAAGGATGGCAAAATATCCATGCCCGAGGAGGGATTCGAACCCCCGACCGTTGTGGCCGTGCAGATCATGACTGGAGGGCCTCAGTCCCCTCGGCCACCACGGCCGGCGGGGCAGCTCTCTTGAAGTTCTAAACTACTTATAAAATTTATATAAAACCCAGTATTCTATATGGATGTGAAGTATTACTCCCAGCGAATGTATCTAAATTGGAGGTTCTTCAAAATCAAGCTCTACGCCTGATTACAGGAGCAGTAAAAACATCACCAATTTCGGTTCTTCAAGAACCTCTAAAATCAGAAATTATGAGACTGGCACTACTCCAATATGAAAAATTAAGCAGATTACCCAATGACACATATTGGAAGAACTACTAACATCATGCTAATCGGCTGAAAACACAGAAAGGCTTTATGCAATGTATTGATGCAGTAAGATAAGACCACTGTCCACCAATCAATAAAGAGTACTTCGCTGCCCCAGTCAGTCCACTTAAACTTCAGGGATTCCATGCAACGAAGGGTGGATGCATGTATCCTCGTTAACGGAGGACATGTTGAACATTTCCTGTAACAAAGTGTTTGAAGTCACGCTGGTACGTTCAGTTTCTGTGTGTTTCCATTCCATGATTAATGCGATTTGAAGGGAAGTAATAAAATGAGCTCTAACATGGAAATTAAGCGTTTCCGGACACATGTCCACATAACATATTTTCTTTCTTTGTGTGTGAGGAATGTTTCCTGAAAGTTTGGCCGTGCCTTTTTGTAACACCCTGTAGATATTTTTTTCCTTGTTGTGAGGAATGTTTCCTGAAAGTTAGGCGTACCTTTTTGTTGTTGTTGTTATGGTCTTCAGTCCGGAGACTGGTTTGATGCAGCTCTCCACCCTACTCTATCCTGAGCAAGCCTTTTCATCTCCTTATAAGAACGGCAACCCACATCCACTTGAATCTGCTTACTATACGCATCTCTTGGTCTCCCTCTGCGATTTTTACCCCACACACTTCCCTCCAATGCTAAATTTACGATTCCCCGATGTCTAAGAATGTGTCCTACCAAGCGATCCCTTCTTTTAGTCAAGGTATGCCAAAAATTCCTTTTCTCACCAATTCTGTTCAGTACCTATTCATTAGTTATGCGATCTACCCACCTAATCTTCAGCATTCTTCTGTAACACCACATTTCAAAAGCCTCTATTCTCTTCCTGTCCGCACTGCTTATCGTCCATGTTTCACTCCCGTACAAGGCAACACTCCACACAAATGCCTTCAGAAAAGACTTCCTTACCCTTAAGTTAATATTCGATGTTAGCAAATTTCTCTTTTTCAAAAATGCTTTTCTGCCCATTGCCATTCTGCATTTTATATCCTCTGTACTGCGACCATCGCATGTTATTTTACTACCCAAGTAACAAAACTCATCTACCACCTTCAATGTTTCGTCACCTAATCTAATTCCTTCAGCATCGCCTGATTTTCTAAGACCGCATTCCATTATTTTTGTTTTGCTCTTGTTAATGTTCATTTTATATGCACTCTTCAACACGCTGTCCATTCCATTCAACTGCTCTTCCAGGTCCTTTGCTGTCTCTGACAGAATTACAATGTCATCGGCAAAACGCAATGTTTTTATTTCTTCCCCCTGAACTTTAATCCCTATTCCAAATTTTTCCTTGCTTTCCTTCACCGCCTGCTCGATGTACAAATTGAATAGCATCGGAGAAAGGCTACAACCCTGTCTTACTCCCTTCCCAACTGATGCTTCCCTTTCATGCCCTTCGAGTCTAATAACTGCGGTCTGGCTTTTGTACAAGTTGTAAATAACTCTCCTTTCCCTGTATTTTACCCCTGCTGACTTCAGAATTTGAAAGAGTGTATTCCAGTCAACATTGTCAAACGCTTTCTCCAAATCTACAAAAGCTAAAAATGTAGGTTTGCCTTTCCTTAATCTATCTTCTAAGATAAGACGTAAAGTGAGTATTGCCTCCCGGGTTCCTACTTTCCTCCTGAATCCAAACTGATCTTCCCCGAGGTCAGCTTCTACCAGCTTTTCCATTCTCCTGTAGATAATTCGTGTTAAAATTTTGCAACCATGACTTATCAAACTGATGGTTCTGTAATTTTCACACCTGTCTGCGCCTGATTTCTTTGGTTGTAACATCCTGTATTATATCATTTCCGATGCAGACCTACGGTAATAGTTATTATCAGAAGGACAGTTATTTGTAAACAGGGTGTTTCAGGTTATTCGTGATATCGAAGCAAGCATTATAGTTTCCCTGACATTTGTCCGTACGGTAGTAGCCAGTGACGTGGCGTCCAGTCCTGGGGCGCATTCCACTGCGGGACATTCGCGACAGAGATATCCGGCGAGCGCTGGTGTATCGGATATGACGCGGCCGCTACGCCACGTAACAAGTGTGTGTGACCCGCATCAGTCAGCGCGGCTATCTCTGGCGCCGTGTATCTGTCAGCCCGCCGCGCATGCGCAGATAGCGCCAGCTGGCGCGCCGCGCATCGCTCCGCCGATAGTGGCGCCCTAACTCAGCCGCGGGGAATTCCCTCGCTGAGGGCAAGCGCGCCGGACATCTCACTAGCTGCGCATACGCGCCGACACTGCCTATAAGCTAATTACAACTTGTATATCGAAGTTTTGCACCAATAAAACTTTCTCATGCCTCCAGACGCGTCAAGTGGTTAGAAATCCACGATTTTGTCCATTCATATTGCCACGATACCATGCACTCATACGTAATTTTGCTTATTTATATTTAATAACAGGTGACCGACCGTTTCTCGGGAATTTCTTCTTTTTCTGTTACGTAATGGTACATAGTGCTACTCACCGCAATTTCGAGGCTACCATCACTGTGATCCGAAAAACACGAAATTAACCTTTTTTGCACACACACACACACACACATACACACACATTGATAGTGAGCGGGCCAAATATCTCACGAAATAAGCATCAAACGAAATAACTACAAAGAACAAAACTTTTGTAGCTTGAAGGGGGAAAACAGATGGCGCTATGGTTGGCCCACTAGATGACGCTGCCATAGGTCAAACTGATATCAACTGCATTATTTTTTTTAAATAGGTACCCCCATTTTTATTACATATTCCTCCAGTATGTCAATAAATATGAATGTTTTATTTGGAACACTTTTTTCGCTATGTGATAAATGGCGCTGTAATAATCACAAACGTTTAAGTACGTGGTATCGCTTAACATTTCGCCAGTGCGGACGGTACTTGCTTCGTGATACATTACTCGTGTTAAAATGGACCGTTTACCAATTGCTCCTCGTGTTGGAAAGTGTGAACATCACATATTGCACTCGTCACATTTTATTCGGCGGCTGAAGTCAGTTTGTCTTGGTCCATCAGACTTGCTTGTCAGTTTTGATGTTGTTTCCCTTTTTACCCGGGTTCCTCTTGAAGAGTCCTTGTTGTTAATTAGTGATAAGTTGGATGATGAAATAGTCATGTCGTCATTTGCTGACTTCGACGTATTTCCTTTTTAATGATGCCTTTTTGAACAAACTGACGAAGTGGCTATGGGGAGTCCTCTTTCCCCCATAGTCGCAAACCTTTTTATGGAGGACTTTGAAGACATGGCTCTAAGGACGTCGTTCGTCGTTTCTTGAGCCTACCTGATTTTGGGAATAGGTCGATGACATTTTCATGGTGTGGCCTCATGGAATGGATGCGTTAAATCATTTTTTTAGATCATTTTGTTTCCATACCAATATTTAATTTGCGATGCAGATTGAAAAAGATGGGAAACTTCCTTTTCTGGATGTTTTGGTTCAAAAGAACAGCGATGGGACCTTAGGACATGGAGTGTATCGCAAGCCCACACATGCCGATCTTTATCTTCATGCGACGAGCTGTCATCCGCCACACCAACGTATGGGGGTCTTGCGTACTCCAGTGAAAAGAGCGTACGCCATCTCTGATGCTGAACATCTGGGTGAAGAGCTGGAGCATCTCAAAAGTTGTCTTTAAACAGAATGGGTGCACTGCTCAACAAATTTGTCGTGCGTTTCAATTTGGTCGAAAAGGTGAACCGTTAGAGGACAATTACAAATCTATTGACTTTTTGCCTTTCATCGGGAATATTTCCTCGAAAATTTCAAGAATTTTAAGAATATCTGACATTAAAAGTGTTTTATGGCCCCACCAAAGACTAGGGCCCTCCATGCGTCAGTCAAAGATGATTGAGGAAACCCGGTGTTTATAGAATTCCATGTTATTGTGGAAAAAATTACATCGGCCAAACGATCCGCACAGTTCAGAATCGGGGTGTGGAACATCACCGTCATACTAATTTACTTCAATCTGAAAAGGCAGCTGTTGCTGAACGTTGAATGAGGAACACAAGATGTTATATGATGAAACTAAACTAAT
Organism: Locusta migratoria; assembly: GCA_026315105.1. Taxonomy (NCBI): domain Eukaryota; kingdom Metazoa; phylum Arthropoda; class Insecta; order Orthoptera; family Acrididae; genus Locusta; species Locusta migratoria. Next base: position 484,567,775 of record CM048745.1, read on the forward strand.
TGCTCCTGCTTCCCGCTACTGGGAATGTGTTCTTAAAGAATCCATAGAAATTCGTATGACCGATGATATAGGGCTTCCCTCTAAGTAAAACTTGGAACCCAATCTTATCTGATATTAAGCAACAAAGGTCTTCATTTCGACCTACTAGTCTTGTTTCGACCCATCGTTTTACCGATTTTCTCCACCGGTGCGCTACTAGTTCTATTGCGTCTAGAGGGCCTCTACTTTGGTTTCGCGCACGCGCTGTGGGTCTTTAGCGGTGTATAAAGGGGCCGCTGTTTCTGTTATGCCTCAGTTTCCGGCAAGTAAGTGTATCAGCGCACTCATCTGAAGATGGCAGCCAATTGGTCTGCCGAAATAACGTGTTTAGTTGACGACGGTATCCTGCTGCACACCCGAGAAGAATATTAACATAGGGATGTAATTTAAAGTGATTCCCTCTGATAGAAATAAAAATAATCACTGTTCTATAAATAGGACGCTGGGTGCTTGTGATGTCCAATAACGAAAATAAAGTATCTTTAGCTTTTTTCCCTGTTCTACAATTTTTGTTCAACGTTATTTTTAAGGAGATTAATTACAAATAAAACACTAAATTTAAAAGTGGTAAAGATTTATTTAGACGCTCAAATTGCAAAATAAATTCAGTAATCTTGAAATATTGAGAAATGATTTATGAAAATTTGTTGTTAGCCTCTAAGTGGAGTCTCTGATGAACAACGGTAATTGTGATTATCTACGAAAGTTAGTGATTACAATCTATGGCCAAATGAGTTACACTTATTACTTAGGTAACTTCGCAAAACTAGGAGTACATAAAGTTACAACACATGTAATACAAAACAGTTTTCCTGAACAGTTGGTATCGTCTTTGCTTTTCTCTTTTTCCAATAATGTAACGCCTCCCATCTAATCGGATAGTATCCAGAACCTTCTTCCTAGAGCTCCGCAGTGGTACTGGTCTACCAACACTACCTTTTGCATTCTGCTCGATTTTCATATGAGGTGGCAGTGTAATGTATCTTCGATTATGCTTTTTGCTTTTCGAAATGTTTTGGCTTTTTCGGCTTGTTTTTCCACTGCTTTCGTGCTTTGCAGTTTCTTCCAGAATGCTGTTAAGCAACTTGAAGGTAAGAAACTCCTCAAAAGTTTGCAGTGGAATAAATCCTTGTATAGCGTTTACAATTGGGTCGTGGTTCGTTTGTGTCAGACTACCTCCATTTCCGAAACTGTAATTAGGATTTTTGTTCGATCATACTGCCGTTGGTTCACTCTTTTTCTCTTTAGAAGTTCTATTCGGCGGCTTCGACTGCAGTTTCTTGTCAGTAGATGAAGATGCCGTAGAATAGCTTGAAACATCGTCTTCCTCCAGCAATTTGATTTCTACTTTCCATGGAATATCCTGCACCATACGAAACACTGGTTCATCATAATCGGAACTCACCTCATTGGTGAATTCATCAACATTGCTGGTAGTCCAACCACATCGGCCTCTATCTCCTCAGAAAACAGAATTCTACAGCCTTCTCGGCCGATTTGAAAATTTGCTGCTGCGACCTATTACAATTCCTGCAATGTAAAGAAGAGGATATAGGTTTTATAACACCCAAGCGTCCTATTTATGGGACACTGTTTACAACTGATATTCTTAGTACAGGGTGTCTCACGAAAGACGCCTTCCAGGCGTCCGCGGATCGCGTAGTACGGTTTCCGGCCACTGCCACTGCAAACGCCGGCTACGGCAGCGACCGATTCTCGGACTCTATTGTGCCGTGGGCGCATACACTGAGTTAAAATCTCAAAAAAAAACATTGCCATCTGAGTAACCTAAGCTTACCTTTATTTACAGTAGATGTTCAAAATGATGTCCCTCTAAGGAGAGAGCAGCCTGACATCTCTTGAACACATTTGCGAACACAGGAGGAATTTCGACTGCCGAAATCTGGGAAATGACTAGTCGAATCTTTTTTCACGAAACAAATTCTGACAGGTATGTGTACAATATCTTGCATCCATTTTTCAAGAACTTTCGCCCAACGAAAAGCTGTACGGTTATTTCATGCAGGACAATGCAAGACCACACACTGCCAATGCTTCTACGGCAGCAATACGAAGTGTTTTTGATGATATGATAGTTGACTGGCCTCCTCGTTCTCCAGATCTGAATCCCTGTGACTTTTGTCTTTGAGGAATGTTAAAAGACAAGGTTTATGCCATCAATCCTCATACGCTCGAAGAGTTGTAAGACAGGATTCGACTAGTCACTTTCCAGATTTCGGCAGCTGAAATACTTCGAGTGTTCGCAAATGTGTTCAAGAGATGTCAGGTAGCTCTTTGCATTGAGTGACACCATTTTGAATATCTACTGTAAATAAAGGTAAGCTTAGGTTACTTAGATGGCAATGTTTTTTTTTTTTTTTTTTTGTTTTTTTTTAGATTTTAACTCATTGTATGCGCCCGCGGCACATCATAGTCCGAGAATAGGGCGCTGCCATGGCCAGTAGTTGCGGTGGCGGTGACCGGGAGCCGTACCACGCGATCCGCGGACGCCTGGCAGGCGTCTTTCGTGAAACACCCTGTACAAATCCATTGATTTTCGTCGGGTATAAATAGATCTTCGACATTCAAATACAATACAATCTGATTTACTTACTTTACTTATAAAACAATAAATAAAATAAAATAAAAATTAAAAACAATTAAATTAAAAAAAGTGGACGCAGGAGTAAAATTCATTAATGTTGACAGTGAGCCATGTAAACGCAGACCTAGAAAAGTTGTCTCCAAATGAGCTGTAATTATAACTGAAAGTGTGGAGACAAATTGGATACAGACCTAACTTATCCGGTGTTCACTGTTGCATGATTCAACAGTCAAAACTGTCCTATAAATAGGACCCCCTAATGGGTTAATGTTCAAATGTTCAAATGTTTGTAGAACTCGAGGGACTTAACTACGGGGTCATCAGTCCCTAAGCTTACAAACTACTTATGAACTAGCTAAGACTAAGGACGGCACAAATATCGATGCACAAGGGGGGATTCGAACCCCCGACCGTAGTGGCCGTGCAGACCGTGACTGGAGCGCCTCAGTCCCCTCGGCCACCGCGGCCGGCTAATGGGTTAATGTTTTGGACGCATTTATTTTAATAAAATACAGCAACATCAAATATCTGCCAGATTTTCGGCTGTCGGTTGACAGTAGTACCCAAATGTTTAAATGTCTGTAAAGCTATGAGACCAAACTGCAGTCTTCCTCAGTCTCTAGGTTTACAGACTACTTACATTAACTTCACTCGAACGCATTAGCACGTACGCACACGCGGGAGCGCGCGCGCGCGCACACACACACACACACACACAGACACACACACACACACACACACACACATGCCTGAGGAAGGACTCGAACCTCCGACAGGGCGCAGACTCGAACGCTGCAGCAAGGCGCCTTAGGGCGCACTGCCACTCCCGAACTGTAAGGAATGCAAATCGTTCACAATCAGTGGAAACTCGTGTGAGTTGGCAACACTGCCCTCAGCTGCGAGTCCTGCCCGCCGCTCGCAGGTGCAGTCACACTGGTAGCGGTTGCCGGTACAGTTCGCCCCAGGTATCTCAAAACTTGGCCACCGCTACCTTCAAACTGCCGCGTAGCCACTGCGCATGCACTGCACACTACTGTGTAGCTCTGGCCAAATACATTTGGCAGCCCTTAGTGTTCCACGCGTGTCCGTTGGGAGTACAGTCTATTGTTTGGGTACTTGTATCATTACTGCACAGTGAATTCGTACTGAATATGACGCTTTTAGTAATTCAAAATTGATAGGCAGAAAACTGAATAGTCAGTCAGTCACGGATGATAATACATAACGTTTTAATATTTATGAAGGTTGAACGTTCTCAGGGGATGAACATTCTGGTGCAGCGTTCCGTGTAGCACAGTCCAGAATATTAACAGACAAGGAAAACTATCGGAATCTAGCGAAGATACGAAACTGTAACGCCTGATGAAAAATGTTAAGGCAAAAGAGTTATGGGCTTTGAAAGTTCTGATAAAGTCGTTATTAGGTGAATTGTTGAAAACTAGTTAGAAACAATTTATACTGTTATTAATATTGGTTAACCACTTCATTCCCACGTTGTGAATTTAGCTTTGGAAAAATAAAAATGTGTCTTTTTCTGTACTAATATAATGGACTAAACATGAAAAATGATCTTTAATATTTTTGATTAACAATTCTTACTTTATATCATGTTCTCCACGTACAACATACAACTGTATCGTGGTATATTATTGTTGTGGTCTTCAGTCCGCAGACAGGTTTGATGCAACTCTCCACGTACCCTGTCCTGTGCAAGTCTCTTCATCTGAGAATACAACCTACATCCTTTTGAATCTGCTTACTGTGTTCGCCCCTCGGTCCTAGATGTTTCAGAATGTGCTCCACCAACCTATCCCTTCTCTAGGATACGCCAGAAACTCCTTTTCTCCACAATGCGGTTAAGCCCCTCCTCGTTAGTCACGTGATCTACCCATCTAATCTTCATCATTCGTCTGTAACACCACGTTTCAAAGGCTTCTATCACCTTTTTGTCTGAAAGCCTTAACGTCCACGTTTCACTCCCATACAGTGCTACACTCCAGACAAATGCTTTCAGAAAGAACTTCATAACATGTATATTAATATTGGATGTTAACAAGTTTCGCTTCTGTACAAAAGCTTTTCTTCCCATAGCCATTCTGCATTTTATATCTTCTCTACTTCGGCCATCAGAAGTAATCTTGCTACCAAACTCATCTACTACTTTTATTGTCTCATTACCTAATCTAATTCCGTAAGCATTATGACTTCGGACATTATTTTGTTGACTGTTAGCACTGTCAGATGAATAATCTTCACCACAGCACCAAAGACATGACAATTCACTGTCGAATAAAATAGGTAAAACGAAGCACACTCACTCTCACAGCCACGTATAGACAGCAACATAACACGACCTTCAAGTCGGAGAGGTTAACTGCAATTAGGCTGTTCCTCAACGACAATGTAATTTTACCGATTTATAAGCATAATACTGTGTAAAGCAGCTACTAATGCAATTTCCGTAGGAATACCACTGGGAATAAAACGGTTATAGCAAAATACAGTACATATTGCAAATACTTGTTGCTATAACGACCTAATAATAGAAATTTTTTCACCATTATTTAATCAAGTAAAAAATCTTACTGCACGCACGCCTATGCAACGCTTTCGTGTTGCAGTGAAGTATGGTCTCGGTAATGGTGGTAGATACTTGTGGTATAAAATTGTTTTAGTGAGATCCAATATGACAGATTGTGTTTAAACCAGTAAAGAGAAAATTAAAAACAAATATTTAACAAGCGATCGTGGCTGCAAAATATTGTTGGAAATAAAAACAGTTGCAAAGTTTAATATGACTATATAGTCGTGAGTCATTTTTAGTGTGCAAAACAGCTCAATACGCAGTGTTACTGAATAGAGTAGGCCCCAAAACTGAGCTTAAGTACTAGACTTGACATGAAAACTCGTGACTTCTAGATGCTGCCAATATAAATTTAAGCGTGATGCGGCGACAGGAAGATGATGTATTGTACACTTTACTGTCATAATGCAGGACAAGGACTGTACCCACACGTATTTCGATGAAAAAGCTTCTGCAAACTGCTTTTAATTACATGCTTGAAATTATCTATATATCGAAAAGTGATTGTTTATCCTAACCAATCCCCGTCTCATAAGACCTTATTTTCGTCTGTTGTTGACCACTATGCAGCAGTTAATACTGTAAGTGTTCTGATAAACTGCTAGTCTCAAATACAAATCTTATATGGGATATGTATCCTCTTTCTTATGCACTTGGCTTCACACGTTTTTTGAATTTATATTTGTTACCACACATCGCCTATCAATTATTTTGAATAACAGCATTACACATTCATGTGTTAGTACTGTTATTATTGTTACAGCACTGCTGTAAATTTCGACTGAACCAACTGCCTGTTAGTCTTAAAATGTTTTGTAAATGAATAATAATCACGCTAAACATAAACTAATGACTTACTGTTAGTATTTATTAGCTCTTTTATCGTAAAATATATGTGATGGCAAACATGCCAGTATAACGGAATATGATTCTACAAAGTACGGCAATCTAGTTTTTTTATGCGTGTCCTAGTTTTTTCTACACATCTCACAGCGTGCAGTGAGTAACCTTAATCCTATAAATTTGTGTATCACGTGCAAATTTTCTGACGGCATGCAATGAAAAAAGTGGGATACTAATTAAAGAGATGCCGCGGTGGAGTAGCCGAGCTGTCTAAAGCACCTCGCTGCGGAGCGCGCGGTTGCTCGCCGTGGAGGTTCGAGTCCTCCCTAGGGCATGGGTGTATGTAGTAGGTTAGTTTACCTAGGTTTAAGTAGTTTGTAAGCAACGGACTGATGACCACGCAGTTTGGTCCGATAGGTTTACAGACAATTAAAGAGAAAGGAATGTAGTAATTTCAAGTGGTCATCAACATCGTAGCCGTTCTGTATGTTTCTTTAGCGGATGATGGGAGAGAATGGAGCACCATTGTGTCAAGAACCGTTATCGCAAACTCAGATTCCGTACCGAATTTTCCACTGAGATTCATGTTCCTGAAATATGTGTCAAAAAAAAAAAAAAAAACATTGAATAAAAATTACCATTACTGGACGAACGTAAATGTTAGGTGGTCCAGACAACACGGTGATAGAATCTACTTACCAATCAATAAATTTACAAACAATGCATCCAGTCATTACCTACAACTACGAACATTAAGTGGACGCCGCACGAACGATTCCAGAAAGATAACAACTTATTTCCAAGACTATTCATCAAACATCCTACGTATTACATTTGCTGGTGAAATAGTTGGAGCACATTAAGTTATATGAAAGAACTAGAAGGGGGAAAAGACAGCATGGAGATATGTACGCAGAATATCAGACACAAATGAGTTCAAAACACAGTTGAAAATTTACCTACTCTTGTTTTTTATGTCTATGTAAGTTTTACAAAGAATTCAGGACATCACAACGATAATAACAATATTGGTCTTATATATATAAGCCCGTAATAGTCATCTGAAGACATGTATCTTCAACGGAACATTATAAAAAGGAAACATGTAAATGGTTACAATTTTTTAATGTTCTTATTTAACTTCTCGTATGACTTTCTTCTCCAAAATTGTTCACATTGCACTGGTAAAATTTATATCATCCTGATTACTTGATGCTGATCACTCACACTCAAAATAAAACTTGGCCATGAGATGATCTAGGTCATACCACATTCGAATTAAGACGTTGTTAAAGACTGTGGTTCAGTTACGTTGTCGTTAGCTGAACTATATTTTTAGCCCAGCACCTTGGTTTCCAATAATCTCATATCGCATATCGTAAGTTATTACGTTATCCAATCAACATCGACTTTACGAGCACCATTAAAATCCCGTACCATTTATTTCTGGTAGTATGATTAGGAATAAGGATGAAAAATTGGTTGCCTTTTTACTCGTAGTGTCTCGCAGTGTAACGTCCCTCACTCAATCCGAAATTTCGATTTATGTTCAAACGCAAGGGTATTAGGAATGAATGTGCATAGAGACAAATTTTAACGCTATGTTTTAGTTTAAAACGTATCCAACGATTTTAAAAGTGAAAAAAGTGTTGCATCACTACGATTTTACAGGTTCATGACCCTCTACATAAAAATAGAATAGATACACTCTTCGTCATTAAAAATGCTACACTACGAAGATGACGTGCTACACACGAGAAATTTAACGGACAGGAAGGAATTGCTATGATATGGAAGTGATTAGCTTGTCAGAGCATTCACACAAGGTTGGCGCCGGTGGCGACACCTAAAACTCGTTGACATGAGGAAAGTTTCAAACCGATTTCTCATACACAAACAGCAGTTAACCGGCGTTGCCTGGTGAAACGTTGATGTGATACCTCGTGTAAGGAGGAGAAAGGCGTACCATCATGTTTCCGACTTTGATAAAGGTTCAATTGTAGCCTATCGCGATTGCGTTTTATCGTATCGCGATATTGCTGCTCGCGTTGGTAACGATCCAATGACTGTTAGCAGAATATGGAATCGGTGGGTTCAGGAGGGCAATACGGGACGCGGTGTTGGATCTCAGCGGCCTCGTATCACTAGCAGTCGAGATGACAGGCATCTTATCCGCATGGTTGTAACGGATCGTGCAGCCACGTCTCGTTCCCTGAGTCAACAGATGGCGACGTTTGCAAGACAACAACCATTTGCACGAACAGTTCGACAACGTTTGGAGCAGCATAGACTATCAGCTCGGAGACAATGGCTGCGGTTACCCTTAACGCTGCATCACAGACAGGGGCGCCTGCGATGGTGTACGCAACGACGAACCTGGGTGCACGAATGGCAAAAGTCATTTTTTCGGATGAATCCAGGTTCTGTTTACAATATAATGATGGTCGCATCCGTGCTTGTCGACATCGCGGTGAACGCACATTGGAAACGTGTATTCGTGATCGCTATACTGGCATGTCATTGGTTACACGTCCCTTCTCCTCTTGTTCACATCGACGTCACTCTGAACAGTGGCCGTTACTTTTCAGATGTGTTACGTCCCGTGGCTCTACCCTTTATTCTATCCCTACGAAACCCTATATTTTAGCAGGATAATGCACGGCCGTCTGTTGCAGGTCCTGTACCGGCCATTCTGGACACGGAAAATGTTCGACTGCTGCCCTGGCCAACACATTATACAGATCACTTGCCAATTGAAAACGCCTGTTCAATGGTGGCCGAGCAACTGGCTCATCACAATACGCCAGTCACTACTCTTGATGAACTGTGGTATCGTGTTGAAGCTGCATGGGCATCTGTACCTATACACGCCATCCAAGCTCTGTTTGACTCAATGCCCAGGCGCTTCAAGGACGTTATTATGGCCAGAGGTGGTTGATCTTGGTACTGATTTCACAGGATCTATGCACCCAAATTGCGTGAAACTAATCACGTGTCAGTTCTAGTATATTTTTCCAATGAATACCCGTTTTTCATCTGCATTTCTTCTTGGTGTAGCAATTTTAATGGCCACTTGTGTATTTTGCCATATGTGCTGTGCTTTTCGCTAACGTATGGCTGCGTCGGCTACGCACACACACACTCCTACTTATATTTTTTATCGCTATCCGCTGAGGTGTTGTTGCTTACGATTCTATAGGTCAGTTTTAGTTCTCTTACGAAACGAGTGAAGCACGTCCTTAAAATAAAACGGAATCAGACGAAATAAAGTCGGAAGGTATAAAACTTGAATCTAAGATTGTAGTCTACTTGAAAATTAATTAAACAGGGCTGATGATTCAGCTGCGAGAAAAAGAGCTATAAAACAAAATTAAAAAATAAAATAGTTATGGTACATAGAGTGTATCAATATATATATTTTTGCTGTCGTCTAGAGGAATATGGTTTCCGTTCTAAATAGAATTGTTACTTTCGTAGATATGTTCCGATATCAGAATACCTATATAAATCTTGGCATTCTGAATATACATAGGTTATTATCCACATCAGAGTCAATTTCCTTATGTTAATCTGGAGATCCCTTGTCTTTGTCAATGCTAATTGCGAACCGCTGTTGATGCTCAACACAGGCTGCTGAGGGCACGCGGTCCTTTGATCATTCCGCTAACCTCCTCACGCTACCACGACATTGCCAATATGGGTCGGCGACAAATGAAGCAAGCTTGTTTTCGAAAAATGTGTTTTTCGACTAAACAATTATTTCGACACATATGTTTTCGTAGTAATCCGATCAACTCTGAAATAAATTATTTAATGACTACCGTCAGTCGTCGGCAGTGGCGGCTTCTGAAGACTACATGTTGCGTGTTCACAATTTACGAAATTCAGATAAACCTGGAAGTGTCAAATAGCATATGCCGCGTAACATGATTACGAATAAATTTATACAACTGTATCGACTGCCAATATTAATTTGGATAACCTCTTTGCAGAAACGAAAGAATCGTTTGGTGAAATTTGTTGTTCTGAATATAATAACGTACGTGTCAGGGTAATAAGAAATACGGTAATATGTAAGCTTTCGCAACTCTACATTTCGTCAGTCATATGTTTATGTTACCAGATCTCTTTTCCTAAAGCAAATTTATTATTATGAAAAGTCTTGCCTTTACTAATACACTAGTGCATAATCAGTAAACGAGAACATACTGCCTTATCAGAATGTCAGAAGAATTGCAGAACAAACTGAAATTAGAATGAAAGTTCCACCCTGCAGCGGAGTGTCCGCTGATATTAAACTTCTTGGCAGATTACAATTGTGTGCCGGAACCGGGACTCGAATCTGAGATATTTTGCCTTTCTCTGGCAAGTGCTCTACCTCTGAGCTATCCCTTAGGCGGCGTTCACGCTACGGCGATATATTGTTAGCGATTCATCGTAAGCGATATATCGCGACGATATGTTGCTAACGAGGTTCACAAGAACAGGCGATAAATCGGCGCGACGTGTGCGGCAAAACTGCGGTGGGAACACAGTTTTTACTGCTTCAGTTACAGATATGAGCTCAAGTGAGGAAGACGTTGTTGTGGCTCACTGGTTCAGGCGTAGGATGAGAAGAAAAAGGAAACACTGGGCACATCCCTACAATGTAACCAACGTCCACCATAGTTCGGGTGTTGTTTCTCGAGAGCTGTCTCAACATGAATCAAAATTCTGTAAGCGCCAATGGAATAGTTCCAGAGGCACTGATGACCTTTAACTAAATTAATGAAAGAAAGCACAGAATTCTCTTCTTCCCGCCATGTTTACAGCTCGAAATATCGCTCGCGACTAATCACTGTGGAGACCGGCAAGCGGTACGTAAAGCGATATATCGCTTACGATATATCGCGCAATCGCCCTAGTGTGAACACCTTTTATAGCCTTCCTCTAGATTTCTCGTATCTGTCCATGCTTGTCGCGTATCGTATATCGCTTACGATAAATCGCTTACGATATATCGCCGTAGTGTGAACGGCACCTTAGGCTGTGGCTAAGCCATGTCTCCACCATATCCTTTCTTCCAGGAGTGCTAGTCTTGCATGGTTCGCAGGAGAGCTTCTCTGAAGTTTGGAAAGTAGGAGGCGAGGTACTGGCGGAAGTAAAGTTGTGAGGCGGCATCGTGAGTCGTGTCGGGATAGCACAGTCGGTAGTGCGCTTGCCCGCGAAAGGGAAAGGTCCCTGGTTCGAGTTTGCGATTGGGTAGCAAGTAACGTCTGATGGCCGAAATAAAGAAGATATATAATGCAGCATGGCCGTGGAAAGAAAGGCGTTTCTGCAGAAGCGAAATTTGTTGACATCCAGTATTAGTTGAAATGTTTGATAGTTCTTTCTGAAAGCATTTGTCTGGTGTGTAGCATTGTATGGTAGTGATACGTGGACGATAAGGAGTTCTGACAAGAAAAATGATAGAGGCTTTCGAAATGTAGTGTATAGACGAATGATGAAGATTAGATGGGTACATCACGTAACTAATGAGGAGGCGCTCAATAGAATTGGGGAGAAAAGGAGTTTGTGGCATATGCTAAGTATAACGTTGCCCTTGCTTAATATGATGCCATAATTGTTAAATTCTGCGATTATATTTTCGACAAGGAATTGATGGTACCGAATTTTTTAATTTGAAATAATTTAGTTAAAGTACAGCACTAAACGAACATTAAAGCAAAATAACCGCGGGTTGCATATTAAAGTCTGGCACCATACAAGCAACAGCGTGTTATAAAACTTACGGAAAGCATCTAGCTGGATCCTGCGGATCGTATAGTAGAAGCTGGAAATGATAACTTTTATTTATTTAATATGTGAACGTTGGAGATACTTTCCATAGGAGATCAATGTTCACACTGTTCACTTCGCTTTTCATTGTTGTGTGACCGTGGGTGGAACATGAAGTTACTGGTAATGATAAAATAATTTTAACAAAATGATCGGACTTCGTGAAATTACAAAAGAAATGACTGCAGGTTCTAAAATCAAGCAAAGTATTGTGTAAGGATGATTGATTGAAATTTTGCAGACAATGCGAAGCGATTGTAATGGCGTCTGAACATTAAACTATTACGGATGATGAGGAGCCGAAAAACATCAAGAAATTAAATATTTGACGGGGAGGAGTCAGTGGCATAGCTGTATCACCAAGGGCTCCGGGGCAGAAATGACATTGGGGCCCTCTCTAAACTAAAACTATACAGATACAAAACTACTTCATCATCAGCTTCTTACCGCCCACTGGAAGACATAATAAGGCAATCCTACGTGCGATGCATCAATTAATTTTTAATCATACTCTCTAATATAACAGTGTAAGTTTGTTATGCTTTCAAGCAAAAATTAATGGGTGGATTTGGCTGAAATTTTGCAGAGGAATAGGGTTCGACTTGGGTAGGACACACAGATAAAACGACCCCATGAGATAGTTTTGGAAGTTGCTCCAAACTAGGCGATTGAAGTTGCAGGCAGAAGCTTCACTGATGACGCGCCGATCAGTAATACAGTCCACCTATCCACTATCCATATTTTCTCTTCTTCTTGCACAAATTTCAGAGTGCAATTGGTTACAGCACTTAATTGGGATTTATGATTAAGGAGCACTCACTTGGAGGTATTCACTACACAAAGAGGAGTTAGTATAACAATACTATTCTGTAATAATACACTATAGAGACTTGATATTCAAATGTGGTCACACCGTGTCTTGTCAAACTCACTGCTCGTAATTCAGCGCCATTGACTGTTATTTCGCAACTCCGACTTCAACCGACAACACGCTAATAGTGACACGGTACACGTCTTAGCGGACAAGCAATAGACCTTGTTACGGTTATATACAAAATTTTGGATTTCACTTCGTGCCTTTGAGGTTTGTTGGTCTAGGGTTAAGTCGAAAATCCTTGTTGATGTTGGGTTGTTTATGGGGGACTAAACTACAATGGTCATCAGTCCCCCAGAAAATCCTTCATTCAACTAAAATATTATATAGAGTAGAGCGTCGATTATACAAATTAATTGGTAGACATATATGTTCGAAAAACCGATTTATACAGATACTCGTACTGTACACTTCTGTTTATCAATAACAAGTTTATACAGTATTTGGAGGCGCGCGATCCTTCACACTGCGCCGAGCGGCACGCCGCAACACTTTGAAGTCCCAGCTGTTGATGTGAGCAGCTTCGATGCTGCCGCTACTTCTGCAGCTACACCGAATGACATGTGGCGATTGTTGTACACAGCGACTGGCGGCTTGGCCGGTCAGCTGCGCTTCCAAATGGCGTCGTGTGAAGTGAAGGCCCCAATAGCAAGCTTTGCTCCGCCACGCGGTGGCCCAATGCGGTTACTATTGGAAACTTGGTAGGAGGGGAGGGAGAGGTGATGGACGTTAGGGAGGAAGAATAAAGAAAAAAAAAGGACATTCGACTTTTTCCGGAGGCAGCTGACGAAGATCGAGGGGCCCCTTAAGCTCGGGGGTCCGGTGTCGCTGCCCCACCCAGTTCTATGATAGCTACGCCACTGGGAGGAATTCGATTTAAATGAAAACCAAGGAGAGGGAATGCTTTTAAATTTAAATAATATATTTTCAGCAACAGCTTGCATTATTCTTACTTATATGAGTGGATACAGGTATGAAAGACGTCTTCACGCTTAAGTTACAAACAAGAGAGTGAGTAAAACTACTATCACGGTTCCGTCTTCTCGCTTGTTCGGAAGTAAAAAATGACGAACGAAATTAAATTAGTTGCATTGCGAGTCAGAGGGAACCGGAGGCGATAAGTATCGCTGATCAAAGATAAACAAAATAAATAAATAAATAAATAAAATAAATTAAAATAAAATAAAATAAAAATTTTAGTGTATCGTTACACTTGCCCCCTCTGGCTTTTTGTGGGGCAAATGCAACCTACACAAAGACATACTAGTTTGGAATTATTATTATTATTATTTTATTATTTGAAAAATATTTACAGCAGTTCGTGATTTACATTTGTTTATTAAAGTTTTATATATATATATATATATATATATATATATATATATATATATATATATATAATTCAAATACGTTATGTTCTTTATAAGTTTCTTAATGAAATAAAGAATCGTAGCGACGAGACGGTGAGGAAGCCGAGGGCGGTGAGGACAGGTGCGAAAGGCGCGACAGGTACCGATGACGTCAGACGGTAGCGCGGAGGCGACAACGGGTGGCTGGATGGTGTGTGACGTCAGCGGGTGGGGGGAAGCGTGACGTCACGTAAGGGAAGGGATAGGTTGGTGGGACACATTCTGAGACATCAAGGAATCGTCAACTAAGCATTAGGAGGGGAGGGGGTGCCTACTCTATCTAGCTACCTAGTAATACTTCATTGCTTCGATTTCAAGATGGGCGTACGCACAGTGTATACGGATATACAGATCCAACGTGTTGAGAGACGTTTACAGGTCTGGATGTCTCTCTCTCTCTCTCTCTCTCTCTCTCTCTCTCTCTCTCTCTCTCACACACACACACACACACACACACACAAACACCAGACATAGTTTGGACTTGTAAATTTTTTAGAAGCGAAGTAGCTGGCTGGCAGTAGGCAAAGTAGCAAGATGAAATCGATGGAAGGGATGGGAAAAGCGTTAACAGATGGCACAGATCATGTACGGACCGTGAGAACGCACGGCAGTGTAGCATAGACATGATGTAATTGGCTGTCGTCCACCCCCCTCCCGGTAGTATCATTCCTACATTTCATTTATTAATATTTTAGAAAGCAAACATTATATAAAAACGTAATTTCAATGTAATCCTTTTCTATTAATAAGTCTTCATTTGAAACCGTTTGGTGGATAGTTCTTTGTAATTTATGTAAACAAAATACTACGACGAATGTAGAAGGTTCGTTTGGCGCAAAAAAAAAAAAAAAAAAAAAAAAAAAAAAAAAAAAAAAAAAAAACAGAGGCAGCAACTAGTAGTCACGCCTGGCCGAGCACAGTCCAGTGCCGACCTTCGAACTGTTAACATGCAGCACGTCGTCTCATTACGGAGCATTGTAAAACTTGTACATTTATTATCATGTTCAAATGTTTGTATAGCTTGTGGGACTTAGCTACAGCGTCATCAGTCCGAAGACTTACAAACTACTTATGAACTAGCTTATATTTAAGACGACACAAACATCCGTGCCCAAGGGGGGGGGGGATTCGAACCCGCGACCGCAGCGGCCGTGCAGACCTTGACTGTCACGCCGCAAACCGTTCGGCCACCGCGGCCGGCTTATTATCATGGCTCTATTATTTATTGTGAAGTGACTATGGTTCAACGTGCCGCTTAAATTTGTGTAAACGTTGGAAGAATAAATTAAAATCCACCGGTATCCGGTGTTTTCTGATTAATATTGTAGTTACAGCCTTTAAATCATTTTCAACTTCATACATCAAGAATCTGCGACCCGCGTCCTAAAACTGCGTGGGACATTATCTACTTAGAGATCTAAGGTCAGTAATAAATAAAAGAACATTTGTTTCACCAGTCTGAAGAATTGGTAACCTACAGCCCCTCATGCAATACCCGTTACCTAGTGCAAATAGGACCATAACTGCATACATACCTAGTAAAAGGAGTGAGGGTAAAGCAGGGGGAATTTATAGGAGGGTGGAAGATTGTGCTGAGGGACTGTTAGGAACTTTCCAACTAGACAATTTGAATGTCGTATATAAAGACTTGCTCTCTGACAGCGACGATTTTCACTCCTCTTGATGAACTGTTTCATTTCATTTGAAGAGACATTTAAATTAAATTTCTACCACACGAATTGTACATTCATGGAGTATTACATAATATTTTTTCCGATTGGTATTGGCAGTAGTATGCATTATTTACACAGGATAAAATTTTTATAGCACAGTAAAAAAGAAAAAAAAAAAAAAAAAAAAAAAAAAAAAAAAATAGGGGGTCGAGTCTTCAGGAGGTTTAAATATTCGTAAAGTCGGTCGCGGTGGCCGAGGGGTCTACGGCGTGCCACTACGGTCGGGGATTCGAATCCCCCCTCGGGCATGGATATTTGTGCCGTCCTTAGTGTTAGCTAGTTCATAGGTAGTTTGTAAGTTTAGGGACTGATGACCCCGTAGTTAATTCCCATAAGCTCTACAAACATTTGAAATATTCGTAAATCTATGGGACTTACTGCTGTGGTTATCACCCTAGGCTGACAATTTACTTAAACTAACATAAGGACAACACTCACAGAAGTGCCCGACGGCGACCAACGGCGCGTTCCGCAAAAAGGCGCCTTAGAGCGATCAGCCACTCGACCGTGGCGTTCGGGGGGGGGGGGGTGGAGAATTTACAGTGTGTTTAGTTTGCCGGTTACAATCGGCGTATTTCAACGTATTTTTGTAATGGTAGCAGTAGAATGTTGACTGTTGGTATTGTTCCTCCTGAAACACTCTGTTTAGGTATACAGTTTCGAAGGCGTAGAGAGAGATTTACAGGTGTGGAGTATCAGTATTCATGACAGCCTGGGGCTTTCGGAGATGGCATGTGGGATTACGGCGCCCAGTACTGCTTACGTGTGACCCGCACAGTCAAAGTTCCGTGTCTCTAACCACGAAGCACTTCCATTTAGTGTGAAGACAACGCGACGCCGCTGTTACCGCTGCCTGGGGAGCTGAGCAAACGTGCCGGCGAGGCACCGCAACGCAACGTCAGTTCACCGGCGGGCATTCACGTCGCCACTTTACGATGCGCACTAGCCGCCGCACAATCAAAGCAGACGGTAGCCCGAATAGCTGGCGGTAATGAGCAGAGCTGGTGTTTGCCCGCGCCAGACCTCGTTGCCGGAGTCTTCTCTATCTGGCGCGGCGGGGTGCGAAGCACAGCGGAGCTCGCCGGCTGCCTGCGCCAGTGACGTCGCTGGCGGCGGCGCGCATGCGCACAACTCATTCGCGGCGCTGCGCTGCGTGATGCCCCATTTAACCGCCGCCGCCGCTCTGGTTTGCCCTTTCCTACTTTATGTGGCTGGGGCGCTGACATCTGCGCTAAGACAATGGGCTGGAAGCTATGCCGGCGTGCTTTACAAACGCTCTAGTGCCCATTCCTGTCACTGCATGCTCCCTCGTTCTCTCTCTCTCTCTCTCTCTCTCTCTCTCTCTCTCTCTCTCTCTCTCTCCCTCCCTCTTTCTCTCTCTCTCTCTCTCTCTCTCCCTCTCTCTCAATCACACACACACACACACACACACACACACACACACAGAGGGCAAGGAAGGAAAATTAATTCATGTGAATCCAATGTTTTGGTAAGATGAGAGTTAACAGCCGTCATATATTTGATAAAATGCATCTTTAGCCATCATCTGTTTATTAAATCAAAAATCGACTAGTTTCGGTCGTGGATGATCATAATAGACAAAGCACACAAAAGTACAGATTAAAAGTAATTAACGTACACAATAAGAAAGAAAGTATGAAGCGCCGTCCGCGGTGGCCGAGGTGACTGAGGCGCTCCAGTCACGGTCAGCATGGCCACTACGGTCAGTGGTTCGAATCCCCCCTCGGGCATGGATATTTGTGCCGTCCTAGTTCGTAAGTAGTTCATAAGTAGTTTGTAAGTTTAGGGACTGATGACCCCGTAGTTAAGTCCCATAAGCTTAACAAACATTACTATAAAAAAGTATGAAGCAAAATAGCACACAATAGGACGGAAAACTGGAAGTATCATTTGAACTATCAAACTTTGATAGCAATAGGTTCGCATGGTCTTTGACTCATGTAATTAGCACAGTGTACTCATCATTCACAGTCCATTCTCGAGTTCTTTGACTGACAGGATAATCCAGAATGACCCTCGTATTTTTAGTAAAATTGGCTCCTGCTCTTTTCAGCCAGATGTATTTTGTTTAATGCATTTGACCAATCTGCTTTAATGCCTTGCACCTTTTTACACTATTTTAAGTAGTATGATACTTCCTATTGTGTGGTATTTTGCTTCTTACTTTTTATTGTCTACATTAATTACTTTTATACAGTTATTTTGTGTAGTTTAACTATGATGATGGTCCACGGCCGAAACTAGTAGACTTTTTTTAACGATTTAGTAAACAGGTGATGGTTAAAGATGCATTTTACCAAATGACATTGGGTATTTCCTTGATCCAATTTTACACGAAAACACTCTCTGATTTAACCACAATAAGAGGCTGGACTTTAAATACGTTGATCAACATTTCACAGTTGTCTTACAATGTTCAGATGTGTTTAAGTGACCGGGCGTTCGGATTTGAACGGGACAGTACCGGTTTTTAAACTGAGGCCCTGGTGTCCCGACAGCAACACCACAAAGAAGAAATCTATATCTATAAATGTGAATGTCTCTTCGGTGTACGTTTATCATGTCTGAACCACAAGACATAAAGAGCTAAAAATTTGTACAGTTACTAATGTCTACCCGGGGAAGGCTTTAGGCACTGTTTTATGGCGATCGGATAGCTATTTAGTAATTTGAAGAATATAACGCGTAATGCGGAACAATAATTACTCTTTGAAAATTATATTTACTCTTTGAAGATGGCTTTATTGGTTGCATTGTTGCTTGAGGGTTGATAATGATAAAAAGGTTGAGTATATTGGGATGGAAAGTTACCGGTGTATATAAAATTCTACGTGTGTGTGTGTGTGTGTGTGTATGTGTGTGTGTTAATATTTCGCTCTGCAGCGAAAACTACAGAACGCAAACGAATGGTATGTGTAATTGTTGTCCGAAGTCTCCCGCTGTACACCATAGCAGTTCTATACCGATAGCTATAAGGGGGTGGAAGATACGGTGGTTGAAAGTCGTCAAATTATTAAAACATTCGGACTGAAAGCCAGCGATGACGTTTGCGACTCTATAGCAAGGAAGGTACATACAGCGAAACGTGATGCCACAGACCATATCTTTGGTCTATGCGTGCTACAATGTCTTCAGCTCTTTCTCTGTAAGGATAAGCATATGAATCAGGAAATATAAGAATAAATAAATAAAGCAGTAAAAAAGAAATTTCTTTTAATATATCTCTTTAAAAAATCGATTTGACGTTTCGCGCATTAAATCAGGTGATCGATCTGTGATATTATTACAATCATTATTGTTCAATTTCGTGATTGGATTCTTCGAAACGAGTGCATTTTTTCGTGTGATTTCTTATTTCTTATATATTCTCTGATAAATGTAACATGTTTTTAGAAAAAAAGGAGATGGACAGAGAGAGAGTAGATACTAAAAGTACTAACTCAAGGATCGAATAAATAAATAAATACCCGGGCAACGCCGGGTTTTCAGCTAGTATTTGATGAAATTCATCTTCAACCATCACCTGTTAATTAAAGCCTTAAAAATCGACTAGTTTTGGTCTTGGACCATCATAATAGACAAATACACAAAAGTACAGAATAATACTATTAAGATTACCTGACATAGTCAGGTTTGGAGTCGATCTGATCGTTTTATAGTTACAAAATAAAAAGCCAAGATCGTACATTAATAATTTATTAAATGACGACCGGTTTCGGTGTACTGTGTCACCATCGTCTGGTCTCATATATAAGCTGGTCATCTTGTTAAAAAAAATTGGATATAAAATAACAAGTGCAACATCGGGACTAAGTGCAATGTTGCACTTGTTATTTTATACCCAATTTTTTTTAACACGATGACCAGCTTATAACCTATGAGACCAGATGATGGTGACACAGTGCACCGAAACCGGTCGTCATTTAATAAATTGTTAGTGTGCGATCTTGGCTTTTTATTTTGATAACAATAGAATAAAAGTACTTAATGTACACAATGAGAAGGGAAGAATGAAGCAAAGTAGCACACAATAGGACGGAAAAATGGAAGTATCGACTAGTTTCGGTCGTGGTCCATCATAATAGACAAACTACACAAAAGTACACAATAAAAGTAATTAATGTACGCGACAAGAAGGAAATTATGAAGCAAAATAGCACATTATAGGACGGAAAAGTGGCAGTATCATTTGTACTATCAAATTTGATAGCATAGGTTCGGATGGTCTTTGACTCATGTTATTAGCACAGTGCACTCCAATCTCTTTTAATACCTTGTACGTTTTAACACTATTTTAAGTAGTATGGTACTTCCTATTGTGTGCTATTTTGCTTCTTATTTTTTATTGTCTATGTTAATTACTTTTACTCAGTTATTTTGCGTAGTTTAATTACGAAAACACTCTCTGATTTAACCACAATAAAAGACTTGATCAGCAGTTCACAGTTCTCTTACAATGTTCAGATGCGTTTAAGTGACCAGGCGTTCCGATTTGAACAGGACAGTACCGGTTTTTAAACTGAGGTCCTGGTGCCCCGACAGCAACACCACGAAGAAAAAAATAATATATATCAGTACAGGGAAAAATCACTTTTTTTAATAATTTTAACATCACTTTTGCATACCAAAATATACAAACCATAAGGAGCAAAACCGTCACACACACGAAGTAACCTTTTAAATTTCTAAATCCTGATATATACAAAAACGTCTTGCAGTTCATGTAATAAATATTATAAAGGCACAGACACTTGCTGACATACCGCCTTCGAGCTCCCTCTTCAAATGGTCAACCACAAGAGAGCCACTCTGCCAAACCTCCTGACCACAGAGCGCCCGCCCACCATGTGGCTAAAGATATTGCGACTTGAAGGACGGCCGGGACCTATACGATGGAATAAAAGAGAAAAAGATGGTGGAAATGTCTTTGAAGTTCGAGAAAATTAATTATTTGAAATTGGGTGCGTAAGTTTCCAACTTTTTCTCTTCTTTCTATCCTCGTTCCGGTTATCAAGACACTTCGTGCCAATGATTCTATTTGTTGAAATAAATCGCAATTTACGATCAGTTGCGGCTTCGCTTTACTACGTTTAGATGGAATACCGAAGTGCGAAAATTTGTGCCCGGCCGGGATTCGAACCCGGGATCTCCTGCTTACTCGGCAGACGCGTCGACCACTCCGCCACCGAGGACACAGTGACTAACGACTGCAGCGGACTCTTCCCTGCACGTCTTCCTACACACCCAAATCTCCATTCGCCACACTGTCTCTTTCCTATTACCACAGCCTATTTATTCTGTAATGCTCGCAGCTACAATACTGTATTCCCGCATCAGGGAGAACATACCATATATAAAGTTTCTATTTGCTTTGTACCTCGTCAGGGTATGAAAACGAGAGTTTCTTTTCACTAAGCTCATATCTTCTTTCGCTGCTATTGTTCCTGTACAGAAGCCGCACTAATGTCGTAGATCCGTTGTTTCTTGATGTGAGGGTGAAATAGTACTGTGATATGGCTAGGTTTTAGTACCGTTACGTACGTCATACATAATTTCTGGCTTTTTCTACTTTTATTTTTAATTCACTGTTTCTATACAGAAAGCCGCAAATGTATAATAGAAATTCGCAAACGTTTAACAATCTTATAATACTTTTTACGCGCTACACGCACTCTATTAACATATATGTTATCCGTCTGAGGGCCTTAGGCCGACTGAGCGTGGCTACATTTTGGCGCTAACGGAACATTCTAGAGTCTTATGCCTGTCAATTTTTCATTAAACTATCATTTAAATAACTATTTTAATAATATAAACATAGCTTAACACAAGATAATTACATTGTACAAACAAATATTTAAATTGATATTGGTATATTAAATATTAATAAAAGTGCTTGAGGGTTCTGGTGGACAGATTACAAATAAGAGCCAATGAGACTTTAGATGGAAATACAGGCGGAGATTTTCCACGGAATGCTTGTTCACAGGACCATATGCTCTATGTTTTACTTGCATCATTAATTACGTCCTGCTATTCCCAGCATAGGGGTAAAAGGTATCTTATAGAATAAAGGATGAAAGAGCTATTAAATGGCTACAGATCAGCCCTGTGGCACCTATAGATTAGCGACTGTAATACATGTCTTGATGTTTTAAACTTTAATCAAAATATTACACCTCTTGATAAGAAATTACGATAACACTTTAAATAATAAAACAAAATATTGGAGATAAATATTGTTATCCTGAAATCTGGTAGACAGGTATCTTCCAGCTGGTAGGCCTATTCAGTGCTTTGTGAATAACTGCTTTCTAAATCACCAATGCTGTGATTCATACCCTGGTCTCCCGTTGACGAGGCAGTTGCGCTAACCACTCCACTAAAAAGAGAGGCTCGGCAAACGTCGCAGCACAGGCAGAGTAGAGGCAGATGAGTTTTTATTAGTCATAACTAGAGCTGTTGATAAAATATTGATATATTTTTCGTAAAGTATCGGCAAATATCGATATATTTTTGTGTCAATATCGATATATCGATATCAAAAAGCAAATATCGGGTGCCGATATTTTTATTTTACCTTACATTTTTTTCGCAATTTTTGGTAAATATTTAAATGTTTCTTTTAAAACTGCAGTGGAAAATAACTTTACATCAATTGTGTGATGGAGTCTTGCTACTTTATCCCATTCATTCTTTCTCATTGATTGTGTGGATAAAGGGGGCTCAGCGTTACCAACTGCAATGCCCTTAAATTCTGGGAAGAAGGCTAGAATTTTTTATTCCCTGTGCTGTCAGAAGCAGCTTTAAAATATTTGGTCTCTTCAGCAACAACAGTTGGTTCTTAGGGTTTTGCTTCGACACTGAATCTCCGAGTTCCAGATAATCGGAGCAGCCAAACAGCTGAACACATCACACTAAGAGAGTTCTTAAAAACGCTTCCTGAAAAATTCTTGAATATGTAACTGCATTTTTTAAGGTGAAAGTATTCCAGTAAACTTACATTTTCATTTATTTGATTACTTACCTATTTCCCTATTAACTGTATAAGGTCCCTATGATCCCAACATAATTATTATTGTATGATATTTAGGCCGTAATAGTGTTTACAATACTTTTAAAGTTATATTATTAATTATTTTTATTAATAATGTTTGTCATTCTGCATTGTACTTCTTTATGTAGTGAACTTTGTGAACTGGCCACAGATATATATTGTAAGTGGCGCAGTGATCTTTGGAAGTTCGCTTGTAGGGTAAGCGGTCTGACAGCGAGAGAACAGTTAGTTGCTAGTTGCGTAAGGTAGCGAGAGGAAGTCTGCAGCAGCGAGCACAGAATAACATCAGCAGTGAAGCCCGCCAGCCATCTTGGCTGGGTGTAGAAACGGAGTTGGGCCGATAAATGCGTAGTACTTCTAGTGGCGCTCGCCTTAATTACATTGTCATTGGAACCCCTTAGGATAGGAAAAAAAGTTACCAAATCATTCACGCAGACAGTTGAATACTGAAGAAATACAACAGTGTTCTTAGCAAGAACACTATGTATTGTGTTTGTCTAAAACTTTTAAATAAAATAAAAATTGTGACATGAAAAAGTTAGTAGCCTGCCACTTGTTTTGTTTTGTGGTCAAGAAATTTTCGTCAGCGAAAAAGTAGTAGTAATGAAATGAACTTTTATTTAAACATCTTTTTCATAGCTCCCCTGGTTTTCTCACAAATTTGGATACAATAGAGAGGTGGAGCAAAACAGATTCTACTCGTTACTTTCAGCGAGGTTGCCCACCAGCGAGCACAGATTCTGTTGCCAACTCACCTTGTACTTTGTGACCAATACTGATAAACATTTGTAATTTGGGATACAACTTTCCGTATCCAATAATTAAGACTTAACACTTTTTATTTATTTTATTACTAAATAGCTGAGCCGCTCCGGCTTTGCACGGGTAATGTTTAAACTAATTTCACTTGAGAACTGCAGAACGTATTGTGATGCGGTTTCTTTGAATTTCTTCCATTTAATCCCGTGTTCAACATAGGCTATATTAACTGCCAATACGAAAATGGGAAATAACTGAAATAAGATAAATAACGTAGAATGGTTTACCATTTCCACACTTTCGTGACCTTTGTAGCGTAAACTATGAGACCTGCGCCAAAGTCCATAGTATAGAATTATATAAATACGATTTTTAAAAAAGACCGCGAGGTAGTATGTCTTTTACAGATTTCCCATAATCACTATAGCTGCTGTCTGAAGCCATCTGGCCCCAGCGCTTTAGAAAAAAAGTGACAAATGTGGTTCACTCGTAAACATGCTGTTGCGGTTATTATTATTATTTAATTGCAGATGTTAGTGAGTTCTGCACGTTTACACTATGTACACTGGCCTAGCTCTTATAGTTTAGGCTCCAGAGCTGACTAAAGTGCAAGAGCGGTAAACGATTCTACGTTATCATACTTACATATATACCATAACGTAGAATCGTTTACCGCTCCTGCAATATATATATATATATATATATATATATATATATATATGGTGTTACAAGAAGGTACGGCCAAACATTCAGGAAACATTCCTCACACGCACAAAAAGAAAAAATGTTATGTGGACATGTGTCCAATAGTTGGGAACAGTGCTCCCACAGGCGAACTAAGCGAACTAGTTCGCAGATCCCTCACCTCTTAGTTCGTCCGCTCCTTTTCCGAAGACTGACGGGGAACAGCGAGAGGACGCGAGAGCGCGCAGAATCGCGTGATTTCCTTCTGCCAGTTACCAGAATTTCGAGCTGAGATGCAGCTCAGCTGTAGTTTCATAGTTCACTGTCACAAGAAATCTATTTTAAAAATAAAGTATTACGAGTACTCTGTATGGAAAGTAGTTGCATACCATTGTATCACCCGTACGTGTAAATAACTGGTTTATTTGCCTAGGTATTTTCATGTAAAATTGCCCAAAAATACGGGTAATAGCACACGCTTTGGCAACACTGATTCATTATATAAAAAAAGCTGTCATAAAAAAGAGCTCTTTTAGTAGCGGTAGCAAAAGTTGAAAAGAGCGGACGAACTAGAAGAAGCGGACGAACTAGAAGAAGCGGACGAACTAGGAGCAGCGGACGATTATGCCAAACGTATCTCGCTTCATAGTTGGTTGGACTCTTTTCCAGAGACCGACGGGAATAGCGAGATGGCGCTTAGTAGAATTAAAAATCACGTGTTTGCCTTCTGCTGATGAGTCATTTCGAGGTGAGCGTCTTCCTGCTAGATTACATAGTTCAGTGCTACAAAATTTCTGTTTTGATATGTTCTGCACTCTGCAATATCTGACTAATAAAATCCATAATGCCAAGATATAGAGATACCTCTAAACTTAAACGCGAGAAATTATCCACCAACTGTTTCTTTTGGTATGCTTAATATCGTTAGCGGCTCAAGCAGCAAGCGCATGAAGCAGCTAGGTGGGGGTACTCCCCCCTCCACTTGCACGCGCAGACCACGCCGCTCAGCCGTCACTGGGAGCGGACGAATGAGCGCTCCCGAACCCGACCACAAACAACGCGAAGACGAAAGTGGCTTCTCTTAAAGGAGACACGAAGTATAAAAATTCAAGCAAAACCAGTGGAAGAAACAACAAAACTTTTACAGAAGATGATGACAACAAATGCAAGCAGCTCTGGCCCAGGTTTCCGTGGTTCCCTGTTGGCTGTAAGGTGAATACCGGAGCTGTCCCCATGCCCACGGAATGTTCCTAATTGGGAAAATCGAAGTCCTCCCCCCCCCATCCCCAATCTATAAAATAAACGGTATCTAAACAGTATAACCTAAGCTAAGGCCCCAATAGAGCGGATACTCTCCAGCAGCTCACCCAGCCCCATAAGGACTGGGAATGAAAAGTGAAAAAAAAAAAAAAACTGCGAACTATTATGCGCAATGAAACTTCCTGACAGATTAAAATTGTGTGCCGGAACCGGGACTCGAACCTGGGACCTTTGCCTTTCGCGGGCAAGAGCACTACCGACTGTGCTATCCCGACACGACTCACGATGCCGCCTCACAACTTCACTTCCGCCAGTACCTCGCCTCCTACTTTGCAAACTTCACAGAAGCTCTCCTGCGAACCATGCAAGACTAGCACTCGTGGAAGAAAGGATATGGTGGAGAAATGGCGTAGCCACAGCCCAGGTTCGAGTCCCGGTTCCGGCACACAATTTTAATCTGCCAGGAAGTTTCATATCAGCGCACACTCCGCTGCAGAGTGAAAGTTTCATTCTGGGAACATCCCTTAGGCTGTGGCTAAGCTCTGTCTCCACCATATCCTTTCTTCCAGGAGTGCTAGTCTTGCGTGTTTGCTGGAGAGCTTCTGTGAAGTTTGGATAGTAGGAGGCGAGGTACTGGCGGAAGTAAAATTGTGAGGCGGCATCGTAAGTCGTGTCGGGATAGCACAGTCGGTAGTGCTCTTGGCCGCGAAAGGCAAAGGTCCCAGGTTAGAGTCCCAGTTCCGGCAGACAATTTTAATCTGCCAGGAAGTTTCATATCAGCGCACACTCCGCTGCAGAGTGAAAGTTTCATTCTGGGAACATCCCTTAGGCTGTGGCTAAGCCATGTCTCCACCATATCCTTTCTTCCAGGAGTGCTAGTCTTGCCTGGTTCGCAGGAGAGCTTCTGTGAAGTTTGGAAAGTAGGAGGCGAGGTACCGGCGGAAGTAAAGTTGTGAGGCGGCATCGTGAGTCGTGTCGGGATAGCACAGTCGCTAGTACGCTTGCCCGCGAAAGGCAAAGGTCCCAGGTTCGAGTCCCGGTTGCGACACACAATTTTAATCTGCCAGGAAGTTTCATATCAGCGCACACACCGCTGCAGAGTGAAAGTTTCATTCTGGAAACATCCCTTAGGCTGTGGCTAAGCCATGTCTCCACCATATCCTTTCTTCCAGGAGTGCTAGTCTTGCAAGTTTCGCAGGAGAGCTTCTGTGAAGTTTGGAAAGTAGGAGGCGAGGTACCGGCGGAAGTAAAGTTGTGAGGCGGCATCGTAAGTCGTATCGGGATAGCACAGTCGGTAGTGCGCTTGCCCGCGAAAGGCAAAGGTTCCAGGTACGAGTCCCGGTTCCGGCACACAATTTTAATCTACCAGGAAGTTTCACATCAGCGCACACTCCGCTGTCGAGTGAAAGTTTCATTCTTTTATGCGCAAGACTAATGTGAAGCAGAGTAAAGACACATAACACTGCTGTTATGCTTACTTTTAGACGGACAATTGGGTATCAGTTGTGTCTGTGGATGGCGGACGTGGCGGTGACCTCTGGTTGGGCCGTGGTTGTTGGAGCTGCCCTGGCACGCGCGACAGCTCCTCCTCGGGCTCTGTGGAGGCGGCGCGGCGGCCCGCCCATTAGGCGGGCTGCGGCTGGCAGTTGGTGACGTCACGAGGGCTCCATTGTCCTTGGCTTCCCTCGGCAGTTTGCGGCCCTGGCAGCCGCTCCTCTCCCAGGAGCACATCGCAGGATAGCGCCGCGTCTGCCAGGAATGACAACTCTCTGCTCTGCGAGCCACAGACACATACGCCCAACGGCTTTCTTTTCTTCCGGCATGTTACTAGTCCTACTCTTGAAATTACTGCAAAGCCTTACTCATCAAAGTCGGCTTTATGTTGCAATAGTAAATTATTTAGACATGTATTTATGTTTGTTATATAGCTGTGTCTCAACAATTTCACGTCGGTTTCTGTTATCTCTCTTGTAGAGACCGTGAGACAGAAAGTAGGGTAATTTATTGTATTTATTGGGAGAATTTAGGGAAGATGTACTTCACTTGTAAAGGAGACTGCGTATAAAACGCTTGTACGACCACGTCTTGGGTATTTCTGAAGTGTTTGGGACCCGCAGCAGATCAGTTTAAAGGAAGACATAGAGGCCGTTCAGAGGCGAGCAGCTAGATTTGTTACCGGTAGTTTCGGCCAATGCGCGAGTGTCACGGAAATGCTCCGGCAACTCAATTGGGGATCGCTGGAAGAAAGGCGACGTTCTTTTCGTGAATTTCTGTTAAGTAAATTTAGAGGGCCGGAATTTGAAGCTGAGTGTAGTACGATCTTGCTGCCGCCTACTTACATTTCGCGTACATATCACAAAGACAAGATAAGAGAAATTAGGGCTCGTACGTAGGCATATAATTTTTTTCCTCGTTCAATTTGGGAGCGGAATACGAAAGGAAATGCCTAGTAGTGGTACAGTGTACCCTCCGCCACGCACCTTACGGTGAATTGCGGAGTATGCATGTACATGTAGATGTACTCCGCGTAACGTAGAAAGGCGTCCCAGGTTTCAAGCGTTCTTCGCATCCCTCTCCACTACCGCAATGACAGCCAATAATGTTCATTCTGTAGGCGCGTAGCTGGTCGCGAGTTAATGGTATATTACACGGAGCGTATTTGGTCGCTAGTCGCTGGCGTCTGTTGTCGCTCCGTGTATAGGCGAATAGCGAATGAATACGCTGGCTCAATGACAAGCAGCTTCAGACGCTAGCGTCTTCGGAAAAACAATTGAAACGTGACGTAGCATATGACACATTGTTTTGGAGGTTAGGTGATACCAAACAGTTCTGTTTCCCGCCAAACGAAATATGAAGTGTAATTCTAATCAAATTTCTGGAAATTTGAAAGTTTTCCGGTATTATAGGACATTAAAAATGATTATTTAAATACTAAACTTAAAGGCGCTCAATTTAACCAACTGTTTGACGAATGACGAATTGAAGACTGAAGATCTCTTGGGGGATATGGATACCGAACACCTGGAAACAAAAATCAGAACAATAAAATATCTCATCTTCATTATATTTCTTTAGGCAGACGGATCTTCACACAGTAATTCTCTCAAAAGATTTGCAGAAGCACTATATTTATCCCTCCTCCCAATTCACCTTCTTATCCATTTTATTTCATTTTTTCCTACTTTTCCGTTTTGATTTTGGTAGATTCTTCTTTTAAGACTCTCGTGAGAAACACAATGCCAGCATTTATTACTTCCTTCGACATTTTGACTCGACTAGTGGCTACTTTATACGCTCCTGTATATGACACGCGGCGACCAACACTTGCGAGCGACCAAAAACGCCCTTAACTTTAGACGCTCGCGTTTCGGAGCAGCGACTTTGTTCGCTCTCCTTGTTTACACGGAGCGAATTTAGCAGCTGCGTCCAAATTCGCCAGCGACTAGCGACCAAATTCGCTCCTTGTAATATACCCTTTATGCAGTGTTTCTCCCGCAGGCGCAACTGTTGTCGCTCGGCCGTAGCTCCTCCCCTCCTCGCTTCCACTATCGCTCCACCTGTATGCGCGGAAGAGCCTTCTTATATGACGCCAAGAACTCATCGAAGCCGGCCGCTGTGGCCGAGGGGACTGAGGCGCTCCAGTCACGGTCTCCACGGCCACTGCGGTCGGGGGTTCTAATCCCCCCTCGGGCATGGATATTTGTGCCGTCCTTAGTCTTAGCTAGTTCATAAGTAGTTTGTAAGCTTAGGGACTGATGACCCCGTAGTTAAGTCCCATAAGTTCTACAAACATTTTTTGAACTCATCGAAGTATCGGCAGTGCTATCTATATTGTACCGCACATTCGACTCCAGCTTCCCGAGCGGTGGGGAAACTAAAACGACGCAACAGCTGATTATTCACAGGTGTAATATAACGAAAAAATGGTCGTTACATAAGTTATAGATTCCCGACAGAAGATCGTTGTTATTAGCCATATATTAACGAAACACAAAACTGTGCGCCCGTAATATTGTTTGCTTGGTTCAAGAAAGTGTTAAACGAATAATGCAAGTGCTGGCTTTGGAAACGGAAGGGACGCACAGTGAATAACAGTGCGCAGCCTAAGAATAATTAAGCCACTGCACAGACATTTCAAGAGAAATGATGTAATCTCTTTTCCGAGGTTGTTTTGTTTTATCATTGTTAAGTGACATATCGTGTAAGTTGGACGGTATGTAATTACGAACTATAATTACTCAAATGTAGTTATTCATTCTTCATTGTATGAATGATCTAAAGTTTTAATATATGTCTGAAAATGGGAAAAAAGATGTTGAATCAATAGTAGTCTCAGTACGTAGTGTTTTTTCAAGATGATATCGTCCCTGCAAGAAGATATGAGGTCCTATGCACTTGAGTGGATTGAGGAAACCGACTAGCGGGTTCCTCAAATCATCCAGTCAAGAATCCTAAGGCGACCGAGTTAAATAGAAGCATATACGAGTGGTATTTGAGTAACATATTGCGGAGTTGGAGCCAGTTCGGCTTTTGATAAAAGTTATATTGGATATTTATAAACGTCTCTTACTTCTCTCTTAAAATTATTTGTCACACCACAAGAGATATGTCACAGTACACAGGATAATTCTATAAAATTTCTTGGCCAACACACATTGCAACTAGATCGTGACTCGGAATTAAGCATGTCGAGAACCAGTCACTAAAGGGGAAGCAACAATTTGTTTTACTCAGTAAATAACTTTTATTCGTTGTCTATGAAAACAATTTCTCAGTTAAAGCTATGTAATTAAAGCTATCTGTTACTCCCAGGTAGTGACTGATTCGCGATGTACTTATTTCAACTACTTCTGCAGCGATTTATTTTCGATATTGTCAGCGATCTGCAGTATATGTCTGGGTTATTCAGATGAGGGATTAATTCCTTCCAACTAAGAGAAATCAGATCATAAGCTTCAGAAGAAGTAGAAGAAGAAGCAGAAGAAAACAATGTGAGTGAAATTCAATGGGAAAACATTCATATCTTCTGCTTCGCCATAGTTAGTATATCGAGTGCAGAGCAAAACTCTTACATGCAGATACGTCGAACACACTGCCATTACTTCAATGCACATAGTTCTTAGTAAATTACCAAAAGCAGACTAGCAACATCCAAAGACAAAAATCAGTTTTCCGTTGGTCCATCGTTGGCAGGGAAGACGACATGTATTAAATGTCCTAACCAACAATACACAAAGGAATGGACAGTAAGAAAAACGAAGAGAGTCAAAGGATTTGAGATGTGGTGCTACAAACGAAAAATTAGCTAATACAGAGTTTGGTCTGCTTTGAAAGTTGTCATTGTCCTTCTGGTATTATACCACTAAGGCACTGTACAGTTACAAGAGCAAAATTCTTCCACAAAAACTTGACAGATAAATTTCGTAACAATACACACATTACGTCACAATTACTTCGCATTATAATCTGTTTTAGTGCTGAAATTTAGTTTGCCAGTCCATTCTGGTTATGAACGTCAATTCTACATAATTATTTATTTATGAACTGATTGCCTACAAATTTGCACGAGTAGCTGCTTGCAGAAGTATTGATCTATTGGTATGCTTTGGTGAGGCGAGAGTCAACAGCCGTAATATATTTCATAAAATGCATTTTTATAAAAACCATCAGCTGTTTATTAAAAACCTTATTCATCTACTAGTTTCGGTCATGGACCATCTTCAAGGATAAAAATGTGTTAACAGAGAATGGTAAAATACATCAAATAAAATAATACAACTGAGATAAACAGGAGTCAGTATAACTAAAAGTGTAAAAATTACTATCAATTTTATTAGTTTAGTAATTTTTTACACTTTTAGTTATACTGACTCCTGTTTATCTCAGTTGTATTATTTTATTTGATGTATTTTACCATTCTCTGTTAACACCTTTTTATCCTTGAAGATGGTCCTTGACCGAAACTAGTAGATGAATAAGGTTTTTAATAAACAGCTGATGGTTTTTATAAAAATGCATTTTATGAGATCTATTGGTAATGGTGATTCTCTTTCTTGTTCCGACTTGCGTCACATTTGCTGGTAAATAATGACAGCGCTAGCGTAAGTAAGTGACTATGAATGTTGGCAGCCTGATGGTACTTAACTGTAACTAACATTGAATTCCATGATATACAAAAAACTGTTTTAATTAATTAACTAGCTGCAAGCTGTAAAGGGGAATGAAATCTTGTATAATTGCACAACAGAGACACTGCTCAACATCTGATTACATCTTCAAGCGACAAGCAACTGCGTTGCTCACTCGTATGTGCATGTGCAATGTGAGACCACCACCACCCAGGTTTAAAAAAATAATTAGGATCTGAAATTTTTTAAAAAAAATTAAGAGGCACGGGAAAACATGTACATTACACTGAATGTGTTAGATTTCTGCATTATATTTCAAACTTACTTTAAACTATACGAGATTTTTTTAATTTATATATTTATTTTTTTACATTGACGAAATCATGAAAGGAATCAAATCTCATCAGTTTATGTCCCATCACTTACAATCAGAAACAATAATAAAAAAATCTATGTTACACAAAAACCCGTCAAAATTATATGTCCCATCTTTTACAATAAATAATAATGAAAAAAAAAACTTACAGCACGTTCTCGGAGGTCATAGCTCGCCACATATTCTCGCTATTACGTACCGCCTGATGAGAATAAGATGTGATGGCATGTCTTTTCATTATCACACATAGACTTGTTCTGGCCGCTTGGCCGCGGACGTCGGCAGTACCAGGACAAAGAGCAACTCAGATATTCTACATATACCTAAGCAACGAGTACATATTACTCATATCATTTGATACAGACTTTGATAGACACCTATTTCACAATATCGTCAAACAGTTCCTGGCAAAAGGGGTGTAGTGCAACCTGAACATTCCCTATACTTCCTAAGTAATAGAACGCAGTACATTGCTCTCGACGGCGAGTGTTCATCAGAGACTAGTGTATCGTCAGGCGTATCCCAGGGGAGTGTGATAGGATCGCTATTATTTTCTACCTATATAAATGATCTGATGGACAGAGTAACTTGTAATCTGCGGCTGTTTGCTGACGTTGCTGTGGTGTATGGGAGGGTGGCGTAACTGTAATAGCATACAGGATGACGTAGACGAAATTTCTAGTTGGTGCGAAGATGGCAGCTAGCTCTCAATGTAAAAAAATGTAAGGTGATGCGCATGAGTAGGAAAACCAATCCCACAATTGTTGGAATACAGCATTATAGTGAGAATCTTGATGCTGTCGCATCTTTCAAATATCTAGAAGTAACATTGCAGAGCGATATGAAATGGAACGAACATATAAGGACAGTTGAGTAAGGTGGACAGCCGACTTCGGTTT
This sequence comes from Locusta migratoria, assembly GCA_026315105.1. Taxonomy (NCBI): domain Eukaryota; kingdom Metazoa; phylum Arthropoda; class Insecta; order Orthoptera; family Acrididae; genus Locusta; species Locusta migratoria. The sequence goes on from CM048745.1 coordinate 484,600,863, forward strand.
ATTGGGAGAATTCTGAGATGATGTACTTCATTTGTCAAGGAGACCGCGTATAAAACGCTTGTACGACCACGTATTGACTATTGCTCAAGTGTTTGGGACCCGCAGCAGATCAGTTTAAAGGAAGACATAGAGGCGGTTCAGAGGCGAGCTGCTAGGTTTGTTACTGGTAGGTTCGACCAATGCGCGAGTGACACGGAAATGCTCCGGCAATTCAATTGGGAATCGCTGGAGGAAAGACAACGTTCTTTTCGTGAATTTCTGTTGAGGAAGTTTAGAGTGCTGGAATTTGAAGCTGCGTGTAGTACGATCTTGCTGCCGCCTACTTACATTTCGCGTAGTGATCACAAAGAAAAGATAAGAGAAATTAGGGCTCGTACGGAGGCATACAGGCATTATTTTTTTTCCTCGTGCTATTTGGGAGTGGAATAGGAAAGGAAATGCCTAGTAGTGGTACAGTGTATCCTCCGCCACGCAACTTACGGTGGGTTGCGGAGTATGTATGTAGATGTAGATACATGCCGAATATTACAAACACCTTCCTGTGACCTTTAACTCGCTTTGAAAGGAAACAGATTTAACAATGTTCCTGACATCCAACGAAGTATGACGAGGCTTTTGAACACCAGCGCAAAGGAAGATTTCGTGCAAGGTTTCGAGGATTTGTATCTAAGAGCTCAGTGGTGCATAGTTATGGGATGTGACTATTTCTAAGGACACTAAGTTCATGCACGTTAATGTACAGGACTATTCACAGAAATTTATTGTCAGACGTAGTATTTCAACGACGTGGCCGGCCGCGGTGGCCGAGGGGACTGAGGCGCTTCAGTCACGGTCCACACTACCACTACGGTCGGGCGTTCGAATCCCCCTTCGGGCATGGATATTTGTGCCGTCCTAGTTCGTAAGTAGTTCATAAGTAGTTTGTAAGTTTAGGGACTGATGACCCCGTAGTTAAGTCCCATAAGCTTTACAAACATTTGAACAATTTTTTTTTCAACGGCGTGTGATTACTGTCAACAACAAAATCTTTGAAAGACACATAATCTTGTGGCGCACCACCTTTTGTTGTGGAGGGTAATCCGATAAACCTCCTTACTGGAAAACAGTGGAGCGTGAAAACTCTCTGCAGAACAAAGACTGGAATACATCCGTCAAATAATCGAGAACGCGCTGCCATAAAATGAAGTAGATGTGGCAAAAGAGTTGTAAAAAAAAAAAAAAAAAAAAAAAAAAAAAAAAAAAAAAAAAAAAAAAAAAAAAAAAAGGAAAGAAAGAAAAGAAAATAAGTACATTACGCCATGAATAACATTGCATCGCTTTATTTAAAACTTCCGGGCTGATAAGCCGTGGTCGATTTATAAAACTTTCCCCTAACGTTTCATCTTCGGCTGCGGAAGACATCTTCAGAGGTAGAGTGGCGAAGTTTCATAAATCGACCACGGCTTATCAGCCCGGAAGTTTTAAATGAAGTTGACGCCGGCCGTGAAAGTTTGCATTGTATGATTGCATCGCTTTGTTTTGCCATGTACCACTCTGCTGATCAGAACAGACGTCCCCCAAGATCGTCGTATTGTAAAGACAACAGTGCCAGACTGTACAGCTAGATAACAGGATGTGTGATCCCCGAAGTCAACAAGAACTGTCGGCAACCGGTTATTGCCTGCGGGATTACAGGCTCACCCACCTCTAGCCAATCATCCACTCACGCTATAGAATGGTGGTCCACAGACCGTCTGGTGCATTGAGAGGATCACCGGAAAGATAGAAAGGTACATCGTAGTTTTCAGCAATGAAAGCAGATATTGCCAGCACGCAAGTAATGGTCGTTCAAAATGCTCAAACGTTCGTAAATCTATCGTACCAAACTGCGTGGTCATCAGTCCGTAGCTTACAAACTACTTAAACTAAGGTAAACTAACCTAAGGACAAACTCACACACACACCCATGCTCCAGGGAGGACTCGAACCTCCACGGCGAGCAACTGCGTGCTCCGCAGCCAGGCGCCTTAGAGCGCACGGCTACTCCACCGCGGCTATGGTCTTTTACGCGTACGACGTTGACCTGGAAAGTGCATTCGTCCAAGATACAATGGTTTCACTCCTCAGCCTTCTGCTCTGGGGCCGCGATAAGCTGCAACTATGATTATCTTTCCGGAATGAAACTTTCACTCTGCAGCGGAGTGAGCACTGATATGAAACTTCCTGGCAGATTAAAATTGCGTGCCAGAACCTGGGACCTAAGCCTTTCGCGGGCAAGCGTTCTACCGACTGAGCTATCCCGACACGACTAACGATGCCGCCTCACAACTTTACTTCCACCAGTACCTCGCCTCCTACTTTCCAAACCTCACAGAATTATCGTGAGTCGTGCCGGGGTAGCTCAGACGGTAGAGCGCTTTGCCCGGGAAAAGCAAAGATCCCAGGTTCGTGTCCCGGTTCCGGCACGCAATTTTAATCTGCCAGGAAGTTTCATATCAGCGCACACTCCGCTGCAGAGTAAAAGTTTCATTCTGGAAACATCCCGTAGGTTGTGGCTATGTCATGTCTCCACCATATCCTTTCTTCCAGGAGTACTAGTCTTGCAAGTTTCGCAGGAGAGCTTCTGAAAGGATATGGTGGAGACATGGCTTAGCCACAGCCAAAGGGATGTTTCCAGAAATGTCGTGAGTGGTGCCGGTAGAGCGCTTTGCCCGCGAAATGCAAAGGTCCCAGGTTCGTGTCCCGGTTCCGGCACGCAATTTTAATCTGCTAGGAAGTTTCATCGTTAACATTGTAAGACCCGTTCTTTCTCCATTTTTGCATCGAGAAGGCGATGTGTTGTTCCAACAGGGTAATGCTCGTCCACACACTACGCCGGGGGGACTGACGCGCTTCAGTCACGGTCTGCACGGCCACTACGGTCGGGGGTTCGAATCCCCCCTCGGGCATGGATATTCGTGCCGTCCTAGTTCGTAAGTAGTGCATTAGTAGAAGTTTGGGGACTGATGACCCCGTAGTTAAGTCCCATAGACTATACAAACATTTGAACATTTGAAACTTAACACTCTGCATTTCGTGCTGCAATTCTCCACGTGTCTCTCTTATGTTGTTACAAATTTGTTGGCAATCTTCTACATGTCAATGTGAATGTGAATGTTCCTAGATTTTGTGGGGTCAGGTTTGAAAGTGTTGGTTGTTATTATTATTATTGTTGTTGTTTTTTGTTGCTGTTGTTGTTTATTGCTAGGATGAATAGGATTCTGGATGCTTATGCTGTTCAGTAGATAAATGACTTAAGTCACGCAGTAATACACTAGTTAAAATCCGCATGTTTCAGGGCACTACAAGGAAACAACGCAGGTTCCTCCTTTTGTGTCACAGCCTCGTCGCCGCTTTTGTGTCTCGTTTCCGTCGTAGGTGTCGGTGGCCGAGTGGAATGAGACCGACACAGGAATATAGATAGCACGCTGGTGCAGGGACGGAGGGTAGCAGCCAGAAACTAGAAACACTAGAGTAAATTAGAACGAGATATATATTTAACATAATTTATACAATACTTAACTTTCACAGAGATCAGTACTGCAGAATGCTGATACATAGTTGTTAGCCTAGTGCCTATACGATAGCAAAGTCTTCACTGGTGCCTATCTGATTCCGAAGGTCTTAACTGGTTCCTATCTCAGTCCCAAGTGAACGATGTCGTTCACTGGTGGCCACGAGCGGAGTTGTCACAGAGGGCGCTCGTGGCTGACGTCGCAAGAACGCCGCGCCGTGCGTGCATGGCGGCGCGCTGCGAAAGTAGGTGGCGCGCACTTTGGACTTGTGCGACACCACACCTCCCCTGCAGACGGATTTAATAGCAACATAAATTATGACCAGACACCGCATTTTAATAATCCCTGGGTAATAAATTGCACTAAGTTCTGGTTATAGGACGCAGGGCTTCGATATGATTACATGCCGTATTTATTTACATGTAACTGCGTGCACCAGTTGAAAGTGTATAAAGTTGTTATAAGAAAAAATTGTAGCCAAGCTGAAAATGGAAATCTTCCTATCTCCGTCTTCTACTAATAAAAGATCCTGCAGATATTAAACTTTCAGTTCGCTGCGTACTGGCGACTGGCCGCAACAGCCGGAGATGCTGCTAATCTATCACTGCTAAATGTTAAATTCTCATTAAAATGCTCAAGGTGTGTGCTTCTTTACAAAAAACACACGTATCCGCAACATTCATTCATGTATCTAAATGGCTCAGGACTTATCATATACATCATCCGAGTTATGCGAAATTATTATGTAGGGGAACTATACCGCGCCGCGGTGGGGTAGCCGAGCGGCCTGAAGCACCTCGCTGCGGAGCGCGCGGTTGCTCGCCGTCGAGGTTCGCGTCCTCCCTAGGGCATGTGTGTGTGTGTGTTTGTCCGTGGGTTATTTTACCTAGGTTTAAGTAGTTTCTAAGCTACGGACTGATGACCACGCAGTTTGGTCCGATAGATTTGATGCAGCACTCCACCCTATCTTATTCTGAGCAAGCCTCTTCATTTTCTCATAAGAACTGCAACCTACATCCATCTCCATCTGAGCAAGCCTCTTCATTTTCTCATAAGAACTGCAACCTACATCCATCTCCATCTGCTTACTGTATTCATCTCTTTGTCTCCCTCTTTTAGTTCAAATGTTTGTTAAACTTAAGGAACTTAACTGCGGGGTCATCAGTCCCTAAACATACAAACTACTTATGAACTTCCTTATACTAAACACGGCACAAACATCCATGCCCGAGGGGGGATTCGAACCCCCGACGGGGAGCAGCCTCGCGCATCTAGCAAAGCGCCTCAATGCGCTTGGCCACTCCGCCGCTGCTGCGAGTTTTACCCCACACATTTCCCTCCAACGTTACATTCACGATTCCTTGATGTGTAAGAATGTGTCCTACCAATCGCTTCCTTCTTTTAGTCAAGATGTACCAAACCTTCCTTTTCTACCCAATTATGTTCAGAACCTCTTCATTCGATACGCGATCTACCCACTTAATCTTCAGCATTCTTCTGTAGCACCACATTTCAAAAGCCTCTATCCTCTTCCTGTTCGCACTGTTTATCGTCCCTGTATCACTCCCATGCAAGACGACACTCCACACAAATAACATCAGAAAGGACGTCCTTACGTTTAAATTAATAATTGATGTCAACAAATTTCTCTTTTTCAAAAACACTTTTCTTCCCATTGCCATTCTACATTCTCTGTACTGCAATCATCATTTGTTATTTTACTGCTCAAGTAACAAAACTCATCTACAAGCTTTATTGTTTTGTTATCTAATCTAATTCCTACAGCGCGTGGGCATTCGCCGTCAGGGGTTCGAGTCCTCCCTCGGGTATGGGTGTTTGTGTTGCCCTTACGTTAGTTTACCTTAGTTTAAGTAATCTGTAAGCTATTGCTAATAACCAAGCAGTTGAGCCCGATAGATTTACAAACATTTGAACATTTTAATTCCTTCAGCATCAGCTGATTTTCTTAGAATACATTACCCTTGTTTTTCTCTTGTTAATTTTCATCTTTCAACACACTGTCTATTCCGCTCAACTATTCTTCCATGTATAATAAGGAATACAAGTGTATTCTAAGCCACAGTAGATGGTTAAAAAAGGAATTTTTTTAATAAAAAATTTTCAAATGTTTGTAAATCTATCGTACTTAACTGCGTGGTCATGTATCCGTAGTTTACAAACTACTTAAACTAAGGTAAACTACCCCAAGGACAGCACAACGATCCATGCCTGAGGGGGGATTCGAACCTCTGACGGCGAACGGCCGCGCGCAGCGCAGCAAGGCGCTCCAATGCGCGCGGCTAACCTGCCCCGGCAGATTTTTTAATACTTCCTTTTTTTTTTTAACAAGCAACTGTGGCTTAGAATACACTTGTATTCCTTATTATATGAATTATTCCAATTGCACTCCTAACCGACATTATGTCAAATTATATTCTTGCATGTCCTTTGTTGTCTCTGTCAGAATTACAGTGTCATCCGCAAAATTCAATGTTTTTATTTCTTCATCCTGAACTTTAATTCTTTCTCCAAATTTCTCCTTGCTTTCCTTTAAAGCTTTCTTAATGTACAAATTGATTAGCATTGGAGAAGGGCTACAACCGTGTTTTGCTCCCTTCCCAACGACTGCATGCCTTTCGTGCCCTTCAACTCACAACCGCCGTCTGGTGTTTGTACAAGTTGTAAATAATCTTCCGTTCCCTATATTTTACTCCTGCTTTCTTCAGAATTTGAAAGAGTGTATTCGAATTTCGTGTATTGCATGGAAAGAATTGGGATACTTGAACAACACAAACACGTAGTTTCTAATTTCGACTTCTAACTTAAATACTTACCATATTAAAGTACTCATAAGATAAAACCTTTTACTGAGTAGATAATGACATTATTTAAAAATTTTTGAAAATCAAATTTCTCTTCGTTCTCTCGCGCAACAGGTGGCGACCGTGTCCTCAGATAGTCTTTTAGTGGCACAGATAACTCACTTTTTAGGTAGAGAATTTTTTCCGTTTCTACGGTAGCAGTACTTCCTATATACCTTTTTCCAGAATTTACCTTATACTTAAAAGATGGATGTGTTCAGAAAATCCCCTTTTCTTCTCTCTAGAAGATATGACTTTCTAACTGTATTGTCTATGCATTTTGAAAGGCACGTGTCTTCTAGATTTACGAAGAAAGACGAAATATTTATTAAGTGATAATTAGTTATACAAAGCACGTTTTTACTTACTTTTCTTTGATACTTGAGCATTACGACTGGCGCCTATCCTCCGACATGACGACTGCGCAGTTTTACGCTGAAACGTCGCTGACGTTAGAAGGCTAATGCAAACACGCCCAACTACAGCCTGATGCATAGTTTTATGAGGATCGTTAAAAACGTTTTACAACAAATGACTCAGCTGTAGTGCTTGCAGGGCTGAGATAAGGTTTTTACCGCATACGTTGTCACACGGCTTTACGACTCCTGCCTGGAGTGGCAGGCGTGTCGTTGCGCTAGGAGCTACTTTGCACCGCCTGCACCTGGGAAATGCAGTCTCCTGAAGATAAAAAAAGTCACTTTTAAGTCAATAGTTAGCAACCAAGAAAAACATCTGTGCCCGTTCAACATGATATACCTTTATGGTGAAAGGCGCCTGGTAACAAAGTGTAAGGGTAATTAGTGATTATAAGTGTTTTCGTAATGAAAACGGAATAACCTATTAAAGTGGAAATGTAAAGTCTAACGCAAAGTGTAAAGCATGGAAGCGGCCAGCAGCAGGCACGTGGAGTCTCGAATCGCTGGAACAGCAGATCTCCGCGCAGCACATTCCGACGGCGGCGCGCGGCCACGGCTCACGTGTTCGAGAAATCGCGAAGTTGACGAATCAGCTCAAGCGGTCATCGGCCAGCCATCTCACGAGCAATAAGAATAGCGAAACGTGACCAAGAAGAATGCATGACGTCAACAGTTTGAAACCGTCACAAGGCCAGTACAGTTACCTCTCCAGGGAAACGTGACTAACATTTCAGCAATCCATCGCCGCACGAGTTTAAGGCTCCCACACTTGATAAGGTTACACGTTTTGGCAGTTTTGGAAGAACGTGACTAGAAACCAGTGACCGGCTAGAGACTCGTCGCGTGACCGAACATTCTGGAAACTTCTCCACGTGACAGAGACCTACTTGAACCAATAAATACCTGGACCTGGAGGGTCATTCTTTCGTTGCTTCAGCGCGAGTGAAGTTCGGCACCATTCCGGCCGATCACGCAACCGACATCGGATGAATGAACTAGGCGAGCAGTCGCGAGAACGGTAGAAGAATTAAAGACGACTTACAGGGCACCCAGGCAGCTGAGAGGACGATGGGACTGCGGCCTCTCGATAGCTGACCTGTGACATTTAGTCAATAATCGACAGCTGCGGGAGAGGAGCCCATGGGTGGTCGGTTCGACGCCGCCAGCGCCCCACACTGCCCCTTCGATGGACGACGCACTCACCCACACGGGCCACGAAGCCTGAAGAGTTACGGACGCCTACATGAGGTACTGGCAGTAATCACAACTGGGAACGCGAACTATTGAATAAAGCCAGGCGCCGCGTCGCGTCGCCGCTACGGACTGTAGCGCAGAATCCGCGCCCGGCCTCGCCGCTGCTGCTGCATACGCGTAACCGGACCGTCGTATCCGCTATCAGCGCGCAGGCCTGTCGCCTGCTGCCTTCGAGTAAGAGAACAACTGAATATAAGGAAATTACCACAAGTATTATGTCTATTTGTAAATAAAAAGCTATGTGCTTCAATGCTGTCTCATTTCAACATCCTTCCACCTCTGAGCCAAGAGAATTCACGTCCGACAAATGTGATTAGTAACAAATAAACAATAATATGAATAATTCTTGTGTTAAACTAAGAGTAACTGCCCATCCTGACAAATATCACTGATACAAGGTCTTTGATGCTTTAGGAAAAGAGTAAGAACTCTAAAGTAAACCATTAATCATACAGATAGCCACATTTAGTAACCAGTATGATCAGAAATAACCGAGATCACGTTACAAAAGGAACAACAACTCTTAATTACCAAAGATTACCAACATACATGTTAATTGTACCGATTAATATCAGCTTAATAGGAATGCTCAGGCTGCTACAGTGAAAACTTCAGTTATGATGAACAACCAATTCGTGTGTTTGCTGACTTGCTGTGAATATTAAAATTAATGAAACAAATCGGTAATATCTAAAAAAATAACTCCACTTTTGTATTTATTACGTTTCCTAAGAACCATTGGAAGGTATGGAACGGTACTTTGCAGGACAGTTTATTTAGGATTATCTTGAAATCTACAAATTTTAATCAAATTCACTTTTTATAAAGCATACAAAATGGCTAATCAGCAACAGAAGACCCAATCTACTACGAAAAGACGTCGGTTTTCTACTCAGACATGTCAAGGTTTCTTCACTACAATTACAATTAAATCAGTGAGTATTGAAAGTAAGAGACTTATGTGGAATGCAATGCCTACATTATTATGTAATGTGAAACGAGAATATCATTTCGTTTCATTGTTCTGATGTCTCATTATGTCAACGAATGAAATTTGAATTGATTCACTTGGGAATGGCTTGCAACACTTTGTGGCAGGTGTTGCAGACTGTGAAAGCAGTTCTAGAAACAGATATGGCAAAGGTGTACACTTTATTTTATATCTTGGGGCTGTTATAAGTCACTCTCCTACTTCCCAAATCCTTGTGCGCTAGGGAGTGCGAGTGGAACGTGATAATATTTCTTTGGGTGTTGGTAACATGGGCAATATTGTAATCTTTGGTTATGGCTATGTAGTTAGTGGTGGCAAGGGCTGCCAAGCAGCAAAGGTTTTGTTTGAGTTTTGAAGTAGCCTGTCGATCTGGTCAAGGCAGAGGTTTGCGAAGGCGGTGGAGTAACGGACACTCGGTGTCCAGCCAATCAGGACGCTCCGCCCCTGGTGGCGCCTATGGAGAGAAAGAGATCGGATCCTGGCCTGGCGGAGTGCGGACGTGAGGAGAGCTGCTCGCTGGTGCCGCGGAGGTTTTGGTAACGATTTGGTGAGAATCTTCAGCAATGTTGCTCTGGTGACGTTTTCACCACCGGTTGTTAGGGGATGTAATCAGTATGTATCAATTTTAACTTTTGTGTGTGTGTGTGTGTGTGTGTGTGTGTGTGTGTGTGTGTGTGTGTGTGTGTGTGTGATAGAATCAGATCGAAATGGTGTGTGCTTTGTTGTGGGTTAAAGTTACTGCCAAGTCGATCATTTGTTGCATTATCATGGAGAGTATTAGTTCGTTGAACGGGTTTTTGTAGTTGTTTTGGATACATTTTCATTTTGAGGGTCCATATTCAAATTTACAGTGATTTTCTTTGTAACTAGGACTTTTCGCGCGAATTGGGTAAATTGTAGTTTATGAGTCCAGTTAGTCCAATGGTAGTCTTTTATTAGTCATAATTTGTTGCTCGTGTGTTTCGATTTGTTTAACGCATAAATGTGGAGGATTAATCTCGGAATTATGACAGTTTTCTTTGTGCAATGTGATCAGGGTGTACGTTGTGCCACGTGGTGGCCAGTACATAGTAAGTCTGGTAACAGAGGCTCTGTTGCAATTGCTTACCCTGCTCATGCAATAGTATTATGGTGATTGCGTACAATTAGGTGTTAACTGGCAGATTTTTGTAAATTTTTTTAGGTTTGCTTTGTAATGATTGTGTGCTATGATGATAGACCCACGGGTTAGTAATAATGTTGCCAGATGTGATGCATTCAAGTATTCATACCCAAATTCCCTAGAAGTATGAGTAGATTCAGCATGGTGGTAATTATTTTAAATTAAATTTCAGTAACTTGGTTTTTGTGTGGGGCTCACACTGATCGCGTAAGATCACCACTTACACGGGCATTGTTATATTTTATGATCCCCTTACATGATCTAGTAGTAATCAAATCAGTAACGCAAATCCCATTCTCGAGTAATATTTTTGTGTCCGTTCACACCACTTTGCTGCTCCTGGGTCACAACGGCCGCGCGAATTCAAATTTGATGATCATACAATGTAAACTTTCACGGCCGGCGTCAACTTCATTTAAAACTTCCGGGCTGATAAGCCGTGGTCGATTTATAAAACTTTAGGGGAAAGTTTTATAAATCGACCACGGCTTATCAGCCCGGAAGTTTTAAATCAAATTTGATGGCTCGCGTAGGAAATCTTCCTTTGCATGCCTTGTGTGAATGTTAAATCATAGCGGGGAATCTGAGAATACTCCCTGCCGGCCGCGGTGACCGAGGGGACTGAGGCGCTCTAGTCACGGTCTGCACGGCCACTACGGTCGGGGGTTCGAATCCCCCCCTCGAGCATGGATATTTGTGCCGTCCTTAGTATTAGCTAGTTCATAAGTAGTTTGTAAGTTTAGGGACTGATGACCCCGTAGTTAAGTCCAATAGACTCTACAAACATTTGAACTTTTTGAATACTCCTTGGTTCCATATCCTTGCGAGTGACCAGCTTAACTTTTTTTTTAACTTTCTTGGAAGCCCATTCAGATGAGGAAAACAAAAGTTGCATTTAAATTCTCTTTAATAGTAAAAATTTGCTTTTAAATTAAAATGATATAGTATTCATCATAAAGAATTTGTGAATAAATAATGATTTTATCCCACACACGTGTCGAAGCAATTTCTAAAAGTTCACATGAACCTATTCAGCACTAGTAATCCCATTCTTTCTTAAAGTCTTTGCTGTGACCTGCAATGGTGCACTGGAGCATAAATATCAGAGTAACGTATCCGTTCCATTTGAGTACATATATTGGATCTGATTAATTAGTTCAGATGCGTTTGTAATGTCATCCGTGCGCGGGTCAATCTTATGACTCTTAAATTTCATTAACGTTGTCAGGCGTGCTTATTTCGCACGTGACGGGAACCCATATGTGTACTCAAACTGGATAAAGCCTGTGTAGACAAGTCATTTCACATACAAACGTGTGGGAGCCACCCAAGTTGCTGGGCACAGAGACAGACAGAATAGTAAATACACAGTCCAGACACGAGAGTATATAAAATATAAAACGACGACGGGTGCGATACGAATTTACCAGATCAGCCACTACAGCTATAGCTGAAGCAAAATCCTCACAAGCGTGACAACAAAACATCGCCAGCAGAAAAACTGTATCCCAACAAAGCAGAAACAGATTTCACAATTGTTGCTACATCTGAACCACAAATGGCAAGAATCTTCAAGACATTCGTTTTATACGGAGAAGTAATTACAGTTAAAAGTATATACGTTTATAGCAAAGTCGAATCATTAGACTGCGTATTGAATTTTTACACGTTAAAGACAGTACCTCCCACGTAAAAACATATCACAACAGGAATTAAAGTTTCTCTTCTGTTTATATTTCCTTACTTTCAGTGGTGTAACCTGAAAAATATATTTCCTCGGGAATAAGTTGTTGTTTATAAAACAAAATCAGGGGAATTCGACTATTTTTTTTTTTTTTTTTTTTTCAAAATGTTCAAATGTCTGTAAATCTATCGGACCAAACTGCGTGGTCATCAGTCCGTAGCTTACAAACTACTTAAACCTAGGTAAACTAACCTAAGGACAACACACACACACCCTTACCCCAGGGAGGACTCGAACCTCCACAGCGAGCAACCGCGCGCTCCGCAGCGAGACGCTTGAGACCGCTCGGCTACTCCACCGCGGCTTATTTTATTTCACGATTATTTACGTCTCTCAACATTTCAGTAATACTCGGACTGCAAAAATTAAGTTTTTGGTTAATTACGTACAAAAAATAATTATAAACAAACATTACTGATAAGGCGCCTTATTCGCCGCTAGGAGCGCTAGTGTTGTTGCGACTGTCAGTTGGTAACAACTTTCACAGCAGTGAGTGTCGCGAATGTGTATGTTAGACTGTGGTATTACGATCCCGACAATCTCGAAATTACCACAATCATATCGATACACAACACTGTTTCAGCTATGGTTTGCCGTGATGCAATAGAAGTTCGTCCACAGGTACAACAACGTAAAAAACATTATTTCGCAGCAGTGCAATGTAAATGTTCATCATTCTATTCCAGAAAACTTGTCTATTTCAAATAAATATTACTGGTGTCTCGGGATTATCTTTGATTTACTCTATCGATCCAAGTAGCGGGAAATTCAAAATAGCTTGCTTTTTTATCCAGTTAAAGAATAATGTTGATCCTTTTTCACACATCTGAGTGTAAAACCTTTACGTATGATCTTATTAGACAGATTTCGGTGAACTTTTGCCTTGCCAACTTCACTAACATCTGGTACGTAGATGTAAATGTAATTTCTATAGGGCAAATCAGAAGTACAATTTATTTACTTCATTCGGAAAAAAAATTAATTTAATTCAGTTTAATAAAAACCGGTGCCATAGTGTTTTGAAGAGTACAGTGTACAATCCAGATTGAAATAAATTATAGGTATTTTATGAATTAATAAAGAACGTCAACAACTTGTTATATCTTGGTCCCTCAGTAGTACTGTCAGATAACTGAATAAAATTCGTAGATGGAAGTATAAGATTAGAAGACAACCTCATATAATATGAAATTTCCTAGCAGATTAAAATTGGGTGCGGGAGCCGGGACTCGAACGTGGGACCTTTGCTTTTCGTGGGCAAGCGCTCTACCACTGACCTACTTCGACACGACACACGGCTCCCCACCATTCCGCCAGTACCTCGCCTCCTACTTTCCAAACTTCACAGTTCTCCTGCGAAGCTTGCAAGACTAGCACTCCTGGAAGAAAGGATATGGCGGAGAAATGGCTTAGCCAAAGCCTAAGGGATGTTTCCAGAATGAAACTTTGACTCTGTGAAGTTTGGAAAGTAGGAGACGAGGTACTGCCAGGAACTTTCATCGAATAAGTCATTTAAAACTGAATACCAAAGACACCTGACGATGGGATTTGTGCCGTAAGATATATCTACTGAATAAAAAAATATAAAATGAATTACATTGTTCTGCTACGTCGAATTATTATATTCGGATACTCATCATTACATTATTACAAAGACAAATGAAGCCTACCAAACCATTGACTAATGTCTTGACTGAGGGAAGAAATATTTACTGTTTGTCATTAACAAAAATAAAACTTTTTTTTAATTTCGTGTTTTTCTCCTTTCTCTACTTTTATTCTACAAGAGAGACGGTAGGATCCGTTAACGTGGACACCTCTGCAGCTGGTGACCCACATGCGCCCACGCCGTACCTCAGTCGATACGTTCGGCGAGTGTCGTTTCGATAGGAGTCGCGGTCGCCATTATCAGACGGTGGAAACAGCGCCGTACTGGCGCCAGTATACAACGCGCCAAACGTTGCGGGCCGTCGTTTCTGCGCAGCCAGACGTATTTTTTAATATCTCTGCCAGCGTTTTACTGGCCGAGCAATGACTGGGCCCGCTTTTATTGAAACGTCCGCCACTCCCGCGATTGCACCCGTTCGCTGCATGCAGGTGAGCCAATGGATCTTTTATTTTTATGTCGCGCCACCAGCGACTGGTGCAAAAGTTGCATCTGCAAAAGCGGCTCATGCTGAGTCTGCAGCGAAAGCGGGAAGTATACACACACACTTACGGGAGGTGCGGCCGTTACTGTCAGTATGAGGCAAAATCTGCAAACGCTCTTCTGGAATGTAGCTGCAGTCAGATTAGAGAGGCGTGCACGAAGCCGCGGAAAGCACATACTCCTTATCCATCTTCTAACTAGTGAGTGCTCATTTGCATGAGAAGAGATGCTATACAATAACATCCCCAGGGTAACAATTCTACATCTACATCTACATGGGATACTCTGCAAACCACATTTAAGTGCCTGGCAGAGATTTCATCGAACAACCGTTAAACTATTTATCTCCCATTCCATTTTCGAATAGCGCGCGGGAAGAAAGAACACCTGAACCTCTCTGATTTCTCGTATTTTATTCTGATGATCATTCCTACCTATGTAAGTCGGAGTCAACAATATAATTTCGCGTTCGGAGAAAAAGCGCCGTTGTTGTGATGATTCCCATTCCAGATCCTGTATCATTTCCGTAACGATGTCTCCCCTGTATCGTGACAATAAGATACGAGCTGCCCTTCTTTGAACTCTTTCGATGTCCTCTGTTAAACCCGCCTGATAAGGATCTAACACTGGGCAGCAATACTCCAAAAAAGGACGGACAAGCTTAGTGTATGGAGTTTCTTTACTACTTCTGTTGCTTTTTTAAGGGTTCTGCCAATAAAACGCAGTTTCTGGTTCGCCTTTCCCGCGACATTATCTACGTGTCCTTTCTAGTTTAAGTCTGAAGTAATTCTTAGGTATTTTGTGGAGTTTACGGCCTTCACTTTGAATTATCTTTTAAATAAAGTTTAACGGACTTCTTTTCGTACTCATGGGGACGGCTTCACACATATTATTTAGACCCAATTGCCAATTTTTACACCATTATATCTTATTCAGATCGTTCTGCAGTTGGTTTTAATCTTCTGATGATTTTACTACACGGTAAATGACGGCTTCATTTGCAAACAACCTATGGGAGCTACTTAGATTTTCCCCTAAATCGTTTAGGTAAAAAAGGAACAGCAGAGGACCAATAACACTATCCTGTGGAACTCCCGATATCATATCTGTTTTAGTCCGATGCGTTACCATCGATTACTACGAACAGTGTCCTCTCTGTCAGGAAATCCCCTATCCAGTCGCAAATTTGGGGCGATATACCATAACCACGCAATTTGATTTGTGAGGTACGGTGTCAAGAGCCTTGTGGAAATAAAGAAATACGGAATCAATTTGAGAACCCTTGCCAATAGCACCCATCACTTCACTGCAGTCGCCGCACGCTCACCGCCCGAACATCTATAGCGAGGTCTGAAGATGATCTAAACCTAGATCGAAACCGGTCACCCATATTAATAAATTGTAAAAATAAGTTGCGAACTGGACTGTTATTTTTATCATTAGATAATATTTATATCTAGGTGCAGACATATGTGAAAATACACATCTATCAGTTTAAGAAATCTAACACGAATTATAGTTGGCGTCATTTACGAAGGCGCTTCTACGCATAGAGGTGGAGCGATGCGAGAAGCGTGTAACCTGCCGGAGTAACATTGCCTAACTCGCAGTCAAGCGCCTACACAATATTATTGCCTACCAGTGCGGTAACGGAGGGGCATGCGCATAACCGTTGAAAACTGGGGCGCCTTTCTACGTGATATGAACTATAATTACGAAAGAATGGAAAAATTGAAATGTTCAAATGTTTGTACAGTTATGGGACCAAACTGCAGTGGTCATCAGTCCCCAGAATCACAAACTACTTAAACTTTTTTTTTTTTTTTTTTTATTTTTATTTTTTTTTTTTTTTTATTTTTTTTTTTTTTTTTAGCAACCAGTCGTGAATATCTAGTTTATTCAGATCTAGATTTCGACCAGTGTGTAGTTATTATCAATTACAGTTAAGACATGTAAAATATATCGATCAGTATGAACTTGATCTCCAACATGGAGGTCGAAATGTTTTACATGTTTTAACTGTGTGTTTCAATCATTGATAATGAACACACACTGGCTAAAATCTTTATCTGAATAAATTAAATATTTACTACATTGCTGAAAAAATTTCTACAAATTAGGTGAAATGTAGCAACATGCGAGGTAGTACTGACCCTACGACGTATCTTTGATGATAGGTTAAGTAAAGGCAAATCTATTTTTATAACTATTATAGATTTGGGAAAAGTGTTTGACAATGTTGACTGAAATACAATCTTCCAAATTCTGAATTCAGCAGGAGTAAAATATAGATAATAGAAGGCTGTACACAAATTGTACAGAAACCAGATAGCAGTTATATTGGTTGAAAGGCATGTAAGGGAAGCATTAGTGAGTAAAAATGTAAGATAGAGTTGTAACTTTTCTTCAATGTTATACAATTTGTATATACATTGAGCAATATGTAATTAGGAAAGTAAGGACAAATTGGGAAAGCGAATTAAAGTTCAGGGAGAATAAATAGAACTTCTGAGGTTTACCAATGGCATTTTTATTCTGTCAGACAGAGCAAAGGACCTGGAAGAGAATTTGACTGGAACGGGTATTGTTTTGAAACGAGAGTATAAGATGAACGTTAACGAGAGCAAAAGATACAATGTAATCAAATTACATCAGGCGATGTTGAGGGATTTTGATTACGAATTGAGACAATATATTTGGTAGACGAGTTTTGTTACTTGGACAGTACAATAACTACAGATACTCAGAGAACAGGGGAAATAAAATGCATAAAATGTACAGAAAGAAATGCATTTCTGAAGAAATAAAATTTATTAACATCAAAAGGAATTAATTTGACAGGACGTTTTTTCTGGGGGCATTTGTCTGGACTGTATGGGGGTGAAACGTGACCAATATGTAGTTCAGACAAGAAAGGTACTGAAGCTTCTGAAATTTTGTTCTACTGACGAATGCTGAAGATTAGTTGGGTAGATCGAGTACTCGTGAGGAGGTACTGAATAGAATTTGGGCCAAGAGAAATTTCTGGCAGTCTCGACTAAAAGAAGTAACTGTTTTCCAGGATACATAATGAGGCATCAAGGATTCAACAATTTTGTATTGGGGTGAAAATCGTCGATAAAGAGACGAATACGATAAGCGGATTCAAATGGATTTGGGTTCCCGTTCCTATTCGGGGATGTAAAACCTTGCATAGGTGTAGTTAATGTTTACTGGGCCATCACCAAAATCCAAGTTGCAGGCTGTTTGGCTGGAAACCTACCCCCACCCCTCCAGGGGCCTGCGCCAAAATCAAAGATGGTGGCAGTTTAGGGGCTGACGCCAGATGGAAAAACACTGCCCTATTCCCCACCAGGTGTAGACATGCCCGCCCCTGATAGTCGTTTAGTTGCCACCCCCGACAGGTCCAGAATCACCTGCCCCCATGTCCACCTCCTCCACCCCCAGCGGCGGTAAATTTGAATTTTGAATTTTCTTCGATCGCTATTGACAATAGAGCAATTAATTTTGGTGGGAGAAACTTATTAGGCCCACCACTAGATGTCAGCAATTGCAACTACTCACCACATCGCTGAGAATCTCCAAATCAAATGGAAAAGTATCTCCACACAGAACGAATGGGGAATCTTGCTTTAAATCCAGATCAAGGAATGGTTATGCGGCGTAAACGAAGTACTTGGCAGCTTTTTTGAAGTATCTGATGATGAACGCATAAAAAAGGATATAAAATGCTTTAGTGGAATGCTTATAATTAAATGGGTAAACCATGACATCGATGATGAGGTAAGGATTATAATTGTGGATAAAAGCAATTTGCAGCAATCTTTGCCATAAAGAGTGAATCGGTTTATAGGACACACATGTAATTGAGCACTACTTTGGCATTGGAGTTAAGTGTCAGGGATAAGAAATGCTGGTAGAGGCGAAGAGACTAGTGCAGTAAGCAAGGTAAAACAGGGATGAAGGTGCAGTCGCCTTCAGAAATGTAGAGTAACGTGGAGAGCTCAGTCAAACCTGAGTTCAAATTGAAAACAAACAACAATAGGGTTAACCTCCAGAGACCTGGTGCCAACTGTCAAATGTTTATTTGTTTATTTTTTCTGAAACAGACATTATTTTCTTGTTAAACACAAGGCCGTGAAAAGATATTGAAACAAGTTGCAGAGATTTTTTTATCATTATTATTTTTATTTTTTTAATGTCCAGTGTATTGGGCACTGGGTCCCTTGTACTGTCAAAGTTAGCCTAAGAAAGGAAGGTAAGAAGTACTGCAAAGGAATTTAGTGCTAGTTTGCTTAATGATATAAGACATTATTAGGCATGTATCGCGTATATGATACACAAATTATATTTTTCCTTAAAGGAACATAAATTGTGAAGTATTTACTTCTGACTAGATGGTCTGGTGAAATTCGTATCAGCTACTATTGATTTTGATTGTAACTTTTGATCAGCTATTATCAATCCTAATCAAACTTTCAACTCCAGTTCATTGAGGTCGATAGTATTGGCTCCATCGTGTACAGTTTCAATTTGGTTATGTTATTAAATTTGTAATTCAAACGAATTCAATGTATTTTACTAACATTAAAGGCAAATACCGTTAAAATTCACTGTAGTGCTTTCTAATAAACTACGTTTATTGTTTTGTTTTCCATTGCACAAATATGCAAAGATGATGACACCGGAACACGCTAAATTGGCTCTGGTGGTGGAACCAATTGTTACAATTACACTTTTCTACCAGAACAACAGAATCCACCAGATTCACCGATGATTTTCATCGTTTTAGATAAACGGCCCACTTCTCTCCAGTTGTTACCGATCTGTCGGCAACGTAACCGATTTCCGAATCCTAATGCAATGCTGCAGGTTCACAGGCGCACTGCATTGGCGCAACACCTCATGAATATTGTGTCGTGCTCGCGTTGTCGTGTTTCATGTGCACGAAAGCGTTGCACATGCATTCTGCATATATTTACATCTCGTTCGTTTCCACTTACTCTGGAACGCAAACCAGTCAAACCAATACGAATGTTTTCTTCATCTGACGGTCTTGACCATCTACACATTTGAATGACTTTTATGTAGCATCGTATTCCACCGGGCGACTGACAACCTCAGAAGCTTAGTCCCCCTATCGTAATCAAACAACCCAACAACCCAGCATCGTATTCTCTTCGGCACTGTAATGAACACTACAAAATTACACGGAATTGTTTTCACAGGCACTGAGGTCTTTAATGATTTTTGAAACCATTGAAGAAAACATGAATCAGTGATAAATTTATTAAAATTATGGGTCTAGATCCCACAATATTATTATTAGTGTAATGTGTTTTGATCTATGGTAATGATTATTATCAGACCCTATCTTTAAGTTGGTATTCCAGTGATGACAGCTGGAGACTAGAAGTAGGAAGACACGTATGGTGATGTAAACAATTTTCAATAAACTCAAATCTTTGTTTTTTAATTCATAAACTTCTGTCTATAAAAAAAGAATCGGAATGTGGGAGATTTAAAACAACCACACAGAAGGAAAATATGTTGCTAAGACACAATGTTAAGCGATAGATCTAACTCCAACTTATTCAAGTAGAACGAAGTGGCGGTGCCCATACAAAATTAGCAATTTTGATATTTTACATTTTCAGCCGTTCCCTTGATATTACCACATTTCTTTGTGCGTTAAAGCGGGAGAAAGGAAACAAAAATTATTCAAATTGGTAAAGCCACTTTTAGCGAAGCTAAACGGAAAAGAGTTTTATACACACCTGGCCATTAAAATTGCTACATCACGGAGATGACGTGCTACAGACGCGAAATTTAACCGACAGGAAGAAGATGCTGTGATATGCAAATGATTAGCTTTTCAGATCATTCACATATGGTTGGCGTCGGTGGCGACACCTATAACGTGCTGATATGAGGAAAGTTTCTAAACGATTTCTCATACACAAACAGCAGTTGACCGGCGTTGCCTGATGAAACGTTGTTGTGATGCTTTGTGTAAGGAGGAGAAATGCGTACCATCACGTTTCCGACTTTGGTAAAGGTCGGATTGTAGCCTATCACGATTAACGTTTATCGTATCGCGACATTGCTGCTCGCGTTTGTCGTGATGCAATGACTGTTAGCAGAATATGGAATCGGTGGGTTCAGGAGGGCAATACGGAACTCTGTGCTGCATCCCAACGGTCTCGTATCACTATCAGTCGACAGGTATCTTATCCGCATGGCTGTAACGGATCGTGCAACCACGTCTGTGTCAAAAGATGGGGACGTTTGCAAGACAACAACCATCTGCACGTTTGCAGCAGCATGGTTTATCATCTCGGAGACCTTGTCTGCGGTTACCCTTGACGCTGCATCACAGACAGGAGCGCCTGAGCTGTTGTACGCAACGACGAACCTGCCAACGAATGGCCAGACGTCATTTTTTCGGATGAATCCAGGTTCTGTTTACAGCATCGTGATGGCCGCATCTGTGTTTGGCGACATCGCGGTGAAAGCACATTGGAAGCGTGTATTCGGTCATCGCCATACTGTCGTATTACCCGGCGTGATGGTATCGGGTGCCATTGCTTACACGTCTCGTTCACCTCTTGTTCGTATCGACGGCACTTTGAACAGTGGCTGTTATTGTACAGATGTGTTACGATCCGCGGCTCTACTCTTCATTCGATCCCTGCGAAACACTATATTTCAGCAGGATAATGCACGACTACATGTTGCAGATCCTGTACTCGTCTTTCTGGATACGGAAAATGTTAGACTGCTGCCCTGGCCAGCACCAACTGGAAAAGTCTGGTCAATGGTGGCCGAGCAACTGACTCGTCACAATACGCCAGTCACTACTCTTGATGAACTGTGGTATCGCGTTGAAGCTGCATGGGCATCTGTACCTGTACACGCCATCCAAGCTCTGTTTGACGGCATATCAAGGCCGTTGTTATCGCCAGAGGTGGTTGTTCTGGGTACTGATTTTTCAGGATCTGTTGTGACCTCGTCGCCTTTTTGTTGTTTACTCGTCCCGGTCTAGTTGTTAGCAAAGGGACTGGTGCTGGAATTGATGTCATCTGTAACAACTATTCAGATTAATAATACAAGTTTTATTGACAATTTTATGATACTCAACTTTAGAACATTGTTTCTTCTCGCTTCTTGCGGCGGCGTCCGTATGATGCTAGCTGCGCTGTGAGCTAGTTATTGCTAAGGTAGTAGCCCCGATCTTACTTATTACTGTTCTAGTTCTGTCTTCGTAGCTGCCTAGAACTGTCAGAGTTCTCACTAGTAACTGCCGTATTTCTGAATCGTAACTGCCGGGCGTCCAGACGTATGTCAGCCTAGATGTAGCGCGCATCTTCGGTTACTCCCTCCAGGATGCGCGGCGCCTGCTTGCTATTGGCTTTCGGTCGACCGCTGCCTTCTCCACGATCTTTCTGGCCAGCCGCGGTGGCCGAGGGGACTGAGGCGCGTCAGTCACGGTCTGCACGGCCACTACGGTCGGGGGTTCGAATCCCCCCCCCCTCGGGCATGGGTATTTGTGCCGTTTTTAGTATTAGATAGTTCATAAGTAGTTTGTAAGTTTAGGGACCGATGACCCCGTAGTTAAGTCCCATAAGCTATACAACATTTGAACATTAATTTGCTCTGGAGTCTGGTGTGTGGTGCTGACTTTATGCCACAACAGGATCTATGGACACAAATTGCGTGAAAATGTAATCACATGTCAGTTCTAGTATAATATATTTGCCCAATGAATACCCCTTTATCAAATGTTCAAATGTTTGTAAAGGTTAAGGGACGTAACTGCGGGATCATAAGTCCCTAAAATTACAAACTACTTCAGAACTTTGAGTAAAGACAACACAAATATCCATGCCCGAGGAGGGATTCGAACCTCCGTCGCGGGTGGCGTCATTTGCATTTCTTCTTGGTGTAGCAATTTTAATGGCCAGTAGTGTAATAAACAAACCTGTAGAACAAACAAAAATTGTGTTTTTAACTTTCATAATGAATTTGTTCTACCAAGAACCTACGGAAGAATCAGGTATCATGTGAACATTGTCACAGAACAGTGAACCGAATGGCGGTTACGCCACGAAGCTCCAAACTCTATAGTACTCCCCGCAGTGATAAATACGAGGCTGGCCCTCCGATTAGTGCCAGGTGTAGAGCGATTATGGTACCGGCATCAGGGCTGCCTTCATAAGCGGGAACTTGGCTGGCGTAACTCTGGACCTAACAGCGCAGCAAGTGACACGGGCTGGGCAGCTTTAGCGCGCCGTAGCCCTCCGGCACTGGGAGTTAATGAAGCGCTGGCGGAATCCTCCCTCAGAGGGCCCGCAAGACAGCCGCCGGCCTTGTCTGCTCGCCCATTACGGCCCCGTGCCGGCAACTTGCAAGGAGCCATCCGTCATCCTCAACGTCGGCCCGCAGCGGATGCCGGCAAGCCAGCCACCGACCGCAGGACCAGCCACGCGGCCCAGCAAAGAAGCGTCCTGTCTCAACCAGCACTTGACGGCTGTGTTGAACGACTTCGCGAACCCTACTGACAGACAGGGGACAGAACTGCAAATAGTCCACAAGTTTGCCGACGGATGGCGTTGTGCAAATACCACAATATTACCTCGGAGCCATTGTCCGACATATTCAGGTGGTTGAACCTTTTTAAATATAAATTCAGATACCCTGAGACGGTTTTTCGTCTCAAACATGTCCAAGACAGTAACGATAAATAATAAGCAATGAATTAAAATTTGTGACGCGGCCGGGAATCGAACCGGGACCTCGACACTTAGTAGGCAGTCTTACCGTTTTTTTCTGTATTTTATTTTATTTTTTAGGGGCTCCTTACTCCCCTTCAGTCTTTCCTTGCGCTCGCCATGTCGCCTTCTTCGGCGTCGGCTTCAGACTGCCACTTTGAAACTATATTTGTCGCTTAGAAACTGTTTCTGTTTGTGAATTACTTTGGCTCAGTGTAATAGGATGCAAAAAAATCTTCCTTGATTTGTGCGAAGGTGAGACTATGTTTAGACCACCGCACCACTAACGATTAAGGCGCCTTGGAATAGTCTAAGTACGACTTCCCTCCTCGTCACAAACTTGAATTCAGCTTCTGTGTTCCATAGTGACAATTATCTATGGAACACAGAAGTTAAAGTTTGTGACGAGGAGGGAAGTCGTACTTTATTTCAAGGCGCTTTAACCTGCAGTGGTGCGGTGGTCTAACGGCAGTCTGCGTCAGGCAGCGCAGCGGTGCGGTTGGCGTGTTTACGTCCCGCCGCTGTGTCTCGCGCCTGAGGTTGTTTACGTAACTCAGCCGCCTCTGCGGGACTTACTCGATAGAACAAGCATGGCTCAATCCTGGAGACATTCGACCTTGAAGATCAGTTTTTCGAAAGCATATCCACGACCAAAGGCATTTGACATCGAACAGTTCATTAGAGACGAAATGAAAGTTGCCTGTAGCGAAGTTGTAGGTATTCACTTTTCGATAGTGAGCAGTGTGGTGTACTTAAAGCTCATCAACGACGCGGTCTGTGAGAGAATTCTAAACGCGACCAGAAGTGGCCTGAAGTTCCGTCACTCGGACGGACATATTGGTGACGTGACGATAGAACACACGGGTCTCTGCACGATAAGAGTGTTTGAACTTCCCTTTGAGGTGCCAGAAGAAACTGTGATTTCCGCGCTTTGCCCTTAAGGGCATGTGATCAGTCACGAAGCTGAAAAATGGGCACAGTTTACCACATACCCCGTGCTCAATGGGGTGTGGCAAGTGCGTATTGAACTGAAGAAACATGTTCCATCTTATCTGACCATCGGTGGATGCCGTGCAATAATAATTTATGACGGCCAGCCGAAGACGTGTTCGGGCTGTGGACAAGAAGGACACCTACGTTCACAGTGCATGCAGCGCAGGATCACACAGTTGCCACCTGGGGATGAACAGCTCCCGTCTGTACCGACTACTCTTCCGGTGACGTATGTTCAGGCTCTCCAGCATCCTGTGCCGACGTACGTGCATAACCCTCGCTGAACGCGGTAGCGCACCAAGGAAATGAGGACAAACAGGAAACTACATCCACGTCCGACCGTATACCACTAACGAATAATGAGGTGTCTCAGGTGGAGGAGATGGACGCCACATCACCGGTAGTGCCAAATGACGTTCTCGCAAAAGACCAAACAACAGTGCAGCAATCGACAACAGACGGCAATACAACGGCCAACGTACAAACGTCGCTCTTACACCCGGCCGAAAATCCTGAAGGCACCGACCTACCAAACCACCAGACTGACACGCTTGAGACGATGGATGTCGAAACTGAAGTAGTACCGACGGGGTCGGCGTCAGATGACTGCCGACAGACCTCCGATACGGAACACCACGTCCGCAAACAGTGCTCCCCGCGGAAACGCAAGAAGAGGCGCCATTCGCCTTCTGATGATCAGACGCCAGATAAGGACGAGGAACCGACGTCGGATGAAGCAACTGACTCTGCCTCACAGGTGTCCCGTGGCATCACTCCCCGTCTGGCACGTCACGATACAGTAGCGACAACAACACCTGCTCCTGTCTCAGATTTACCTTCATCTGCCACTGAACATGAGACTCACGACGAAACGTGCCCTCCACAACTACGAAGATTCACGTCTGACGCTTGGGCAGACGATATCGAGGATGAAGCGGAAGACCTTGAGGGAGCCGAGGGTAGAAGTGCTCCCTCGGGTGCATCCAGCACTCCCCTAACACAGTGACTGAGGCTACACCAACAGCTTCCATGGCGCCGCCGCATCCGCCTGCCGACGATGTACTGAACAGCTCCATAGAAGGACCAGGCGGACAGACATACCGGATCGCTACTGTTAACATCAATAATATACGTGCACGCCATAAATTGGCCATGCTACAGGACATGCTCAATGCAGCGGACATCGACATTGCCCTCCTTCAAGAGGTGCATGTAGAAGACTTCACAGAACCCTACGGATACACGACCTGCATCTCCCATGCGTCTGCCACTGGCAGTGGAGTGGCAATCATCCTCCGTGAAGGTCTTCTTGCTGAAGATGTCGAGTATCTTCCTGACGCTAGAGGGATGGCTATCACTGTCCAAGGAGTTCGAATCATTAACGTCTATGCGCCGTCGGGATCGGGACGACGTCGTGAACGATCCATCTTCTTCGCAGAAGCGATCACACCTCTCTTTGTGGGACAACAAGACGCCTTGATAGTAGGAGGGGATTTCAACTGTACTCAAGCTCCGAAGGATCAACTACCTCGTCACTCTCCGTGCGTGGAACTCGGAACAATTGTCCACAATCTTCGGTTGGTGGACTCATGGGAACATGTTCATGGCGACCGGCCTGGCTTTACGCATTATACTAGCCATTCGTCTAGCCGCATTGATAGGATTTATATCTCGCGTTCCATTGTCAGGGGGACGAGAGCAGCCGAAGTATGGCCTGTAGCGTTTTCCGACCACGAAGCCTATATTTGCAACGTTACCCTCAGACGTCAGAAAGTATGGCACAGTCGTGGTCCATGGAAGCTGAATGTGACCCATCTCGCCTCTCCAGAATGTCGGCAGCTCGTAGAGAACACATGGAACAACTGCTTACGCCGACGCGGCGCCTACCAGTCTGCCCTTGCTTGGTGGTTATTCTGCGCTAAGCCTGCCCTGAGGAAGACCTTCATAGGCTATGGGAGAGACGTAGCGGCATGGAGGCGACATACGAAGGAATTTTACTTCAATATTTTAAGGGAATGTACCACAATGCCATATTCACCTGCGAGGCAGACTATGGTGAACCACGCCAAAGCCCAAATCATCAAACTTACACGCCAGCATCTTGAAGGAACGATCGTCAGAGCCCGTACTCAAGACAGGGTAGCTCAGGAGCGTCCCTCCATGCACCATATCATCGCAGAACGACGGAGTCGACGAAGGGCCTTGATACATGTGCTGACTACAGATAGAGGACGATACGACACCCAGCGAGATATAGGACATGTCCTTCACGCTCACTATACGCAACTGTACTCAGAGCTCCGCCACCCCCCAGAAGTAATCGAAGCGGTCTCCCAGCTCACATACGGCAAAATTCCACAAGCTGCGGCTACTGAACTGACAGCCGATATAACAGCGGAGGAAGTCACTGAAGCGATACGGATGGGACCCGCCAATAAGTCGCCAGGCCCTGACGGCCTCCCTCTGGAGTTCTACAGGACCTTCCAACAACTGCTGGTACCAGTCTGGACGGATATCTGCCGCGATCTCATGTCCCCCACGGTGCGGATCCCTGAGACATTTTGCGAAGGACTGATCATACCTATACACAAACCACGAGGTGGGACCAACATCAGCGACTACCGCCCCTTGACCTTACTGAACAGCGACATGAAGATCTTCACTCGACTGTTGGCAGCAAGACTCAAGCACACGGTCCGATACGTTGTTTCAGAGGATCAGACATCTTTAGGTGGCAGTCATAACATTCGCACTGCCCTCTGCCGGTATCGCGATATGATCGCACTTGCCAAGGCACATAAAATGCCTGGAGTTTTGGCCTGCCTCGATTTCAGCCAAGCTTTTGACAGAGTCGACCACGCATTTTTAAAGGCGGTAATGCAACAGATGGGTTATCCCGAGACCATCATAGAGTTATTGGTGCGTCTCCTTCACGGTGCGACATCAAGAGTATTGTACAATGGACGCCTCACACCGCCGATCCTCATCCAGAGATCGGTGCGATAGGGGTGCCCCCTATCAACGATATTGTACGCCCTCGGTTTGGAACCGCTGCTCTGTGGCTTTCGACAACGCTTGACAGGGATCACACTCGGTGGACACACTTTTTGCTGCACTGCCTATGCCGACGATCTGGTTCTCTTTCTTCGTGGTGAAGACGATGTCCGCGCAGCTTTGGCGTGGGTGGCGACCTACGGCGCAGCATCGGGCAGTGAACTAAATGTACATAAATCGCACGCTCTATCTATAGGTGACGGGTTGCCCGGTAGGTGCGTGGCCCTGTTGAGAATAACGGACACAATACGCTGTTTGGGCATTGATTTTGCAACTGACCTGCGGCGGACGATTGCCCTCAACAGTAGGCGCCTATTGCAACAGATTAGGACAGGAATAGGTGATCACCGTCTTAGAACACTAGATATTCTGCAACGGTCGCGATATGCTAACGTCTATTTGGCGTCGCGCGTCCCCCATGTTGCGCAGACACTGCCGATCCCGACATATCTGGCCCGCAGCATGCTGGCGGCTATGGGGTCTTTTGTAAGTACCGGTATGCTCTTCAAGATTCGTTACGACTCCCTCACACTACCGAGGAACAGAGGTGGTTTAGGACTTTTTCACGTTCCGGACAGAGCACGGGCTTTATTTGTAAGCTCTCACATGAAGATATGGCGACAGTGTCCGACGAGTCTTACGAGCCTGCTGCTAGAGGCCTTAAGGCCGATCTCCCTCACCCCTCCAATACCACTATCCGACATTCCAGCCCCTTTCTTTTATTTCGGGCAATTCTTCCTCGACCTCAGCTACATCCGTACCGCACTACCGCCCACACAATTGATATCGGCGAGAGCAATATACAACACCATGGAACTGAGCAGAGCCCCGAACGTGATAGAATCAAAACACTCCCATATTAACTGGCGAGCAGTGTGGCGGGCGGTGAGCACGCCCACTCTTAACACAGACGTACAGTCTGCGTGGTACATCACAGTCAACGGGAAGCAGGTGTGCCAGTATCGCCTCCACCGAATTCATCTTGTGGACTCCCCTTTGTGTACCACCTGCGGCGTAATGGATACAGATGAGCATCGCCTTGACTGTGGATCGGCGAAGGATGTTTGGTATTTGGTGCGCCAGGTACTGGCTTTCTTCACACGCACAACCCCCGAAATGATAACTACCAAATCGCTTCTCCTTCCAGAAGACTCGTATTACCCGAGAGCCAAAACTAATTCTGTTAAATGGATATGTGGCCACGCTGTACACTATTTATTCGGCGATGGAGAGAAGACTGTGCTTGATTTTTGGAACTATATAAACGAGCGACACTGTGCAATAGTTACGAACCCCAAGTACCGAGAATATTTTTCCAATTTTCTTTGGAGTGCATTCCATAACCCGCCTCGCAGCTGGAATATCGATGAAAGGAGAAGTTGACCCAATAACGACAGAAGCACTGATTGAACTACAACCGGCAACGAAATAAATCGAGAAGACGTTTATTGATAATCCGCAGCTAGACCTTCCTTGGAACGCACCATGTCGTAATGCGACGACCTCTTTATTTATTTTATTTTATTTTATTTTATTTTTTTTTTACGCCGGATGTGGAACGGCATTATTTACTACGTAAAAAAAAAAAAAATACAGACCTATATATACTAATAAAGAGTACACATGAAGCAACTATTTATTTCTCCCTTTTCCCCACTGTCAATCTACATACATCTTTACGGGCAGATGCGGAGGAGGATTTTCATTTCATTTTATTTATTGAATTATTTTTCCATCGACCACGACTGGAGCGTCTGCGTGCGTTTTACACTTCAGGTTAGGGTAAAAGTGGCGGTGGCACTAGCTTTTTTTTTTCTTAGGTTTGTTCATAAATATGAAGGGTGTGATGGGTGTTAGGAGCCAACGCCTGAAGTGGCAGAGGGAAGAAAAAAAATAAATAAAAAGGAAAAAAAAAAAAACAATAAAAAAACGGTAAGACGTCTGTCTAGTAAGCATGGAGGTCCGGTTTCGATTCCCGGCCGCATTAAAAATTTTAATTCATTGCTTCTTATTTATCGTTAATGGTTTAACCTTGTTGGTAACCAAGTATGACCGACGATATCTGCTTTTTTTTTTTTTTTAATTGGTTATTTTAGAACACCTTAAGGAGCAGACTTCAACGCCGATCTTCAGCCGAATGACAACTCGTGGAAAATTGGAACCAATCTATTAATCCTTTCAGTCCCACATTTTGAAATCAGCTTTGGAAAAATTAAAATTCAGTGCAGTAAACATCATTTTTTAAATATTTGGTCGAACTATTATGCACAACACAGACATTGGTATCGAGTTAGGGGAAAGTTGGGTAAGATGGCGACACTGACGTATATCATACTTTTTCTGGCTCTTAAGTTGAAATCAGATAGTTTATCTGCCAGGCACTTAAATGTGATTTGCAGAGTGTCCCGTGTAGATTTATAGAAAAACGATTGCTTAACCCAGATAGAGCGGAATTATTTTTGTTTTTGTTTTTATTTCAAAACGTATAAATTACCTTCAAATGTCTTCACAAAAACGTTATAAGCGATGTTTTCACGAACACGCCATTAGTTTTGGAATATTGTCCATTTTTCAGGCAGGAAGTCAAAATGAATGTTTTAGAATTTTCGTCTGATCAATGAATTTTATACATCTAATGTCACAATAATTAGAGAATGTTCAAGAAATATGAACTTAACTACGAGGGAATCTTCAATATCATCTGTATGAACCTTAATTTTGCAGCCATATCCTACCACTTTGCAATCAACACTAAAAACTGAAATTGATCTAAAATGGAAGAGATTCAAAGAACTGAAATACGACACTGTGCATAAATTTGTAACTACAAGTGTGAAAAACTAAGCCACCATTTTCGTCCTTCTAGAAGGATGACAGCGCTGTCTGGGTTAATATATCTCCTTTGTAATAAAGCTCTTGAACTTTTCCTAAGACTGAAGATTTTTTAGCTAGACAGTAGTGACAGAACCATTAGTCGACTTGCCCTACAGGTAGGGTAAGATGACGAAATAAACATTTTATTTAGAAAACAAGACTTTTATTGATGATCATCTACTTATCAAAAGAGACACAGCCATTACATTTCTCCTTTGCGTCCCTGTAATTTAAGCCCGTACACTGAGCAGAGCCTACTTCATCAACATTTTTTTTTTACATTGTGACCTAAAGTAGCTTCACGGACGTTGAACTTCCTAGCGGCGCCTTTAACAAGCTTACCATTTCTTACATGATGCACTGCCTCTTTCAATGATTCCTTGCTCCATTTCTGTCACCCCGTCTTCCTTATGAACTGCATAATTCGTCATCTTAACCACAGTCGACATTTTTGATTCAGACTTATATATGTGCACACATTCTTGCACATTACATTCATTAAAACGTTATTAAAACATCAGTAAATCCACAAGGTTTAAGAAGAATCAACTAATATTCATTAATAAAAAGTATTACTTGTATGAAACTTATTTAAACCGCAGCAAAAGGTAGACGGATGCGGTAAGCGAGGCGGAGGGCATGGCGCTCAAGGATTTGGAGGGAGAGGTAGTAGGCAGGGGAGTTTGTGACACTTGCGGGGAGTGACACTCGCGCGGAAAGGGAATGTGTAGACACTTGCGCGGAGACCCTGACGCTGCCAGGTAGTGAACAGGGTGTTCCAGAAGTAGCGATACACCACCCCCTACTCCACGCACTCCAGCCGCTACCTGTGCCGTATTCAGGGAAAGGCCCACCGAGCGAGGTGGAGCAGTAGTAACGGGACGTTCGCTAAAATAGGGTATATTACAAGATTCACGTCTCTCGCATTTCGGCCCAAAATTAGCATGGGCATTCATTGAAAAATGCGAATTTTTCCGGTACCAACTGTTTACTTTGTACATATTTAAGGGCAGAAAATAAAGTTATCTCCCAATATTTCTGATTAAATAGTGTTTCACAACAAAATACCATTTATGACAATTTCGGATTTACTGCATTTTGAGTCAGAATTCGCATCTATATTCGAATTTATCGCAAATACGAATTTTTCCTGTCCCTAGAATTACCTCTAAAAATAAACAACCTGATCAAGGCACTAAAAGCAAAGGCAGATCTTTAGGTGTATTTCTACAAATAACTAAAACACAATTTGATCGTGGAATGATATACAATCTCATTATAAAGGTTTTTTGTAGGTGGTTTTGAGCAGCTTTTAAATATGTTAGAAATTGCATTATGAAATGTAGACAGCTACACGTTATGTTTATTATGGGATATCGATTTCGGCTAATTAGAGGTCATCTTCAAGTCTCAAACAACAGGTGTTACTTATGCATTTTTCCAGTGGCACTCATAACCTTTAACTGTTTACACACAAGGTCTAAAGTTGTTAATCGCGTTAGTGATGAAAACAGAACCCAGAATCTTTGCGTCTAAATGATACATATATTGGTGTGATGTCTTATTTCGAAAGAACAGACATCATGTGAAAATTTTAGTGTGATTCCCAAATTTGTTTTTTCTATAACAACATTTAAAACATATTAAAAATTCAGAACTCCAAAACCAGTGAAGTTATGGACTTTAAGCGTTTTGTGTTGCTAAATCTTTACATAGTAAACACGATTCTAAAATTTGGTTGCTATCGCCAAAGTAGACGAAAAGTTAAATTTTTTGGTGTAATCTTCGCCGTGTAGACTGTATGATGTAGAAGTCTACGCCGAACCGAATTATAATCATACCTCTGAGGAGAGAACGTTGTTTGCACTTCTCCTGTGTTTTTAGTCGGCCGTGCTGTGGTACGTAACGACATCATACCGTTCCATTGCACCGAGAGCTATATATGTATTGGTGTGATGTCTTATTTCGAAAGAACAAGACATAATTCAACGGTTGTGTGCATTCATCTTATGAGAAATATCAATCATTTGTTTTCAGTGTTTATTTCAAATTTCTACATTTAAGTTTCTTTAATTATTAGTACTTAAATGTGGTTATGAAATAAATAAATTACGTGTATATGAGTAGTCTTATGCGGCCAAACTACTTAGGTCATTGGTCGCTAGAGTTACACACTACTTAATCTTACTTAAAATGACTTAGGCAAAGTACAAACAAACATACCCATGTCCGAGGAAGGACTCGAATCTCCGACCGGACCGGCCGCGCAATTTGTGAAACAAATTACATGTTTGATAATATTAATGCATAGAAGTATGAAATCGCGTCAAGACTACTTCCTGCAAAAATTTTGAAAAAAAAAGTTGGCACTGAGTTTAGAAAAACAAAATTCTGGTATATTGGATTTTAACATTTTATCAAAAAATGAATGTTACTTTTTTTTTACTACGAGAGATATAGCCATTCAAATTTACGGCCACCAGAACGTTTTCCCTTCCTGAGTAAATGAGCTGCTTTTTGTAGTTTCAACACCTTTTTCTTGAAAGTTCTGAATATAAATCTTCACACAGACTTCTTGAGGAGGAGAGTGATACGGATATCTGATTGTAAACCACTGCCTATTATCTGAGACCTTTTTGACTGTACTGAACAGTAATTCCGCGTATTCCGTAATTTATATTTATACAGTTAACAGGCAATGTAATTTATAACCAACTATTGGCTGCCAATTTCGCTTCATTTTTCCTGGCAGTCTTGCAACTTGTTTCTCCCTGTTGGTTTATGCCGAGTTCGGAGTAAAACTGGTTCTATATGACGGTGATGGAAAATAGAATTTATGTTCAGCATTTTTCGGTGTGTGACATTCCCTTACACATTCCGTATTTCATATATCCCTTACACATTCCGTATTTCATATATTTCTTAGATGTATTTGTAATTCGAATACAGCCAAATCGTTTTGGGGTCTACGAATAAACGCTTCAAGTATGTAAAATACTCATTGACTTATTATTAACGTTTTTTAATTGAAGGTTTAGTGTTGCGTCTCTAATTAAAAAGCATAGTAGCTATTTTTAAAGATATGGAAGTTGCGTGATAGTGGGGTTAACTACATAGCGGTCAATTACATCAACGTATCTGTGCAGGATACCTAATATATTTATTGCTTGCGCAGGTGTCTTGATATGCTTAGTGTTCTGATTGCTTTTAGGATGTATGACTGTGGAAAGTCATCGTCTTGTTGTAGCAGAGACTGTCTTAATAACTCTCCAAACATTATCACTATTAAAATACCTTTTTGTTTACAGGAGGAACACTCAACGGATTAATAGGTAGTTAGAACAAGTTACTATATTGCTCTTCAGCTTTGAAAGGGTTGTGCAATTTCACTGATTTTCGTGTTATGTTGACAGTGTGGAAACTTGACCACAGCAGTGCTAGACTTCTTGGTGTGCCTGTACCCAGGAAAAGCCATCAGCCGCCCCAAGGGCCCCGGGTTCCGCGCAAGTGTCACTCCGCGCAAGTGTCACTCCGCGCAAGTGTTCCAACCCCGTAGGCAGGGAAGGCGGGAAACCAGGCTGGGTGGAAACCCCACAGAACAGGACGGATTATGGAACAGTAGACATGTAAGATGACAGAGGCTTCCAGTCCCCATGTCCGGCCTGACATGAGCTTAAGAAGATTAAGGTGGGAGAGGGCCTTCTGACGGACAGTCTGAAGGTGGGGATTCCTTGACAGGGGTCACATTGTGTGGAGCCAGTGTACCCTCTGGTAGTTTCAGAAGGCTTTTATTACCAACATGTACAAGGATGACATCTTCCAACGTACAGTGCAACGATAGAAACATTTCGGTGAATAATTCGTCTTAATGGACGACTATTTTCGCGGTCATTTTGCACACGCAATAAATGCCTTCCTTCATGATAACGACAATGGAAGATCATAACTGCAGACATGTTCTCCAGTCATGAACACATAAGACGAATCACCAGCCAGTCTGAGACGTACACGCTGAATCGGCGCTGGGTAGTGTGATGATCTGGACTTACAGCCCCTTCGACAGTATACCAAGACGAATACAGGCATGCATCTGCGCAAAAGGATGTGTACCAGGTATTACTGGTCCTGGTGTATACTGCGATCTGAAACCATAATGTCTAGACTATTATCATACAACTCGTCAATTTTTGTTTTCATTAGAAATAAACGGAAATGATTTTTTAAATCTTGGTTCCATTTTTATATAAAGAGTCACAACCTCTAGAATCGTTGTGAAGTAATACTTATTTTGGTGAGTGTAACATGTTTTTCTCATAGGATTTGCAGACAGGGTGTTTGTAAAAGACATCAGCAAGTTTCAAGGGCTGTATAATAGTTCAAGGTTTACATAAGAATCCACATTCGGTAATGTTGTCTAATGACGCTTTGAGGACTAATTCAACATTCATGCTGTGGGACAAATATCTTTTGCTGCAAGCTCTTTGCTCTGCCTATTTTTGAAGGAGGTAGTATGGACAAATCCAAGAAAAAATTCTAGTAAATGTTTCTAAAATGCGTACCTTAAGAGCTCTGACCACTTGATTAGTAGAATAGATTTGTTTCACAGTATTCTATATAAAACGTGGCTATAGGTCTGAAGCTATTAATTTTAATCCACAGTATCTCTGCAAAACTGGGCATCTAATTTCCAACAAAATACTTTTTTTTCAGAGTTGTTGTTGTTCAGGTCTTCAGTCCTGATACGGGTTTGATTCAGCGTTCCCCTTTATCCTAAGCAAGCCTCCTCACCTCCTCATAAGAACGGCGACCCACATCTATTTGTTCTTACTGTTTTCGTCTGTTGGTCTCCCTCTGCAAATTTTACCCCACACATTTCCCTCGCATGCTAAATTCGCGATTCCTTTATGTCTATGAATGTGTCCTACCAATCGATTCCTTCTACATTCAAGGTATACCAGAAGTTCCTCTACTCCCCAATTCTATTCAATAGCTCCTCATTAGTTACGCGATCTACCCACCAAATTTTCTGCATTCGTTTATAGCACCACATTTCAGAAGCTTGTATCCTGTCCTACGGATCGTCCATGTTGCAACAGATAAGACCCTTACATAAAAAAAAAAAAAAAAAAAAAAAAATCGCATTGACGTGTTTTACGGCCCACTTTAGATTTGCATGTAGTTTTATGAATTTTTGCAAACATTTCAGACAAAGATAATAAAAAATTATGAGCGATACGATTATAACTCTACTATTGTGATAATGCCTATGCACCAAGCACATAATATTCTTTCTTACCGTATTTTAACAACCAGCCAAAATTATTTGATATTTTAGTTCAGCTTTGACAAACGTATTCCTTTTTAACTTTTACTTCCTTAAACTATTACATTAATACCTCTTCCACGTTTTCATTATCTTTTTACGTTAAAATGTTATCACCTGTTTTGCCTTGGTGGTTTGTTTTCTTTGCCTGTACTGGTTTCGGGTGACTATAGTTTGGAAAGAACACAGCGTACATTTAACTTTCGGAAATCAGTCACTTGACATCCCTAGCTCGAAACCTTACCTGAAACTCTCTTTTGCATACGCCATCTTGCTTTCTGTATTTTAAGATTTTCTTATTATAACCCAATCGTTGTCATTTGAAAACAATGGGGCACTGAAAATGATAAAAACACACGTCATTTTAGTACAATGAATTGTGATCTAAAGTCTAAAGATACCATGTTAGCAGGTAACACCTGCCATCGATGGTACGAGAATTACTGATTACTCTCGCAACTGTTCGCCGTAGCGTAATGAGTGTAGTTTGTGATGTACGAACAATTTGGACGGTTGTTCGAAACTTGACGAGTGCGTTGGCTCAGCGCACTCGGTCAGAGGGTAGTCGGCGTGGTAGCTAAGCGTGCTCGGTGAGACGGCTCGACGCTCTCTATAACGAAAATACTGGATCAACGACGAAAGGATCAAAATAAAACAAAACGAACCAACGCCTGCCAAGGACCGATCAAAGCGAAGAACCAATGAAATGAGAGAGAGAGAGAAATAGTGCTCAACGCCATCTGTAATAAAAGAAACTGAGTCAAATTCTCAACGAACGACGCAGAACGGACATGAACAAATGACCACAAAGCATCGATCTACCTAAA
Organism: Locusta migratoria; assembly: GCA_026315105.1. Classification (NCBI taxonomy): domain Eukaryota; kingdom Metazoa; phylum Arthropoda; class Insecta; order Orthoptera; family Acrididae; genus Locusta; species Locusta migratoria. The sequence continues at coordinate 484,636,815 of CM048745.1, forward strand.
GAACAAGAAAATATAAATAAAATACCATCATTGCCAATTTTTTCATCTTGCTACCAAAAAGGTTTTCGCACACTCTTGTTAATTAAAAAAAACTATATTCTGTAAGCTTCAGAGTTCTTCAAAGTTAACAGCGTTTTCTCTAAAATGCGCAGTTGTTCTATACTGCGAACGTGCTGTGAAATACATAACAACGAATTGCAAACTTAGATTTTTTTATCACATGCACATGAACTCGGCAGATACTATTAAAATATATATTTCAAATGACGTAATGATACTAGTAAGTTTGTATGATGAAGTACTACAGTTTTGTGGAATCCAATATAACCACACTTATTCCGTTTGTTATTTTAGCTGTAAAAGAAAACGTAGTCACGGCGTGAAACAGAATATTTGCTCTTTATTTTAGTGGAGAACAAAGTAAGATGAAGAAAGTCATATCTGAACATAGGAAAGGTAATTGAATCTACATGTAAAACGTCATAGCAACCATGCCAAAGATAAAATTTTTAGTAGTTGCAATGGTCCTAATTAATTACTTCTAACATATTTCATAAATAGTGAACAATTTCTTAGAAAAAAAGAAACAAGCTAATTGGTTGCAATGTCTAATGTTCATTAAGGAATGACAGTTGCCACATAAATCTAGGACTTCATTCATACATGAAACTAACAGTATCAGCACGTTGTTTAGAATATTCATTATTACAGTATTTACTCCCACTTGATGTGCATATGCTTCAGAAGGCCACTGTTCAACTCGTTGTTACGTATTTTACGGCATGTTTACGAAAGAGAACAAACGCTCATTTTAGATGGAGCACTATGCACAACTCTCAACATAGCTCTATTTAATAATGACAGTGCCAGAACGCTCTTAGGAGCCAAGGCGAAAAAAAAAAGATAGAACAAGCGTTTCGAACTACGGACCATGTACATTTCAATCTAACGCGCTGCCCACTACACTATGGCGAACAATCGGAAAACCATTTCTTAATTATCTTAGTATTCATGGCAGAAGTTTACTGCTTAAATGACATCTTTAGACACTAGATTATACTTTATCGCACTAAGAACGACGTATTGTTGTTAATTCCTCCGGCACTGCTTTGAAAATTATAAAATACGAAAAGCAGGATGGCGTATGCCAGAGAGGGGTATGGGCGAGGAATGTCACGTGACATTTCCGAACGTCTGGTTTACGTACAATCAAGGGACGGTGTCAAATTGCCGTTATTTTTTTCAAATATCTCTGTCACGGTGCGAATTATGAAAAAAAGTAAGACGGCAAAGTTGTAGAGAATTTTCTGGTCTACAAATTCGTTTATTCAATACCGTGTCATATGAGCGGGTAAGCCATTATTTTCATTTAAATTTCGAGCTCTCAAAAGGCGATCCCAAAGGCCAATTTTGCTGTTACTACCGTAACCTAAAGTGGACCAAAAATTAAATTGATATTCGATATTAACAAATTTCTCTCTTTCAGAATCTTTTGTAGCAGCAGTTCTCCTGTATGGTGTCGCGGACTACCGGAGATTGGAATGTTACCATTTTCAGTGGCATACGACGCTCTTGATAGTCATAAGAGTAGGAATGTCTCTGTCTTCGTAAATGCCTTCATTAACAGTATGTCTAACGTTGATTGTTTTAAGTTCAATTTTATTTTTCTGCACTGCTGATGACTTGATTCCCAACTCTAAGCGGAGAAAGCCGTACACGAGAAATTGTTTGTTCAAGCTAGCGTCTGACCGATTTCACTGCCATGGAGTAGTAAATTATCTCTGTTCGTGCAACGTTGAATTGTCTGATACACATGCAATATTTGACGGTTTATTTCTAGTTAGAACAGAACCTACCGCATCTGTTAGTTAAAGTAGTTCTTATCACTTTAAGAGTATTTCTTTGGTATTCAGCTTCAGTATCAACGGCACAGTTTATGATCGTTTTATCCTATCATCAACACCATACAGTATATACATATACGATAATAGCTTTGTATGAATCAGTTTAGGAGCACAAATACCAATAAAAACAAGTCACTTTAAATGAAATCATATTGACACCGTTAGTAATGATTACGGTGAGTCCTATCATTGATTATATTAGTTCCTTCTCTACATTTACAAGCAGTTAAGTTCGTCACAGTCAATTCTCTGTGTTTTTCAAACTGCGAAGGGTCACTGAAATATGGTTTGTAGTTATTTAGAATTCACTGATTAATAGTCTCTGCCACAATAGCTAGCTGAGTATTTCAGCACTAAAGTCCGTTTTGAGTTCAAGTCGAAATCATTTGAATTACGTTTTAAACGGTACGAAATTAATTTCTTTGCCGCCGTAACTGTCTAAGATATTCTGTATGTAATTAAATATTGCTAACTTGTACTAGTAATCACTACCTATCACAAATGTAGTTTCGCGAAAAACTATCTCAAACGATGATTACAACCAAAAGACCTTAACAATCAATTTAGTCCCTTATATATCCTATTTTAACCAAAATATAATAATGGAAAGTCCAGGTTGGAATAAATAATACAGTGAGGACAGTTTACAACTCACCGCAAAGACGTGGCGACGAGCTGCGACAGGCACATACAAAAGACACACACATACAACACATTCAGCTATCGGCCATGGCCTTCTTCAGAAAATAGAGCACTCACGCAATCACACAGGCACACAATGACTGTGTTGTGTGCCTGTGTGATTGCGTGAGTGCTCTATTTTCTGAAGAAGGCCATGGCCGATAGCTGAATGTGTTGTATGTGTGTGTCTTTTGTATGTGCCTGTCGCAGCTCGTCGCCACGTCTTTGCGGTGAGTTGTAAACTGTCCTCACTATATTATCTATTTTAACCAAAGATTTACAGCTGTAATCTCCATGACTAAAGTTCCGCGTTACTTTGCATCTAGCACTACTCTTTAATTTATATTACAAAAATTTTGATTAATTGATCCCCCTTTCTGAAATATCCCCTTTTTCTCTAATAAAAAATATAGAAATTCCCTTTTATAATCGTAACTGATTAAAAGTCCAATTTCAACCATTTCTACCCATGACCGTTCTGCGTTGTTATGTCATCTACTGGTCTTTTGATATTTGAAACGCTGAAGCAAATGACAAATGGAGGTACACTGAGTAGTGCTGTGCTGACTGTCGATGTAGGTGTGGAACGCTGTTTCTGTCAGCAGTGAGACACGCGGACCCCGGGACATGACCTGCTCGCCGGCTGCGACACCCGAGGCAAGTGTGTGACGTGGCACGGAAGCGCAGCACGCCTCGTCCACAGCACGCGGCTGATGAGCACGACTATCGATTTGCGGCGAGAATTGGACAGCTCGCAACGCACAGCCTGTGGCCTCGTTCCGATTGCTCGTATCCGTCGCGCCACGCGCACCTGCCGCGTAAAGGCATGCCGCAAGGCATAACGAGGTCGCTACCTGTCCTCACCAGTCCAATACTGAGGGGCGCCCGCAAACAACGCAAGGCCAACGCTCGTTACGCGTTTCAGATCGCGCTGTGTACTCGTCCGCGTCATTCGCGTCTCTCTGTTACAACACAGACAGGCGAGGCTGTGCGCGCACGTGCATTTACACTACAACTGACCCGTGCGAAATATTCACACTCTATCCTGATCAGTCACTCCCTCTCGGCCGACATGTTGTGCTCCATGGCATCTTGGAAAAACTGCAGTACAGAAAAAAATTATAAGAAACAATAGGTCCCGCACGGTAAAGTAGCGGGGAATTAAAAGTTAAATAAATTACAATCCTGGCCATTAAAATTGCTACACCACGAAGATGTGCTACAGACGCGAAATTTAACCGACAGGAAGAAGATGCTGTGATATGCAAATGATTAGCTTTTCAGAGCATTCACACAAGGTCGGCGCCTGTGGCGACACATACAACGTGCTGACATGAGGAAAGTTTCCAACCGATTTCTCACACACAAACAGCAGATGACCGGCGTTGCCTGGTGAAACGTTGTGATGCCTGGGGCAAGGAGGAGAAATGCGTACCATCACGTTTCCGACTTTGATAAAGGTCGGTTGTAGCCTATCGTATCCCGACATTGCTGCTCACGTTGCTTGCGATCCAATAACTGTTAGCAGAACATGGAATCAGTTGGTTCAGGAGGGCAATACGGAACGCCGTGCTGGATCCCAACGGCCGCGTATCATTACCAGTCGAGATGACAGGCATCTTATCCGCATGGTTGTTACGGATCGCGCAGCCAGGTCTCGATCCGTGAGCCAAGAGATAGGGACGTTTGCAGGACAACCATCTGCACGAACAGGTCGACGACGTTTGCAGCAGCATGAACTATCAGCTGGGAGACCATGGCTGCGGTTACCCTTGACGTTGCATCACAGACAGGAGCGCCTGCGATGCTGTACGTAACGTCGAACCTGGATGCACGAATGGCAAAACGTCATTCTTTCGGAATAATCCAGATTCTGTTTACAGCATCATGATGGTCGCATCCGTGTTTGGCGACACCGCGGTGAACGCACACTGGAATCGTGTATTCGTCATCACCATACTGGTGTATCACTCGGCGTGATGGTATGTGGTGCCACTGGTTACACGTCTCGTTCACCTCTTGTTAACATCGACGGCACTCTGAACAGTGGCCGTTACATTTCAGATGTATTAAAAACCGTGGCCCTCCGAAACCCTACATTTCAGCAGGATAATGCACGACCGCTTGTTGCAGGTCCTGTGCAGGCCTTTCTGGATACGCAAGATGTTCGCCTGCTGTCCTGGCCAGCACATTCTCCACATCTCTCACCAATTGAAAACGTCTGGCCAATGGTGGCCGAGCAATTGGCTCGTCACGATACGCCAGTCACTACTCCTCATGAACTGTGGTGTCGTGTTGAAGCTGCATGTGCATCTGTACCTGTACACGCCATCCAAACTTTGTTTGACTCAATGCCCAGGCGTATCAAGGCCGTTATTACGGCCAAAGGTGGTTGTTCTGATTTCTCAGGATCTATGCACCTAAATTGCGTTAACATGGAATCACATATCAGTTATAGTATAATATATTTGTCAGTTAATACCCGTTGATCATCTGCATTTCTTCTTGGTGTAGTAATTTTAATGGCAAGTCGTGTTTTATGGGTTATAATAGTAAAGCCGTCGTCACACGGTGAGTGTGTCTGAACATGTGTGGTCAACGTGCCGAGTCCGCCGTGCGGCTGAACGCTCGGAGAACGCGCGACATGTGCATACGAGACGTCTGCTTCAAAGAGCTAGACGCGACCTCAGCGCGCTCCAGGGTCAGTTGTCGGCAGCATCAGGTTCTAGAATCACACTGTTCACGAAATCCTAAGAGTGGAATTCCTGCTTTACTTCTATTAAATCGCTTATTTCCGCGCTTGTGCGTATATTCGTTATGTTCTGTGATACAGGTCGACATAAGTAACAATAAATATATAATTGCACGATATGTCAATAAGTGCAGCGAATTATAAGGTTTCATGACAATCTGTGTGATATGAAATTAGATAAGGCCTTCACATGAGGCAAACATTATTGCAAAAGTCTCGCTTTTAGTAAAACTTAAAGGTCATTCTTCCACTGTCAATGTTACTATCCAGTAGAAGAACGTTAAGAACGAGTAAACTGCAATACATGAAACAATAAAAGCGTATATTTTACTCTAAGTAAGGTGCAAACTGTCCTTTTGAGAAAACGAATCCAACAAACTCACTCCTCTAAGGATGCATAGAATATTATGCACTATTCTTCTATGAAATTTATAGGAAAATTTTTGAGTCTCCCAGAAAACCAGAATAAAAGAAGGAAAAAAATACTTGCTTCCGAGGAGCCTTGAAGCAGCGCAATGATAGATTTTCCAATTTACAGTCTACGACTTTGCTGCCTACGCTACAGCCACTGACATGTCTGTGTTCCATCGACGAAAGTATTAAACATCTTGTATACACTACTGGTAGATATCTCGGTTGCTGACATGTAATTACAATAAAAAATGTAAAGAAAAATAGCTCTTCAGTCCGCCTTGCCTTGAAAAGGCAGATTACTGTAATAAGGAATTTTTTTAACGTCTTATAAGACATTTCCAGACATTTATACCAACAAATAGCACCTCTAATGACCGGTTTTAGAGAGATTCTCAATTTTCTGAGTTACCTTTACTTGCTTCGAGATGTTATACATTCATAAGTCCTAAGTTATATACATAAAACCCATGAAATACGACGGTCAAAATGGCATCCTCATATCTCTACCGAAAAGAACTGTCCCCTCCGTTGATAGCCACATGGTGTGACGTCAGTGGCGTTCTCCCACCTTATTGGTGATCGTTCAGTAGCTCGTTGACAACATCTGGCCTGCTTGATACTGCCCCACACCACAGACAAATATATACAGACGGGAAACCTCCGTAAGGGCCCGGTCACACGCTCAGGGGTGCGGGAAGGGGGGGGGGGGGTGAAGCAGTTCCATAAGATGTCCCATGATGGCGCTGCGGTCAAAAGCTGCCCTTTAAACTGGCCAGAGCAGGCGGCAGGTAGCGGCTGTCCCCACCACCACCTCCCCTCAAACGCCGGCACACCGGACACAGCCGTGGCCTCGTGGCAGGCGGCACGAGCTCTCCCCTCAGCCTCCCCTCCACGCTACCCTCAGAAGCGCCTCTAGTGTCGTCTACCGGTACTAAGCCAGAGAACCGTCTGACACCTGCTAGCATCTTACTAGCATCTTACGGAACTACAAGGGCAGCGTAGGACAGTGGTTTGGGGGGGGGGGGGGGGCTTCTCCTCTGTATGTGTTACTCTGTGCCCACACATTGGGAAAGACTCCCTCGGTGTTCCTCTACTTTTACCCCACATACCTCCTTCTAATGCTCAGTTGACGTTTCCTTGATGTCTCAGAATGTGTCCCACAAAGTTATCCCTTCTCTTAAGATATGCCAGAAACTTGAGCACCTCCTCATTAGTTACGTGATCTACCCAATCTTCATCGTTCGTCTGTAGCACATTTCGAAAGCTTCTACCACCATTTTGTCTGAACAGAATTGGGGAGAAAAGGAATTTCTGGCATACCTTGACTAAAGGAAGAGATCGACTGGTATGACACATTCTTAGACATCAATGAATTGTGAATCTAGCGTTGGAGGGAAGTGTGTGCGGTAAAAACCGCAGAGGAAGACCAAGAGATGGATACAGTAAGCAGATTCAGACAGATGTAGGTTGCCGTTCTTATGTGGAGATGAAAAGGCTTGCTCAGGATAGGGGATTGTGGAGAGCAGCATCAAACCAGTCTCCGGACTGAACACAACAACAACAACAACAACAAAGTTTATCTTAAACCCTCCTTTCAAGACACTGTCCATTCCGTTTAACTCCTCCAAGTCTTTTGCTGTCTCTGACAGAATTACTACGTTTTTATTCCCTCTCCCTGGACTTTAATTCCCTCTCCAAATTTCTCCTTGCATTCCTTGTTTGTTTGTCAGTCCCTAAATTTACAAACTACATATGAACTAACTAATACTAAGGACAGCACAAATATCCATGCCCGAGGGGAGATTCGAACCCATTCCTTGTTTGTTTATATAGCTTATGGGACTTAACTACAGGGTCGTCAGTCCCTAAATTTACAAACTACATATGAACTAACTAATACTAAGGACGGCACAAATATCCATGCCCGAGGGGAGATTCGAACCCCCGACCGTAGTGACCGTGCAGACCGTGACTGGAGCGCCTCAGTCCCCCTTCCACCACGGCCGGCTTGCATTCCTTCACAGATTGCTCAATGTACAGACTGAACAACCTTTGGCAATAGCTACAACACTGTCTTTCTCCCTTCCCAACCACTGCGAACCTTTCATGCCCTTCGAAACTATTAATTGCTGTCTGGTTTTTGTACAAGTTTAATATTACTCTTCGCTTCCTATATTTTACCCCTGCTACCTTCAGTCAACGTTGTCAAACGCTTTCTTCAGTTCCACAAATCCTAAAAACGTAGGTTTCCGTTTCCTGTATCTATCTTCTAAGATACGTCGTAATGTGAGTATTGCGTTGCGTGTTCATACACATCCCTAAATCCAAACTGATCTTCCACAAGCTCTGATTCCACAAGTTTTCCCATTCGTCTGTAAATAATTCGTCTTAGTACTTTGTAACCATGACTTATTTATACTGATAGTTCTGTAATTTCACATTTATCTGCACTTTCTTTCTTGGGAACTGTAATCACTATATTCTTCTAGAAGACAGAGGGTATTTCTCCTGTCTCATACATCGTGCATACCAGGTGGAACAATTTCTTCATGACTGGCTCTCCTAACGATAATAGCAGTTCAGACGGGACATCATCTACTCCAGCGGTCTTGTTTCAACTCAAATCTTTTGGTGCTCTGTCAAATTCATCTCGCAGTATATTATCTCCTATCTGATTTTCCTCTACTTCGTCTTTCATTTCAAGAACACTGCCTTCAATTTTATTTCCTTTGTACTGGTTTTCCATCATAGTTCTTGATATTCATACCGTTGCTTTTCTTTTCTCCAAATGTCTTTTATTTTCCTGTAGGTGGTACCTATCTTACACATTCTTCTATTGTCTAGCATTTCTCCTCAAGCTACTCCCGCTTAGCCAGTCTGCACTTCCTGTCATCTCTTTTTTCAGACGTCTCTACTCCCTTTTCCCTGCTTCACTTAGTGCATTTTTATATTTCCTCCTTTCATCAGTTAAGTTCAGTGTCTCCTGGCCTCCTGATACAGAGGACGCGGACATATCGTGACACGTTTACAGACTTCCTCGCTGTCCCCTTGATAGACAGCTATCAGAAGATAATCAGGCACTGACGTCGATTTCAATTTACTCTCCCCTCGCCACCAGAAGGGGATTTCGTTTCTGCTTGGCTCCTGGACGATTTTTTTATCTTCTTTGTTTTTACATATACCATTCTATGAATTTTATTAATTTTCTGAATTTGGCATAGGAAATACACGTAGCTATTTCTAGCCTCCTGCAGTGGAGAGTGTTATCACTTCCATTCGACACGAGTATTATGTCTTTCCATTGAGCTAATTGTCATGTAGCCATAGGAGTGGCATGATGCCTCTGGGGCACCCCTTTTTCGAGAATTGTTTCCTTTCGTTCTGGTAAGTGGAGGTCCTGCTATAGCTTCAAGTTTCCTTATATTCGTTTTAAGGACCTCTCAATGTTCACCTACTACCAAGAAAAAAATAAATTCGTTATTTGTCATATCCTACTGGCTTTGTTTCCTTCTGGTAGGCAGAGGTCCTGCTGTAGCTTTAAGTTCCCTTTTATACGTTTTAAGAATCTCTTAATGTTCACCTGTTACTAGCATTTTGCTTATTTTGATCCACATTTGATGCAGAGTGATCTTTATATTTGTTGTTTGACGCTGGAGTAATTATGTTACAAAGGTTTTTCCTTAATGGTCTTTAATTTTTGTATAATTAGCTGAATAGTATCGTGACTCTTTATGGGCCGGAATTCGAAACACCGCACTCTACTTCTCGGAGCGGAGAATGAGAAGAAACTTTCTTTAATTTTTTTTTTAATTTTAGAGGGCGCATTATTATATTTTTAAGCTTCTTCCTTTGTTGTCTGAGTGCATTTCATAAGCATTACTTAAAGAAATCTTCTTGCGGTTACTTCTATGGGGTGATAGCACTGCAGTTCACTCTGTACACGTGTATTCAGATAGCTGCGCAGAAAACTTTATCTGATATAGCCAAAAATGGAAGAACGTGAGTATGTGACACACGTATTACTTGTGGAATGTTGAGCCATATATCTCTGAGGAATATTAACGATCACACAGAGTTGAAACTATACAAGGAGAATAAACTTCAATATGATCTTGGGGTTGTATATAAAAATGGCCTTTAAACACATAGAGATCGTTAAGGGGACAACAAACAGATTTATTAAAGTAACTCTGAAAATTTCTGTTGCTCCTTTGAAAGAAACCATACACTAGACGCAGGTCGATCTCTAGAGAATTTGTCCAGTGGAAATCTCCAGCAACAATTCTGCTGTCTCTGTCCCTTGTACAACTGTTATGAGAATCAACATGGATACTCGCTTTCACCTCGCTCTACACGCAGTAGGAATAGAGCAATGTGTTTCTTAGTACACTCCACTCCGAACCTTATAGTAACTGTTTATTTCTGTTTAAGGAAAAATAAGTTACCAACGACATACGAACGTTTGCAATGGAAACTCAGATGCCTGGTTGAAAGACAGCAGGGACTACATGTCAGACTGATCAAACATCAAACTTTACGTAGCTTAGATGATTATTAATATTTTTAATTTAGGCTTAATTTATAATTGAGTAATAAATGTCATATAGAATTGCTATTGTAATAATACTGACCAACCAAAGTAAAATATACTGTTATATTTACAACTATAGTATTAGATGCAAAAGCTGCAGTTAGCCACACATTTTAAGAGTCCTACTGAAATCCGAATATAGAAATCAGATTGCATTCCATATTGGAAAACTGATTGGAAATCTCTCGCATTAATGGATCTGACCTTAATACCAGTTTTACGTAAATCCTGGATAAATGCAAAGCTCTAAAGCGTTATAGACTCCAGGGAATGAAATATACATATTATTCCATTCGAAGTGCGTACAAAATTAAGTCGATGAATTTGACAGAGATATTTTTCTTTTAGACTGGCAAACCAGTAGGTTATGCCGCACCAATTTATATCAGCACTCACTTCGTTCAAAACATTAGGGACCATACATTTTAGCACCAATGTCAACGTTAGTTCGTAGTTCAAATCTTCAGTGCTGTTGGGACAGCTTGTGAGTATGGCGAGCACACGACACTGCTGACAGTGTCATTACCGTAACTAGAACTTGTGTGGGTTACGAGTGTCTTCAAGTAATATCTAAAATCTATTACCTCTGGCCTAAATAAACTGCTGCTCACAATGTCAAGACCGAAAACGATGAGGTGTAATCATTTCTCTTGTGCTATATGATATCAATAATAAACAAATAACATAATTCGGTGCTTGGAACCTTTTTATAATAATAATTTGACACAGATAGATAATGTTTAAATGAAGTCTGAGCCCAACAGACTAGGCTTTTTTTTTTATTTTTTTTTATCTTTATTTTGAATATGTCGAGCCCTTTGGCTTTTTAATTCATGATTTCATATTCGAATAACTAGGGAAAAAACAAAATTGGTTGATGTTGTGCTTTTATTAAACCGAATATCGATTTCAGTCTCTAGGTCCACAGTCTACAGTGCTAGAACGCCAGTATCACTTTTGCCTCGAAGGTACAAAAATTCATCAGTCGTCGTTGAGTTTGTGACATGAAGAGACCAAGAAATTTACGGCTACCGGTATTAACGCCTACCCTTTTTAAAATGTGCTACAAGGCGTGTATTTTATTTTATTATTTTTTTTTTTTCAACATTGGAATCACTACACCGCATCCCCTCATTTCTTTCGCCTCTCACAGCTTTACGGTTGACTTCTGAAGCATTATCCGTCATGACGTATTCTAAACATACAAGAAAAAAACCTATCACACAAGAAAAGACGTAATAGAACAAATAAAATTAACGTAATACGAAACATGCGGTCCAACAATCCGAGCCATTGCAAACGTAATCCGAAACATCGGATCCGACAGACCTACAGGTCTTGTAAAATCAATGCTTACCTGACAGCCAGAAGCCACAAACTGGACTACAATGCTTCTGCCACGTATATTATTTAACAATGTGTAGGTATTGTGGAGAGGATGGTCGCAAGCAGAACAGTGTAGCCATAGGCCACATTTAAAAATCCCTAACGGTCTCTCAGACCGGTGTTTCTGTTTAAGGGTTAATCTAATTTTCTACTTAATTTCCGTCAATATTGAGGCACTTGTCATAACGTTGTATCAGTTTTTTAATACCTTCCTCATAGAAGTCGGCCGCCTGACTTGTTAACCAGTGTATCACAACTGTTTTGACTTCGTCATCATCTTGCTCGGCTACAATGTCATACTAAATACAAGAGAAACATTAGGAAAGTCACCCCGCAAGAAGGAAATCGTAACGCGCCTGTTTTCTCTCATCTTATTGTCCACTTCCTGTACGAACCTGTCATTAACGATCGAAGGACGCCCACTCTGTTGTTCATCATGCACATTTGTGCGGCCATCTTTAAATGCTCTCACCCACTTTCTTATCATTTCATCGCTCATAATGTTTTCTCCGTAAACTGCACATATCTCATGATGAATATCGATTGCTTTTAGGCCTTTAGCACTAAGAAATCTTATAACAGGCCATACTTCACAGTCGGTTGGACTCACGATTATCGGAGGCATCTTAAACACTCAGTACACAACAAGGAAGAATCAGACTGTAATGGCGTCAGTGCGTAGACAACAGTTGTAGATACCCAGTGCGCATAAAATTATTGAGATATCTTAGCACGTCCTTTTTTTAATTTCAAAACGGTACTTACTTTAAAAAACGCCTCGTATTAATGACAATTGCACAACGTGGGCCTGAAGAAGATGTGATTTTTAACACCTAAACCGGTTGTGTGAAATTGAATAAATAATTTCTATACAGCTGCTCTACTTTCTTCCACCTACATACAAAATTAACGTGATTAGTTTATAGTGCGTATGTACTGCTAATAACACTGAAAACCTTTTTCCCTAACTTTAGTGCACATAAGTAACAATTAACCGTTCGTAGTTGACTATTTGTTTAGTGCTTTCCACGACTTACCATATGTATTAAATGTCTGTTGTTGTGCTCCTCTTTAAAGAAAGCCACTCGTAGTGCAAATGTTGAGTGTGATCAACTACTTTTTCTTGACAAGAAAGCGACACTAAAGTTAACATGTTAGAAGTAACTCAACGCATCTATCGAACAGTTTCATTTGTACGTTATTATTTATATTTTTACACATTACCAGCATACGCAGCACTATATACAAGCAGTTACACACGAATTTGATCACTTAGAAAGTTATCGAGAAACTGAAGACTTAATAACTAGGAGTTACATCATGAACGATAATGTCAATGAGACTTCAGCTATCTCTATGAAACGTCTTCTACGCCTAACTGTAAATTTTTACCTCTACCTAGTATTAATTCTGTCATTATCCTCTAACAAACGTCGCAGTGCTACGACGGTATGCTGTTGGTTACTTTCGTATAATTTAACTGAGGATCATGATTTTGAATGCCAATCAGTCTTACTATGGCTCACATATCCAAATTAATTTTTTTTATCATTTCGGTAACTATTATTCCCTTTTACAATGTCCAATCAGAGAGAAGTTGTCGCTGAACCACTTTTTATGGTATAACCTTATTACATATCTCTTGACCAGAGAGGCTTAGAAAATGAATATCCATATGGTCGTTTCGATTAAATGGATATTCATTTTCAAAGTCTCTCTGGTCAACATTTTCATTTCCACTCTATCTTTGTTACCGTCGGCCAGAGAGGATTATTTTTTTTATCATCACTCTATTCCTTTGTATCTACCTAGCAGCATCAGATAGATACGGATTCTAATATCATTGATTTTTTTAACCTTAAGTTCGGGTGACTGCAATTTACCGATTAAATAATTTAAATTCACGAACCTTGTTGTAATTTGGCAGTTAGTTCCGCTTTTCGCGTAAAAGGCTTAGCAATTCCTTAATTAATCTAAATCTGGGATCTGGACGCCTATTTCATGATTTCGCTCAGTACCACCATTAATTCTTATATTCAAAACACATCCTTTAATTGGTTGATGTACAAATTTGACTCCATAAATCTGAATTTCCAACTGTTATTAAATATTTTGTTGTGGTCTTCAGTCCGGGAACTAGTTTGATGCAGCTCTCCTCCATACTCCATTCTGAGCAAGCCTCTTCATCTCCTCATAAGAACTGCAGCCCAAATCCATTTGAATCTGTTTACTGTATTCGTCTCATTGTTTCCTGTAGTGAAATTTACTCCACGCACTTCCCTCCAATGCTCGGACACCGCGGCCCGCCATTTTTCCTGAATCCAAACTGATCTTCCCTAAGGTCAGCTTCCTAAAGTCTGAGGGTATTTCGCCTATCCATACAAACTACGCACCAGGTGAAATAGTTTTGTCATGGCTGACTGTCCCATAGATTTCAGTAGCTCTGAGGGAATGTCATCTACTCCAGGGGTCTTTCTCTCAGTATAGTTTCTCCTATTTTATCATCATGTATTCCTCTCCCCTTACTACAATATTTTCCTTTGTAGATCCACTCTATATATTCTTTCCACCTATCAGCTCTCGCGTCTTTGCTCAGAACTGGTTTTCCATCTGAGTTCTTGATATTCATATCGCTGCTTTTCTTGTCTCCAAATGCATCTTATTTGCCTGTAGGTGGTATCCATTTTCAACCTAGTTATACATTCTTCAAAATACTTCCATTTGCCTTCGAGCCACTCCTGCTTAGCCATTTTTCACATCCTGACAATCTCATTTCGTAGTCGCCAGTACCTTAATTTATGCATTTTCTCCTTTCATCAAATAAAATTTAGTATTTCCTGTGACAGCCAATGATTTTTGTAGGTCTTGCGTTCCTACCTATTTGGTCGTCTGCTGCCGTCACAATTTCATTTCTCAAAGGTGCCCATTCCGCTTCTACTTTTTTTTCGCCGTTTTTGTTCAGGTTCCTTCCATTTATCTACGAACCATCTCTTTATTTTCCTACTTTGTTTTTCTTTACTTTTTTTTCACTCTACCATTAAGATATGGTCAGAGTCTATATCTGCCCGAGGTTATGTCTTACAGTTTAAAATTTGGTTCATAAATCTATGCTTTGTCATTAAAAAACCTATCTGGTACCTTACGGTGCCCTCTAAGTTTACAACCTTTTTACATGATTCTTAAACCAACTGTTATGATTAAATTTCGTTCCATGCAAAATTCTACCAGGCGGCTTCCTCTTTCATTCCTTCACCCCAGTCCATATTCACCTACAATTTTCCTTACCTTCCTTTTGCCACTACCGAATTCCAGTCCCCCATCAAGATTAATTTTTCGTCTCCCTTAATTGTCTGATTAATTTTCTTTATCCTGTAATACTTTTCTTCGGTCTCCTCATCATAGTCATAGCTAGTTGACGTATAAACGTCTACTACTGTGATCAGTTTTGGCTTCGTATCTATCTTGACCGTGGTAATGCAATAACTGTGCTGTTCATAGTAGTTTACCCACATTCCTACTCCTGTAATACCTACCAACAGATTTATAATCCTGAACTTACCTCAACAGAAATCCTGCTCCTCTTTCCACAGAACTTCACTAATCCCCACTATATCTAACTTTCACCTATCCATTCCCTTTTTAAATTTTGTAACCTTCCTACCCGATTAATGTTTCTAACACTCCACGCTCCGATCCGTAGAATGCCAGTCTGAGTAGTCTCCGCCCAGTTATTCGAATGGGGCCCTATTTTCCCTCTGGGCCGGCCGCGGTGGCCAAGGTGACTGCGGCACTTCAGTCACGGTCTGCACGGCCACTACGGTCGGGGGTTCAACTCCCCCCTCGGGCATGAATATTTGTGCCGTCCTTAGTTGTAGCTAGTTCATAAGTAGTTTGTAAGTTTAGTAACTGATGACCTTAAGCTCTACAAACATTTAAACATTTTCCCTCTGGAATACTTTACTAGAGAAGATGCCATCATCACAGTACAGCTGCATGTCCTCGGGAAACCTAACGGCTTTAGTTTCCCCTTGATTTTAGCAGTTCGCAGTAGCTGTGTGGCAAAGCCACATTAGCTGATGTCACAAGGCCAGATCAGTTAATCATCCAGACTGTTGCCCCTGTAACTACTGAAAAGGCTGCTGCCCCTCTTCAGGAACCACACTTTTGTCTGGTCTCTCCACAGATACCCCTCCGCCGTGGTTGCACCTTCGGTACGGCTATCTGCATCGTTGAGGCGCGCAAGCCACTGCACCTGTGGTTCGTGGGGGGTAGTCAATATTTTACATAACTCAATTCATAATTATTACCAAGATAAATCAGAGTCGAAGGCATGAAATTAAACCCTTCAATATGGTAGGCAAATGAGCAAATTGGCAGGACGTTTTGCAGCTTTCCTGTACCAGGATCGACAACTACATTATAGCACTACCACCAGCAAAATAAAGCGAAAGTATGTAGTACACTGGTCAAAACAGATATCTGATCAATTGAAATGGTTCTGAAGCATTGTCACAGGCAAAATGAACTGAAATGGTTCGATGACTTTCTGTCTGTACTACGGAGTAGAGACAACAACATTACGGCAAGCGAGATAGTGCTTATAGCAGAAAGTTGTTGTAGAGGGGGTTGGTGCTGTTTTTACTCTACGAAACGATTTACATGAGCAGTTGGGCTCAGATAATGGAGGAAGCCAGGTGCAGGGCACCCTCCAGGCAGCAACACGACGCGCCTTCGGGAACGTGGTTTGTACGCACGGAGGCATTAAACTACAACACCGTTTAACCGCAAAACCTGAGCATACGAACATCAGTATTGGAGTCGTTGCGAATAGCGCCGTCTTCTGTTCAGAGAACAGAATCGTTGTTTTGTGTTCAGCTGGACAATCGTCGTTCCCTCACCTGGAGAACGTTGGAACAATTCTACTTATGTGCAGGAAACATGACCATATCATGACTGTGGACGAATGGTCTGAACAGGAGTCATATTGGCGCAGGTACAACCTCTAAATCGTTCATAATGGCACCTTGACTGCTCAGAGGTATGGCGACGAGATCCTTCAATGTTTTTTGTGCCCCTGCGCTGGTTCTAAAGTAGAAGTAATATCGACCTTGTTCACTGGACATAAATCCGATTGATGCTGTCTGGCGTGCACTTGGCACACCCATTACAGTCCCAGCACCTACCACAGCAGTCGCAGAGCTAGATATTACACCCATGTGTAATATCCCTCAAGAGCTGATTGAAAACCTCATACTGTCCATACCACGCAGGTGAACGATTGTACTGGCACTCCGAAGTGATTACAGACCATATTAGAGGGCAACGAGCGTAACGTTTTCACTATTACGGTAGCCCCAAGGTGCCTCGGTTTACGTAAACGCCATATAAATGTATGATTATCTACCACACACAAATTTCAACTGTAACCACTACATGAATGAAATAATTCACCATATGTACGTTGTTTATGGTTTCTCACCTGATTCCATAATTGCTTTTAGTACGGCATCTTGCTGCTGTCCTTGCAGCCGGAAAGCGGTGTCTTCTAACCGCGAAGTTTCTAGGCGAAGTGCGAGCTTTTTTAGATGCCAAACTATGTGGGTGTGCAAATGAAAAGATACGAACGAGACTGTGGGTATAATTGAAGTTGGTTTACGTTGTAGGAGGCGATCTATTTATATTATTGTAAAAAGATATAAAATAGCCAAGATCGCTTATCGTCAGTTTTTATTAATGACGACCGGTTTCACTGATCTATGTCAGCATCATCAGGTCAAATAAAATATTTTACAAAGCCATAATCTGTTAAAAGGATAAACGGATATTTAAAACATGCAAGTCATTATAATAAAACGAGAAGATACGTCAAATAAATCCATAAGAGCAAGATCGGGCATATTTAGAGATGAGACATACCTTGTAACGTCAAATAGTTGTTATATAAAACGATTTACAGTGCATAAGTGCACTAAGTCATTATAATAAAACGTAATTAACACAGTGAGTGACAAAAGCAAACTGATACATGATACAAGTCAAGGGTAAAAAATATGGCGCCAGATGGCAGCACACACCAATGTAATGTTGAGACACAATGAGGTTAAAAACGTGTTGTACAGATTATAAAAATAATTAAGAAGTCGTTTTAAAAATAGACTAATATATACATTGATGGCGTAATTAAGTTTGTGCATACCACAAAAATATCTGTATAAACTGACAGTCATTTATAAACGAAAAACTAACACAGTTAAAATGTAGCGGTCATGCAATATTGCTTTGTGCATACCATAGGAATATCTGTATAAAACGACTGTCGATTAAAAAGTATACAACAGTGGCCACAATGCAGTGGTGATGCAATATTAGTTAATGCATATCACAAAACACTTGTATAAATCCGGAGTGTACAGATTACAATGTAATGATTGCATCACCACTGCATTGTGGCCACTGTTGTATACTTTTTAATCGACAGTCGTTTTATACAGATATTCCTATGGTATGCACAAAGCAATATTGCATGACCGCTACATTTTAACTGTGTTAGTTTTTAGATTATAAATGACTGTCAGTTTATACAGATATTTTTGTGGTATGCACAAACTTAATTACGCCATCAATGTATATATTAGTCTATTTTTAAAACGACTTCTAAATTATTTTTATAATCTGTACAACACGTCTTTAACCTCATTGTGTCTCAACATTACATTGGTGTGTGCTGCCATCTGGCGCCATATTTTTTACCCTTGACTTGTATCATGTATCAGTTTGCTTTTGTCACTCACTGTGTTAATTACGTTTTATTATAATGACTTAGTGCACTTATGCACTGTAAATCGTTTTATATAACAACTACTTGACGTTACAAGGTATGTCTCATCTCTAAATATGCCCGATCTTGCTCTTATGGATTTATTTGACGTATCTTCTCGTTTTATTATAATGACTTGCATGTTTTAAATATCCGTTTATCCTTTTAACAGATTATGGCCTTGTAAAATATTTTATTTGACCTGATGATGCTGACATAGATCAGTGAAACCGGTTGTCATTAATAAAAACTGATGATAAGCGATCTTGGCTGTTTTATATCTTTTTACTATAATTGAAGGCTTTATTCAAAAGTAATTGCCAGAGGTCTGAGGACAACTAACCCACTGTTAAGTGAGCCGAAGGGTTCCCCTTTCTCAGAATTCCTGTGGTTGTGCGAAGAGTGAGTCCTCTACTGTGTTCTTCAGTTCGTCGTCCAAGTTGAAGCGCTTCCCTTTGAATTTTTTTAAATATTTTTTTAGCGGACAAAGATGGAAGTGGCAGGGAGATATGTCTGGGCTGTAAGACGGATGCTCAAGCTGCTCCCACTTGACCTTGGCCAGCACACTTTGTGTGACCCTGGTGACATGAACAGCCCAGGCAGTTTGCTCTTGATGAACTTGCGTGGGCTACGGAGTGTCTCATGGTACATGTAACTGTAAATAGTTTTTTCCGTGCTCGTCTTAATCGCGCATTGGTTTTTAAGTCTAGGGATGGGTGACCTCGCCATTTTGATCCCTTAGGTCAAAATTAAAAAACGGAAAAGAATAGTAAAACAAACGTTAGAGGACTATTACAGCAGAGTGTGGAGACCGGAATGACGACTCCAACGACGTTAAAGTAACTGTCGGAATATTTGAATCCGTAACATTGTTTGGAAACTACGACTCTATTATTCGAAGATTTGCAGCGTTTTTTTAAGCCAATTTTAAATAAATTCTGTGTCTTTGTTAGGTGTTCATATTACTTTGTCCACATCCTGTATATTGGGGAGATCTAGAGAATAAGGTGGCACTGTGTGGGGACAGATCTGTCAGGTAGTACACAACACTTGTCAAAACCGTCCTTTAATTGTCTTGACTATAAGAAATTAAGTTTTAAAAACTTTATCAAATGTTTTCCGTAATCAAAACTTGATATTTATTGTTGGCGGGAGGGGGAGCTAATTCTGTTGAAGGGTTGCATTTCAGCATCTAAAATGTAATTAGTACTAGACACACCTGTCATAACACGATGTGAGGTTTTGGCTGCAGGAGTGTCGTTTTTTAGGATTTCTGAAAGCAACAGACGAGTGTTGGCAATATGTCAACCTGCTGACGCATCCCACGGCAGCCGGACCAGGCGATATCTGCTATTGTGTTGCGTGGGTCGATGGCCTGCGCTGTGCTGCGCTGGTCGCCTATATTGCCACACAGCAAGGCGCGCTGGCAGTAGCGAACTCCTGATTTCTATCAGAACCACAGGAAAACTGTTGCTACCACTCCATACGATCTCAGCCACAAATGAGTCGATTCAACACATACGACGGCTTCACTAACAACTTCCTATCAACACTTTATAACAAAGGAATTGTCCTGAATAGTGAAAATGTTATCTTTAAATCATCTCTGTCTTGGAGTCAGACTCAACCTAAGGGAAACGCATTTTGAAGCCCATTTAGGATAAGAAATCTCTCTAATAAATAAACGAAAGAGCTCTCGTCTGAACGCCACACTTCGGCCATTTGCTAAAAAAAATGCATATCGCCAACCATCAGTTGTTTATTATATTTATAACTTTACCGGTTTCGGTTATGAACCATCGTCAGAAAAGTAAATTAAACAGACTGATTACGTTGGTACATTGTCTGTCGCCATATCCATGTCATGTCTGATTGGCGTGGATAAGATGACACAATGTACCAACGTAATCAATCTGTTTAATTTACTTTTCTAATGATGGTTCATAACCGAAACCGGTAAAGTTATAAATATAATAAACAGCTGATGGTTGGCGATATGCACTTTTAAAGTATATTACGGCTGTTAACACATATTACAGTATTTTTTTTAAATTTGAATAACGTTCTGTTATACATATATTCGCACTGTTACATAAACTATCTTCAAGGCTGCATGCCTCAGAAGCTTTTCTGGTACTAGCAATTGACGTGTTATTAATTCCACTACAATTCTGTTTACTAATCTCTGGATTAGTACGATTTTAGTCCTTATTTACTTTTCACTGATTTTACTTTCGATTTTTTAAAATATTTGTGACGTAAATTTCCATCGACAGGTGAAACTTTTGATGAAGTGGTTACAAAATGTCCACGTTTTAGTGACATTCGAATATCGAATATTCTATCAAGTTACACGCTACTATTATGACGTTACTGCTACGTAACTGGCTCAGAAGACAGCACGTAGAATATTGGACCAAAGTCCAGCAACAAAAACATGGCAAGGTAATGATGCCAAAGCCATGTTTTAAAAGCTCTGCAATCCTGGGTCTGAACAGGAGAGAGATTAGACTCATGGTTGGGTTGCTGACAGGCCATGGGAATTTCAAAAAACACCTACATACAATGGGAATAACGGAAGAGGACCCTAAATGTAGGATCTGTGATGACGTTGATGAAACTGCATCACATCTAATCTTCGAATGCATTGCATTGGAGAGTAAAAGGCACAGAACATTTGGGACAACCAGACCCGAAAAAATTGTGTCTAATAAAGAACTGTTAAAGGGACTCCTTGCACTGTTCAAGGTCGTTGGTTGGCTTTACTAGATATACAGGAAGCGATACCGCAGAATAAACTTAGTTTCGGTGCGGGTTGGACCAAGACTGTTTTGGCTTACTGAAAAAAAATCAAATCAAATCAAATCAAATCAAATGACGTTACTGTGACGTTTTACATACTACAATTTATATAGGTGAGGTAACCGCCTTATGCAACTGTAAATTAGTCTAATTTAGACCAGGAGTATTTCGCTTCATTCTAAAGCATCTTCAGTGGTCAACTGTACAAGAAAGGTTTTGCTTTACATTATATTTTCTTTGATTAAATTCTATCGATAACAGTTCTCATGCAATACGATTATTATTCTGATTCTGAATAAAATGGACTGCTAATATTACTCACGTATTTTTATTTTGTCCTCTTCATGTTGTTGTTGTTGTTGTTTTTTATTAAGACCGTTGTCACTTTCTGTCACTGTTTATATTCACGCTATTTACAATTACACTTTCTTATAAATGTTTTTGAAAAATCTCCATTTGTATGACCTTTCAGGCTTTGTATGTCGTTTGCTTTGTATGTCGTTTATTTTGTTTATACTCTAATATATATATATATATATATATATATATATATATATATATATATATATATATATATATGTGTGTGTGTGTGTGTGTGTGTGTGTGTGTGTGTGTATTTCCTTACAGATGTGTTTTTGTTTCGTTTCTGTCAAAACAGGCGTCTCCTATAAACTTTGGGTGTTGTGTTCTGTCTGTATTCTGTGTGTGTTTTAATACAATTTTATATCAACTAGAGAAATAACAGGAAACAGCTAAACAAATCAGAAACACCAAGAGAAATAACAATAAAAACCAATTAAAACAGGTAGACCATGACTTCAAAATGAATAACACCAGAAATTTCTACAAGACTTTCGAAAGAAATTTAAATAAATACTCTCCACCAAATCTTTGCTTTAAAGATGAAAGTGGGAAAATAGCACATAACAACCAAGAAAACTGACATTTTAGCAATTTATTTTGAAAATTTACTAAACTGTGAATGTCCAAAATCAAGATTTAACACACATTGCCAGGACTCACCGCCTCCAACGAAAGAGGAAATCAGGGACATCAAAAATCTCAAAAACAACAAAGCACCTGGAGAGGACTCCATAATTGCAGAGCTTTGGAAATAAACAACATATTTCTTGACAAACTTATTGAAATTATACAAAATATTGGTGTACAGAAGAGATTCCTAAAGAATGCAAGACAGCATTGATCCACCCACTCCACAAATCTGGTGATAAGTCTGATGTGAACAACTACAGCGGCATATCTCTTCTACCAGTTACGTACAAAATCTTATCAAAAGCATTACTAGCTAGGGCAGAACAACTCGACCCGACTGACAAATTGGAGAAGATCATGTGCAGAACAGATTCTCAACTTAAAGACATTAATAATGTATCTGAAAAGAAGATCGAAAAACTTAGTAATCTTGATTGTTGACTTCAGGAAAACCTATGACTCGGCTGATAGGGAGTCACTGTTTGAAATACTGAATGAACTGGGCTTAGACAGTAAAACCACAGCTCTAATTAAACAAACTCTAACAAACACTAACTCTAAAGTGAAATTCAGAGGTGAAATATCCAGAAGTTTTGAGATTAAAACTGGAGTGAGGCAGGGAGATGGTCTCTCCCCATTGTCCTGGAAAAAGTTATAAGGGAATGGAGAGTGTCATTAAGAGAAAGCTAAATCAATGAGGGAGTTAGATTAGGTTACAAAAGGGACCACCTACAAGTAGACTATTTAGCATTTGCAGATAACTTTGCAATTTTTACGGATTCAATAGAAACAGCCATGAGTCAAATTGAATTGCTCAAAGAACAAGCTGAAAAAGCAGGCTTACAAATCTCCTTTGAGAAAAACAAATTTATGACAAACATTAGCACAGCTCCAAACATAATGGTAACTAAATACGGAAAAATTGAGAGAAGAAATAAGTTCAGGTATCTAGGAGACGTAATTGAACAAGATATTACAGAGAAAGAAGCCATTAAAGCAAGAGTTAGTAAGATGAAAACAGCATACTACCTCACTAAATACGTATATAACAAGAAGTCGATATCCATCAAAGCTAAACTGGCTCACTACTCTGCAGTAATTTGCCCAGAAGCACTCTATGTAGCAGAATTTTTGACTCTGAACAAAAAGGCAATGATGGAATCACTGCAGATTACTGAAAGAATAATATTAAGGAAAATATTGGGGGCAGTTAAAGAGCAGACACAATATAGAACGCATCATAATAGTGAAATGTATACATATATTGAAAAAATCACTGATGTGATTAGGAAAAGAAGAATAGTTTTCTACGCTCACATACAAAGGATGTATCACAACAGGCTGACAAAAAGACTGTTCTGTTACTTCAGTAAATTAAAAATGGATAATACATGGTGCAAAGAAGTTGGAAGGGACATGGACGAGCTCCAAATTAGCCAACAAGATATTGAGAAAAGACTACAACTCAGAAAGAAATTTAAGGATGCCAAATGTTTCCAGGAAAAACCGAAGAAGAAGACTGGAGCCAAGTGGACCGAAGAAAAAAGAGAGAAACATCGGAAAATGAGAGAAATATGGAGGAAAAGAAAGGAGAAATATTCTTAGTCAGTAGTGGCTCATAAGTAAAAGAAGAAAGAAGAATTATGTTTCACCTACTATTGGATGTAATGGAAGTTTGGTGTCGTTTATCCGTTTTTCGAGTGGTCTTGCTGGCAGTAACAGCGTACACGGTACCTCGGTATCAGTAGAGGTACATTCAAAAGTGTACAAGAATAACACTCTTTTTTCTGCTTCATTTAACTTAACTAAGAAAACATAAAGTCTCAAATACTGCACGCAAACGTGCGAGAGACCGGAGACCGTAAAGTAACAAAGGAATGGACTATTAGATTAGATGATGTAACGCTTACCTGTTTATCCTTCAGAATAGTTTCTGGGGTTCGGTACAGGTTTGCACAGCATAACTTTTGCTGTAATGGTGCTAGTGCAGCGGATAATTATTTTCAGTGCGTGGTCGCAAAGTACATGTAATAGTTACGATTTTGCTACAAATCTGAACTACGGTAAGTTGGACAGCCACTCGTACACTTTCAACTGCAAGGAAACGACTGTTTATGCGTTAGTCGAAAGGATTGTACATTTATGGGATTCTTTTTACATTCTCGCCATATAATCGTGGTACGAATAAATCTCTTATAATTCAATCGAATTCCTTAGACAGTAGCAGACTTGCCTGGTTGCAAAAGGAAAGTGCCGCTTTTATGTTCGGTTGAGCGTTTTTCCAATTATATGTAGGGTGTATCAAAACTGATGGTGCAAATTTAGTCGGTTGAAAGTACACGATAAAAGAAGCAAAACTGCCCTAGTAAACAAGGGTCTGCAAGCGAGACGTTTGCGAGATAATTGCGAATGTATGGTTCCAAGCCGCCATTGATGTAAACATCGCCCTAGCCAGTACACTTTAATATGAAATTTAGAGTTTACTATTAAGATTTACATCGCATTTAGTCCACATTTCACTGACTTTATTGTAAACATCGTTCTAGTTGTTACAAATTAGTTTGAAATATAGACTTTACTATTAGGTTTTACATTACATTTAGTTCATATTTCACGTGTGGGTTACCTGTTAAAGGAGGTGTTCGAAGTGTCTTCCTTGCATTTGGATGCAATACTGTGCTCGTCTCTGCAATTAATTTCGAATTCTTTCGAAAACTCCTGGATCACTTCGGAATTCTTGACAAGCGTGTACAACTTTCCGCTCCAGTTCTTCAACCGTGTTAAAGGGTGTCCTGTACACCTCGCTTTTGCTGTGACCCCAGACACAAAAATCCAAAGGATTTAGATCACGTGATCTTGGAGGCCATGGCCACGACCTATCCATGTTTGGCCGTATCAGCGCGTCAGATGACGACTCACAACAGCAGCAGCAAAATGTACCGGAGCTCCATCTAACTACCTAGGATGATGTTTAAAATGACGTCACGGGCCGCTTGGAACCATACATTCGCAATTATCTCTCAAACGGCTCGCTTGCGGACCCATGTTTACTAGGACATTTTTGCTTCTTTTATCGTTTACTTTCAACTGTGTAGGTTTGCGCAATTGTTTTTGACACTCTCTGTGTATGTGGTTTCTCGTGTATAGGTCATGCCACAAAACCAAAATTTCTCTTAAACAAAAGGAAATTACTGTCTATAAATTTTCGGTAAGTCTGCAAGCCACAAGCCATGGCTATTGTTCGAAGCAATTCTGGGTCAGCAACCCAGTTTGAGTTCGTCAGTTTACGAATGATGCTAATTCCTGGTGCTTACTTTTTTCTTAGTGTTGTTTAAATGACAGAGTTCTATCCAGCTTCACCCTCAGGTATTTGGGAGCGTAGCGGTGCTCTAGCTTACATGGAGTTTTTCTTAGCTTCCTTATTCTTCAGATGGAAACTGCAAACTTGCATCTTAGCTTGGTTGGGTTTCAAATGGTTTTGGTGATAGTAATTACCAAGTAATTCCATAGCTGTCGCTCTCCTTCACTTCCTCGAAGGTGCTTCCTTGTGCGGCCAAAGCCGTGTCGTCAGCATATATAATCTACCTGACATCAGGGTGCGTTGGCTGGTTATTTGTGTATATGTTGAATAACACCGGAGATAATACCACTTCTTTTGATTCTCCAACTGCTGCTTTTTCCTTGCAATGTGAGATAAAAGCGCCTGTTCTGTAGTATGCACTGCACAAATCTTCGAAGTCCTTAGTCAGCTGATGAACCTTATGTACCAACCTACTGTGATAATGGTATCATAGGCTGTGCTAAGATAAACGAAATCCGCGCCAGTCACCTGCTTTCTTTCGTAACCATCTTCAATATACTGGGTTAAATTCAGTAATTGCCCAGTACATGAACGTTCTGGCCTAAATCTAGCTTGTTCAGGCCTTAGGTCTTTGTCTACATTATTAGATATTCTATTAAGCACCATTATCTCGAATGCAATAAGCTGCCACAAGAACTAAAGAATCTTAGCACTAATCCACACGCTTTCAAATCTAAATTGAAGAGTTACCTCATGGCTCACTCCTTTTATTCTGTCGAGGAACTCCTAGAAAAGTTAAACAATTAAGCTAATTCATTTTTTTCTTTATTGATTCTTTTCACTTTGTCTTAAGATTGTTGTGTGCAAAGGACTACTTAAAAATTTTCTATTACCATTCTTGTGTAACAATTAATGTATTGACTTGTTCCATGACCATGGAGTCTCAGTCCTCAATTGGGTCCTATGGAACAGAAAAAAACCAACAATAAAAAAAAGCAAGGGTACTGGACGAAAGTTTTTGACATCTGTTGGCTCCTTTCCTGGTTTCAATGGGGCTACCATACTCGAAGAATATGCAGAGTGTTGACGCAGTTGTTATCAGGCGTTTTAGCCATCTAAGAGTTTTTGGGCCAAAGTGTTTAATTTGTTCGACCCTTAAATCACCTTCGCCAGCTGCCTTGTTGT
Organism: Locusta migratoria; assembly: GCA_026315105.1. Taxonomy (NCBI): domain Eukaryota; kingdom Metazoa; phylum Arthropoda; class Insecta; order Orthoptera; family Acrididae; genus Locusta; species Locusta migratoria. The sequence goes on from CM048745.1 coordinate 484,663,641, forward strand.
TTATCATTTTGTTTATAGCCGCCTGCATTTCCTCAAGCGCTAAGGGTTGCTCAAGAAAGTGGTGTCCATTTTCCATATCCCTTACTATAGAAGGTCGGGATGGTCTGTGGGTGGTTCTCCCGGTGAGTAGGAGCTGATGGGAAATTTGGTTAGGTGTGATAATAGTACGAACTGTCTCAGAGCTAGTTGGGTCGTTACTGAGGTTCCTGAGAAGGCTCCAGGCTTGTCTGCTGTTCTGTTTGAAATAAAGTCACATGAGTCCCACTACTTCTCTCTTCTAGTAGTCGTTAAGTCTCGGCACAAGTCCTCTCTCGTCTCTAAGGTGTCTTCAGAAAATGGGTCGGTATTGTACAGTTCCTCATACATTTTTAGCTGTATTTCTATTTGTCATCAAGGCCAGCTAGATATTCATTTCGGCAGCCACTAGGAATGTATTTCAGTGATACACATCTGATAACCTGTATAAATGTGTTGTAGGAGCAAGCGGCTGGCAGTATCTCATCAATCTTGCTGTCTAGTTCTTCTGTGAAGACGTGGCTCCTTGTAATCGAACCGCCTTTTAAATGGGACGGTAACTGGGCATACTACAGCTTTAACAGTCAGTGAGATGGGTCTATGCTGAGTTCTTGGTAGCGCGTCTTCTACCGACTTTAACGATTGCTAGGCTACCTGTTCTGTTACAAATATGTTGTCTGGGTTGTATCCACGTATCCATCGTCCACTGTCGAGGCTGGTAATGTGGGATTGTGTACAAGCTTTAGTTCAGAACTCTCCGCCGATCTTTCGACTTTTTCAGCATTGGAATCCGTCTCTTCGTAACCCCATGCCGTGCTGTGACTATTGAAATCTCCAATTATAAACTTAATTGGCTGGGTTCGGAAATTACTTGGTTCTCTGAACATGAAATCCGCTCCAGGTGGCTTGTAGAGGGAGGTCACTGTGCATGCCTTTAATTCAGTTCTTACTATTTCTATGTTATCCATATGCGTCATTGTTGCTGATCGGACCATGAGGCCCGGCTTTATAAATATTGCACTTCCGTATTGTTCGTGGGGTCTTTCCAATGTCAGTATCAGACCTGTGGCTGGTGGGTCCTCTGCGGGTTTCTTGTACTATTTATACATCACATTTGCATTTGCTGCATGCGTCAGATAGTAAAAGGTCTTTATTTGCAGATAAACCTTCAATGTTAACTGAAGTTATTTTCAAGGCTAGTTCTGAAAAGGACCTTTCATTCACACTCGTTCTCATCTGTTGTTCTGGTGTCATAAGGATTACCCGGCTGTGTGCCGTTTCTAGGGAAGACCGATCTCTCTATCTTCTAGGAGGCTCCTTCTGTGGGGTAAAAATCATAGAGGGAGACCAAATATAGTTCAAAAGGGTGTAGGTTGCCGTTCTTTTTCTCAGTTGAAAAGGCTTGCCCTGGTCAGGGTAGCGTGAAGAGCTGCAGCAAACCAGTCTACGGACTAAGACCACTACAAGAACAACAACTTGCTTCTCCAAGATTCCTGCAGTAAAACTGAGAGGTCTTATTTCCGCACTTTTCTCATCAGTACACCTGTTTATAGTGTATGCAGCAAGAGCGAGATATTTGGAGTAATAGGATTCCTGTGGGCAGAACAAGTGACACCAGCAGCAGTTCATCGTGAGATTACTGCTCTGCCATGCACTTCAAAGTGACTTGCAGAGTATTCATGTAGAGGTAGAATTGCACGGGAACGTTATGAGTGGCGGAGTTGTTCGACGTCGGTGTCGGCATTTCGTGACTGTCGCTCTAATGATGAACGAAATGGCCGACCGTCTCTTGTTAATGATGAATAAAACAATTTTGGGTACTAAGCCGCGTCATTTTTTAAACAATGAAGAGGACCACTCGAAACGTCGAAACGTCGGCAATGCCTTTACTGTTTAATAAATGACGCGACCTAATGCCCAGAATTGTTTTATTCAAAATTGTTGAAAAATTGATCAAATTGTTCTACACGAACGCAGTTTCACATTTCTGAACTCTCACAGCGTTTTTCACAAATCAGAAAACTACTCTCACAGGCGGCAGAATTTTACGCAGAAGCGATATAGAACGTTTCGATGTGTATGGAAATTATGTGGAAAGCTGAAATGGGTTCTGTTAACTGTTACGTAGTAAAGCCCCCCCCTACAATAGTTTTCTGTAAAAAATAAATTAATAAAATAAAACAAAAATTATATCTTTACATTCAGACTCTCTCGCGTATATAAGAAAGGCACTCAAGTTATAACAGATGAAAAAATCATTGATGCACTGACAATCGCTGATGCACTTGCAATATTTGCGCTTAGTTTCAGGATTGAAAAACAGTACCCTTGTCTCATCCATTGTCACAGTCAATGAAAAGTCCCATTCGCGGTTCAATATTGTCTGACAACATGCCACGTCTTGTGGCCACCTGTCAGCATTTGCAGCATGAGCCTGAAAGACACTGTTACCATTTTCGGGTCCTCATCAAAGATTGTGTGCACAGAACCATGGGAACTGCCAGATTTGGAAGCGATGAGTACCGTAATCCTTCGGCGATCCTCAAAAAAGAAGGAAAAAATCACTTCTCGGTCGATCGTGTCGTTATATCGGCTGGTGGGAGGCTGATATTGTCTGGGTGTGCTTCCATACCGCTGTACGCCTTCTCTGAACTGTCATTTTGACGAACGAAAATTGGGCACATCTATGACTCCAACACAAAATGGTTACTCAGCTGGCGAAGAATTTGAATCGTTGACACACCACGGAAATGGAGAAAACGAATGATTACACGATGTTCTTGTACTGATGAAGTAACCATTTTCAATACCGATCACAGTCCACTCTCCTCCGCTGTTCTGGGTGACTACAGTGATCGGTTTCTATCAAGCGTTCACAATGCGTTTGTGTGCATATTCAGTTAAAACATGTGTTTCGTCAGTAGCCAATCCTATGAAAAATAATCGGCACCTTGTAGATCAGTAAGATGGCCGGCCGCGGTGGCCGAGGGGACTGCGGCGAACCAGTCACGGTCTGCACGGCCACTACGGTCGAGGGTTCTAACCCCCCCTCGGGCATGGATATTTGTGCCGTCCTTAGTGTTAGCTAGTTCATAAGTAGTTTGTAAGTTTAGGGACTGATGACCCCGTAGTTAAGTCCCATACGCTATACAAACATTTGAACATTTAGATCAGTAAGATGTACCCCCAGGTCTATTTCCTGCTCTTCCATTGATCGTGATTGTGGTTAAAACTACGGGTCATAACTCACTTCGCTGTTCACCTTTAAAACTACAGCACCCTCTGATAGGGCCCACAATGCTAATGCAGCCCTAACGAATATTTCTGGATGACTCCGAATGCCGCGATTTACCCACGAAATTTTTTTTCTGCTATAGTCCGTGTCAGGAAGCGCCCCAGTTTTGAGCCGTTCCGCGCATCCCCCTCCGTTTGTTCGTAGAACTTATTGGACTTAACTACGGGGTCATCAGTCCCTACACTTACAAACTACTTATGAACTAGCTAAGACTAAGGACGGCACAAATATCCATGCCCGAGGGGGGATTCGAACCCCCGACCGTACTGGCCGTGCAGACCGTGACTGGAGCGCCTCAGTCCCCTCGGCCACCGCGGCCGGCCCCCCTCCGTTACCGGACTGCCATCCAATAACATTCACTGTCTAGGCGCATGGCTGTTACGCCATCTTTCTCCCGCAGGCTCCACTGTTGGCTCTCGGCCGTGGCTTACATTCACGCTTTCCTTATCGCTGCGCCGCTTTGCGCGGAGCGGGCTTTCACGTGGCACGTCTTCTACAGTGATTCTCCAGAGCACAAGGCAGTAGCTTCATTTGTCCATACCTTGCAAACTTTTGTAATGTGGTGATCCCTGCCAACCTTTTCGGAGATTTTGTTTCCAAAAGTTCTTAATAAATGCCTATTGCGGGAAAACAATCTTTTTGTATACCTGCCTGATACGTCCCAATCCGCACCAATAAACGTATGCCAGGTCCATTATACCCAGGCTACACAATAATCCCAATTCCCTGAAAATTGGAAAGTGGACCCAGCGTTCACTATAGCGACCTGCCTTAAAGAAGTCGCAACACTGGCGAAAGGGAACTGAGATGCAGGATGTTCTACGGCATATCGCCGCATGGTGCAGGTAATGGAAATTAACACTCACCATAAACAAAACTCCAGCGTTTACAAAGAAATAAAGATCATTATATAAATACGAAATAGCATGACATACACTGGAAACACACTATCATGCAGATGATAAACGGGTATTCGTTGGACAAATATATTATAGTAGAACTGATATGTGATTACGTTTTCACGCAATTTGGGTGCATAGATCCTGAGAAATCAGTACCCAGACAACCACATCTGGCTCTAATAACGGCCTTATACGCCTCGGCATTGACTCAAACAAAGCTTGGCAAGTACAGGTACAGATGCCCTTGCAACTTCAACACGATACCACAGTAGTGACTGGCGTATTGTGACGAGCCAGTTGCTCGGCTACCGTTGACTAGACGTTTTCAATTGGTGAGATCTGGAGAATGTGCTGGCCAGGGCAGCAGTCGAATATTTTCCGTATCCAGAAAGGCCCGTACAAGACCTGCAACATGCGGTCGAGTATTTTTCTGCTGAAATGTAGGTTTTCGCAGGGATCGAATGAGGGGTAGAGCCACGGGTCGTAAAACATCTGAAATCTAACAGCCACTGTTCAAATTGTCGTCGATTCGAACAAGAGGAACAAATACGTGTAACCAATGGCACCCCATACCATCAGGCCGGGTGATACGCCAGTATGGCGATGACGAATACACGCTTCCTATGTGTGTTCGCCGCGATGTCGCCAAACACGAATGCGACCATCATGATGCTGTAAACAGAATCTGGATTCATCCGAAGAAATGACGTTTTGCCATTCGTGCACCCAGGTTCGTCGTTGAGTACACCATCTCAAGCGCTCCTGTCTATGATGCAGCGCCAAGGGTAACCGCAGCCATGGTCTCCGAGCTGACAGTCCATGCTGCTGCAATCGTCGTCGAACTGTTCGTGCAGATGGTTGTTGTGTTGCAAACGTTGTTGTGTTGCAAAAATGCAATGTTTGGTACCACGATGTATGCGTTGGTGCGTTACAGAAAAAGTGCTTCTTATGTGGAAGTTGCTCGTAATCTAAATTGTACGAGGAAGTGATCTCAATTGTACCTAGTGTGGTACATTTTTGATCGATTTTTCTCAATTCCGTAACGTTTCTTTTTTTTGTGTTTATAGCAACATTTGTAACTGTATAATATGTGTGACATATTCATTAAACATCCATCTGTTGACTCAGGGATCGAGACGTGGCTGCACGATCCGTTACAGCCATTCGGATAAGATGCCTGTCATCTCGACTGCTCGTGATACGAGGCCTTTGGGATCCAGCACGGCTTTCCGTAAAGCCCTCCTGAACCCACAGATTCCATATTCTGCTAACAGTCATTGGAAAGCGACGAACGCGAGCAGCCATGTCGCGATACTATTAATTCGCATATCACAGCATCTTCTTCCTGTCGGTTAAATTTCGCCTCTGTAGCACGTCATATTCGTGGTGTAGAAATTTTAATGGCCCCAAGAGTGTAATATGTTCAGTCAGTCCAGCAAGCTACAGAATAACGTGCAGCGTGGAAGTAGCCTCGTGGTCTAAGGCATCTAATGCATTGGCCGCTCCCGCAGGAAGTTCGAGTCCTCTCTCGACCATAGGTTGTGTGTGTGTGTCTGTGTGTGTGTGTGTGTGTGTGTGTGTGTGTGTGTATGTGTGTGTGTGTTGTCCTTAGTGTAAGTTAGTTTAAGTATTTTGTAAATGCAGGGACTGATGACCATAGCAGTTTACATTGGGTTTGCAAACGAACATTTGAATGGTCTTCGTATGTGTCAGCCTGGCCGTGAAATTCCACACTAGTCTAAGGAAATTACGTAGTGCTGTCGTGCGGACAAGGGCACTCGGTTAGAATCGTTAAAGCGAGGCGCAGGCAGCCCTGGGGAGGCGGCCACCAGAGTTTTCCTTCTAGACTTGGGCTGCGCCCGCCTCGTTACGTGTTGTGCTGGAGACGCCGGCGGTCTGAGTGGCGCTTGGAGCACCTCTCCAGGAGGAACGCTCGGCAATCGAGGAACGGCTCTCATCGCACTCTGCTCGTAAAAAAGTCCTTTGTCTGGAATCAATAGGTGCACCCCGCCCCCTCGTGAAGACCGATATGTCGAGGAATGGTGGCGCTGTTTGGAACGCGGACACACCGCTTCTTCTTTGTCCTGAACTGTGCAGCTTTGTTAGGCGCGTTTTGCTGAAGTGAACGCGAACGATCTCTAGTGGTAGCCCGTAAGAATGCAAATAAACACAAGGGCGAGCGAAAGCCAACATTTTATTGTCATTCAAGCTTCGGGAAAAAAATACAGACACACGATTTTTTTTCTTTGTAGTCTCTTCAAGGGGAAAAATTTTTTCTTGAGGAAATTTCTCGACCCATTTTTCGTAAAATGAAGGTAGGCCTCTCTATAACAGGAGCCAGTTGCGCACGAACATTTCGCCGGCGCGAGCGTTGTCGAATCAGTGTCCGCCGTCTGTTTCCTGAAGTGGGTCAAACAAATGAAACATTCTGGGCAAAACGTAGTAGAATAGGAAGAAGGCAGGAAGATAAAGGGTTAGTTTTGGTCAGGGATGCTCTTAGGAACCATCCGAGAATTTATACTCCGCAAGCCACGTCACGGTGTGTGGCGGAGGATAATTTGCATCCCATTGTCAGTGCCTCCTAGTCGCTTTTGGTTCTCGTGAAAAGTGAAGCCTGTATTCCTCCATGTGCCACTAATGTCTTTAATCTTAACATTGCGGTCACTTCGCAAGATATACGCAGGAGAAACATTACAGGGTGCTTATAAATGAATATCGGGGTTTTAGCGCTTTATAATGTCTATTACATTAAACTTACAATTTTAAATGTTACTAAAATCACTCCACTCCATACACTAGCAAGACACGAGCGCAGGTCCGCTGTTGTGGCAGGAAGCGACTCTTACGTGAGTAAACAAAGCTTCGCGCGGCTAAATTAGGTTTTACCGTTGACTTCGTTGGCCTCCCCCCTCCCCCAATCGTTGAGCAACAGTTATCACATCTGTTGTGAAGGTTCTATTTTATTGTATTTAATAATTTGACGCTCTGCTGCCTCAGAGATAAGTAATTTTATTTATTAAATCATACTCTTTAGTGGTATTTATTAGTTCAATCTTCATCCTCTCCACCCCACGCCAAAACGTGAATGTGGTGACGTGGCCTGCAGTTTTATCAGTCTGCACCTTCTCTGTTTCTAATAATTCTTGCTTAGGAGAGATTTAACATATTTTTAGTTCTGTTTTTTAAACAAGTTTGTAAATTTTTCCGCCTTTCAATGTCTGATGATGCCCAGAATAGGTGAAACGCGTCATGTAAAAATAAATGAAACATCTATTTTGTGCAACCAAGACTTTTTCTTACCAATATTTTAAATGTTATGTCAAATGAAACAGCAACTCAAACATTTTTACCAAGAACATTATAAATATTCAATGTGAGCACCATTTGTCACACGGTACAAAAGTCAATTGACAGTTCTTCCCAAACGTTGATTGTAGCAACGGCTGCTTCAATCCGGTTTCTTAATTCTAGAAGGTCAGCTGGTAGCGAAGGAACGTAAGCACGATCCTTGACGAAGGCCCTTGAAGAAATCGAGCGAAAGCCAACATTTTATTGTCATTCAAGCTTCGGGAAAAAAATACAGACACACGATTTTTTTTCTTTGTAGTCTCTTCAAGGGGAAAAATTTTTTCTTGAGGAAATTTCTCGACCCATTTTTCGTAAAATGAAGGTAGGCCTCTCTATAACAGGAGCCAGTTGCGCACGAACATTTCGCCGGCGCGAGCGTTGTCGAATCAGTGTCCGCCGTCTGTTTCCTGAAGTGGGTCAAACAAATGAAACATTCTGGGCAAAACGTAGTAGAATAGGAAGAAGGCAGGAAGATAAAGGGTTAGTTTTGGTCAGGGATGCTCTTAGGAACCATCCGAGAATTTATACTCCGCAAGCCACGTCACGGTGTGTGGCGGAGGATAATTTGCATCCCATTGTCAGTGCCTCCTAGTCGCTTTTGGTTCTCGTGAAAAGTGAAGCCTGTATTCCTCCATGTGCCACTAATGTCTTTAATCTTAACATTGCGGTCACTTCGCAAGATATACGCAGGAGAAACATTACAGGGTGCTTATAAATGAATATCGGGGTTTTAGCGCTTTATAATGTCTATTACATTAAACTTACAATTTTAAATGTTACTAAAATCACTCCACTCCATACACTAGCAAGACACGAGCGCAGGTCCGCTGTTGTGGCAGGAAGCGACTCTTACGTGAGTAAACAAAGCTTCGCGCGGCTAAATTAGGTTTTACCGTTGACTTCGTTGGCCTCCCCCCTCCCCCAATCGTTGAGCAACAGTTATCACATCTGTTGTGAAGGTTCTATTTTATTGTATTTAATAATTTGACGCTCTGCTGCCTCAGAGATAAGTAATTTTATTTATTAAATCATACTCTTTAGTGGTATTTATTAGTTCAATCTTCATCCTCTCCACCCCACGCCAAAACGTGAATGTGGTGACGTGGCCTGCAGTTTTATCAGTCTGCACCTTCTCTGTTTCTAATAATTCTTGCTTAGGAGAGATTTAACATATTTTTAGTTCTGTTTTTTAAACAAGTTTGTAAATTTTTCCGCCTTTCAATGTCTGATGATGCCCAGAATAGGTGAAACGCGTCATGTAAAAATAAATGAAACATCTATTTTGTGCAACCAAGACTTTTTCTTACCAATATTTTAAATGTTATGTCAAATGAAACAGCAACTCAAACATTTTTACCAAGAACATTATAAATATTCAATGTGAGCACCATTTGTCACACGGTACAAAAGTCAATTGACAGTTCTTCCCAAACGTTGATTGTAGCAACGGCTGCTTCAATCCGGTTTCTTAATTCTAGAAGGTCAGCTGGTAGCGAAGGAACGTAAGCACGATCCTTGACGAAGGCCCTTGAAGAAATCGCATGGCGTTAGGTCGGGTGAAAGTGGAGGTCACGCAAAGCAAGCCCTGTCACCTCGCGGCCTATCTAGTGTTTTGGCGCAGTGACGTTCAACGAATCGCGTGCTTCGCTATGCGAGTGAGGTGGCGCACCTTCGTGGCGGAAAATGAAGTACTCTGGTCATCTTCTTCGAACTGAGGGAAGAGCCGTTACTCTGGTGTATCAAGGTAAGATACAGTAGGTTGACCAAAAACGATAGGGCCATAAACTTGCAACAACCGCTGCCTAGCGGATAGCGGCGGAAACATTGAGCGCTGTGCATGCACACTGGTGCGAAACAAAACTGTTCGAATTAATTTTTCATTTGACATATCATTTATAATTGTAAATTTCATATAGTAAATATTATATAGCGTTAAAGCCACGCCGGGCGCATGGCCGAGGGGACTGTGGCGCGCCAGTCATGGTCTGCACGGCCACTACGGTCGGGGGTTGGAATCCCCCCTCGGGCATGGATATTTGTGCTGTCTTTAGAATAAGGTGGTTCATAAGTAGTTTGTAAGTTTAGGGACTGATGACCCCGTAGTTAAGTCCCATAAGCTATACAATCATTTGAAACATTTTGTTAAGAACACGATATGCATTTATAAACACCGTGTATTGGTTGACTCTTCATGAAACGTACGCTCGCTGAACTTTGACAGAAAGTCTCTCTTGTGCCTTTGCCACTGCCTCTGCCTTACATACGATTGCTTTTATGTGCTCGTTCCGTTTCAAATCGCCCCGTATGTCCCAGATATTTTATGGAAGTACACTCCTGGCCATTACAATTGCTACACCACGAAGATTACGTGCTACAGACGCGGAATTTAACCGACAGGAAGAAGACGCTGTTATATGCAATTCATTAGCTTTTCAAACAACGTTGGCGCCGGTGGCGACACCTACAACGAGTTGACATGAGGAAAGTTTCCAACCGTTTTCACAGACACAAACAGCATTTGACCGGCGTTGCCTGATGAAACGTTGTTGTGATATCTCGTGTAAGAAAGGAGAAACGCGTACCTTCACGTTTCCGTGATAAAGGTCTGATTGTAGCCTATGGCGATTGCGGTTTATCGTATCGCGACATTGTTGCTAGCGTTGGTCGCTATCCAATGACTGTTAGTACAATATGGAATCGGTGGGTTCAGGACGGCAATACGGAACGCCTTGCTGGATCCCAAAGGCCTCGTATCTAACAGTCGAGATGACAGGCATCTTATCCGCATGGCTGTAACGGATCGTACAGCCACGTCTCGATCCCTGTAAACAGATAGGCACGTTTGCAAAACAACAACCATCTGCACGAACAGTTCGACGCTTGCAGCAGCATGGACTATCAGCTCGAAGACCATGGCTGCGGTTACCCTTGGCGCTGTATCATAGGAGCATTTGCGATGGTGTATGCAATGACGTACCTGGGTGCACGAACGGCAAAACGTCATTTCTTCGGATGAATCCAGATTCTGTTTACAGCATCGTGATGGTCCCATCCGTGTTTGGAGACCTCGCAGTTGATGCACATTGGAAAAGTGTATTCATCATCGCCATACTGACGTATCAATCGGCTTGATGGTATGGGATGCTATTGGTTACACGTCTCGGTCACCTTATGTTTGCATCGACAGCACTTCGAATAGTGGCCGATACATTTCGGATGTGTTACGACCCATCGCTCTACCCTTCATTCGATGCCTACGAAACCCTACATTTCAGCAGGAGAATGCACGATCGCATGTTGCAGGTTCTGTACGGGCCTTTCTGGATACGGAAAATGTTCGACTGCTGCCCTGGCCAGCACATTTTCCAGATCTCACCAATTGAAAACGTCTGGTCAATGGTGGCCGAGCAACTGGCTCATCACAATAAGCCAGTCACTACTCTTGATGAACTGTGGTATCGTGTTGACACTGCATGGGCATCTGTACCTGTACACGGCATCCAAGCTCTGTTTGACTCAATGCCCAGGCGTATCAAGGCCGTTATTACGACCAGAGGTGGTTGTTCTGGGTTAACTGTTTTCTCAGGATCTACGAGGCACGTCCAGAAAGCAAGTTCCGTTTCAATTTAGCTCCACTGCAGCGCTGCGACTGCTGTTCCGCACATGCGCTGTAGACCATGTGTATCAAGGAGAAGAACTTGCGCAATTTGGAGATCGGTGACAGTTACGTACGCTTTGTTGTGCTTGTTTGAACTGTCGGCCTGTGAAATCAGGTCGATTTCTGAATGCGAGGAAAGAGAAACCAAGTGAAATTTATCGGCAAATTTGCGATGTTTGCGGACCAAATGCGATGAGTGATTCGATGGTGAGAAGATGGGTCCGACAGTTCAGTGGCGGGCGTAGTGATGTGCACGATGAAGAACGAAGTGGGCGTCCACCAGAAGAACTGCTTCACGCGATTGATGACAAGATCCAGGACATCTCAAGTCTTTCCTTCGCGGTCATCACTTCACCAATGACGACGAGCTGAAAGAAACTGTTTCCAGCTTGTTGAAGACACAGGCGGCAGATTTCAATGAAGAAGGTATACAAAACCTGGTGCCAGGCTATGACAAATGCCTGCAAAATTTCGGCAGTTATGTGGAAAAGTAGTTTGTGCAATAAACATTTCTTCTGTATCTGTGTACAATTTCATTTTATTACCAAACGGAACTTACTTTCTGGACGCGCCTCGTACGCACCCAAATAGCGTGAAAATGTAATCACACTCATTTCTATTATAATATATTTGTCCAATGAGTACCCGTTTATCATCTGCATTTCTTTTTGGTGTAGCAGTTTTGATGGCCAGTAGTGTAAAATTTAAATTTAAAAAACTCTAATCAGATTGTGGGCGCTCGTTTCAAACGTCCCTCCACTGTGTTACCGTCTTGTTTAGCCTTGTCGATCGCACCTCTTGACCGATGCACGCGCCGTGGTAGAGCGAAGGGAGTGGCGAGGAGGTGGTCGCTTCGTCGAGAGCAGATTTGGCCGGCCTCTTGTGCCCGGGGATCATTGCCACCTGATTACCGATGGTGACTGTGCCAGCCATGTTTAAGTGACTGACTAGTCCATCGCCGTATGCAAGTAAACAACTGGGAGCCTGGTTGGAGCTGTGCGACTCACGGAGGGAGTACCGGCTGGCTGCGGGCTGCCACTTGTTCGACTCTAGTATGGAATGTTTTTAAAAAATGGAGTCCTTAGACAGGCTACAGTTCATCTACTCAAATGTTCAAATGTTTGTAGAGCTTATGGGACTTAACTAAGGGGTCATCAGTCCCAAAACTTACAAACTACTTATGAATTAGCTTATACTAAAGACGGCACAAACATCCGTGCCCAGGGGGGATTCGAACCCCCAACCGCAGCGGCAGTGCTCACCGTGACAGGCACGCCACTGCGGCCGGCGTTCATCTGCTGTTTATATTAATTCATACTAGTTCACTTATCGCCAGTATTACCTGAAATGGTTATGTTTTAAAGTCAATAATTTTAATTAGGTCACTTTTCATCTACCTTTGGTATTAGTACAGACTGATTTGTCCTTATGACCAATATTCTTGTCTGAGGAAATTGGATCAGTTGCTTGTTTATGTTTTCAGGTTATCCTGAAGTTAAGTGGAACTGACAGTTCTATCGTTGAACTGTAATTATGAATTAGTTTTTACTAGTAGGATATTAGTTCATGTGTGGCCTAGGCTTACCCTCTGTAAATGAAGATGTGTATGTAGAATGTTATGTATATTCAATTGGATTGTTTGAGTAGTCATAAGTTGAATCGAAGGTACCTGCATTAAGCAGGATTAATTGACGCGGCATTCGTTTCTGCATTCCTAACAACGGAAGGTCACACAACACAGATCTTCGGCTCATCACTCTCTAATACATTTTATACTCTTCCCCTCGCCTCCTAAGGCACTCGAAGCTCTCACCTCCACCTTCACGCACAGACCACGCCGCTCAGCCGTCAATTGGAGCGGACGAACTAAAAGAGAGAACTAGTTCGCGGCAGAGCCGCGAATTAAAGTGAACGCTCCCGATCGCGAACAATTATGCGCAAGTCTACCGCAAACCCAATGCCTACCGAACTACAGCCAAATACTGTACCGCTATCCCAGACTTCAACTCGAACGACATTATGGGATACTTCTCGAACCTAGAAGATAAATTTTCATTTGCATTAAAATATTGAGTTTTTCATCGAGATAAAAGGTGTCCGCTCTTTTATGTTGGACTAAATGACAGATACTGTGAAAAGTTTCTTTAAGATCAATTTATTAGTTTCGGAGACTATCGCAGATAAACATCGGGATTTATACACAGTGGAGAAAAACTGTCACGAAATTTTAACTCCGCATAGCTGTGCCAGAAGGAATCAAAATTACTAACGTCGTGTACATCGAAAACGCACCAGTTTTAAACTATGGAAACTCTTCCCAACGCACTCCGATTGGCCGCGGTCATGCATTATCCAGAGCATCTGGCAACAGGGGATTCCGAATATGAACCAAACCACAGATACACAGAGTTTTTTACTCCCCACGCGTTGCTAGCAGCGTGCATCTTTCACCGATTTTAAATTTTCACGAATCTTCTTGTTAGGTCTAAATATTGTATCCACTTGAAACTTGACTAAAACTGCCAATACGGGCCCTGACATTGTGGATAAATGAAAGTAAAACTTTTCCAGCCTACAGTTGCAGTTGAAACATGTTTTCGAACACTTTTCTTCTAGGATGGAATGATCAATCTATTTATTCAACAGCGTACCCATTTTTTAAACCGTTCACAGATGGATTAATTTATCTTTCAGATAAATTGGCTCACGGATATTATTAGTTATATCCACCAATGTTTTTACTTACATCTTCCTAGGATGATATTTCGGATCCTTATGGAGGAGTGATCTCTGTGTGTGTATCGTTTCTATATACCCTATGCCATAATGTCCCATCTGCCCGTCCGATGCATCCCAACAATTCAATTGCCCATTCTGCTCTTTCTCCATACTAAATTGTAACTTCGAATTAATATGGCTAAGAAACCAATACCTCTTCACCGTGATTCCATATCACAAAAGTATCATCCCCGTATTAGTACAATTTCGAGGGTCTTCTGTTGGTTAACTGAAGTGCTTATTGTTAAAAAAATTCCATAATTAGATAAGCAATAGCAAGACTCAAAGGGCTACCCATGGTCACCCCTTCAACTTGCTCCGAAAATTCACTGTTGTATTGACAAAAATAGGCAATGTTGGAAGAAACTACTATTCAGTTGGAAATGTCATATATGCAAGAAAAAGCTTCGTCAACAGGGACAAGGATACTGCTTCGAAACTGACAGTCATACCTTTCAATCTTTCTATAAAATGCATAGAATTTTCGATGTTCTTATCAGTTTTATCTGTGTATGGTTGCAACATAGAGGCGAAATGTCTAGCCAACGCTTGAGTAGCAAATCCAATAGCACTAACTATTGACCTTAATGCTACGCGTGGTTTATGTACTTTAGGCAACCCATATAATCTTGGTAGGTAAGCTTCCGTTTTGCAAAGTTGTTTTTTAATCTATGTACGAATGGAAGACTTTTTTATTCATCGATTGGAAGCAATAGAAAAGCAGAAGGTTTAAAAATACATATGTCGGTGGACTTGGCACCAAAGATGTGCCCGTCGATTACCTGTAATGGAAAGAGATGACGCTGGCCAGATATAGCTTCACAGTCGACATCACGTGACAAGTGGTGGCGCCCTCTATGCGCTCTATACAAGCAGGACTGCCAGCCCCTAGAAGCCAGTCGTCGACTCACTTGTGAAGATGTTTCCCGCAGTAGGCAACGAAACGTCGGGAGAAAGATTTACGAATGGACCACGCCATCTTACACCGGAAGTATTAGTTAATGAAGACTACGACTTTGAAAGCCTACATGTGTTTTATTTTATTTTTATTTTTTATTTATTTATTTTATTTTTATTTATTTTTTATTTTATTTTATTTTCCGTCTATCTGTTCGTCCATGTGTTTGAATAGACACTACTCAAACATTTCTGCACGAAACTGGATGCAGGATTTACACTTCTGTTGGTGGACACGTAACGTAAAATGTGTTACATGTTTCATTTTCATACTTCACCTGGAATCCTAGGTATCTACTAACAGTGTTTTAGGAATCCATAGGAGACACAAATAGTCTGTCGTCGGAACCTGTAGCTGATTTTTTTGTAGACAATTATGCTATATCAAATTTTCGGTCAAGCATGAGTTATCTATGAAAATAATAATGTAGATTGGCTCAGTTTCTTGTAAGGATTATTTCATTATATGGGAATAAAGAATTGTGACATCAGAAGTTTTGTAAACCTATATTAAATAATCCAAGACAGAATCCGTAAAATGTAGTATTTGAAACGCTTTGTCACAGTTCTGAAAAGAATATTAACAGTTTAATCCCGTTATCCATAGGCATTCTTGAATACATCGTTGAATATCTGTAACCATTATTGTTGACATGTTTGTGAGTTGATAATGTCTGTGAGTTGACACCATTCACCTCGACTAATTATCGACTCTAAAACTAGATTATCGTTAATACATTTTTTCAGTTGACGTTAAAAATCAATTTCATATATTACTACATACTGAAATTTTACTGTCTTTATCGTTGGGGTGGGCCTTTTGGCAGCTTCCAGCAACAGTTTTTCTCAGCTAGAATAAGCATAAGGATTTTTTTCGGCTTCGAGTTGCATGTGGTCGAAGTTGCGGACAAACGTTAGTCCTTAATATAGAGTCAGTCCTACCTAAATACTTTCACAAAAGCCTTCTGATACCTTGGCCAGAGCATCACAAAGAAAATTTCGTCTCTTTCAGTACATATAGACTTTGTAACGATTCCAATGATTCAACCAATTCATAACTATCCTTTTAAAGGAGAGTTAGGTTTGAGAAAAGACGAGGTTGCCTGCGTGCGCCGAGATTTACTGTAGACATTTTTATTGGCGACTATAAAACGTGTGCGTGCGAATTCACTGATTCTGTAAGAGCACGCAAGACTTTCTCAGCGGCATCTGATACTTGGTGTATTGTTGTATATGATGCTAATTGGGACGAGAAGTGCAAAATAGTAACGAGGAGTGGCTAGAGGGCAAATGAAGGTCTAAGGGAAAAATACACAGCAAAATAAGAGACTTTGGAGAAAAGTAGTTGTATGAATATAACGTTTTGAGAAGAAAACCAGTTCTTAGCAAAGAAGGGAAAGCTGAATGATGGAAATAGTATATATAGAACTTAGAAATGATATTGTAGGAAGGGAAGAGGAAGTAGATGAAGATGAAATAGGAGGTAGTGTACTGAGAGAAGAATTTGACCTAAGTCGAAACAAGGCTCCTGTAGTGGATAGCATTCCTTCAGAACTACTGTAGTCTCTGGGAGAGCCATTCATGACAAAACTATTTTAACTACTGTGTAAGATGTATGAAACAGGTGAACTATACACACACTTTGAGAAAAAAGTGATAATCCCCATTATAAAGAAAGAAGGCTCAGAAAGGTGTGATAACTGCAGAACCATCAGTTTAATAAGTCATGGTTGTAAAATTTTAACACAAATTATTTAAAGAACGATGGAAAGGCTTGTAGAAGCTAACCTCGGAGGAGGTGTTTGGATTTACGAGAAATGATAAATTAAGAAAAGGTAAATCTAAGTTTATAACTTTTGTTGATATGCAGAAAGCTTTTGACAATTGATGTTGGAACACACTCTTTCATATTCTGAAGTCATCAGGGGTTAAATACAGGAAACTGAAGGCTATTTACAATTTGTATAAAAACGAGACAGCAATTAGTCGCTGGACAACAAAGGGAAGCACCGTAGGGAGCAAACAGGGTTTAATCCTTTCTCTAGTGTTATTCAGTTTTTACATTGAGCAAACTGTAAAGGAAGACAAGGAGCAATTTGCAGAAGGAATTAAAGCTCAAGATGATGAACTAAAACCATAGCGTTTTACGTATAAAACTGTAATTTTGTCAGAGACAGCAAATAATCTGGAAGAGCAGTTAAACGGAATTTACAATGAGTTGAAAAGAACGTATAAGATGAACATTAAAAAAAAAAAAAATAACATACATTACAATTTCCACGGCCAGTAAAAATTAATCAATACATAAACCATAACAACATTTATCCAAAACGAAAATACTGTCACCGTGTCCTTGATATCTTATTCGAGTAATATTAAGAAAACTCTCATTACAACTTTCTCGAATCACGCTGGGAGTGACTTACTCTGTAGCACAGCCTAGTAATCAGAATAAGCCCTATAAAGAGTTATTACCGTTCAAAATTTCGACAAAAGTTTGATAGTTGTAAGCTGTGACAGATTGCGTGCTGCGGAAGCTTGTCAGGCGATTTGGCTGCGGTGGGACAATGACCCTAGCGTGCTCTCTAGGCTCCAGAACAGCTGCGCGGCTTTTATTGGCCACGACAAATCAAGGCGCAAGTTTGATCTGCACCTTGGAGTTAAGATAAGTACAGGTAGAAGCTGATTTTAGACTACAGACTTGTCATTATAAAGTTTTGTTTGCTTTGGGAGTAGGTCCGGGGTAACGAGTTTCTTTCCAGCATCCTAGGAACCTATTAGAAGTCAGTTGCGTGCCTCTTGGTGTTTGAGACACAGATGGTAAATAGTAAAATATCAGAACTAAACATTGATAATCGAAATTTTTTTTTTTTTTGAGAACTGGAAGTGGAAATGCTGATATCTTCACAAGTTTTATATCAAATTAAATATCGCTGTATGTATTCCACACTTTATCATGCCATTGAGGACGGTGCACGGTATTATTACGTTCATGAATGCCGTGTCCGATGTTGCAGTTCTTCAGGGGCCCATATTTGGTTTATTGGATCACAGATATAAGTTGTTCGTAATTCTTATTTCTAAATATTTGAGTTTACGGTATTTAGATGTGACTGATTTACCGCGTAAATGAGGTTTAGGTGATTAATTTAGTGCTCAGATGCATCTCTTCACCACACTTTTCATTGTTTAGGGTCAATTGCCAATTTCCGTACTATGCAGATATCTTATATAAATCATTTTTCAGTTGAAACCTCCTGGCAGCTTACGGACCTTTGCCTTTCGCGGACAAGCGCTTTACCGACTGAGCTATCCCGACACGACTAACGATGGCGCCTCACAACTTTACTTCCGCCAATACCTCACCTCCTACTTTCCAAACTTCACAGAAGCTCTCCTGCGAAACATGCAAGACTAACACTCCTGGAAGAAAGGATATGGTGGAGACATGATTTAGCCACAGCCTAAGGGATGATTCCAGAATGAAACTTTCACTCTGCAGCGGAGTGTGCGCTGATATGAAACTTCCTGGCAGATTAAAATTGTGTGCCGGAACCGGGACCCGAACCTGGAACCTTTGCCTTTCGCGGGCAAGCGCTCTACCGACTGAGCTATCCCGACACGACTTACGATACCGCCTCACAACTTTACTTTGGGAAGTAGGAGGCGAGGTACTGGCGGAAGTTAAGTTGTGAGGCGGCATCGTGAGTCGGGTCGGGATAGCTCAGTCGGTAGAGTGCTTGCCCGCGAAAGGCAAAGGTCCCAGGTTCGGGTCCCGGCTCCGGCACACAATTTTAGTCTGCCAGGAAGTTTCATATCAGCGCACACACCGCTGAAGAGTGAAAGTTTCATTCTGGAATCATTTTTCAGTTGCTTTTGATCTTCTGGTGACTTTACTAACCGATAAACGACAGCATCATCAGCCTACTGCCTAAGAGAGCTGCACGCATTATCTGCTAAATTGTTTATAAAGATTAGGAACAGTAGGGGCCCTATAACACTTTCCTGAGGAACGCCGCCAGAAATCACTTCTGGCTTACTCGATGATTTTTCGTCAATTACAATGTAGTGTGTCCTCTCAGACAGGAAATCGCGAATCCAGTCTCACAACTGTGTATTCCACAGATAAATATGAAATCGATCTGAGATCCCGTTAATAGCACTCATCACTTTAGGTGTGTTTCACAAGGACGATTCTTCCAGAATCGGTGTTGACTATGGGTCAATAGGTCGTTCTCTTCTAGGTAGTTCATAATGTTTGCAAAAAGTATATGTTCTAAAATACTGCTGCAAACCGATGTCAATGATAATAGCCTGTAATTTTGAGATCACTCCTATTGCCTGCCTTTCGTGAATATTGGGTTAAATATTTTGGATAGCTATTGTCTCAGATCATTTTCATACATATTACATACAAGCTTTCTGTTTCTGTTCTTTTTGTGTGTTGTTGTGGTCTTCAGTTTAGAGACTGGTTTCATGCAGCTCTCCACACTACAATATCCTGAACAAGCCTCTTCATCTCCTCTTAAGAACGGCATCCTACATCTTTTTTGCTTACTGTATTCATCTCTTGGTCACCCTCTGCAATTTTTACCCCACACACTTCCCTCCAATGCTAAATTCACGATTCCTTCATGTATAAGAATGTTCCCTATCAATCGATTCCTTCTTTTAGTCAAGGTATGCCAGAAATTCCTTTTCTCCCGTATTCTGTTCAGTACCTCTTCACTAGTTATGCGATCTACCCACCTAATCGTCACCATTATTCTGTAACACCACATTCCATCTGTCCTACAGTGTGAATTTTAAATATTACACACTTCGTCGAACTCGGACAAATTGAGGAAATATGGCCGAGTGCATTGAGGCGCTATGCTCTAATACGCGAGGCCATTACCGTCGGGAGTTCGAATCCCTCCTCAGGCATGGAAGTTTGTGCTGTCTTAAGTATAAGGTAGTTTATAAGTAGTTTGTAGCTTTAGGGAATGATGACCCCGCAGTTAAGTGCCGTAAGCTTAACAAACATTTGAACATTTTGAGTAGAAAAACTACAAATTGAGGGGATGGCCCTTTCAGTATTTTTTTTTTTTTTTTTCATTTCAAATCGTCGAATTTTTTACCATACGCGCCTAAGACTGTATTCTCAACCCGCCCACATGAGAGAAAGAGCAGACACCACATATACGAGTATATAACTTATACAGTTGGCCGATTACAGGCAATGATCCTTTCTTCAGTGCGGATGCACTCCTAGCCCATGACTCTTACGGAAATCAGTACTAAGTGACTACGAGTTTGAGTTCTAGTGGGCTGGGTAAAGGTGCAAATTTGTATCTGACGGAAGGCGTGCTTGAGTAATTCCGTGCAGTTGTGATGATCGCTGCGTCCCCAGTGGTGTAGGGGTCAGCGCAACTCCCTAGAAAGCAGGAGACCCGGCTCGAATCCCGGCTGGGTACACATTTTCAGCTTTACCCGTTAATATGAAGTGTTTGATTCCTCAGTAACAACTACACTTTCATCATCAGACACATAGCCCTCGGTATTTGTAGTAGGTCCTAAATTTTCTTTCAAGATGTTATGTTATAAAATCCCAGTCTGCCAAAATTCACTACAGTCTACTCCGTGATGCCATCGGTGCATAAGTGGTACTGGGAGGTTTGGTTTCATGCCTTTGGTGTATTACTTTAAGAGTTAAATTTTCTGCTGCTGCCATAGAACAACTGGAAACTTAGTGGGCGATTTAAATACCCTCGTCCCGCGGAGCGACCCCTCCGTGGACCGCGCCCCGCTCTATCCGTCGTGGTCGTCACTATGTTACGTTTGCTCCCGGGCTAGAACCCAGTTCCCTTCGAGTCGCCGTAGCGTGCGGATCTCCGTGCCGGCGCGTTTCCAGGAGCTCAGTCCGTCAGTTCACCTGATGATGGCGACATGTATGATCGCCGAAATATTGTGCCCGTTGGACACTATAGACCGGCAGTACACCCGTGGATATTTTGATTATCAAATACGCCGGGAGAAACTCAAGAATCACAAAGAGATGATGGCCAATAAAATTCTTCGGGGTTTTTGGTCGCATTGTCAATTTATAAAATCCGACGTTTAGGCCACAGTCGCAAGTGGCCTTTGTCAAATTGTTTGGTTGACTGCTGAATGCAAGGGATGCTGATACTTATATAATAGTGGGAGAAGCTGTTATCAAAGTATTAGGCGTCCTTTATTTGCAGTAAGAACGTCTGCGAAAGCCTTTGTTTACAAAGAGAACATAGTTGCATGAAAACTTTCTTGGCAACAGGTACAGTAATTTTTTACTTATGTTTCGACATAGTCACCAAAATAATTGTCACGCTTATCACATCGTCGGATCACTCTTGGTATTCCTGTGTTGTAGAAGACTGCAGCCTGTGAATGGAACACGTGAGTGAGTCATTTTCAGTTCTTCCTCGTTGTCAGAACGCTGGCGGAGGTCGTGCCTTTCAGAAATAGAGGCGTGGAATGCTCACTGCAGGTGGTGGGCTGCTCCATGACAATGCTCTTCCCCATACACATTGCTAGCTGTTTTTCGCCATTGTCACCAAAAGAACTGAAAAACCATATCAGTCCTGCATACAGTACTGATCTGGCTTCAAGCGATTTCCCTAGTTTTTGCACCTCTTTGAGCCAGCGTTTTGATGTAAACGAAGAGTTCAAGACAAATGTCACCAGCTGTTTCATTAAGGGGGGACGTTGATGAAGAGCACACAGTATTTCAAAAATGCACCAAATCCACGTTTTGGAGATATGGCAATGAAATTTTGTACCACGCTTTACATGAAAGTAACACATTTACATATACAATCCTTTGATCGTATATATACTGGGTGTTACAAAAAGATACGGCCAAACTTTCAGCAAACATTCCTCACACTCAAAGAAAGAAAATATATTATGTGGACATGTGTCCGGAAACGCTTAATTTCCATGTTAGAAAAATGTTCAAATGTTTGTATAGTCTATGGGACTTAACTACGGGGTTATCAGTCCCTAAACTTACAAACTACTTATGAACTAACTAAGACTAAGGACGTCACAAATATCCATGCCCGAGGAGGATTCGAACCCCCGACCGTAGTGGCCGAGCAGACCGTGATTGGAGCGCCTCAGTCCCCTCGGCCACCGCGGCCGGCTCCATGTTAGAGATCATTTTATTACTTCTCTTCAAATCACATTAATCATGGAATTGAAACACACAGCAAAGCAACAGAACGTACCAGCGTGACTTCAAATACTTTGTTACAGGAAATGTTCAAAATGTCCTCTGTCGCATGGAATCCCTGATGCTCTGATGCAGCCATGGAGAATGGCGTAGTGTATCACAGCCGTCCACAATACGAGCACGAAGAGTCTCTATATTTGGTACCGGGGTTGCGTAGACAAGAGCTTTAAAATGCCCCTATAAATGAAAGTCAAGAGGCTTGAGGTCAGGAGAGCTTGAAGGACATGCAATTGGTCCGCCTCTACCAATCCATCGGTCACCGAATCTGTTGTTGAGAAGCGTACGAACACGTCGACCGAAATGTGCAAGAGCTCCATCGTGCATGAACCACATATTGTGTCGTACTTGCGTACTTGTAAAGGCACATGTTCTAGCAGCACAGGTAGAGTACCCCGTATGAAATCATGATAACGTGCTCCAGTGAGCGTAGGTGGAAGAACATGAGGCCCATTCCTGCCCAAACGTTCACAGAAAATCTGTGTTGATAACGTGATTGCACAATTGCGGGTATTTTGACAATTGTCTGCACGAATTATTTCAATTTACATTTAAAGAGAAATACTAAAATGAGTTCTAACATTGAAATTAAACGTTTCCGGATACATCTCCACACAACATATTTTCCTTCTTTGGGTGTGGGGAATGTTTCCTGAAAGTTTGGCCGTATCTTCTTGTAATAATAAACGTTTTCTTTAATGAAATTTGAAGTTTTATTTTCAAAAAAATAATGTATCTCTTTTTTCTCAGAAAGTATTCAAGAGATTTCCACAAAAATTTCTCTGTTTCATCTTTTCATGTGTTGTAAACTTCTCTCGTGAGGTTTCTGGAATAGGTCAAATAGGAGAATTTTCACAATTATTAATTATAATTCCCCAAGTACAATTTTAAATTCATACAAAATTACAAGCACTTTGCCCCATATTTCAGCTTGCAATCATAATTTCAAAATTTGCTCTTGGGACAACGTTTATTAGGTTTACAGAAATGTGTGTACAAAATTTCATAATTCTAGCATTCATAGAATCTGATGAAAAGGTACGCTAGAACCGACAGAACATACTGTATACCTAGAACAGCAATGAACCTGCTGCCAGCCTGCTACCTCCGGTGGCTTTAAAATACCAATAAAGAAAAAAAATCGCCACCCCAATTATCGGCGCAACAGTGACATCTACATATCTACGCTGGCTCACCTAGAGCTTGATGTTCGTAGTGAAGATTTGTGAAGAGAAATTTGAATGTATCTTAAGCTGCTCCAATATTCCTCTTCCAGACAGATAATTTAGAAAAATACGCATTAGATTATGTCAAGTTTATTTCACCTTAATAACTATGTCAAGGATGACTTCAGACTGGAATTCGACTGTAATGTCTCCGATAATCGAATTCCAGTCTGAAGTAATTAAGGTGAAATAAACTTGCCATAATCTAATGCATATTTTTCTAAATTATCAGTTTGGAAAAGGATTATTGGAGCAGTTTAAGATATATTCAAATTTCTCTTCGCAGATCTTCACAACGAACGTCAAACTTTTTCACTTCAACGTGCCATTTGCTGCAAGTACATCCATAAAAATTATTCGGCATACAAGAGAGTAAAGATGCTCTTTTTCGACACGAAACACCAAAGATACTGTTAAACATTCGTAAATAAATAACCATCAGTTATGACAAATAAAATGCTGGTGTTTAGTTGCGTATTTTTTATCGAAATTCATGTGGCGACAGATGGCAACTGTCTTTTGTAAAAGGCAGTGTAAAATTACCGTCCTCTTGACAACAACAAAACCCTCATGCATTTTGTATTTGTTTCTCTTCCAAGGACAACAAATTTCCCACTTCGTTACGTAAACATTACAGAAACAATTTTATTCATAGAGTATAGCGACTTATTACGCGCATAAATAACGACCTAGATTCACTAAACTCCCTTTTAGCTTCTACAATAATTAAAAAACCCGTTTCTATGCCTCATCCTAATACCACTATACAAAGTTAAGTCGCCGGCCGCGGTGGCCGAGGGGACTGAGGCGCTTCAGTCACGGTCTGCACGGCCACTACGGTCGGGGGTTCGAATCCCCCCTCGGGCATGGATATTAGTGCCGTCCTAGTTCGTAAGTAGTTCATAAGTAGTTTGTAAATTTAGGGACTGATGACCCCGTAGTTAAGTCCCATAAGCTTTACAAACATTTGAACATTTTGAACAAAGTTAAGTCGTTGTTTAATGTTATTACCAATGTCTCTAAAAGTACTTGACCAACTTACGTCAATCTTGGACCACTCTTGTAATTACGGAAGGACATAGACTGCATTTTTTCAGTACATATCATACATAAATCTTCTTTCTTTCTTTCACCTGATCAAGACTCGTGGACAGCACGCTGCTACAAGGTTCCGTCTCCATTGCTTCCTGTCCATTGCTGTTATCCGCCACCTGTCCATATCTATTGCTGCTTGCTTCAGGCCTCCATGGAGGCCATCCCTCCAACGTTTCCTTGGTCTTCCCGGGGGTCTCCTTCCTGCAGGGACGAAATAAAGGAGCTTCTGAGGCCACCTGCCATCCTCCATCCGGGCCACATGACCGGCCCACTGCATACGCTTGGCTTTTATGGTTACTGCTATGCTGGGCTGTTGGTATAATTCCTGATGCTCTGGCTGTGCCTGATCCTCCATTCCCCGGTGTGTGCATCAAAAACCGGACCGTAGATCTTCCGAATAACTTTTCTCTCAAAAACAAGGAGCTTGCGGAAGACCTGTTTTCGAATACTCCATCTTTCACAGTCATGTGGTACAACAGACTGGATCAGGGTTTTATACAGTCGGATTTTGAACTGTCTGCATAGACATTTGGAGCGAAGCAGTTGCACTGGGGAGTGGTAGGATCGGTTTCCAGATTGAATTCTGGCGTTGATCTCCGCTTCACAAGCGCTCCCAGTTTTCTAAATTCACACACTCTCTTGAAGGACCTGTCTTCCACCTGAAGTGACTGTAGATGTCCAGCAGTCTGCCTATGGGTCATAACGAGGTACTCCTTCTTGGCTTCATTGATGAGTAGCCCAAATTTGCTGGCGGCCTCCCTTAGTGCTGTGGTCATTTGTTTCAACTCCTCTTGAGAGCTAGAGAGTAGACAGATGTCATCTGCATAGGCAAAGTATGCCAGTCTGTTTCCCTCAATTTCAACCCCTTCATTCTTTTGAAAGGTTTCGCGAACAATCTTCTCAAGGGCAAAATCGAACAGAGTCCTGTCACAATTTCAGATCCCTCAGTTACACGATTTCCCATTTTCAGTTTAGCATGTGTGTCGCTCAGACAGATACTTATCAGATTAAGCAGTTTCTCTGCCATCCCAAACTCCCTTAAATCTATATTTAATATATAAAATGGAAACGTTGCCGCCAAAAATCTAGAAACGTTAATGACCAATTTACTTCAAATCTTTACAGATGCCTCTTGGGAGGTTGAAAGTGGGGGTTGAATAAAAAGTAGTGGGAGCATTTAAATGGATGTGAAAGGTTATTACACTTGATACCAAATGGTAGGCGTGGCTGACTCACCAAAGACCGATTAATCAATTAAATCAAATTCGCAAATTAAACACTAATCAGAATTATGCAGTTTGAAAATTAAATGCAGACTCATTTATTTTCTGATGTCAAAAGAATATCAGAACGTTAGAACGTTAGATTACGCCGTCATTTAGCGTCTAGTAAAATCATCTGAAGATCAAAACCAACTGCAGAACGATCTGAATAAGATATCATTAAGGTGTAAAAATTGGCAATTGACTCTAAATAATGCGAAGTGTGAAGTCGTCCACATGAGTACGAAAAGAAATCCGTTAAACTTTGTTTACGAGATACATCAATCAAAAGTGAAGGCCGTAAGCTCCACAAAATACCTAGGAATTACTATTACTTCAGACTTAAACTGCAAAGAACACGTAGATAATGTTGTGGGAAAGGCGAACCTGAGACTCCGTTCTATTGGCAGAACCCTTAAAAGATGCAACAGAACTACAAAAGAAACTACCTACACTACGCTTATCCGTCCATTTTTGGAGTATTGCTACCCAGTGTGGGATCCTTACCAGGTGCGTTTGACGGAGGATATCTAAAGAGTCCAAAGAAGGGCAGCTCGTTTTGTATTGTCACGATACAGGGGAGACAGCGTCACGGAAGTGATACAGGACCTGGGATGGGAATTATTACAACAACGGCGATTATCGCTGCGGTGTGGTCTACTTACGAAACTCCAATCACCAACATTCTCCTCCGAATGCGAAAATATATTGTCTCCCACTTGCATAGGTAGAAATGAACATCAGAATAAAATAGGATAAATCACAGCTCCAACGGAGAGATTCAGGTGTTCTTTCTTCCCGCCCGCTATTCGAGAATGGAATGGGAGATAAATAGTATAACGGTGGTTCGATGAACCCTCTGCCAGGCACTTAAATGTGATTTAAAGAGTATCCCATATATATGTAGCAAATCAAATGCAATAAAAGGAAAGTTAGATAGACAAACATTCAAATAAACACATTAAGAATAAACTCTCCTAGAGTAAATGACTGATAGGTCGATGTTTGTAAATCTATCGGACCAAACTGCGTGGTCATCAGTCCGTAGCTTACAAACTACTTAAACCTAGGTAAACTAACCTAAGGACAACACACACATCCATACCCCAGGGAGGATTCGAACCTCCACGGCGAGCAACCGCGCGCTTCACAGCGAGACGCCTTAGACCGCTCGGCTACTCCACCGCGGCTGATATGTCGACGATTATTGTAATTGATATAAGATTCAGAAAACAACCCAACTTAAATGGCGAACAGTGGCGTAATTGGAAGCAATATTCCGGCACCTGATTTCCAAAATTGCTCTAACGTCTTCCCATAATTTTGATAACGAGATCATCCCTGTGTCGCACAAGCGAGTGCAGGCGATACAATAGCAGACAGAGGCTTCAGCCGGTGGCACTGTGTCATTGCAGGACTGCGTCAGTGTGCGTTGATAGCGGTCCCGAAACATAGCTTCCTATTGTAGAAGCGGTGTTTTACTACCGACAGCCACTGTGACCCTGGCGGATCGTGGTGTATGTCTTGCCACTTCAGCCAATGTGAATTGGTATACGTGTTTAGTGCAGGCACAGGTGACACGATAACAGTGATGATCGCTATTAGGGCGTCGATGTTTCTAATATCAGGCAGGCTGAGTTTGGTCTTGGCTCGCCAGCATTTAGCGCGAAAGTACAAGTGTCGGAACAAATCCGAAAGTTGCACCAAACTCTGGAGGAGGACTGCCCTCTTCAGCTGACCAAACAAGAGTCGACAAACTTCTGCTGAAATACCCTGTCTCTCTCTCTCTCTCTCTCTCTCTCTCTCTCTCTCTCTCTCTCTCTCTCTCTCTCCCTCCCTCTCTCTCTCATCCAGCAAAACCCCGGAGCTCCATCCTTCCTAAACTAAAAAGTCCAATGCACGTAGAGGCACCAGAGTCCGATCAATGTGTTCTTGCCTTCGGAAGATAGTCAAAACTGACATAATACACTACTGGCCATTAAAATTGCTACACCAAGAAGAAATTCAGATGATAAACGGGTTTTCATTGAACAATTATATTATACCAGAACTGACGTAATTACATTTTTCAGCAATTTGGGTGCATAGATCCTGAGAAATCAGTACCCAGAACAACCACCTCTGGCCTTAATAACGGTCCTGTACGCATGGGCATTGAGTCAAACAGAGCTTGAATGGCGCGCACACGGGTACTTATGCCCATGCAGCTTCAGCACGATACCACATTTCAAGAGCAGTGACTGGCGTATTGTTGCACGGCCATCATTGACCAGCCGTTTTCAATTGATGAGACATCTGGAGAATGTGCTGGCCAGGGCAGCAGTCGAACATTTTCGGTATCCAAAAAAGCCCGTACAAGACCTGCAACATCCATTATCCTATTGAAATGTTGGCTTTCGCAGTGATCGAATCAAGCGGAAAGCCACGGGTCGTAGCACATCTGAAATGGAAAAGGACACTGTTCAAAGTGCCGCTGATACGAACAAAAGGTGACCGAGACGTGTAACCATTGACACCCCATTCGATCACGCCGGGTGACACGCCAGTATGGCGATGACGAATACACGCTGCCAATGTGCATTCACCGCGATGTCGCCAAACACCGATTCGAACCTGGATTTATCCGAAAAAATTATGGTTGTTGTCTTGCAAACGTCCCCATCTGTTGCCTCAGGGATCGAGAGGTGGCTGAACGATGCGTTACAGCCATGCGGATAAGATGCCTGTCATCTCGACTGCTAGTGATACGAGGCCGTTGGGATTTAGCACGGCGTTCCGTATTGCCCTCCGGAACCCACCGATTCCATCTTCTGCTAACAGTCATTGGATCGCGACCAACGCGAGCACCAATGTCGCGATATGAAAAACCGCAATCGCGACAGGCTGCAGTCCGACCTTTATCGAAGTCGGAAACGCGATGGTCCGCATTTCACCTCCTTACACGATGCATCACAACAACGTTTCACCTGGTAACGCCGGTCAACTGCTGTTTGTGTCTGAGAAATCGGTTGGAAATTTTCCTCATGTCAGGACGTTGTAGGTGTCGCCACCGGCACCAACTTTGTGTGAATGCTCTGAAAAGCTAATCATTTGCATATCACAGCATCTTCTTCCTGTCGGTTAAATCTCGCGTCTGTATTTTTAATGGCCAGGAATGTACTAAAAAGCATCCAATGGCTATTTTACAGCGTTTTCCTGCCTCTGGCTACACCTAAATGCCCCGTTTTCTCACGGTGAGACACGTTGGGCTCAGGGAACCGCCGAGAAACGCGGCCAGCTAGTGATTCCTTACAACCAACCACATTCCTTACACTTTTGAAACTAGCGTCGCCCTACTACCAGGCACCAGGGACCTAATTTCTCCAGCTATTAATCTCTCAGAAATTCGTCGACTAGGCGCCAAACGTGGTTGTTCCAGGGGACCTTCATAAAATTTCCCCAGGCTTCCCCTCATAAAACTGCGTACACAACCCATAAAAGTGCATTGTATTTTCCAGTCGCTCTCGCCGAGAGGACGTCACCCATACAGGCACCAGCTTAATGGCAGTAACATTGCAAAGTACTTGGAAAGCAATTCAGAGGCCGACCCCACACACAATAGCAGAGACTCATTTAGAAAAGTAGGAGAGAGGTCCGATCCAAAGCGTACGGGGGTGGTATACGTGTCTCGGAGGGCGCTGACCGAAGGTACAATTTCGGTCAAGTTAGGACCCTACAGAATGAGCCAACTTTGTGGGTGTCAGCTGTGTAAATTGTATTTCAACATTTTTGTACCTCCACTAAAACGGCCGCAAATGTACGTACAAAAATATGTAACTAATATTTTCTCTTATCCTACAACATGATCGAAGTGTAGCGGAACCAACGAGCTAGAATTTCATAGAGTGGCTGACACACGAGTTACAGCGCTCTTTGCGGCAACCTGCGTAAACTCAGCCGCCATATTGGCGGTGGTCAGTCCACTTGACAGATGTATCTCTATCGTATGTTGTTGTTGAAAGTGAAGTGCTGTATTTAGTGTATATCGCATTTAGTGTACATTTTCTGTACAGTCTTTGCTTCTGCATTATGTCTAAAGTGTGTCCAACATTGAAATACACAAATCGAAGTGTTATAACAACAAATATTTCGAGCAATAACACCAGTTGTTTAGCCTCTTTTGCTCTCTCTCTCTCTCTGCCTATACACAAACAAAACTCCTGGCTAATGACACATAGCTTCCCCAACGGTGAAGCTTCAGATGACCCATCTTGCAATTCCTTTGAAGTACACTCCATAAAAAGGCTCCGTTTTCTGCCTAGCATCTGTGTGTTTCTTCTTCTGTTGATGCTGCGGTTGATGAATGTCTCATCTGTTGAATAATAAAATAAACACATTTGAGTGTCTACATCTTCTTTACAAATATTTTCATTTGTTGTTAACAACACTTGATCAACCATGGTTAACATATAATCATTGCAAAGCGCGAAAGCAATAGTAACAGCCGGAATGTTTCACTGTGTTCTGTGTAGCAAATATTTACGTGTATCAGCGTGGCAACAACGTAAGTTATTAGCGATACGTTATTTCGGTGTAGAATGCTTTCGTGGCAGCTGACCTCGGCGCATTTTTGATTGCAGTATTCTGTTGTTACTTTCGTCTTTGTACTCAGAAATCGTCAAACAAACTTCACAACCAAACCCTTTAACAGCAATTTTACGAGTATGTGGACTTAATACGTGTAATAAGCGCCAGATAAATGTGTCTTAGACTTCATGGAGGCACTTATTACAACACATTAACAACAGATGCAAATCCGTGATCATGGTTGTTCGTCACAACAATTGCTGTTCACTGTATAAGTTTCACAGCACTTTTAGACTGTGAACTTGCATTATAATAAATATAAATATTTTCAAAGCGGCACTTTCGTTGTTGGATCAAACGTCAGCTGTTATACTTCGAACTAGAAGTGTATTACTGACAGATTCGTGATATTCCATTACTGCATTTTAAGAAAATCCACTATCTGGCTCATCAATTCGCAGCTTTCATGGAGTCTGTACACACCGACGGAACTTGATGCACATCTGTACTCAGTAGTCAATCTTCATTTAAACTGTGAAACTGTGTAAATAGATAAAATTCTGGAGTGGATGGGTCATACCAGCTGTCAGCGAATACCCCAAAAAACATGGCGGAGGCCAGTTCAATTTGCCTCAAACATGGCGGACCTATCGCCACACATCTACATCTACATCAACATGGGATACTCTGCAAATCACATTTAAGTGCCTGGCAGAGGGTTCATCGAACCACAATTATACTATTTATCTCCCATTCCATTCTCGAATAGCGCGCGGGAAGAAAGAACACCTGAATCTCTCTGTTCGAGCTCTGATTTCTCTTATTTTATTCTGATGATCATTTCTACCTATGTAAGTGGGAGTCAACAATATATTTTCGCATTCGGAGGAGAATGTTGGCGATTGGAGTTTCGCAAGTAACCCACGCCTCAGCGATAAGCGCCGTTGTTGTAATGATTCCCATCCCAGATCCTGTATCATTTCCGTGACGCTGTCTCCCCTGTATCGTGACAATACGAAACGAGCTGCCCATCTTTGGACTCTTTCGATGTCCTCCGTCAAACCCACCTGATAAGGATCCCACACTGGGCTGCAATACTCCAAAAATGGACGGACAAGCGCAGTGTATGCAGTTTCTTTAGTAGTTCTGTTGCATCTTTTAAGGATTCTGCCAATAAAACGCAGTCTCTGGTTCGCCTTTCCCACGATATTATCTACGTGTTCTTTCCAGTTTAGGTCTGAAGTAATAGTGATTCCTAGGTATTTTGTGGAGTTTACGGCGTTCGCATTTGATTGATTTATGTTGTAAACAAAGTTTAACGGATTTCTTTTCGTACACATGTGGACGACTTCACACTTCTCATTATTTAGAGTCAATTGCCAATTTTTACACCATACTGATATCTTATTCAGATCGTTCTGCAGTTGGTTTTGATCTTCAGATGATTTTACTAGACGGTAAATGACGGCGTCATCTGCAAACAACCTAAGAGAGCTACTTAGATTTTCCCCTAAATCGTTTATGTAAATAAGGAATAGCAGAGGACCAATAACACTACCTTGTGGAATGCCCGATATCACCTCTGTTTTAGTCGATGCCTTACCATCGATTACTACGAACTGTGTCCTCTCTGACAAGAAATCCGCTATCCAATTGCAAATTTGGGGCGATATACCATAACCACGCAATTTGATTAAAAGCCGTTTGTGAGGTACGGTGTCAAAAGCAAAAAAAAAAAAAAAAAAAAAAAAAAAAAAAATGTTCAAATGTTTGTAAAGCTTATGGGACTTAACTACGTGGTCATCAGTCCCTAGTCAAAAGCTTTCTGGAAATCAAGAAATACGGAATCGATTTACGAACCTTTGTCGATAGCACCCATCACTTCGTGTGAATATAGAGCTAGTTGTGTTTCGCATGAACGATATTTTCTAAATCCGTGTTGACCTTGGGTCAATAGATCGTTCTGTTCGAGATAATTCATAATATTTGAATACAGGATATGTTCCAAAACCCTGCTGCAAATTGACGTCAATGAAATAGGCCTGTAGTTTAGTGGGTTACTCCTACTGCCTTTCTTGAATATAGGTGTGACCTGTGCAACTTTCCAATCTTTTGGTACAGATCCTTCTATGAGAGAGCGGTTGTATATGACTGTTAAGTAAGGAGCTATCGCTTCAGCATAATCAGATAGAAATCTAATGGGTATACAATCCGGACCAGAAGACTTGTTCTTATTAAGTGATTTTAGTTGCTGCACTACTCCGATGATATCTACTTCTATGTTACTCATTACGGCATCTGTTCGTAATTCGAAATCTGGAATATTGGTTTCGTCTTCTTTAGTGAATGAGTTTCTAAAAGCTAAGTTTAGTAACTCTGCTTTAGTAGCGCTGTCATCGGCAGGATCGCCATTACTATCACGTAGTGAAGGTATGAAATTCAAGCTCGTTGATCGGAACCGACGAGTGGCAGTTAAGGTAGCGTTACTTGTCAAACAAGTCAGCAAACTTCCAAACAGCTATCAGTAACCAAACTGAAATACAAATAATTTCCTGAAAAGGGCAACAACAGCTTAAATACATTTTGGTCAACACCGTGTCACGTCAGTTTTCCTTGTTCATATCACACATTTAGCACTAGTCTGGGTATGCTCTTGTTATGTAACGCGGCTGCAGCACTTCCTGGTCCTGGATATGCCGTCTGTTTCCAGGTAATCGGTTCATTGCAGGATTCCTATCACACACTTTTAATAGTTTGTTTTTACACAGTTTATACTGACCACTTACAGTGAGATTCTTGTCCGTGGGTAGCAATTCTGACCGTATTCCGTTCTCGATTTTAGACTCACAGTGCTGGTTTCTTTGTAATGGATAAAACAGGGATGTTATTTATCAAATGACGACCACACCATATGGTGAGAGTATTTTAGCAAGGCCTCCTGAAAGCTGGACGCTGTTTTCTGAATATCATGTAATCATTTTGCTAGCAAGTACTTTCGGCACTCCTTTTCAAAAAAATTTAAACAGTTTTTAAATAATATTATCAAATATTTACAACATTCTTACTTATTGCTCCTTTTAGATACTCCAGTTATTAGTTCAGATGTACTTTCTATTCACCGATGTCACCTGGACGCATCTATACTGATGTGAAACTGGTTGTGTCGAAATATACACGTTTTAACAGCTTTGCGATTTCCTCTACACGTCTCCACCCAGGACTTTATATTATAAAAGTCAACTTTTAATATTTAGATTTTGTGGTGTTTGTGTGTTGAAGTTTATTCAAACTGAAATAATACACAGTTATTGTCCGTAGTTACGACTGCTTTTGTTAATGGTTGCAAGATATTTGTATGCTTTTTGTGATTATTTAATATTCACAGACTATATGACATCAACTGCTATTGGGCAAAGCTGAAAATGTGTACCGGGTCTCCTGCTGTCTAGGCAGTTGCGCTGACCCCTACACCACTGGGGACACAGTGAACGCCGCACCTGCAAGGACTACCTAAGCACATCTCCCGTCAGATACAAATTCCCAGCTTCGCCCTGCCCACAGTACTCAAACTCGTAGTTATTACTAATTCCCGTAAGAGTAAGGGCTTCAAACTTGCCCACCCCTCCCCACTAACGATAGGATCATTGCCCATCACCGGCATATTATATATACACGTGGTGTCTGTTCCGAAAGAACAGACGTCACTTCTGATCCTGTAGTTGTTCAAAAGTTTGTATAGCTTATGGGACTTAACTACGGGGTCATCAGTCCCTAAACTTACAAACTACTTATGAACTAGCTAACACTAAGGACGGCACAAATATCCATGCCCGAGGGGGGATTCGAACCCCCGACCGTAGTGGACGTGCAGACCGTGACTGGAGCGCCTTACTCCCCTCGGCCATCGCGGCCGGCGATCCTGTAGTTGTTATTATTTAATATTCACAGAATATATGACATCAACTGCGATTGGACAAAGCTGAAAATGTGTACCCAGCCGGATTTCGAACCCGGGTCTTCTGCTTTCTAGGCAGTTGCGCTGACCCCTACACCACTTTTTTTTTTTTTTTTTTTTTTTTTTTTTTTTTTTTTTTTTTTTTTTCGGGTCTCCTTCCTCCCCTACAACCCGTCCTTCCGCTCACCAAATTCGCCTTCATCGGCGTCGGCTTCATCGGCCTTTGGCTAAAGTAATGTGCTCTTCTTCTGCACGTTAAGGTAGTGGATCTCTTTCCGTCTTGAAGTACTCCGCAGGTGTGGAACTTCATCCAGAAGGAAACAAAATATAGCGACAACTTCTGTCACAGGAAAATAATAATAATGATAAATAATAAAACAAATAAGAATAACTAAAGGAATATGATAAAGAAACTGACACTTCTGTCTTCACACACATGTCATTTTCAACACAGTCTACTACCAGAGTTCGTCTTCTCGTGAATTGGGTTGGGTTGATTTCCGTTTGGGATCTTCTTTTCGTAAAAAATCACTAATCGCCTTAATTTTGAAACTGTTTTACTTTGTCCTTTCTTAACTCCGGTAGCGCCACGCGCCGATATGACTATGCGTCATGCTTCTTTGACATCCTCTTTCTAATGTTTCACTAGTGTCGTAGGGTTCATCATAAACTAATATCATTCATTGCCCTTTGTTTGTCATATCTGTGTTAATTCTAACGCCACTGGGTAGTTTGCAAATAATGTTTTGTGTCGTGGATTGTTTAGGAGTTTCATAGCCTGATTTATACTATAGAGTCGAAAATCGTGGTAAGTGCCTTCCGCCGGTTTATTAATTATATAATGTAATGTGTGGCCGACTAGCCAGGTCCACATGTTTTGTTTCGTCATTGGGAAATAGTCGAAATCAGGTTGTAACATGGTTCCTATTGTTATTTCTTTGGTGGTCGTTCTGCCTATCAGAGCAAGTTTCCTTCGACACCATTCCCATATCTTCGTGTTCTCTCCGCATACACACCTGTGTTGCAGTGTGTCGATGAGGTCGCAACCCTTACACGTTGGTGTCTTGGCCAGCTTTATTCTGTGAAGTTTTTCCTTCGTGGCTATTGTTTCGTTTACGACTCTGTACCATGTTGATCTGATGTTTGTGTCGAGGATCTTGTTGTTGATGTTTTTCCACACAGTGGGCCACCGTATGTGCGCATATTTGGTTTCCATCCTGTTCTGTCTCCCGTTGTCATTCATAAACTTGTATATCTCCGCTGTTGTTTTATTTCTGATGGTGTTGCTCTGCCTTCGCAGGTAGCTTGCGTCTAGGAAGAACTGGCGAATATGAACTAGTTCGTGTGGTACGGCACTAAGGTTAACCGGAGCCTCTAAACTAAGTGGTCTGTATGCGTTGATGACTGCTCGGAGAACGCTTTGTGGTTGTTCGTCATAAATTTGGAGAGTTCGTCTTATCAGTAGTGCTCTGCATTTGGTACCAACATCCACTACACCAAGTCCTCCTTCCCTGGGCGGAAGTGTCGTTACATCTATTCCGACTTTAAATATACTGCCTCGCCATAGATACCACCCTACCGCCGCCATCACTCTGCCAGCTATTGTTGCATTGACCGGAAGGATTTGGCCTACGTACCAAATTTTCGATAGGATTTTGGTGTTAACAAAGTGAACTTTTTCAAGTAAATTTTGCATTCGACCGTAATTCTGTCGGAGACATGCTCTCGTCATATTTAAAATGTCTCTCCAAGTTGCAGCCGTTGTTCGCAGAGGACAATTATACATGTTTATCCCGAGGAGTTTCAGGAAGTCGGTACGCACGTAGTCTTCTCCCTCATTTTCTGGGAACCCTCTTCCTAATGGCAGTAATTTCGTTTTCCGTATGTTCAGTCTGGATCCTGAAGTGTGTTCAAACTCGCCAACCACCGTGTGCACGTCACGCAGTTCCTGAGCGTTGTTAAGAACAACTCCCACGTCATCCGCGTACGCGATGCATTTGAGAGTGCTGCCGTAGATGGTCATTCCTTGGAGCCGTTGGCTGAGTCTCCTAAGTAGTGGGTCGATAGCAATGACGAAGAGAGTCATTGACAAAGGACAGCCTTGTCGTACGGATTTCTCTATGGGGATTGGTTTCGTGAGATGTCCGTTTATCTTTACCCTCGACTTGGCATTGTTAAAGAGATTTTTGAGCATGCAGACGAATTCTTCCCCAAACCCCAGACGGGTCATTATTGCGAAGAGGTACTGATGCCTGATCCTGTCAAAAGCCTTGTTAAGGTCTAAGGATAAGAGTGCTGCTTCTGGACGTGTAAGAGCACAGTAGCTTATGAGCTCCCTATAATCAGTGAGACTTTGAAGGATCGTTCGTCCCGGTACTGCTGCCGTCTGACTTAGATGTATGATTTTATGCAACACCAGTTTGATCCTCGCTGCCATGACACGGGCTACTATCTTGTAATCCGAGTTGAGTAAGGATAACGGGCGGATTTTATGCATTTCGTTACAGGGGTATTCCTTGGGAATAAGGACTATACACTGGGGACACAGTGATCACCGCACCTGCAAGGACTACCTAAGCACGCCTCCCGTCAGATAGAAATTCCCAGCTTCGCCCTGCCCACAGTACTCAAACTCGTAGTTATTACTAATGTATATATTACACATGTATATATATAATATGCCTGTGACGGGCAATGATCCTATCGTTAGCGGGGAGGGGTGGGCAAGTTTGAAGCCCTTACTCTTACGGGAATTAGTTACATAACTACGAGTTTGAGTACTGTGGGCAGGGCGAAGCTGGGAATTTGTATCTGACGGGAGGCGTACTTAGGTAGACCTTGCAGGTGCGGTGATCACTGTGTCCCCAGTGGTGTAGGGTCAGCGCAACTGCCTAGAAAGCAGGAGAGCCGGGTTCGAATCCCGGCTGGGTACACATTTTCAGCTTCGCCCAATAGCAGTTGATGTCA
The DNA here is from genome assembly GCA_026315105.1 of Locusta migratoria. Classification (NCBI taxonomy): domain Eukaryota; kingdom Metazoa; phylum Arthropoda; class Insecta; order Orthoptera; family Acrididae; genus Locusta; species Locusta migratoria. Next base: position 484,700,914 of record CM048745.1, read on the forward strand.
TATATTCTGTGAATATTAAATAATAACAACTGCAGGATCAGAAGTGACGTCTGTTCTTTCGGAATAGACATCACATGTATATATTTTTGTGATTAATTTCTCGTTTTCGTAAATCACCTTGAGATGTAATATTTCATTAGAACCTCAACTATTAAATGCCAGTTTGTGATCTCAGAGTGTGTGTAATATAATAAACATGATTTCTAGATAAAGTAATGGTTAAGAGAAGATACATACATTGCTAGGAAGACAAACAAATAACATTTCATCATAAAATAGGAAAATAAACAAGAGCACATGGCCATGAAACTAAAAACTGCTAATATGCACTTTAGGAAAACATAAAGTGAAATAGTATGCTTAGGGATATATTCTATTGTACATTTGATTAGGAATTGGCCATGAAAACACAAATATAATAAATGTTTCGAATATAAACTTGCCAGCATGGGCAGCATTGTAGACTAACTAAGCCTATATGAAATATTCCCGTGTTCTTGAATACAGCAAAACAACTGATACTTTATTTCATTATTCTGTACATGGAAGAAACATTTGCCCTTCACTATTTTTCAAGATGTTAGTATAAACAAACAATGTTTTGTTGTATTTTATAGTTTAGCTTATTTCAGATCTGCAACCCAATATATGAAAGCAGGATTATTATGACTTGATGCAAATTGATTATTACCTTACTTTTGAATGTAAAGCTGCTTTTATCTTGCCATAACATGGCTAAACTAATTGTTTTCTATATATTCAATAGTTGTAACAATGTATGGTGTTGTAGGCCAGACTATGAAAGGAGGCCACACAAAGATCGATCGAAAGAGGTAGTCTTGTAACAGCTTTGCAAGCCGCCACTATGCCGGTTTGGGCACCGATGTACATATTGTTGTAATGCGTTGTAGGGTAAAAGTGATGAAATTAAACAGCTTTTCAGATACCTAGTTTTGCTCTGAGTTCTTGCCTTAATTTTGACGAACACATAAAATAGAGAACATTTCTCCAGCTGCACGTATTCTGAATGAATTCTAGGGATTCCTGTAAGCAGGTTATTTAGATGCTGTGTTTTAAGAAGATTCTGCATCCTCGAGATATCATGGTAACTGTCCTGAACTTTGATGCTGCGGAGATTTATTAAGACGTGAAGACCACAATCACTGAGTGGGTGAACAGAAAACTGTAAGGTGGTAAAACGTTTTAACCTCAGGTGTACACCAATAATATTACGAATATACTGTGCTGCTTATATTTGTTGGTGCCTATGTATTGCCCTACCTATTATCTTTCTTTCTTTTTTTTTTTTTTTTTTTTTTTTTTTTTTTTTTTCTTTCGTGCAGTCTGTTGTGACGCACACATAGCTAAGAATACTGATGCAGTACCGACGCTAACTGTAAACGCTGCGTGCAAAACGTTGTCTGCGATGGTGACTGACATTTAGAGCGTCGAGCAGTGCGATTATTTGCGTCCATCTGTCACAGTGTATCTCCTATTACCAATCCGTGTTGTTGAAAGCCGGTAATCAAATTATTCAATTAACGCGCATGCTACTGTCACATTACACGCCCATAATTAATTAATTACCTATGACAAATAAATGTACGACCTGTACTCATGTGTGATGGATTACCGCTGCACGTGAACGAGAAGCAAGTAATGGGCGTAAAAATGGTTTCAAACACAGTGCTCAGCATTCCAACCTGCGGTCGTCGGTCACTACATGCTTCTCTCTGAACGTTCGAGCCTATATTTGACATAAAACGCCTGACCGTCCCTCTCTCTCTCTCTCTCTCTCTCTCTCTCTCTCTCTCTCTCTCTCTCTCTCTGTGCGTGCGTGTGTGTGTGTGTGTGTGATTCGTTTTGCTAAAAAATGTTCAGATGTTTGTAAATCTATCGGACCGAACTGCGTGGCCATCAGTCCGTAGCTTACAAAGTACTTAAACTAAGGCAAACTGATCTAAGGCACAGACAAATATATACAGACGGGAAACCTCCGTAAGGGCCCGGTCCCACGCGCAGGGGTGTGGGGAGGGAAGGTTCCGTAAGATGTCCCATAATGGCGCTGCGGTCCGAAGCAGCCCTTTAAACTGGCCAGAGCAGGCTGCAGGTAGCGGCTGCCCCCACCACCACCTCCCCTCAAACGCCAGCAAGCCGGACACAGCTTTGGACTCCTGGCAGGCGGCACGAGCTCTCCCCTCAGCCTCCCCTCCACACTACCCTCAGAAGCGCCTCTAGTGTCGTCTACCGGTACTAAGCCAGGGAACCGCCTGACACCTGCTAGCATCTTACGGAACTACGAGGGCAGTGTAGTGTAGGACAGAGGTTTAGAGGGGGGGCTGCTTCTCTGTATATGTTACTCTGTGCCTAAGGACAACACAAACACCCATGCCCCAGGGAGGACTCGAACCTCCGACGGCTAGCAACCGCGCGCTCTGCAGCGAGGCGCTTTAGACCGCTCGGCTACTCAGAGTACAGTAATTTACAGTAATTTACATCAAAAAATAATTGTTTAATAGCAATGTTACTCAGGAATACAAATGTAAAAAATCAGTTTCAGCACTAAGTAGAAAGCTTATTGACAATATAAAACCACCAGAAACAAGATTCGAGACATCTGGAATATACAAAATTACCTGCAGCCAGTGTGACAAATATTATATAGGTCAAACAGGCAGAAGTCTCAAAACCAGGTTTAAAGAACATATTGATTGCTAAATGTAACGATACATAATTAAATTAATACTTTTTTCATCAATCAGCGACATTTGTCGCCGTGTTTCACTCCTCGTAATATTCTATCTGTGGCAAGTTTTTTTTTTTTTCGCTTGTCTTTCGTTTCTTCCGGCATGTCGAGAGGACGGAACCGCGATCATTCACTCTCTTGTTTGTCTTATTAAGTGTGAACATGTAGGCAGACTGCTTTGTGATGTAATTGTGAGTGCTGTTAAATTTTACTTTAAAATATACCCTCTTTTGTTAAGATCCATGTTGTTGCCCTTACGCATTAATGTTAATCTCAGCGATTAAAAGATTAAGGATTTTTGTTAAAATTTCTATCATTGAAGAATCGGATGAAAAAATCTGATTAAATACTTTTAACAGGGGTGGATCAGGCAAAAAAAAAAAAAAAAAAAGTCAAAGAGAAAACTTATGGAAAGTACCCATTGTAGCTTCTTTCTGGAAATGTTGATCACAGCAGCTGAAACTGTTAAGCTGGTGAATGGTTTAGATCAACTTTATACTTTCCACAGTAAAATAATGTTCAGGCTGTTCGCCTCATAAGTCTTTGTTGACGGACCATGTACTAAAGTTTGATTACGCAAAAAACAAACAGAAAAAACATCTATAGGACTTCGCGAAACTGTTTATACACATGCAGGTTCTAAAAGGAAGAAAGGTAATGATTTAAAGTAACTGATAGGGATGTAATCAATGCAATAGACGAAGCGAAAGTGATGGCGTCTGAACATCATGTTACGACGGAATACGGAGAAGCTGAAAATGTCAAAGAAAATTAATAATTAACGAAGGATGGGACATTATTAAATGAAAACAGGGTGAAGAGAAGGCTCTCAACAAAAGAGGGTATATTTTAAAGTAAAATTTAACAGCACTCACATCACAAAGCAGTCTGTGTACATGTCCACACTTAATAAGCTCAAACAAAAGAGTGAATGATCGCGGCTTCGTCCTCTCGACACGCCGAAAGAAACGAAAGACGAGCGAAGAAAACCTTTCCACAGATAAAATATTTCGAGAAGGAGGGCAACATGGCGACAAGCGTCGCTGATTGATAAAAAAAATAATTTATGTATCGTTACATACGGCTTAATAAATGTAATAAATCAGTAATACCAACACACATCAATGAAACATGTCATCTCATGCAAATAGAAGCCAACATTAAAATTTTACACTGAATCAGTAAAAGAATGAACATCATGGAAGAAATGAAGTTCTTCATCCATAATACAAAATCTGATGACAACATTCTTAATAAAATAAAACAATTCAAAAACTACAAATTTTTCAACAGTTTAAAACCAGTTCTGTTTGCGAGCTTACACACGGATTTTCCAAACAATATTCTGTGCACGGTGACACAATTTTATCAGTAATTTCCTTCAGTTGGCTCGAGCCCCCAGTGCTACAGCAGGACAATAAATAAATATATACATGTGGTGTCTGTTCCGAAAGAACAGACGTCACTTCTGATCCTGCAGTTGTTATTATTTAATATTCACAGAATATATGACATCAACTGCGATTGGACAAAGCTGAAAATGTGTAGCCGGCCGGGATTCGAACCCGGGTCTCCTGCTTTCTAGGCAGTTGCACTGACCCCTACACCACTGGGGACAGAGTGATCATCGCACCTGCAAGGACTACCTAAGCACGCCTCCTGTCAGATACAAATTCCCAGCTTCGCCCTGCCCACCACATGTATATATAATATGCCGGTGACGGGCAATGATCCTATCATTAGTGGGGAGGGGTGGGCAAGTTTGAATCCCTTATTCTTACGGGAATTAGTTTCACAACTACGAGTTTGAGTACTGTGGGCAGGGCGAAGCTGGGAATTTGTATCTGACGGGAGGCGTGCTTAGGTAGTCCTTGCAGGTGCGGTGATCACTGTGTCGCCATTGGTGTAGGGGTCAGCGCAACTGCCTAGAAAGCAGGAGACCCGCGTTCGAATCCCGGCTGGGTACACATTTTCAGCTTTGTCCAGTCGCAGTTGATGTCATATATTCTGTGAATATTAAATAGATAAATAAATAAAACAAATCAAACAAATCACCCATTCACAGCCTGTATTTGCTTTCTTCTCCGTAAAGTGCGGCTGTAAACCCTCTTTTATTATACAACCTGGCTGCGTCGTGTCTAGGGGCCAGCCACACCTGTTGCAATGTCCCCAAAGTGTTTAGTTTCCAATAAATGCAGGCAGGAACAAAATGCCAAGCGACACATTCACTTTTAACTAAATTGATGTTTATTGCACCTAATATCCGACAGTGAATATTTGTTACACCTGACTTCAGAGCCATGGCGAGTCCCTTAAGGCTGCCACGCCAAAAATGGAAAACGTGACTGAATAGTTTCTGTCGCACAGTTGCTAAATAAAAATTAAAGTCTAGCAACAATCCTGAGAAACTTTAAGTTCCCCTGTCATAGAATATAGAGTCCATGAAGCACTACTGAAGCCTTTTCCTAAGTCCCACAGACGCAGAATAAAATCAAAGTTCTCGAAGCACCACTGAACAAATATTTCTGTTCCACACTAGAACGCTTCGCTGAAATTTTACAAATGCTCAAGCGCCCAGCGTAACGACATGTCTTGTCTGTCAAACCAACAGACCGCCCTTAACAAGCCAAAATGGCCGCCTTAATTTCCCTCGTTGGCTTCCTCTTATTTTCACAAAATTACCTCTTTTACGTGAAATACAAATAAAATAAATACATGTGATGATACTATTTAACGGAAATTTTCTGCTGAAACCAGAATATGGCATCAAAAACATTGTAAATATCGCAGTTTTTTCATTATCATACAGTTAAACTTTTCCATCTTTGCTCTTTCAGTATTTAAACATAGATTATTCATTGTACTATTGATCCTGTGGTTTCATTAACTACTTACTTAAGTCTAGTTGACCGTAATACCGCCAATACTACAGTTATTATTATTTATATATTAAAAATTCAGCTTTTATACCTGGAAACCATGTTACTGGCCTCTTATTCGAATTTACTGAATTTGCGCAAAAAGTAAATACACATCTTAATAGTACTTGAATCTATCATTTGACACCTTGTACGTAATATTTGGTTAAGCCGTTTTCAAGATATATTTTTTACAAAATTGTTATTTTTATTATGATTTTTGATTTACTGTAACTCAAAAACTATTAAAGTGACAGGAGGTGCGTTTATATCAGCGCATCCGTCTAGTCTTTATAAAATGAGCCTACATACTCCTTCGTTTCATATATGGATCAACAGTTATTAATTTTTAAGCGGTTTATTGCATATTTCTGCGAAGTCAGACAGGGTTTCTCCCGCCATTTGCCATTCACAGCATAACGGCCTGGATTTTCCAGTCAGTGTCTGTACACAAAGGCTCGTTTGACAGATAGGAGGTGCCGCTATCTAGTGACTAACCCCTGAACTACGGCAACCCAGTAGCTCTCAAAACACGATTCCCGCGCAAGTGCGCGATTTACCACAGAATTGCAGACTTCAAGTGTCCCCACGAAACTGTCCCCTTACAATAGCCTCACTTGCTAACACCCACACAGAGTAGATTGCGTAGCAGTTAGCACCACAAAACAAAACATTTTATTAAAAAAAGCTGACAAAATTAATACCATACATAATTTAAATACTTTTATACACTAACTTATGTGGCAGCAGTTTCTAAATTTTCAAAGCGTTTGTGCCTAACAAAAATCTTTTGTACATATTTGTAAATCACTACAACTATTAATTTACTTAACTAGTGATTATAAACTCATGTTTTTCTTTGTGTGTATGTGTCTGTCTAGAACAATGTGTCTGGCAAAGAAAAATCATATTAATTTACATTGATTTTAATTATATATATATATATATATATATATATATATATATCATTTTATACATATTTGGATTTATAGTTTATAGCACCACACGAAATTCTTTATTTCTTTGAAGCTCTAATTTCCCTTTTCCACAAAACATTGAAAAAACAAACTTTATCGAAGCACTACTTGTTTGCACTGACCTTGCAACATATTCCCCTCATAGCGTGAATAAGGAAAACAATGACAAAATCTGCAAGTTAATAACTGCACTTTTTGCAGATGAAAAGCATGTATTACAATAGTTTATGGTCTAATGTTGTGTTGTTAATCAACGACTATGTACATCATACACTGTCAGTGGCGAAGCCAGGATTTCGGTCTGTAGGGGGTGGGGTGGAGGGGAGGTGGCTGAGCTTATAGAAAAATGGCCGATGAGTGTGTCGTCCGGTTTCGTCACCTTTCGGATTTGTTGCAATTTCTGTTGGTAGCGCTGAACGCCAATTACGTCATCAGCACCACCTTTACTTTATCCACACTATCAATGAGAAATAATGGATATGATAAACAAGCAAGACTCCTTCGCACAACGTAATTAAAGTTATATTGCACTACAATTTCAAAAGAAAGCTTTAAATATTTACCGAAAATTGCGAAAAAAATGTAACGTAAAATAAAAATATCGGCACCCGATATTTGCATTTTATATCGATATATCGATGTTGTGACGAAACTTATATCAATATTTATCGATATTATGGAAAAATATCTATATTTCGGTATACCCATATTTTATCAACAGCCCTACTAGAAACCACCTATGCGTAAAATTGAAAATTCTCCGGTGGATATTAAATCTTTCTCTAGTTCACCGCTGCCTATCAGTGTTATTGGCTAACCTGCGGTGTTTAATCATATTGTCCATACAGCATCTCTCCACTGTGTATTAAAATCAACTTTCAAGAATCCCTAACCACGCATTTATATGCTGCTACCTAAAGAGCCGTCGTTACGCTGGTACTCATTTATTGCATACTCTAGTTTGTCCATCTCTACCTTCCTCGCTTTTTGTTCCTGCGTTTTCGAGTAAAAGTGTGCAAATATTTTTCAAGTACGAAATAAAAATATATACTGGTGCTGAAGTCTGTACGTAAATTACTCTCTGCAGTGTAGCACTCTAGACAGTGCACATCCCCTTGTTTTCACGGGGAATTGTGAAAAAATTCGTCACGATGGTATTAAAACTGTAGTTTCTGTTGAAGTCCGTACCATATGTAAGTACTCGCCATGTGCACCATACGGAAATTTATGTAGAAGTGACATTTTTCTCGTTTTGAAGGTCAAGTATGTAAATTTCTTTCATTCAAAATTACCGTCTTCCGGGAATGTCTGAGGATTCGGTCGGTTTGTGAGCTCAGGAGCGTCCGCGGTGCCGTTGTTGAACCCTGGACTCTTAACCCGGAATGATGGTGGTTCAAATCCACCTCCGGCCATCCTGATTTAGGTTTTCCGTGATTTTCCTAAATCACTCCAGGCAAATGCTGGGATGGTTCCTTTCAAAGAGCACGGCCGATTTCCTTCCCAATCCTTACCTAAAAACTCCGAGCGCTAGCTCGTCTCTAATGACCAAGCTGTCGACGGGACGTTAAACCCTAAGCTTCCTCCTCCTCCTTAACCCGGAAGGCTATGTGGAAACTAAAGCGAATTGCCGCCACCGGAGGACACGAAAACTCATCGGGAAACAAGCGCCATGTTGATTCTCCAAGAATCGAAATAAGACACTGTCAGATTTCAGACGACAGGTCGAAATAAAACTGTAGATTTGGTTGAAATCCGCAAGTAAAATCCCTCCGCCATGTACCGTACGACATTTGTGTAGACAGTGACCTTTCTCTTCTGTTGTTGTGGTCTTCAGTCCGCAGACTGTTTTGATGCATTCTCCACGCTACCCTGTACAGTGCAAGTCTCTTCATCTGAGAATACGTGCGGCAACCTACATCCTTTTCAATCTGCTTACTATATTCGTCCCTCGGTCTCCCTCTACAATTTTTACCCCACACGCTTCCTTCTAATGCTAACTTGACAATTCCTTGATGTCTCAAATGTGTCCAACCAATCTATCCCTTCTCTTAGTCAGGATATGCCAGAAACTCCTTTTCTCCCCGATTCGGTTAAGCACCTCCACATTAGTTACGTGATCTACCCATCTAACTTTCATCATTCGTCTGTAGCACCACATTTCAAAAGCTTCTATCATCTTTTCATCAGAAATCCTTATCGTCCATGTATCACTCCCATACAATGCTACACTCAAGACAAATGCTTTCAGAAAGGACTTCCTAACATTTAAATTAATATTGGATGTTAACAAGTTTCACTTCTTTAGAAACGCTTTTCTTCCCATAGCCATTCTGCATTTTGTATCTTCTTTACTTCGGCCATCAGAAGTTATCTTGCTACCCAAATAACAAAATGCCTCTACTATTTTTGTCTCATTACCTACTCTAATTCCTTCAGCATCGCCTGATTTTCTGACATTGCATTCCATTAGCTTCATTTTACACTTGTTAATGTTCATCTTATATCTTCCTTTCAAGACACTGTCCATTCCATTCAATTGCTCTTCCAGATCTTTCGCGGTCTCTCACAGAATTACTATGTCATCTGCAAACCGCAATGTTTTTATTTCTTCTCCCTGCATTTTAATTAAACTGATCGTTCTGTAATTTTCACACTTGCCTGGGCTTGCTTTCTTTGGAATTGGTATTACAATATTCTTCTTGAAGTCGGAGGGTATTTCCCCTGTCTCATACATCTTGCATACCAGGTGATTGCACTTCCTGTCAATCTTATTTTTCAGATGTTGGTACTCCCTTTTTCCTGTTTCACTTGGTGAATTTTTATATCTTCTCCTCTCATCAATTAAGTTCAGTATATCCTGTGTTATCCAGGGATATCGATTAGGCCTTGTCCTTCTGCCTTATATAGTCCTCTGCTGCCTTCACTACCGTATCTCTCAGAGCTACCCATTCTTCTTCTACTGTATTACTTTCCCCCGCTTCAGCCAATTCTTGCCTAATGCTCCCTCTCAAACTCTCAGCCACCTCTGGTTCCTTCAATTTGTCCAGGTTCCATCTCCTAACCTTTCTACCTTTCTGCAGTCTCTTAAGTTTTAATCTGCAGTTCATAACCAATAAGTTATGGTCAGAGTCTATATCTGCCGCTGTATATCTCTTACAGTTTAGAACCTGGTTTCTAAATCTATTCCTGACCATTATAAAGTCAATCTGGTACCTTCCAGTGTCTCCTGGTCTTTTCCACGTATACAGCCTTCTTTCATGATGATTAAGCCAAGTGTTGGTGATCAATAAATTGTTCTCTGTGCAAAATTCTACCAAGCGATCTCCTCTTTCATTCCTTTTTCCCAGTCCATATTCACCTACTACATTTCTTTCTCTTCCCTTCCCTTTCCTACTACCGAGTTCCAGTCCTCCATCACAATCAAGTTCTCGTCTCCCTGAACTTTCTGAATGATTTCTTTTTATCTCCTCATACATTTTTTCGATATCCTTATCATCGGCCGTGCTAGTTGGCATATACACTTCCACTGCTGTGGACGGTGTTGGCTTCGTGTCTATCTTTACTACGATAATGCGTTCACTATGCTGTTCATAGTAACTTTCCCGCATTCTTATTTTCTTATTCATTATCAGACCTACTCCTGCGTTACCACCAACTGATTTTGTATTGATAACCCTGTACTCACCTTGCCAGAAATCTTGTTCATCCTGGTACCGAACTTCACTAATCCCAACCATAGTCAACTTTAACCTATCCATTTCTCTTTTCAGATTTTCTAGTTACCTACGCGTTTAATGGTTAGAACATTCCACGCTCCGACCCGTAGTAAGCCTGTTTTGTTTTTCTTGATGACGACTTCCTCCTGAGTAGTCCCCGCTCGGAGATCCGAATGGGGACAATTTTACCTCCGGAATATTTTACGAAGTAGACGCCATCATCATATGTTCATAGAGTAGACCTGCATGTCCTCGGGAAAAGTAACGACTGTAGTTTCCCCTTGCTTTCAGCCGTTCGCAGTAACTGCATGGCAAAGCCATGTTAGCTGATGTTACAAGGCCAGCTCAGTCAATCATCCAGACTGTTGCCCCTGTAACTACTGAAAAGCCTGCTGCCCCTCTTCAAGAACCACACGTTTGTCTGGCCTCTCCACTGTGGTTGCACCTATGGTACGGCTATCCGCATCGTTGAGGCACGCAATCCATCCCACGTCGGCAATGTCTGTGGTTCATGGGGGTGCCTTTCTCTTGTATGGAAGGTAAAATGTGAAAAATGTCATGAATATTGGAAAAAAGCCGCAGATTTGTAAGCAGATGATACACACGGTCACTATACATATACACTGTTCATTTGTTTGGAAAATACAAAGCTTATGTTGTCAGAATGTATGTTACAGTTTCATGTAAAAATTTGGGTAAATCGGTTAAAATCATTCCAAGGTTCTTGGCGAAAACGTTAAACAATGATTTGGCTTTATACAATAGCCTTAGTACCCGGGTTTATCATGAATATCATTGTTCATAATGTTATGAACCATGGGGTTCTCATTCTTACAACAATTGTCACCTCACGGTAACGAATATGTGCATCAAATTTGGTTGAAATCGGCCAGTTGGTTGAGGAGGACCTGTGAAACATTGTTTCGTGATGCAGTTTCTCACGCATTTCATTGTTTATATCTTGAATTATGTGTTGTAAAGGGTATAATTGAGCCTGTAAGCGATGTGTAAGTGCAAGTAATATGTCTAAAAACTTTTGTCATAATGGGACGAACGTTACAGCAGCGCATAAAATATGAACATACTAACAATCAAACAAACATTCATGATCAATAAAAAAACACACGACAATAGTGTAATATTCTATTACTTGTTTTATTACAGACGAACATCCTTCAATTTAATATATAAAAGTATTATTTGATATCGTTGATTGAATGTTCCATTGTTGCTTGGTAGAATATTTGATACAAAATCAATAAAAAACACACGCAGTGGTATAATATTGTATAATATCTATTGGTTTCGCCAACTAGTTTTCGGCTGGAGTATATTTAATATCACTATACGACACTACACGACACATAAACAATGAACTGTGCTAAAAACTGCTGCATTATGCAATATGCTTCACATCTCCTTCTCGACCACTTAATTTTGTATCAAATATTCTACCAAGCACCAAGGGAACATTCAATCAACGATAACAAATATTAATTTTTCATTTATTAAATTGATGGACGTTCGTCAATAATCATTCCATTTACGCTACAAGTTACACCATAAAAAAGAAAAACAATAGAAATTTCGTTGGGGCTACCTACTGCCTGATAGTATCAACATTTCACAAAAATTAGCCTCTAGAAGGTGTCAGAAATGGACTGGTGTATGATCTTCCTGCCGGCCGCGGTGGCCGAGGGGACTGAGGCGCTTCAGTCACGGTCTGCCGGCCACTACGGTCGGGGGTTCGAATCCCCCCTCGGGCATGGATATTTGTGCCATCCTAGTTCGTAAGTAGTTCATAAGTGGTTTGTAGGTTTGGGGACTTATGACCCCGTAGTTGGGTCCCATAAGCTTTACAAACATTTGAACATTTATTATCTTCCTATCTTTCTGCAGTTGAGTAAATATAATACCTAAAGTCTTTAGTGCATATTCTGTTAATAAAGATAACCAGTTTCAAATCATTTCTGATCCATCTTCAGATCAAATTATGTATTGATTGTAGCATCCGCCAACAAGCAGTATTATGATCCAGTTACAAGATTACGTATTATAAGTAGCAACAAGAGGCTGTACAATACGTGAAAATAACCACATTGGTTGTTGCAACTTTTGAAGGGTACCTCGCACATGCGTATATACACGGTGAATCACCGAACACTTGAATGGCAAATATTGTGGAAACGGAAAGTGCGATTGTTGTGAGGTTTTCACAGAATGGATTGGTAGTCAAGGACTCCTATTGATATCCAATAAACAGATTGTAAAAATACCTAGAAAGTGTATTTTTGTGCAAACATACAATTTTTCAAATGAAACAATGGTTGTTTCTATCATGCACCGGAATTTATCACGTTTAGTTTGCAGCTACAACCATTCAATCGTTTCGATGTGGAGGCTACGACAGCGTAGCTGACTGGCTGGTGGTCATGAGACAGTGGGCCGTACCCCAGGGGCCAGCTACTCGGCAAGTCAGCTACTCTATCGCGGCCTCCGCCCCCGAAACTTTGAACGGTTGTAGCTGCCAAACTAAACGTGATAAAAATGCCACTCAAAATTCTTTGTACACAGCTGATGTCAAAACTTCTAGTGCACGATAGAAAGAACCATAATTTCATTTACAAACTGTATGTTTGCATAAAAAATACACTTTCTAAGTAATATTACAATCTGTTTGTTGACTAAAAATACGAGCCCCTGACTACTGTGAAAACCGCACATCAATCGCACTTTACGTTTCCGCATTATTTGCAGTGCAAGTGTTAGGTGATTAACTCTTTATTGACAGTCGATCCTGTAAACAGATCTGGATGTCTACAGAATTTTCATTCTAGACATATAACGAATGCAAAAGATCGCTGCAGGACACTTACTTCCATCAGAGAGCGCTTTTCGGATTCAGACGGGTCTACTGTAATTGCTGCGAGCAAAAAAACGAAATATACAGCATGACGGCAGAGCAGAACGCCCGCGACAGGAAGGGGTTTCACAGAGAGCTAGCGAGTTACGCCGCGCTCCACCTGCCGTGTCCAACAGGTAGTGTCTGGTCGCGGCGTATCGCGGAGCGCTGGGGTAAAAATTTTTCTCGCGAAATTACCGCAGCGGGGAGTGTGTGAGCGCGTGTGTGTGGAATGGCGGGCACACAGAGAACTCGTTACTCTGCGCCAAACGCCACACTGCCGGCAGGTGGCACTTTTCGCGCTGAGCCAGAGCTGAATTCCGCACAGGCCGGCCACAAAGGTGACGCCTGGCAGCGGGAGTAACCGGCCTCTGGCATCTCCCGGGGGTCAGGCCGAACAGCTTTCCTGTCTGCAGTCGCGGCCAGCTGGCAATGACCCGCTGCCACACACAACCCTGCGTTCGCCGTGTGGCTTGCCGGCTGCCAGCTGACTTTACTTGAGGTGCCATTTACTTCGTATTTCAATCCTGCAGCTGTTGCAGGCGTTCGACGCGGTGCCACACTGCAGACTGCTAACGAAGATACGAGCTTATGGAATAGGTTCACAGATTTGTGACTGGCTGGAAGACTTCCTAAGTAATAGAACGCAGTACGTTGTTCTCGACGGCGAGTGTTCATCAGAGACGAGTGTATCGTCAGGCGTGCCCCAGGGGAGTGTGATAGGACCGCTATTATTTTCTAAATGAACTGATCATGAACAAATCATAACCTGTAATTTGCGGCTGTTTGCTGATGATTGTGTGGTGTATGGGAGGGTGTCGTCTGTAACTCACTGTAATAGTTTACAGGTCGACTTAGACAAAATTTCTAGTTGGTGCGAAGAATGGCAGCTAGCTCTCAATGAAGAAAAATGTAAAGTGATGCGCAAGAGTAGAAAAAACAATCCTATAATGTTCGAATACAGCATTAGTAGTGAGCTTCTTGATGCTGTCGCGTCGTTCAAATATCTAGGCGTAACATTGCAGAGCGATATGAAATGGAACGAGCATGTAAGGACAGTGGTGAGTAAGGCAGACAGCCGACTTCGGTTTATTGGGAGGATTTTGGGACGATGTTCTTCACCTGTAAAGGAGACCGCGTATAAAACGCTTGTACGACCACGTCTTGAGTATTGCTCAAGTATTTGGGACCCGCAGCAGATCGGTTTGAAGGAAGACATAGAGGCGGTTCAGAGGCGAGCAGCTAGATTTGTTACCGGTAGGTTCGACCAATGCGCGAGTGTCACGGAAATGCTCCGGCAACTCAATTGGGGATCGCTGGAAGAAAGACGACGTTCTTTTCGTGAATTTCTGTTAAGTAAATTTAGAGGGCCGGAATTTGAAGCTGAGTGTAGTACGATCTTGCTGCCGCCTACTTACATTTCGCGTAAAGATCACAAAGACAAGATAAGAGAAATTAGGGCTCGTACGGAGGCATATAGGCATTCTTTTTTTCCTCGTTCAATTTGGGAATGGAATAGGAAAGGAAATGGCTAGTGTACCCTCCGCCATGCACCTTACGGTGAATTGCGGAGTATGTATGTAGATGTAGATGTAGGTGCAACTTTCGTTACTCGTTAAAGCACGAAATGGAATTAATAAACTTGACAAACTTCTGCTTCCCAAATTAACAGGTAAGGTCGGTGATACAAATAAGGCCGCACTAGTTGATCCGTGCGAGTAATTCGCGTTCTATCCCAATCAGTCACAGGTAAGATACGAGGGTAAGTCAATTATTATCCGCAATTTAGTTATATTTTTGTTTATTTTTGTTTATGTTGGTAGTACTATCGTTTTACGTTGGTGACGCATGCTGTGTTTATTTGTTGTTATATATTTGCAATTTTCAAGCTGCTACGTTAGTTTCGTTGTCGCTGCCATGCTGTTAATCGTGACTGCTCCGCTGTCTATTTGCAACAAAGAAGAGCAACGTTCAGTGATACGTTTTTTGTGGGCGGAAGGTGTATCGGGGGCCGAAATTCATAGAAGACTTTCAGCGGGAGCAGTGTTTTGCCACAACGAAGTGTGTACGAGTGGATTGAAATGGTCGCACGAGTGTTAAGCACGATGAAGGAGCCGGACGACCGTTTACTGCCACAAATGAAGAAACCATTGAGCGATCACGTGAAATGATTCTCTTAGACGATTAACTATTGATGAAGTGTCTCATCGTTTCAAATTAGTCATGGTTCTGCTACGAAATTATTCACAACAGACTTGGGTTTCGTAAAGTTTGTGCAAGATGAGTCCCAAAACAACTCACACAGTTGCATAAGCAAACGCGCCTCGACATCTGCAAAAAAACATTTGGATGGCTATGGTAACGAAGGGGACAACTTCTTAGGCAGAATGATTACAGGTGACGAAACATGGATCCACCATTACGAGCCGGAAAGTAAATGGCAGAGTATGGAATGGAAACATCCAAATTCGCCATGCAAGAAAAAGTTCAAGACCCAACCGTCCACAAGAAACCTGTGCTTACGGTTTTTTGGGATGCACGAGGCCCTGTACCGGAAAAGTATGGTGATAGGGACACAACAATAGTGTACATTACAGTGAGATGAGTACTGACGCGCTAAAGCCTGCAATTCGTAGCAAACGCTGAGGATTGCTGTGAGAATATGTTGTTTGTTGCACGACAATGCCCGTCCGCATACTGGTGTCCACACTGCTGAAACGCTCCATAAACTCAAATTCGAACTACGAGATCATCGTCCATTTAGTTCCGATCTTTCCCCTTCTGACTATCGCTTGTTTGGTCCACTCAAACAGGCATTAAGGGGCCGTCGATTTGACTCGGACAAAGCAGTGGAGGAAACGGTGCAATCCTGGCTCGCAGCGCAACCGAAAACCTTATTTTATGAGGGCATAAGGAATCTTGTAGAGTGATGGACAAAGTGCATTGAAAAGCAAGGAGACCATGTCGAAGAATGATGAGTTCGTAAGTTTCGTATTTTATTACAATAAAATTTTGTAACTACTTTGCGAATAATAATTGACTTACCCTCGTAGTAATGGAGAAGAGACACTAGCAAGTACATATCCAAAAAAATAAACTTTGAACAGTAGTAACAGATATTAGTCTCATTGTAAGATTATTTATATTTACTGTAGGAGATGGGCAGAATATAGATGTAATATGAAAAGTTAACGAGTGGTGAGCGAACTTAAACGCAGAAGTTGAACATGGAAGCGGTGCTGCGTTGAAATCAGGCGTGTGACTTCAATTAGAGCGGGACAAGCACGATTTCAGGAGCGGCTCGGCGAAGCTTTTGGTGACGCAAGTAGGTCGGCGAGGCCGCCATACTGTGTAACAGCCTGACAGCTGTATTGCTTAAAGCTGGCTGGGACATACTTGATCGGAAGTAGGAGACCGGTCACGGGTAGCAAAGATCAGCTATGCCACATCTCTGAAACACAGGCCGACGGGGTCAACCTCGTCGTATAAATACAGGCGGAAAAGACGAGTCAGTCAGAGTCAGTCACGGCAGAGAGAGAGAGAGGCAGCCACGGCTGGGCAGTCACCTGCCGCCCAGACTGTACTTCTCGTCGACAACAACCGTCATTATTGTTATCGCAAAACTGAGTCTGTCGCAGGCTGGAAGCACTTTGACACAGTGTGACCAGCAACCACGATCAACACGGCATCTCCGACGAGAGATGCAGCCAGCGGAATAGCGGCTGCAACGGGCAGCGGGGTCCCGGCCTCGACAGCGGCGCAACCGGGAGTCGAACCAACGCATGGCGCGGTAAGGCTGCAGCCAGTTACTCACCCAGGGGCGTGGTGTGGACGAAAGGACGCGGCCACACCTGAAGCGCTCCTGTGACCGTCTGGAGGGCGGACCAGCAGCAGCGGGCGGCGGAGGACCTGGGTTCAACTCTCAGGCAGCACCCTGCGCAGTACGGCCGTCGCGGTGGCGCAGTGCGGGGACGATACCTCGCCTTACCCAACACAGAGGCGTAGCGGCCGGCGGGCAGCGTCACCTGCTACGAGGATCGTGGCGTCAGCTGGACGTCACATCAGCGCATACAGCGCACACGCACACCCCACTCGGCCGTTTGTAAGCATGAGTTTCAATAAACTGTTTTGTTATACTGTTCCATTGTCACCCCATCTCTCGTGTTCTGAGCTCAAAGCCCACATGGAACAAACTAGTGTAGCCATCCTGACATAGACGATATCTGGGTGTGGAACATTCGTCATTTGGTGTCAAAACCATCAAATGGTGCCCAGACACGCTACATTACATTGCCGGCGTGGCGCAGCGGATAACGTCACCGACTGCGGTGCTGAAGGTCCCCGGTTCAATCCCGCCCCACCTCCCGGTAAAAATTTATTTCTCTGCAATTAACAATTCCAGAATGTTCTACATCTTTCTTATGTTCACTTGTAGATTCTACTTGTTTCTTATGTTAACTGTTCTAATTTCTGGTACATTCTGTCTGTGTATAAATAGCAGAGCACTCTGTTCGAGAGGCAGTCAGTGCTGCGTGTATGTTAAGTTCACAATATGCCTTCGATGTCAACGCGACAATATAACGAATTAAAATGATGAAGTTTGAGGTAATTAAGTTCATTCGCGCAGTACACAACGCTTGCTTCAACAAACTGAACACTTCTAACACCTGTTGTACATCGATGTGTGGAACATAAATCACGTGATAAACTACATTTGCGTAAAGAATCTAAACAACTGCAAGAGCTGTCGTGTCTGATAGTTAAGTTATTTGTGTAATTTTCGTCATTACATCGACCCGTCTAACCTAAATCGTATGATAAACTATGTTTTAAATCGACGTGAATAACCGAAATCGTGTGGTGAATAAAGTATGCTTACATCAAAGAAGGTCTTTGCCTTGCATAAGGAGTTTAAACAACTGCAAGTGCTGTCGTTCATGTTAGTTAAACAGATTTTCAATAGATGGCACCTTCTACATTGCGTTTATATGGGCCGCGTAAACGATGTTGATACTCGCCGCGGTGGCTGATGGGAGCAACCGTAAATACATGTCCCATTTACGATCATTCGCCAGGTATCAACTTAGATTGTACGAACAGTACAATATTTTTCAAAATAAAGTCTTTTTCTCAAAACAATAACTTTAAACTATCTGTCTATTTTTCATCATCAATGGAGAACGATTCTTGAAAATGATACCTCAACCATTAATATTGCATAAGTAATACGGCGTACCCACAAATAAACACCGATGAGAAATAATATATATTATGCTGATTCATGTTGGCGATTTCCTAAAAAAGGGACTTTAGACTCAAAAATAACGAAATACCTAAAAGTGATACTTATTGACAATCAATCCCTCTTCAATTTTAGTAATATATTATAAAATTTATTTTCAGTGTTTTATTTATTTTTATTTAAATTATTTATTTATTATTCTGTTTCCTTTTGTGAGATGGTTTTAATAAAGCCAGGGGTTCTAAATAGTACCAATATAAAGAAAACAAGTTTTAGTGTACTTTAAAAAATCAAACTGACAGCAAACTCAACCTCAATATTTTTTACGTGTATTTAGAAATTCAGACATCATTTTGAATCTTATATGAAGAAATCTTTGAATTAATTTTACTTTCACCACTGTAAAAGTTTCATCTTGTTTAAGTACACTTTCTGCAGGTAGACACCTATTCTTCGTGTACATACCATCCACAGTCACAGACCATATTGGATCATTCCACGTTAAGTGTCCCAGCTTAGACGAATCTCCCAGCTCGGCCATCTTCAATTTTCATGAAATTCGTCCAGGATGTATCTGAAGGCCCGATATGAACGTATTCAAAGTTTCAGGCCCACCTGTAGATTGAGTCACGTACTAGAGCTATTTTTGTGAATACTACTTTTATCGACACCGCAAAGCCGGGAAAAAATCTTTAGCATTCCAGTTCCTAAAGTAAAAGAGCAAGACCCATGGTTCTTAGTATAGTGGTACAAATTTTTGTGCTCTTCACACAAATGATGCAGATAGAGTTCAGAAAGCAATGCATTTGGTATAATCTCAGTTCAAAGTGGGCAACAAATCATGTCGCGAAAATTTTGCCCCTAGTTTAACGAGGCATAAGTAGTGGAAAAAGTGCGCTGTGGACCTGGTCTTTTGCCAAACTACTGCCTGTATGGGTGTTTCGTCTTGTTTCGAATGGGCCTACTCTGGACCACTCTTGTTCAACTGTTGGGCTTTGACCTTTGACCCTTACTGTCGCATCCTCTGCCGGTATAACACCTTCCTTTCTTCTGTCCAGAGGTACCTTTCCTTCGGGGATTTTCCTGAAATCCTCGGACTTCCTTCAGAGCACGTCTCACATATTGTCTTTTCTGGAAATCAGTGATTCCCAGTTCTTTAATATCCTTCTCGGTTTCTGTCAGCGAAGTGGTACGAACCTTCTTCTTTTGTCAGAAGGTAAACAGACGGTTGGTCAATCTGTTTGGAGGCAATCTTGCCACATGGCTATAGAAAGCTATCCTTCTTTTTCTTGCACAATCCGATAGCTTCTCAATATGTTCATAGAGCTCCGAATTATATCGCCTTCTCAATTCTCCATCTTCTTCTACTGGGTCTAGAATCTTCCTGAGGATTCACTTCTGATCTCCAATTTCTCCACCACACCCCTCCTGTTCATGGAAAGACATTCCATGGCATACAGGGCATCTGGTCCTATGACTGATGTGTAGAGCTTAAGTTTCAGGTTGCGTGATAGGCACTTTTTTGTTGTAAATGTTCATAGTCGATAGGCTATGTCCAACTTTTTTATTCTCATGGATATTGATGTTTTTTCCGATAGCTTGGGTTCAATCCATTCGCCAAGATAATTGAATTTCTCAGTCCGTTTGATGCTTCCCTGGTCTGTTAGCTTCTTTGATGTTGGTGAAGAATCCTGTTTTCTCCAGGGACACTTGAAGACCCACCTTGATTGCCTGTTTTCTGGTTTCCTGTATTGTTGCCATTTCGAGAGAGTCAGCAATCAGTGCCATGTCATCTGCAAAACCCAGGCAGCCTACCATCAGCACTTCGTTCTTGCAGCCTAAGTAGACACCACTCTGAAACTTAAATTGGTATGTTCCTAGCGCCATTCTCTCACAACCTTTTCAAGGACACAGTTAAAGAGAAGCGAGGAGAGTCTATCCTCTTGTCTTACTCAAGTTTTTGTTTCTAACATTTCTGAGATTAAATTTGACCTTATAATGGGTGTTGGTCAAGGTTTTTAGAATGAGTCTGCGTGTTTTGTTGTCTAGTCCTAGTTCTTGGTTTATTTTTTAAGTGTTTCTCTGTCAGCGGAGTGGTAGGCCTTCTTGAAATCAGCAAGGTGACGACCACTTTGCGGTTTCTCAATTTGGAGTATGCCAGTACAGTTTTAAGGTTGAGGATCTGTTCAGCACAGCATCGGGTCTTACTAAAGCCTTCCTGATATTCTCCCAGTTGATTATGCAGTTGATCTGTCCTTGTTTTTAATGCCTTGGAGAGAAACATGTATGTTACCAGAACCAGATAAATTCCACAGTAGTTGATAAGATCAGTACAGTCTCCGTTTTTGTGAAGCGAATGGATCAGAGACGTTTTCCAATCTGATGGTAATTTCCCTTTTTCCCAGATGTTGTGGATGATCTCGGTGAGCTTGCTCATAGCGTTGCTTCCAGCACTTTTTCAGAGGTCAGCAACAATAGAGTCCTCTCCAGCTGCCTTATTATTCTTTAGAAGTTGAATCATTCGTCCAACTTCTTCCAAGGAGACAATGAGTCCAGGTTTGGTGTGGTTTGTTTGTAGTCAAAGTCTTCCCTAGGTGCATCTCAGTTGAGTAGCTTTTTAAAGTATTGAGCTAAGAGGTGGCAGTTTGCCGTGTGAGTCCCTGAAGTGAAAGATTGGCTGATTGTATTTTCTAAGTGTCTGCTTGAAGGTTATGTAGAAATCTCTGGAGTTATCCTCAGCAAAGTTCGATTTGGGTTAGTTGGTTTTGAGTGAAGGTTAGTTGGGTTCCGCGAATAATCCTAGCAGTAAGCCTTCTTTGTTCCATTTTTTTTTTTCGTTTTCTTACAACGCCACTTCTCTCAGAGTGTCTGTGTTTGGGCTCTATCGGACCAAACTGCGTGGTCATCAGTCCGTAGCTTACAAACTACTTAATCTAAGGTAAACTAACCTAAGGACAAACACAAACACCCATGCCCCAGGGAGGACTCGAACCTCCGACGGCGAGCAACCACGCGCTCCGCAGCGAGGCGCCTTAGACCGCTCGGCTACTCCACCGCGGAAGACTTTCATGACCAATCCAAAAATCCTACCAGATCCACCAATCGTTCCCCACTGCGGTTGATTCTCATATGTGCTGGATAGTTGCCCACTATATTTCTGTATTTTTTCTATGTGGGTTTTAAGTATATCAAAAATTTGCTCCTGGCTTCTTTGTTTAACTAATCTGCTACCATCCTGTAAACGTGTTATAAATCATGAATGTATCAAAATATACCCGTGTTCAAAGACATGTATCTCAAAATGGACACGCACCACATTATATTTATTAACACCAGTCAACAGAGCACATTTCAATTAGAAAAACTTATTTTCACTTTGGTGTCTTCGGGTAAGGTGCAAAAATAGGGGTTAAAATTTGAAATTTTGTCTTTTTCGTACTGTTTATATGCTCATATCTCATGAACTATATGTCGTACTGTGATACAATTCAGAATGTAGATTCAAATATATGTGTGTATACTGCCTCTAAAATTACCTGCGGCTACAAACTATAAGTTGTAACATCATAGCGAATGCCGTAGTTTTACTCCATAAACAGTGGAAAAGTAGTAAGCGAGAAACTGTTTTATTGCTGTTGGTTTTTGAGGGGACTGAACAGCTAGGTCATCAGTCCCGACTCTATTTTCCTTTCATCATTTTGCTATGGTTGTCAGCGAGGAAAAGTTTAATAAAGGTTTGAAATTATGTTTAATGTTTGTTGCAAGTCTACTCTCAGTCTCATATATCGTATTTATAAACCTCGCCGTATTATGTGGCAGTTTTTTGCGATTCCTATTGTTTATGACGTCATATCTTCTGAACCATGTGTCGTACTTGATTCTTAAATCAGCAGCAATTGTTACCTCACGGTAAGGAATGTGTGTACCAAATTTGGTTGAAATCGGTCCAGTGGTTTAGGAGAAAATCAGCAGCATTGTCGCTAAATGCAGCAGTTTTTTGCGCATATCATTGTTTATGACGTCATATCTCATGAAATATGTATCGTACGTGATTCTTATAGTTACGGCGACCGTCCTCATGGATTGAAGCTCATGTGTACAAAATTTCACAAAGATTGAAACAAACCTGTAGATTTGTATGCAACACGTACACACAAACATACTGACACTCTGTTTTATATATTAGATGTGATCGTAAACAATTAGGTTAATGAAAAACCGCCCTATTACGAATGAAGTATTGTTTTCTTACTTTATTACATAATATGCACATATTACACTCAATTTACCTTCGAAATTTTATCGTAATACTATATATAGCTCAGGAGATTTGACGTCAAAAACAATTAAATGTATGAAAATCTACTCCCATAAACCATGTGACTGTAATTTACTTCTTTCCCACCAATGTAATTCCCAACACATTTGACAGATAATTTTAAAAACTTGTAAATTACATTATTGTAGGGCAGGTGGCTTAAGAGATATGACGCCATAAGGACCAAGCTGCAAGAAAACGAAACTGAATAGGTTGGAGAGTACAGTAGAAAGCGATGGGCAGAGATGCAAGGAGGAGATACACTAAGATCAGAAATGAACACGTACACACCGGGAACTAACGATACTTGATGTTTATAAAGTAATACATCTTCCAATTCATTGACAAACGCAACATTTGTATCAATTCTTTTGTATTGAAAGTGAACCGAAAATCACTTTCCTTGACGTAAGCCCATTGTAGCAACAATATTCAGTTCAGAGTTGCATGATCCGATGAGTGAATGCAAGTCTGCACCCTACGTGGTTGGCTGTCCATTGGTTAACCACTGATGGTCTAACTCATCCCATTCTTCAGTTAAAATAGGCAAAAAAGGATGAATCCACGCATTACTTCTTCTAAGAGTACGAGTCTCATTTGGATGCCTGCTCCGTTTTTCGTTGAGATATCTTGGCAACAAGAAAAATTTATCTTTGGAGCGGTGTTGTTGCATCGCTGGAAGCAGGGAGCGGGCGCACGTGTAGTGTTGGGGTGATAGAGAGAGAGGGGGGCGGGGGGAGAGAGACAGAGAGAGAGAGGGAGAGAGGAGTGACAGTAATGTGCAGAGTAAGACAGCTCAGTAGTCATAGAGAGAGAAAGCGAATGGAATTTTGTTTATGAAATATTGGTTATGCGAGGCGTGTTTTTTAAGCAAGTACCGGTTTGAAATAGAAATAAATAAATAAATAAACCCTGCTAAGATATCTCAATAATTTTATTTTTACATGAAAGCCTTTCCCTTTACTTTTATACATAATTTTCGTCAATATTGAGGCACTTGTCATAACGTTGTACCAGTTTTTGAATACCCTCCTCACAGAAGTCTGCCGCCTGACTTGTTAACCACTGCATCACAACTGTTTTGATTTCGTTATCGTCTTTCTCGGTCACAATTCCATACAAAACACTACGAGAAACATTAGGAAAGTCATCCCGCAAGAAGGATCTAGTAAAGCGTCTGTTTTCTCTCACTTTATTGTTCACTTCCTGCACCAAACTATCATTAACAACCGCAGGACGCCCACTCCGTTGTTCATCATGCACATTTGTGCGGCCATCTTTAAATGCTCTCTGCTATATCATTCCCTCACACATAATGTTTGCCCCGTAAACTGCACAGAACGCACCATGAATATCGATCGGTTTTAGGCCTTTAGCACTAAGAAATCTTATGACAGCCTGTACTTCACAGTCGGGGGTACTCAAGATTATCGGAGACATCTTAAACACTCAGTACACAACGTAAACAAGGGAGAATCAGACTGTAATGGTGTCAGTGCGTAGACAACAGATGTAGGTACCCAGAGCGCATAAAATTATTGAGATATCTTTGCATTTTTTTTTTCATTTCAAAATGGTACTTACTTAAAAAACACGCCTCGTAGAAAGATGCCAGAGTATAGGATAAACTCTCCATTTCTGGAAACATGCCGTTTACAGTTAGAATGTATAGACGACTTCTCATTGGGAGCTCAACATGGATGACTTTTCTTATTGATTACTGAATTCTCTAGGTGACTTCAAATGTAGAGTGTGTAGTCATAGGTTTAGCTGTTATAAAGATCTCTTGTTTCATCTTTAATGAAGACTAACTGGTTGAAAAACATAGATATTTATAAAAATACACCTTATTCAGGTTGTTAAGCCAAGATCGCCAATAAAATATATTTATTTCTCTTAACTGGTTTCGATGATTTATATCATGATCTTCAGAAGGGTTTAAACATCTTCACTTAGGAAAACATGTGAACTAAATGGTTTCTCGTCGAAATGTAAAATGAGTAAAAATGCAGGTTAAAATATAAGTCACCAAAATGAGTTATATCAAAATAAAAGATAAAATATGATTATTTGGTACGCAAGTATAAGACAGACTAAGTTTGTCTTATATTGGCTTAACAATCTGAAGAAGTTGTATTTCTATTAATATTGTAAACAGTTCGCACTCCACAGGCATAACATTCCAGGTAACTAAAAAAAAAAAAGATAAATGTTTGTTGAAGAATATTTGTGCTTTTCCCTATCACTAGTTTGTCAATCTTGTACATTTATGAGTCAAGATGGGTGGTAAATATTTAAAAATTCCAGTCACCTTTGAGGTCACGTGTTTTCCTCCACTTTTTATGCTAATCATCTCGATGCACAGCATTGCACAACACTGCTGCTTACTGTGTTTTTTTTGGGCGGTTACTGAACAGAGATGGTATGTGCATGTTTACAGAAGAGCAGATGCCAATTTTACCTGTAGATGAAAATTGTCTGTTTGTGATGCAACTCATTGTTTACCTATTCTTATATTCCGTGACTGAAGTTCTTTGCTGGTAGTGTAGTACACAATTTATTGTAGTTTGTATTTGCATCTTTTCTGTTGCGTTGAGTCAAACTGTAAGTCAAACTGTAAAGAAAACATCTCATGTAAAAAGGGAAAACTATCACTGATTTTTACTGGATATAGTGAGATTGGACTTTTAATTTCGTCTGCGAGGCATACATATCTTGACATAACACATAGCGAGTCAGTATTTTTACATGGTGATATTTTACGTACGGTGTATTGCATTTGTTAATCAGACGCTATCACAAACAACTACAGAAATCTATTACATTTCACATGATTCCGTAATAAACAATTTAGTTGCAGTTGATAACAATCAGTCTCACACAAAACGTCCCTCTCATCTAATTAACAGTCGTAACCATCACTATTACACACACAGAAACGCGGCATTCCACAGACCATTCTATGAGGTACTTCATATATCCTACACATGATCTTTATTTATATTTTAGTTATTACACATATTCATTTATGATCACTTTGCATGCTTCAACATACTACTTTTTTCTGTTTTCATTTTGCATGTCACACCTAATCGCAACTTATACCAGAGATTATGACATTTTACTAATCACACCACTATATTTCAGATGAAATACCTACAGCTTGCAATTTTTATGAGGTTCACTTCAGCCTTTTGGGTGCTGTGTGGTGCCACATGGAATGAATTAATGAATGAATAAAATACACCAATCACGGTTAAGGATCAATAGGAGCAAAGAGTAAATCATACCAATTTTTTTTCAACACTTACTTATTGTTAGTTGTTTAATGTTATCGATATAACCACACATTTACTTGACTTTATTTATATTATTCTTTTCAGCAAAGTTTTGCCGATGACTGACTTAAATTGCCTTACAGGTTTTAAGTAAATGCTCCTTTGTGAGCTCCGTGATCACCATTATATGTATATTTGCAACCATAGACCAAAGATAACACAGACTGCGCATGTATCTATCTCTGCTGTGTTAGGGCTTGAAACCAACATCTAAAATTCCCCCGAGTCACGTGACTGAGGTTTCGTCATTATGAGAGGCAGTTTTTCTCATTTACAGGTGTAATCAAACGCTGATTTTAAAAAAATAAAACGACTTCTCGTATTGCAATTACACATGTAGTAGTCAAGGGTACATAATTTCTCCATATTACTAATATTAATGCGGTGACAAACGTTTTACATGTGCGCAGGCGAAAAGTATTGTCAGTAATCTTTACAAGCAACAGAATTAAATATCCTCAATGTCTGTGTCGCACTATGAATCTTTCACTTTTTGCAACTTATCAATGTGTTTATCAGCGAGAAGATTCTTTAAATAGCTCTCCAGCGGGTTTGTATGTCAATAAGTAAGTCATTTCTAGAATAAATCTGCCTTCAGTACCGTTATTAAAAGTTACAAATAGCCATTATACCTCTAAAACCACTTCTTGTCGAGTGCATCGTTGATGATTACTCACGACATTATTATTTAATATAAGCAGTCAATAGTTTGCTAGTTTTATCCCAGATCACGTCATCTAGGGTTTTACTTTTTGGCATATCATAAAGTATAAACGGTTGGGTTGGGTTCAAATCGGACACTGTTGATGCAAACAGATTTCAGTACTTATAAAAGCACAACAAAAAATTTGTTGATGAATCGTAAAAAAAGTGATCCTGCTTATCAAACTGATGTATGGTCTTCTGTTTAAACTACAAACTAAAAGGCTCACAATATAACGAATAAAATTTTTTCGTTTAAATTCTGTAGTTCTGTTGCTTGTAAAAAGAACTGTCAATACGTTTCATCTAGGCTCTTGTAAACACCGTAGCCAAGGAATTAATATTTGCAGTTGCAGAGAACTAACGCCAACTGTACTACTAATGATGTCATACTTAACTGATAACAATACAAGACATTTTATTGATTAAGTCTACGCGTAATTTCCACTACAGATGACAAGAATTGCAACTCTCAGCTCCATTAATCATTACTCGTAATGATTGAAACGGTCTCCTGCCCCTAGTAGTTTCAGTAAGATAACGTCACGCGCAGTCTATGATATCTATGGTCTATGTTTGCAACATTATGTTTCCATTTATTCCCTTTCCCATACGTTTTTCTGTGCATTTCTGGCGTCAGCATTACGCTATGTATGCAATGTGTGTTACATTTCCTATGCTGACCAGTTAACCTTCATTACCTTTTACATGATAACCTTAAAGAACACTCTTGTAAAGCTGGGGAAACAATGCTTCAGCTACACTGAATGAGATCATTTTTTTTTATCCCTGTTCAGGTACTGTTTGACACCATATAAAGCAGTGCCAAATGGCATAACAAATTATTTTTATGAATGTTTTTGTAAAACGATTGATGATCTTTACTATTTTGTCATCTCATTATTTTTTGATATCACATAAGACAGTGCCAAGTCATAATATACTAGTTTTAAGAATTTTCTGTATAATGATTGATGAACTCTGCTTGTCATTTCATTACTCTTTGGCATCGAATAATAGTGTGCCAATGTGTATAACAAGCTACTTTTACGAATGTTTCTATACGAAAGATAGTGATTGATAATCTTTAATTGGACTTGTAATTCGTGTACGATATAAAAAAACTTAATACCATTGGCACAACACACTCCGATTTATGATGATTTGTCTACGTATGATGAGACTTTGGCTCACTGTGAATAGAAGAAATGTTGCACTCTGCACCATTGATGTTATCCTTAAGTCACGGTTGGTTATGTTCCACTCTGCAAGTTTATTTTATTACTCTAAACTGATGACCGCAAATCACTCTCCAGAGAACTTTGTCAATACCATGTTTATTACGGTGTCTACACCGGATTTCTTGTCGTATTCTCTTGAACGAATACGTTCGTGCACACAGGTTGATAGTGCTAAGTGATATCACAATTTAATCACATACAATCTGATATTGCACGTTGAAAACGACATACTTCCATACACTTCTGTGGTGCATTACCAACCACATATTGTATGAATATTTCATGCACATATGTTAGTACATTAATAATTATAATTAATGAGTTTTTGACAATTTCATGTATTAGTAGCTTTCTAGCAGATAGGTAATTATGTATGATTTTCTAGATATTTCATAAGAAACCAGTCTATTTGTCATTTACAAATAATACACTTTTTATATATGAGGAGCTAAAGGAAATTATTCAGACAGTTAAGGGATAGGAAAACTTAATTGTGATGGGAGACTGGAATTCGGTAGTAGAAAAGGAAGAGAAGGAAAAATAGTAGGTGAATATGGACTGGGCAGGAGGAATGAAAGAGGAAGTCGCCTGGTAGAATTTTGCACGGAACATGATTTAATCGTAACAAACACGTGGTTTAAGAATCACAAAAGAAGGTTGTATACATGGAAGAAACCAGGAGACACCGGAAGGTATCAGATAGATTTTATAATGGTAAAACATAGATTCCGGAACCAGGTTATAAACTGCAAGACATACCCAGGGGCAGATATAGACTCTGACCATAACCTGTCATGAACTGTAGGCTGAAGCTGAAAAAACTGCAGAAAGGTAGGAAAATAAGGAGATGGGACTTAGATAAATTGAAGGAAAGTGAAGTTCTGGAGAATTTCAGAGGGAGATTTAGGCAACAATTGACAGAAACAGGGGGAAATAAAACAGTAGAAGAGGAATGGGTAGCATTGAGAGATGAACTAGTGAAGGCAGCAGAGGACAAAATTGATAGAAAGGCAAGACCTACAAAGAATCCTTAGATATCACAGGAGATACTAAATTTAATCGATGAAAGGAGAAAATATAAAAATGCAGTAAATGAAACAGGCAAAATGGAGTACAGACGACTAAAAATGAGATTGACAGGAAGTGCAAAATGGCTAAGCAGGAGTGGCTAGAAGCCAAATGCAAATCTGTAGAAGAATGTATAAGAAGGGGAAAAGTAGATACCGCCTACATGAAGATAAGAGAGACACTCGGGAACAAGAAGAGCAGATCTACGAATATCAAGAACTCAGATGGGAAACCAGTTCTCAGCAAAGAAGGGAAAGCTGAAAGGTGGAGAGAGTACATAGAGCAGCTCTACAAAGGAAATGAACTTAGAGACGATGTTGTAGGAAGGGAAGAGGAAGTAGATCAAGATGAAATAGGAGATACTATACTGAGAGATGAATTTGACAGAGCCTTGAAAAACCTAGGTCGGAACAAGGCCCCAGGAGTAGATGACATACCCTCAGAGCTACTAAGGTCTCTGGGAGAGCCAGCCATGACAAGACTATTTGAACTGGTGTGTAGGATGTATGAGACAGGCGAAATGCCCTCAGACTTTAAGAAAAATGTAATAATCCCCATTCCAAAGAAATCAGGCGCAGACAGGTGTGAAAATTACAGAACCATCAGTTTGATAAGTCGTGGTTGCAAAATTTTAACACGAATTATCTACAGGAGAATGGAAAAGCTGGTAGAAGCTGACCTCGGGGAAGATCAGTTTGGATTCTGGAGGAAAGTAGGAACCCGGGAGGCAATACTCACTTTACGTCTTATCTTAGAAGATAGATTAAGGAAAGGCAAACCTACATTTTTAGCTTTTGTAGATTTGGAGAAAGCATTTGACAATGTTGACTGGAATACACTGTTTCAAATTCTGAAGTCAGCAGGGGTAAAATACAGGGAAAGGAGAGTTATTTACAACTTGTACAAAAACCAGACCGCAGTTATTAGACTCGAAGGGCATGAAAGGGAAGCATCAGTTGGGAAGGGAGTAAGACAGGGTTGTAGCCTTTCTCCGATGTTATTCAATTTGTACATTGAGCAGGTGGTGAAGGAAAGTAAGGAAAATTTTGGATTAGGGATTAAAGTACAGGGGGAAGAAATAAAAAAATTGCGTTTTGCTGATGACATTGTAATTCTGTCAGAGACAGCAAAGGACCTGGAAGAGCAGTTGAATGGAATGGATAGTGTGTTGAAGAGAGCGTATAAAATGAACATTAACAAGAGCAAAACAAAAATAATGGAATGTGGTCTTAGAAAATCAGGCGATGCTGAAGGAATTAGATTAGGTAACGAAACAATGAAGGTGGTAAATGAGTTTTGTTACTTGGGTAGTAAAATAACATGCGATGGTCGCAGTACGGAGGATATAAAATGCGGAATGGCAATGGGAAGAAAAGCATTTTTGAAAAAGAGAAATTTGCTAACATCGAATATTAATTTAAGGGTAAGGAAGTCTTTTCTGAAGGCATTGTGTGGAGTGTTGCCTTGTACGGGAGTGAAACATGGATGATAAGCAGTGCGGACAGGAAAACAATAGAGGCTTTTGAAATGTGGTGCTACAGAAGAATGCTGAAGATTAGGTGGGTAGATCGCATAACTAATGAAGAGGTACTGAACAGAATTGGCGAGAAAAGGAATTTTTGGCATACCCTGACTAAAAGAAGGGATCGCTTGGTAGGACACATTCTTAGACATCGGGGAATCGTAAATTTAGCATTGGAGGGAAGTGTGTGGGGTTAAAATCGCAGAGGGAGACCAAGAGACGCGTATAGTAAGCAGATTCAAGTGGATGTGGGTTGCCGTTCTTATGAGGAGATGAAAAGGCTTGCTCAGGATAGGGTAGGGTGGAGAGCTGCATCAAACCAGTCTCCGGACTGAAGACCATAACAACAACATTTTTTACGAATATTTTATGCATGAATAATTATTTATGCTCAGTTCTTTAATTTCCCTTGTGTTAGAAGTTTTCCTAGTTTTGTGGAAAGCAAGTAAATGGCTGGCAAAGAACCATGCAGTTACAAAACCTGTTCCTGTATGAGATATGAAGATAAATATTGAAAGTCGCTGAAACTATTAGCATTTCACACATTCCTGAAAAAGGAACTTCATATACTGAGATACCCTTCAGCATCTGATGATGTTAGGTAATCAGCATTTTCTCCACTTTTGGTCGATATTAGCTCCTCGCAAAATGTGGAAAAGAATAAGCTGGCTGTATAAGAGACTTGTGTCTTAATTTCAAAGGTAATGAAGTGTTCATAGCTCTTTCCGGACATGGGTTCCTTAACAAAAAATTATGTATCTTTCATCTAGAAGTTAGTAATGAAAATTTTCGAAACACCCTGCATAAGAGAACTCCTGTGGATCACTAGACTTCTTTACATGATTCCACACATTTATATGCAACATATGACGAAAAACAAAATGAAAATTAGTTATTTCTCGTGAGAAGTCATCTGCTCTACGATTACAACATTAAATTAATTCACAGAATGGTATTCATAAAATGGAATAGGTTTCCTTTTTCAGCGGCCGCACGTCCAATGGAAAAGAAGTGGGCGCACCTTGCAGGTTCGTGGGTCGGATATGAAACCAGTATCTCGAGAACGCAACGGGACATTGTTGTACTATAAATTCAAATAAAATTTCAAAATCTCCTCTTTTCTTGGCTTCAGGAGATGGCAAAAAAAATTTACCAGTTTGTCCAGCTTATGTAAAGTCAACACACACACACACACACACACACACACACACATACACACACACGCGCGGGCGCGCGCGCGCGCGCGCGCGCGTGTATGTGTGTAATGAGTGTAAAAATTGTTTCAACCACAGAATTCCAACCTGCGGTCATCGTCTACATCTACATAGATACTGTGCAAATCACATTTAAGTGCCTGGCAGAGGGTTCATTAACCACTTTCATAACTTTTCTCTACCGTTTCATTCTCTAATAGAGCGCGGGAAGAAGGAACACCTAAATCGTTCCGTTTTAGATCCGATTTCTTTTATTTTATTGGGATGGTCATGTCTCCCTAAGTAGGTGGGTGCTAGGAAAATATTTTCACATTGAGAAGTAAAAGTCGGTGATTGAAACTTCGCAAACAGATCACGCCGCAATGAATAACGTCTTTCTTTTAATGAATTCCACCCCAATTCGTGCAACATTTCCGTGACGCTCCCCCCCCTCCCCCCCCCCCCCCCGTAACGTGATAAAACAAAACGACCTACCCTTCTCTGAACCTTCTCTACGTCTTCCGTCAGTCCCACCTGGTGAGCGTCCCACAATGGGCAACAGTACTCCAGGAGAGGACGCACATGTTCACTCCATAATTCTCTTTGATCGTCTGAGCCCATCTTCGACTTAAAATGCCTCCCCCTCCCTCGCATCTCTGGCTGTCTCTCTCTTTGTGTGTATGTGTGTGTATGTGTGTGTGTGTGTGTGTGTGTGTATGTGTGTATGTGTTAGCCTGGTCTTCAGGTAATGTGTCATAGCTAATGATTTTAGGATAGCTATAAGTGTACGAATTATTCTGACAGTTACACAAATGATCATGTCACATAAATATATTAAACTGTACATGACGGTTGAGTATTATTGGATATTTTAATTCGTCTTAGATAACAGAACATCAGAGCTATAGGTAGGAAATCATTCACTTCCTTCTCTCACTTTTTATTTATCGCACATCTCTAACAAAGAAGGTTTGAAATTGTATGTTTCATTGGCCTCGTTCCACTATAAATAGACTATTAAAATCGATAACTGAATTTCGTCTTAGCTTATTAATTTATGATAATTCTTAACGGCGGTATGCTAAACCGTTAATTTTCGGAGAAACGTCTAAATTAACTTTCACGTACTATTCACGTATCTTTATCATCATGAACGCAGTTTGGCATCTCTCGTTGATGCCTCTTCCGCCAGTAACGAGTGTGTGGAATGTATGCGGACGTGCAGGCTGATTTATACCGCAAAGCCTTTTCAGCGACTTGGGGCATGAATCTGGCCTTCCCGCGTCAGGGGCAATATATTTTCTGGCTGAATGCCGTGTAGTAACGGCCGCGTTCGCCCGCTCGGGCTTTAATGTCGTCCACCATAAATCGAAAGTGGAATTACAAGGGCGTAATGAGCAAAGTTTCTCCGTCAAGTAACGATCTGACGCAGTGAGCTGACCCAAAGCGCCGCGTCCCATCGATCTGCATCCAGTCGCGCGGCTTAGCCTTCTCAGCCAGTACTTGCTCTCTCGCTTTCTAATAGTCCTTAACTGAAGAACATGGCACTCTTCCGCATCGTACAGGATTTAAAGCACGAACAACATACCAGAAACAAGTTCCTGCTTTGCTAGGTGGTTACTTGTCTGTTTCCTGGTCGAGTTTTGCCGCTATGGTAATAGCAGTACCTTTGTTCACGTATTCATAAAGTAAATAAAAAACTAATATGATAATAACAGAATTTTTTTGTCATCCGCAGATTCCGATCTGATTTCACAGATTATCATTTGTGAACTACCGGTGCTGTGAAAATTTGCTGAAACTGATACTTTCATCTGTGAATAATCAGGCACAGGAGAAAAAAAAAGTTTCATTTTATAGGCGAGTCAGATGCAATTATTTTCCAATATTTTTTTCCAAAATAATGTTCAATTTTTTTACCACATTCGGCGTTATTTCTTGCAAAACGCTATGTTGTTTTGCAAATTGTATGTAACATTTTGCCAAAGAAAGTCCCAGATACTTTACCAAATTCAGAAGAGGAATAAATAAATAATACCCGTAATTTGGCCTTATAGCTGTTTAGTCGAAAATAAGGAATCAATGAAAAATAGAGAACACGGTTTATGCCAAAAAATATTAAAATATTAACTAATACTTCAACAAATAATAGTGAATTTAGCGAAACAAAATCAGTATATATATATATATATATATATATATATATATATATATATATATATATATATATATATATATATATATATATACCAAAATCAGTGTATTTTTGCCTAATGTAACTTTTCGCTAAATTCACTATTATTTGTTGAAGTATTAGTTAATATTTTTTGCCATAAACCGTGTTCTCTATTTTTCATTGATTCCTTATTTACGACTAAACAGCTATAAGGCTAAATTACGGGTTTTATTTATTTTCAGTGTTCCATTTTTGGGAAACTGTATACTTCTGACATTTCTGTGCCTTTTTTTTTTTTTTTTTTTTTTTTTTTTTTAAATCAATTTCAAGGCAATTTTCCTTGTAATATGGAAGTACCTTGTGTGGAATATGAATTGTAATTTTCATATTATACTTCGCCGAAATTAGAACTCTGATTTCAATTTTATCGGTAACTTCTCTATCAGCCAACCTCATAATAATAACTTCTCATATATAACGTCAATTTCTGCAGTATCGCTAAAATGACTAATTTAACCTTTGTTTTCGCGTTATTTTCTTCGCGATGTCTTTGTGTATTTACGAATAACTTCAATTCCAGGTGGAAATCATCCAAAAATATATTAATTAAAATTACGTCTATCGTAGATTTTGCATTATCACATTCAGAGTTGTCCTCTTCGAAGTGAACATAAAATTCTATATTTTCTATATTGTACCGCCAAGACTTTGGTCCTCTGAGATTCCGCTAGAATATTTTCCGCTTGACCTTTGTTTAGACAAGCAAGAGGGAGAAATCACACTTTTGTGAGTACGGCGTCTGGCGGTCAAATGTGACCTTGTTTTTAGTCAAAAAGTCCTAGACAAAATACACCGTATTCGGTCGTGGAATATTCAGTCGTCCGTGAGCTTTTTCCGATAAACAAGGACTTGGTGTTACTCTGTGGCGAGGTGAATAATTCGCCCATTTCGACGACTGCTGCTTCGTTTTAAGGTCATAATTGAAACCAAACTGCCGTCAAAGGCAATCTACGATAGGCCATAACTTTAAACTTCCGGGCTGAGATGCCATGGTCCATTCGTAGAAGTTTTCCCTTACGTTTCGCCTTCGACTACGGAAGGCATCCTTGAAGGAGAAGCGGCAAATTGTAAGGAAAGTCGCCAGAGCGCCGTCTATATAGGCCATCCAGAGAGCACCAGTGTCAATCACGTGACGTCGCCTGCTCTATGATCTCTGATATTGCCAACAGTCTCGATTGAAAATAATCGATTTTGTCGCTGCTCTGTTGACATCAAAATTTTGTTTAGTTTAACACCTTCAATCGAGAATGTTGGAAATATCAGAGATCATAGTGCAGGCGACGTAACGTGATTGACAGTGGCGTTCTCTGGATGTTATACATATATACGGCGCTGACTCGAGATCTACTTGCAGTTTGCCGTTCACCTCCGAGGATGCCTTCCGCAGTCGAAGGCGAAAGGTCAGGGGAAAGTTGTATGCATGGATCACGGCATCTCAACCTGGAAGTTTCAAGGTATGACAACTCCTGCAGTTGCCGTGAAAGCCTACAGTGTATGATCAACCTGCGGGAGGTTTTATAACATCTTTGTAAGAGGCTAACCCGGGACAAGATCGCACTTGTTCCACACCACCTATCTAATGGCTTCCAGAGCTGCAGTAATGATGAGTAATTACCAATCTATTTTAAAAGTTTAAAGTCCTGCTAATATTCTACTCATTGAGATGAACA
Organism: Locusta migratoria; assembly: GCA_026315105.1. NCBI lineage: Eukaryota > Metazoa > Arthropoda > Insecta > Orthoptera > Acrididae > Locusta > Locusta migratoria. Next base: position 484,736,703 of record CM048745.1, read on the forward strand.
ATCTTATGCAAAGACGATAAGACTTGGCATTACAGGTAGAAACTTAATGGTATTTTGAAGTTTTCAAATATAATTGCGAACCTTTTTTTGAGGTGGCGTATCCTGCAAAGTAATGACAGACAAATAGATTTAGCACTTACTATATATTCGTTTTCCATGCGGAAAAACTTCAGCATCTTCAATGACGTTCAGTTTATTTCTTTTCACTACTAACTCTCTGTGCAACATATTTTTCAGACAAAATCTACGTTTATCTCTGAATGTGCCTGGAAAGTCACAAAACTGAATTGTATGTGATTTAGAAGATGTTTAAAATACTTCGACGTCTCAAAACTACCGTCTGATTATAGCCGCTTGTAGTAAAGCCTTAGCATCAGGCATGTTGATTTAATTTATTCAAAATGTTCAAATGTTTGTTAAGCTTATGGGACCCAACTACAGGGTCATCAGTCCCTAAACTCACAAACCACTTATTTACTACCTTATACTAAGGACGGCACAAATATCCATGCCCGAGGGGGGATTCGAACCCCCGACCGTAGTGGCCGTGCAGACCGTGACTGGAGCGCCTCAGTCCCCTCGACCACCGCTGCCGGCTTACAATTTGTGTTATCCATAAATTCATTGTCATAATTGGTAGCATACACACATTAATTGTGCTGCTACGCACTTCACACGTATTATACTGCATAACTTGTTGCAAGTAATGGGAGAAATGTAATAAAACATTTAGCATAAAAGGCGACTGGTTGCTGTCATTCAAGATACCTTATTTCACCACAGCCGCAGTGTTCGTCATCCATAATAGATAAAAGTTTGATGACCTGATACTTTAATTGTAATTCATCCTGCAGAAGTTGGCCCACTCTTTCGGCATGTGAACGTCTTAACAGCAAAACTTATCCACTTCCATACTATCTTAATCAATTTTGTAATGAAAGTTTGTTGCGCCTTCTTTACACCTACCTGTGTCTGAGTTTCATCATTTTTCTAAATGAAGCAACAGGTCAAAATTAACATTAGATTAACTACAAAGCTTTCTAATCTCTTCTTTCTATGACATGTTGCTCTACCCAATCTCCCTTTACCTTCTCCTTCCTTAATTCGTCAATAACCTTCGTAGCCTGATCTAAGACAGTCCGAAGGGCAGCAGTTTCCCTCTCCTCTTCCGCTATCTCTACTACAATTCCTACACAACTATTTAGGAGACAATCTGAATAGCTCCCGTAGACTGTTCGCGGATATTGCTGTCGTTTATCGGTTAGTGAAGTCAACAGAGGATCAAAAGCAACTGCAAAACGATTTAGACAAAATTTCTGCATGATGCGAAAATTGGCAACTGACACTAAATAAAGAAAAGTGTGAAGTAATACACATGACCACTAAAAGAAATCCGCTGAACTTTAATTACGCGATAAATCAGTCAAACATTAAGATCGTAGATTCTACCAAATACCTAGGAGTTACAATTACGAACAACTTTGACTGGAGAGAACACACAGAAAATATTGTGGGGAAGGCGAAACAAAGGTTACGTTTCATCGGCAGAAAGCTTCGAAGATGCGCCAGCTCCACCAAAGAGACTGCCTACATCACACTTGTGCGTCCTCTCTTGGAGTACTGTTGCCCCTTGTGGGACCCTCACCAGGTGGGACTGACGGAAGATATTGACAAGGTTCAGAGAAGGGCAGCTCGTTTTGTTTAATCACGTTACGGGGGGGGGGGGGGGGGAAGCGTCACGGAAATATTGCACGAATTGGGGTGGAAATCATTTCTACATAATTCAGAGTTATTAATTCATAATTTCAACAATATCAAACTGAACGTCTTTTAAAAAATGAATCAATGTTGTTCATTGCGGCGTGATCTGTTTGCAAAGTTTCAATCACGGACTTTTAGTTCTGAATGTGAAAATATTTTGCTAGCACCCACCTACTTAGGGAGACATGACCATCCCAATAAAATAAGAGAAATCAGATCGAAAACGGAACGATTTAGGTGTTCTTTCCTCTCGCGCGCTATTAGAGAATGGAACGGTAGAGAAAAGTTATGAAAGTGGTTAATGAACCCTCTGCCAGGCAGTTGAATGTGATTTGCAGAGTATCTATGTAGATGTAGATGTAGAACCACGTATGAGCCTCGTTCACTTCCACAATTCCAGCGCCGGTACAATAACCCTAGTGAATAAATAAATAAACCTACTGCAACCATCACACTAATCCCTGGAGCTAACAATTCTACGACGAGTCAGTTTACACTTATGGCAAAAATAATGCTTTAGTTGGAATAAGTCAATTACATTGAAAACTAAAGAAAACAAAGGTTTTCGAAGTTTCTATAGTCATCAAATTAAAAGTAATGCCACTTCTCGCGAATAAGAAATAATTTGCTCTACAATTATCGATTAAACGAGATTTTCTTTCTCTGGCAAAATGTAAACAAAAACACGGCTCTAGCTTCACTTAATGATATTTTTCCCTTTCTGCAAAGAGTATTTAAGGGGAGATTTTACCTTATGAACTTACAATGTTAAATTTGTCAGTTTTAGGTACAGTTATCTCAGGAGCTATTCACGAAAATGTTATAAAATTTTAACGGCTGGTGGAGGGCGAGTCTCTCTCTCTCGATTGACCTATTTTTGTAGATAAGTCGCATGCATAATTTATCTCTGTAGAATTTATTGAAAGTTATAATTTTTTCTATATAATTAAGAGTTATTAATTCATAATTTCAACAATATCAAACTGAACGTCTTTTAAAAAATGAATCAATGTTGTTCAGCCCAGAATCCGTAAGTTGCTTAAGTTTCACTGTTCCATGATGCAAAGTTTCTAAAATTATTGTGCCTTATCATTAAAAATATAAAACCACAGAAAAGTTATTCCTTTAGCAAAATACACCCCAAAAATATTTATGAGCAAGGTTTTTTCTTTTCTTTTTTTTTTTTCCTTCTACAAAGGTACAATCTTTCCTTCAGCTTTTAACAGTAAGCTTGAAAAACATAATAAAGAGGATTAATTATTTATTAGTATTAAACCAAGTTCTATTAGAGTTCTTCGGTTAGTTTGAAGAAATGCTACTGCTAAGATGTGAAAAAGCTTTTAAAGAGAGAGAGAGAGAGATTGTGTGGCCAGTACTTACCTCAGGTTAGTACCTCAGATAACAACACAAATAAGAGGTAAAGATACGTAACAAGCTTTCGGAATAAAATCCCGTTTTCAGACAGGAGAGAGGAGGTAGTGAAGAGATTGCCTACACAGGAATTTTAGTTTTTATGGATTAGGGGGTTTTACTAGTTTAGCAGTGACGCTCATAATTTATGTAGTTTTACTCTTTGTACTTTTCGTTATGCATTATATGATTAATCAGATAACTCTTCCAAAACAATTGGCATATTTAACGGCGGGTCCAACGTCTGGAAATAATGGATAGGCCCTAATGCACGTCGCAGAAAGAGTGTGAAATCTTTTTAATGAGTAAACCAAAATGACAGTGAATGTCAAGTTTTGGACGGAAGTTGTTAGAAAAATAGAGACGTTCCTTGATAAATACCTCTAATACTTGGTCCTTGTGTTATTCTGTAATCAGCTATAACGAGAAGCAGAGGGTTGACTTATTTGGCTGGTGTAGCAATAACAGTCGATTGAACGATCCGAAGCGTTTATCGTAATGGGTTTGCATGACCGACCACGCACAACTTGCGATAGCGCTGGTAACGTATACAGGGGGCTTTTAATGACGGCTATAGAGTTTTATAGAAGCCACCGATACGAGAAGATACGGGACAATTCAGGTAGCAGTCCGCAGCATCAAATACTCTCTCTTAACTTCTCCCCGCAGATAAGCGGACGAGGGCCACTGTTTGGCTGTAGTGGCGCACGCGCCGCTCCTAACTCAGTGGTACGCACATCGACCGCAACAGCAGGAAACACACGTGAATGTCGCACGTTAATGCAACAAAATACTGATTTTGTGCGCCTTCTGGTGCACTGTTACATCAAGAAATGTGCTCAGTAATCCGCCTGAACAACCGAGCGGTATTCAGGTTGCGTTTTTGTGCACTTCTAAGATTCGATTTGATATTCAGATGGAAAGAAATCTCGTCTTGACCTGTTTAAGCTTACTCTTTCAGTCAATTTATAGCTCTGAGCCCTCTCATCCAGCTTTTGTGAGCTTCGATTCATCCCCTGTCCGCTTTTCGCAGTCCAGTGGTTGCCTGCAAGGTATCACGCTGTATTGAATTGTAACATTTTTCTTTTTTATTATTTCTCTTCTTCATTCTGTGAGCTCATTCTTTATAAAACGATAATATTCGGCCTCCGCAGATTATCTACTTAAAACACTACTGCCATACCTCTGAAATATTTGAAGGATTTGTAAAAAGCACTTAAGCACTTCTATTCTCACTTTCTCTCCATGTTTTCTCTTTCCAGACTGGGGTTCCTACCCCTGCTTCGTATCAATCCATTCAAGTTTCAATTCAGTATGACTACGATGCTGTTTTTATTTAACTGCACAAAAATCTTTAGATCGGTTTTATTTTTCGAGTATTTCCCTTTATATATATATATATATATATATATATATATATATATATATATATTTCTGAAGAAGTTCGATTTGTTTGAACGAACTGTACTTATGGTGGCGCCCTCTGGATGCATTGAATTCTTTACGAAGTCCAGACTCATTGCTCAGCTCGCTATTAACCACTACGACCCTTTAGAGGCCGTTTGTCGACAAGGCGTCTTCTCTTTTCTTTTATTAAGTAACAAAATGAAAGTAACTATGGCAACAGAACTAAATTCTCTTGCCGAAGGTAGTGTTTCTTGCACTCAGTGTTTTGTTCAAATTTCATAATAACGTTACGTAAATATGACGAAGCTAAATTTTCATTAGAATACGAAATGAATGCCATATTGTTTTCTTTCTTTTTAGTTATATGTGCAAGCTGACTTTACGAGTTCTATGAGACGTAATGAAAACGTTTTCAGGGTGAAGCAACATTAGTGGTCCATCTACTCCTTTCTTATTACATGCTTCAGTATTTCAAAAAACCGTAGGAAAACTGATCGCATCATGCATTAATAAGTAATGTATAAAACGCTTTTTTTTTTGTCCCCTGTCAGTGTCAGGCAAAGAAACATTCGATCTGACTTTGGTCTCAATATTCTAGTATTACTTTTGCAAGGTATATTGTAGTGTTTCATTGGCTGACACCGACTCCAAATATAACAATAATTGTAACTACATTATATTATCGTAATAACTTGATTGGCCGCGCGAGAGTAGCCGACTGGACTGAAGCGCCACGTTGCGAATCGCGCAGAGGTTCGAATACTCCCTCGGGCATGGATGTTCGTATTGTCTTTAGTATAACTTCATAAGTAGTTTTTAAGTTTAGGGACTGATTACCCCGCAGTTAAGTCCCAAAAGCCTAAAAAACATTTGAACTTTTAACTACATTGACCTTTAAGTTCAAATCTTCAAATGTTTGTACAGCTTATGGGACTTAACTACGGGGTCATCAGTCCCTAAACTTACAAACTACTTATGAACTAGCTAATACTAAAGGCGGCACAAATATCTGTGCCCGAGGAGAGATTCGAATCCCCGACCGTGGTGACAATGCAGACCGTGACTGGCGCGCCGCAGACCGCTCGGCCACCGCGGCCGGCGACTTTAAAGTAGTCTAATATTTTTCATTTCATTTTACTTTGGAGACCTCTAAACATATTTTGATCATTGTTTGTTATTCATAGGTGTGTGTTGAGTTTTTTTTTAATCTTTTTTTATTTTTAGTAAACCTGAAGCCCACGTTTTTCGGAATATGGGTAGACCTACAGAACGTGGTACTCATGTGACAGCGCCGTTTAAATGAAATAAACGAAGTCAGGGAGAAACGCCTATCTCAGCAGAGGAAATCTACCTCGAGGAGAATTTCAAAAGAGACTTGCCCGCAAAAGATAGACTTTCAAAATTGCTGCTCTACATCAAAAAGTTTTGAACAGGGAATTACTTGACCATAACGACGTTACTGTAGGTGACCTATAAAGGATTCGGCCGAGTATCGTTAATTTGCTCCTAAGAATTCAAGAGTTCCGTTACTTTGTCATGGATCCCATAATGAGAACCTAACCAAATTCTCATAAAACTACCCTTGAAGTACATCCTTTCCAATAATAATAATAAAAAAAGAAAAAAAAACAATAAAAAATCATCTAAATCGGTTGGCGTGATATTGAGTTATTCGTCCATTTGTCGCGCACGTACTCATGCAAATGTAAAACTTATATGGTTTTCTTAAAGATTCCATTGTCAGAACTGGACCGAATTAAAATGAGACCACACGGAAAGCATCAGCTTTCAAATAAGAAAAAAAAAGTCATCAAAATCGGTTCACACAGTCGAAGGTTCTGACGTAACAAACATAAAAGAATATACTCGAAATGAGAACCTCCTCCTTTTTTTGTAGTCGGTTAAAAAAGTATTTATCGTGTCTGCCACATACGCGGACAGCCTACACTGCCTTCACCAAAGACGAATTCGAATCCTGAACAGCTGCCCACATGAGTAACTTGAAACCCCCGGTGTGTCGATGCAACGTAAGTCAATATAGGCAAGTCTTCTGTCCAGATTGCAAACCACTTACAAAACTTTTAGAGTATGGTGATGTAATAGCTCCATGGTTTGCTTTCATTCATAACCACTTATCGACGGAAGTTGAGAACCCAAAGACGGAAAATTTCCACAGATCACACCAGTATACGAGAAAGGCAGAAGGTGCTTTGACATCGATCTCTTGTAGACATACTGAGTTTGAAAATTACGAATGACATTGAAGGAAATGATTCATTGACGCAGAGTTAGCACGGATTAGAAAATATTGTCTTTGTGCAACACGGATAGCTCTTTATTGTCGAGAAGCAATGATTACTATCGACAAGTGATCTGACATTGATTCCATATTTCTAAATATTCAGAAGACTCGTGCCCAACAAGTGGCTAGAAATTAAATTGCACCATTGGGATATATCGCTGTTGTGTAGAACTGGGAATCAAAGAGGTCAGTCGAGCTTAATTTTAGATAGGTCTGCTAATGATATTTTCGTTAACATTAATAAGTGGTTTAAAGCCAATTCACTGACATTAAACTTTGAAAAGACTCACTACATGCAGTTCGGAACATAGTTTCCGTCCAGTATAGTCACAAAGTATGAAGAAGAGCAAATAGATTGACAGTATAGAATTCCTGGGATTGCAGCTTGATAATAAATTCAGTTGAGAGGAGAACACCATATAACTGTAGAAACGACTTAACAAATCTGTATTTGCAATACGAGTGGTATCAGTCATACGAGAATTAAAAATAAAAAAGCTAGCATACTTTGCTTACTTTCATTCCATAATTTCATATGGTATAATATTTTGGGGTAAGTCAAGCAAACGTTTTCAGAGTCCAACAGCGTGTAATATGTATTATTTGTGGTGTAAATTGACGGACATCCTTCAGAATCCTCTTCAAAGAACTGGGTATATTAACTACTACCTCTCAGTATATTTATTTCTTAATGAAATATTCATAAATCCGAATGGGGGACTATTTTACCTCCGGAATATTTTACCCGAGAGGATGCCATCATCATATGTTCATACAGTAGAGCTGCATGTCCTCGGGAAAAGTAACGGCTGTAGTTTCCCCTTGCTTTCAGCCGTTCGCAGTAGCTGTGTGGCAAGCCACATTAGTTGATGTTACAAGGCCAGCTCAGTCAATCATCCAGACTGTTGCCCCTGTAACTACTGAAAAGGCTGCTGCCCCTCTTCAGGAACCACACGTTTGTCTGGCCTCTCCACAGATACCCCTCCGCTGTGGTTGCACCTACGGTACGGTTATCTGCATCGTTGAGGCACGCAGGCCACCCCACCTCGGCAATGTCTGTGGTTCATACATTGTAATTCTATCAGAGACAGCAAAGGACCTGGAAGAGCAGTTGAATGGAATGGACAGTGTGTTGAAGAGAGCATATAAAATGAACATTAACTAGAGCAAAACAAAAATAATGGAATGCGGTCTTAGAAAATCAGGCGATGCTGAAGGAATTAGATTAGGTAACGAAACAATGAAGGTGGTAGATGAGTTTTGTTACTTGGGTAGTAAAATAACATGTGATGGTCGCAGTACAGAGGATACAAAGTGCAGAATGGCAATGGGAAGAAAAGCATTTTTGAAAAAGAGAAATTTGCTAACATCGAATATTAATTTAAGTGTAAGGAAGTCTTTTCTGAAGGCATTTTGCCTTGTACGGGAGTGAAACATGGACGATAAGCAGTGCGGACAGGAAGAGAATAGAGGCTTTTGAAATGTGGTGTTACAGAAGAATGCTGAAGATTAGGTGGGTAGACCGCATAACTAATGAAGAGGTACTGAATAGAATTGGTGAGAAAAGGAATTTTTGGCATATCCTGACTAAAAGAAGGGATCGCTTGGTAGGACACATTCTTAGACATCGGGGAATCGTAAATTTAGCATTGGAGGGAAGTGTGTGGGGGTAAAAATCGCAGAGGGAGACCAAGAGACGCGTATAGTAAGCAGATTCAAATAGATATGGGTTGTCGTTCTTATGAGGAGATGAAAAGGCTTGCTCAGGATAGAGTAGGGTGGAGAGCTGCATCAAACCAGTCTCCGGATTGAAGACCATAACAACAACACATATTCATAAATAATATATCCCCTTTCCCAACAAACAGATCAGTTCATACCTACAATACTAGGAACAAAAACGATTTACACAAGGATTTAAAAACACCTACTTGAGTTCAAAAAGGGGTCCAATTCAAAGACACATATTTTCAATAATTTATCAACAAGCATAAAAAAATTACCTACAAACAAAGATCAGTTTAAGAGGAGCCTAAAAGATTTTCTAGTGGCGATCTCTTTCTACTCCACTGACGAATTCTTAAATAGAACCAAATTATGCATGTATCTGTATTCATACTATTAGTATTGTTATATTTTCAGCTTGTAAAAAATGCATTTACCTGTATTAGTACTATTATATTATCAACTTGTAAAAAAAAATTACATGTTTGACATCCACGAGGATCTCCTCAACACGGATCTTTGGAACGAACCAACTAATCTAATCTAATCTAGTGTTCACAGTAACTGCCGGACGTTCATGCAGTAAAACAGGAGTGGCATGTCGCATTCCATAAGTATGTGTTATAGATTCCCTACTGATCCTTAACTATATCAATTATTTAAGAAATAATCTGAGTAGCCCTCTCATACGTAAGGCTACCCAAATGTCACTCATTGATTCTGATTCACTTCGAATATGTTGTAGTCTAGGTCAAAGTATGAGACAAGTATTCGTTTACGTGGCCATACGGCTTTGAAGTGATGAAAACGCTCTCGTTGAAAAAGCGGTTGTTATATTTCTGATAATATATCGACGAAACAGTGGGATATATAAATAAATGTTGAAACATAATTTCCATTGTTTTTATTGTACTTAGAACTGTGCAATTAAATTTTGATACATTTCGAAATCCTCTCATCTTCTCATAATTTTTGAAATGGTGAAACTCTAATAACAGGAAGTTAACGATACGGTAGCCAATATAATTAGCAGCTCACACGAAGTTACACACAGGCATTAATAAACAAGCCACTACAATTAAAATTATTTCATAAAGGTGGCTAAAAGAAAAACATTTATGGCGCAACGGAACGCAAAAATTGCATCTGAGCTTGTTCTCAGGACGTGCTGAAACGAGGCAGAAGCAGGCGCCTCTATCGTAGGCGAAATTCAGCAAACCCGGGGGTACCACACAACACAATATACACTAATACTGCGAAGATAACTCCGGTCTGTCATGCCTGATTTGAGATGGTGCGTGAGTATACCAAAGTTGAGTTGCATCTAGATTATACCGCGAGCAAACACGCTAACGGCGACACACGGCTACATTAGATGATCGCCCTCCACTGAAGGTAAAGTGGTTAAAAATCGGATTCAGTACACAAAACCACGGTGGACTCTGAGAGTAAACTATGCAGGCACTGGTTTTATGAGAAGTGGCGTGAATTCAGGTGACTGGCTGCAAACCCCTTGCGAGGGTGAAGATGGGGGTGAGAGTTTAAAATTAGAGAAAGTTTAATTTTCAAGACTCACAACCACCAGCTGCGAACCAAATTCCTAAACATGCAAAAGCACTGGAACTGCGATTGCGAATGTTTGACTCGATTTCTAGGGGATGATATCACACGTTCGCAGCTTTCCTTCCCTGCATATGATTAACTAGACAAATTCATAATAAAATCAAGTTCATGAGAGAAAAGGGTGTACTAACTACTATTTTTGAAAACACGTGAAAGTTCACTTTATGTTGTTTATTTCACAATATTTGAACCCTGTGGCTGATACGTCTGTACGTCGACACATTTACCAAATAAAGTTATACCTCGTGAGCCCCCAGACAAAATGAATATTTGTCGCGAATTGTTTTCACACCACGTGTCTGTCTCAAACACAGTTTATGTTCATGCCTATGCGACGACACGTGTTACATTAACAAATCACAGTCACTTTAATTCAATGCGATGCACACCTTGTTCCACCGGCTAAATATTCACAAACACACAGTAGCACTCGATTTAACTTGGTGCAGTCTACGACGAGCAACCACACGTGGCGATTGCCACAGACAAATCTCAAGTCACCACCTCGAGATCCACATACCGACTGATGCAGAGCGACGCTGCCCGGCCAGCCACACCACGTGGTCCCGAGTCCCCACTTCCTGCCCAGGCGCGCGCGCGCGCCAAAAGCTCAACTGCTGGGATTTTTCCCCTACGTCATCAACTTCCGCATGTGAACTGTTCTAACCGATTTGCCAACGTACAGCGCTCAGCCAATACATTTCTAAAACTTTACTTAAAATCAAAATAATTACACTACACATTAAACAAATATATTCTTACGTTTTTATATTAGTATAAACATCCTTTGTACTGTTTATCATAATCGTGCAATTTCTTATATCACAGATAACTGATTTAACTGAATATTTCAAGGTAAAATACAAAAGATTGATCGAAAATAAAATGAAAAATAGTTAATATATTATTTTTATAAACAAACATTGCCATTCTAGTTGTGTAACTGTCTTGTCTTCGTTGGTAATTTATTACTTTTCATGTCAATTAAACATATTACTTTAGATGTGACTATATCAGCTAATGTATTGTTTATTTATCAACAGGCTATTTTGTAATGAGGGTCTTAAAGGTTCCTAACTGCATCGTATTACTTCAAATGCCAGTAGTATTACAATATTTGTGCACTGCACTGTGCCTGGCACTCGCCATTGTCCCTCTCTCCCCTCACCGGAAACGAACTGTAAAATCCTAAGTTGGAACAAGCCACCAACATCGGCCTGCTCGCTGGCCTCCAGTCAGCTACAAGCACACAGCAAATCTCAACGTGGAGAATTTCTACCTATGGCCTAACTATAAATGTTGTCACCCAACTGTGTACATACATTGCTACCATAATTAATAAGATTAAAATTGTGTAACATTTAGTGCATTGGCATGGTCAATGTTTGCAGTGAACTTCATACTGTTTAATTATCAAATGCTATTAATTACCAGTATTTCTATTGGGCGGTAATCTCACACCCTGGAGTTCGGATCCACTTGGTTCCGAAAACCGATAAAATGTATAAATTCAATTTCTGAAAAATAAAGAAAATTAACTGCGGTATACAACCCCTAAAACTGTATAGTACTGTTATCTAGACTCGTAATTTTAGTGTATTTCAATTTGCGGTTTAATTTTTTATAGATACGGATTTGTATAAAGTCGTAATAATTTTGTTGATTTCGGAAATAGTTTCTTAGTACCAAAAAGATAGATGAAGTAAGTGTTGAAATAATAATAAGTATTTGATTTAGGATCCAGTGATATATAAAACATGGTCCACCCTAATTTATTTAAACAAAAGGTAAATATGTTATAATGTTGTGCAATAGCAATAACATGTAGTGTGTGCATCTTTAAAGAAGCAGCATATTCCATAACTATGTGCAATGTGTTTTTAGTGTTTGTAGTTGTTATTTACAAAAGTATCCAAGTTTAATATTACGTAAAGAGACAGCCAAAGTTTAAATCTAGATACTATCTTTTAAACGTGTTTTACCAACAGTGTTAATAGTATTTTAAAGTGAGTGCGAAAGATATTTTACAAGTCGGGTGGTAAAGTTTTATTTAGGGTTTCTAATATTTCGTGTTTGTGATGTTGGCAATGGATTTGTAAGGAGTGCGTAACATAGTAGAAGAATTACAAGGGAGAGAGAGTGGGGGAGGTAGGAAAAGTGGAGATGAAATAACGAGAGTATGGGATAAATAAATATCCGGGCAACGTCGGATATTCAGCTAGCATAGAATAAATGGAACAGACGGAGTAGGTATTTGACTAGTAGCTAGCAGTGCTTTCCAAACTTTCCCTCATGGCGACACCCTTTTATATCTTACAGTTTTTGGCGTCACTCTTTCTTTAATATAAATACATATGGTAGAATTTAGATGGTTCCAGCGGAGGGGGGGGGGGGAGGGTTGCTGACGAAAATAAAGTATCGCTTAAATGTAGTTTGTAAACGAAACTGAAATCCTTGTACGCATTGACATGTTTAACGTTGATCCTGACTGCAGCAATTACGTATACTCATCGCAAGAAAAGGAAACATTAGGAACTACGGAGATGTACAACAGAGTAACACCGCAGGCAACAATGCCTAACTCACACAGTAATACTTGCTTCTTCTGCATGCGACCCAACTTCTGAAACACGAAAACTGAATTTCGGAAACAGTTTTTCGCTGCGTGTCCGTGTATACATGTCAGGGCCAGATACGGTTTTGCTGGATCGACTGAAAACGGCATCTGGAAATTAGCTGCTCGGATTTCTGATTTAGACAGCACAGTGGCTGTTCCCTTACAGTTCAATATTATAACATTATTTTCAGGAATAAAGAGGACGTGTTAATGACAAGTGATGAATTATTATTTAAGTAATATTCTTAGGTTGTTCCTTCACCACAACCTCGGAAGTCTCGACATACTGGGAAAAATGGATAAATATTTGTGACAAGTAAGAATATGAATGTCATTTCTGCTCCTTGAATCTGTTACATACAGGAAACTGAGAGAAAAATAGCAGGGTTCGAACCAACGATCACTGCATTTAAAATACTACTCTCCGTTAATCACCCGGCCATACTCCACACTAAACATCGCTACTGAATAGCTTTAGTCAGTGGACAATTGTGACTGCTTTTACAATCCGAGACAGCTTTTACAGCCACAGTGTCAATTATTGACATTTAATTGTAAAAAACGCTACCGATGGTGACGTGGCTTTGATAAATCCATTAAAAAACGCTCAGGTGCAGCTTTTTGAGAAGGAAAGCAGACTACAGTGAAGGTTCGTTCAAGCAGCCGCCAGTTCCAGCAAACTGCGCATGGGAAGAGCTGTTATCGAGTACTAGCTGAAAACCCAGCGTTGCCCGGGTATTTATTATTTATTCCTGCCATTTTTAAGGTATATGTTCATTTGTATAAGGGCTGTATATCTATAAAATCTCTTCGGAATACAATTAGTAGTAAAGAAGTAATAGTTTCAAACTTGGTGTGTGATAGGGCGGTTTTCCATGAACGTTACTGTTTATGTGCTTATATTTCATGAAATACGTGTCGTACTGTGGTACACTTTAGAACGTATACTCAACTATATGCTTGTACACTGTCTGTAAAATTTCCTTGGGCTACAATTTGTAGTGTAGAAATTATAAATTGTAACGTCATACCGAAAGCCGTAGTTTTAGTCCATGAACAGCAGAACGTTACTGTTTATGTGTTCATGTCTCATGAACTACGTGTCTTACTGTGATACAATTTAGAAGGCACATTAAACTATATGTGTGTATATTGTCTGCAAAATTTCCTGCGGCTACAATTTGTAGTGTTCAAATTATAAATTGGAACGTCATACAGACTGCCGTAGTTTTACCCCATGAACAGCGGAAAAGTAGTAAGCGAGAACTTTTTTCCTTTCATCATTTTACTATTGTTGCCAGCGAGAAAAAGTTTAATAAAGGTATGAAATTGTGTTTAAAGTTTGTTGCAAGTCGCTAAGTACTGTTATTCTTATGCAGTGTATTTCGAAACTCTCGCCACATTATATGGCATTTTTTGCGATTTCTATTGGTTATGACGTAATACCTTTTGAACCATTTGCCGTATGTGATTCTTAACAATGCAGCAATTGTTACCTCACGGTAAAGAATGTGTGTACCAAATTTGGTTGAAATCGGTCCAATGGCTTAGAAGAAAATGACCAATATTGCCGCTAAATGCAGCAGTTTTTCGCGCATCTGATTGTTTATGACGTCATATCTCGTGAACTATATATCGTATGTGATTCTTACACTTACGGCGACCGTCCTCATGGATTGAAGCTTACGTGTACAAAATTTCATAAAGATTGGAACGAAACTGTAGATTTGTATGCGACACGTACAAACGTACGGACACTCCGCTTTATATATCAGACCAGGAGTAACTCTGCGCATGCGCAGTTTGCTGGAATCTGGCAGCTGTCAACTGCTTGAACGAACCCTTAGAGTCTATTTCTGCTGAAGCGAAGCTGCCGCCTAGCGGCTGAGCACGCAATTAATGTGGGTTTTTTTTTTTTTTTTTTTTTTTTTTTTTTTTTTTTTTTTTTTTTTTTTTTTTTTTTTCCTTTATTGGATTTTTAATGCCCTAAGGCAGGCTGGCAGCAGCCAATGATGCTGCTCTACAGCCGAGCGAACGGTAAACAGTGGACAAAACAGAGTATAAAATGAAAGGTGATAAAAGGCGCTTTTACAATTTCAAGATGAAAAATTTGGGAGAAAGTTAAAAGACAATATGACAGCGAACAGAACATACATGGTTGTTAAAATGCAGACGACGAGACATAACAAGTGGCGACATAAGGTAAAAAAAAAAAAAAAAAAAAAACACTGGACCCTGGTGTACGCAACGTTAAAAAACAATAGGGCGACGAAACACTATACACACGAAGCACTGAACACTTAAAAAACACAACACTGTACTGGCCCTGCAGGGGAAGGGGGGAGGATGGAGAAGGCGCGGGGGAAGGGGAAGGAGGTGGGGGAAGGGAGAATGGGGGAAACCGGAAGGAGCTCCCGGGGAGGTGGAGAAAGGAGGGGCTGAGCCAAGCGGGGGACGGGAGTGGGAGGGGAGGGGGAGGGAGGAGGCGGCGGCAATCCACAGAGAGGGGTCAAAGTTGGAAGGAGGGATAGATGTCGGGCCAGTTTTGGAGAACGTCGTCAGGGAAAGGTAGGTGGTGGAAGCCACCCTCAGAGAGGACGTAGAGGGTGTGGAGGTGAAGGGAGGGAGGGATGTGGCAGTAAAGGGTGGCAGGGGCCCGGGATCCAGGAGGAGAGGAGATACCAGTGGGTTGCGGGATGTACTTGAGGCGGATGTGCTGAAGGAGCAATTAATGTGCACCGATCATTCCTTTAATACGCGATCTGTGGTGCACTGAATGAAGAGAAGGATGATTAGCTGCAGGCGAGTCTTCAGGGTAGTATGAGGAGAAGGATATTTTGTGTTATTTTATGAAAAGTTTTTTTTGTTTAGAGTCTAAATTTGTTAGTCTCGCGACACCCTTGATACTACTAAGCGACAGCCAGTTTGGAAAGCTCTGAGCTAGAGAGCGCGTCCCCGGTGGCCCCAGGCTGTGTCCGCTCCACTCAGCAGTCGGCAGCCTGCGGCTATCCGAGCTGGCGTCTCGTTCACGCATCGCTAACAGCCGGCAGCCGGCAGCCGGCAGCCACCACGGCAGCAGATGGCGCAGCCGCCAGGCGGACCACTGGCCTGCTAACGCAGACACGCAGGAGCTGCCGGCCGCCAGCTACGTTGCACCACACACACACACACACACACGCACACGCACACGCACACACACACACACGCACACGCACACGCACACACACACACACACACACACGCACACTCACACACACAACACCACAACACATATACATACACGGTGTTCCATTTCGCTGCGGTGGAGAGGACGAGCGTTCTAAGGCGCCTTGCTGCGGAGCGCACGACTACCGGCCGTCGTAGGTTCCTCCCTCGGGCATGTGTGTGTGTGTGTGTGTGTGTTATGTATTTGTCCTTAGGGATTCTGCTAGATAAGCTTAAGTATTGTGGTATGAGTGGGACAGTGCACAAATGGTTTAAATCATGAATGCAACTTTCACTCTGCAGCGGAGTGTTCGCTGATGTGAAACTTCCTGGCAGATTAAAATTGTGTGCCGGAACCGGGACTCGAACCTGGGACCTTTGCCTTTCGCGGGCAAGCACACTACCGACTGTGCTATCCCGACACGACTCACGATGCCGCTTCACAACTTTACTTTTGCCAGTACCTCGCCTCCTACTTTCCAAACTTCACAGACGCTCTCCTGCGAACCATTCAAGACTAGCACTCCTGGAAGAAAGTAGGAGCCGAGGTACTGGCGGAAGTAAAGTTGTGAGGCGGCATCATGAGTCGTGTCGGGATAGCACAGTCGGTAGTGCGCTTTCCCGCGAAAGGCAAAGGTCCCAGGTTCGAGTCCCGGTTCCGGCACAGGAAGTTTAAATCATATTTAACTGGAAGAGTGCAGAAAGTTGAAATAAGCAGTTCACATGATATAGTTGAAACAATTAATTCCTCTAACTGGGGAGTTATCAAAAATTGGGTTACACAAGGTTCGATCTTGGGTCCTTTGGTGTTCTTAATATATATTAAAGACTTGCCATTCTACATTCAGGAAGATGCTAATCTAGTACTTTTTGCTGATGATACAAGTATACCTATCACACCTGACAAACAGGAATTAACTGATGAAACTGTAAATGATATTTTTCAGAATGTTATTAAGTGGTTCTCTACAAATGGACTCTCATTAAACTTTGATAAAATCCAGTATATAAAGTTTCATACACTAAATGGCATGACACCATTAATAAATTTAGACTTTGAACATAAATCTGTAGCTAAGGTAGAATATTGAAAAATTTTAGATGTTTGCATTGACGAGGGATTGAATTGGAAGAAACATATTGAAGATCTCCTGAAACATTTCAGTTCAGCTACTTATGCTATCAGAGTCATTGCAATATTTGGTGATATACATCTCAGTAAATTAGCTTACTACCCCTATTTTCATCCATTGCTTTCATATGGGATCATATTCTGGGGCAATTCAACATTTAGGAAAAAGTATTCATTGCTCAAAAGCGTGTAATCCGAATAATTGCTGGAGCCCACACAAGAGCATCCTGCAGACATTTATTTAGGGATCTTCACACTATAGCTTCACAATACATATATTCACCCATGAAATTTGTTATTAACAATCCGACCCAATTCAAAAGTAATGTCAGTGTGCATGGCTACAACACTGAGAGAAAGGATGATATTCACTATTCAAGGTTAAATCTGACTATGGCTCTGTGAGCAGTATACGGAAGAATCTCGGCCAGCGACTTTTATGTGATACATCAGAAGGACCCTAACGTCCCCTCAGGAACACAAGTCAGATATCATTTTTCCACTTTATTTTATGACGCTGTAAATGGACAGGGACTTTTAAATGCCGTCGGGCAGGAATGGGTTGAGTAGTTTGTAAGCTTAGGGACTGATAACTAGAGTAGTTAAGTCCCACAGATTTACAAACATTTGTACAATTGTTTCAGCCCTCGTGTTTGAAACTAATAGGTGACGAGGAAATTTATTTCTGTGGTTCTTCATAAGAAACGATACCAGTAGCTGTGATTCGAAATAGTTGTATATTCACCAACAGCCAGAGGCGGATTTTCACATTTGCAGCCAGTACGCTATTCAAAATTTTCTGCCTCTACGACCTTTATAATTCGATGCCCTATTTCACAATCGTACTAATTATATTTTTGTCGATCAAATAGCAGGTTTATTTTTGTGCACTGCGGTCCTAATTATACCATCTTTTCCGTAATTATATCCACGTATATACTTCGCAAATTGCGAAATTTCACGACGTCTGCTGCTCCTTTAAGCTGGACAAACGATCTGCAACACATGAAAATTTGTGCCGGACCGGGACCCGAACGCGGATCTCCCGCTTTTCGCGAGCGGTCGCCTTAACCACTCGGCCACCCGTGCACGCTCCTCGGCCAGACCCAAACTTCCATGTGATGCACTTGCCTCTTTCCCTCACATACTCGCACACTTTATATAGTCCAGCAAGAGGGGGAGAGACAATTCTAACACCGTAAGCTTGTCATGGCATTAATGTTTACTATTGTGTATGTTCCAAGGAAACAGACGTTGGCTGTGATCCGCAGCAGAGATAAATATATCCACATATATACTTCGCAAATCGCAGACGTCGGGAAATTTCGCGATTTGCGGAGTATATACGTAGATATATTTATCTCTACTGCGGATCACCGCCAACGTCTGTTCCCCACGAACAGACATAATACTAAACATTGTTCGTAATTAATATGACTGTAAACTAGGGGATCGAAGGGTCACTTCCCATTTTTTTTTTTTTTTTTACAACCCAAATGTTTGGTTAAGTTAGCTTTTGTGTATATTTCTGAGCTAACAAAAGCACAGTGATTTACTACTTACACTTTGGTGTAACATATGCCTTAATATTTCTTATACAGTAATGTACATTCGCTAAACCTAATTAAGGAAAGAAGGAAGATTAGTGCTTAACGTCGCGTTACATCATGTTCATTGGAGGCGGAGCTTACACTCTGATTGGATGCTTTGAAAGGATCCATCCCGGCATGTGTGTGGGGAATGATTTAGAGAAATCACCGAATACCTAAATCTGGGTGGCCGGAGGTGGATTTGAACCACCTTCCTCAAGAATGCGAGTCCAGCGTCATTGCGCCACTTCGCTCGGTGTCGTAATTAAGTAACTTTTATTATTTAGGAAAGCGAAAAGTTGGGGTTTAAAAGCTTTTAAATATTTGTAAAATGGCATGTTGGGCACCGCTATTTACTTTATTAACTAAAAGCTAGCGGTTAAAAATGTGACCCCGAATATGCCGCCGCTACCGTCTGCCACCCAAGGCTCCAGCCCTCTCAGCCTACTGGTAAATCCGCCAACAGCCGTAAATGGTGATTGATCTTTACTGTTTATTAAGCTACCGGTTCCGATATCTTAATAACAGTATCTTCAGGCCACATCAATTATATCCATCCACTTGTATGGTCACTATGGCCGTTTATAGCCGTGTTTTTTTTTTTTTTTTTTTTTTTTTTTTTTTTTTTTTTTTTTTTTGTTGCTCCTGAACATTCGAGTGTCGTCCCCACACATGTGACCACCCACTTGCTGTCAGTTGCTGTCGCACGTGTGAAGAGGCTACATGAATGTTCAGGAGCTGCAAAAATCGGTAAACACGCCCATAGTGATGATAATGTATATAATTGTCGTCGATGTGACCTGAAGATGATATTATTGATATACCGGAACCGATGGCACAATACAACAAAAATCAAATCAAAATTTACGGCTGTGGGTGAACATATAAATATTCTGAATCATAAGTTGGCCATCAGCTTCCGCAAACTCCACGACAACATGCAGCCACGTCGACGTTACTCGCAACGGTGGAGGAGGGGTCGCAAACCGCACAAGGCCTTTCGTCTTGGGGGTGTATCACTTGTGAGATTACCGCCCAATAGAAATACTGGTAGTTAATAGCATTTGATAATTAAACAGTATGAAGTTCACTGCAAACATTGACCATGCCAATGCACTAAATGTTACACAATTTTAATCTTATTAATTATGGTAGCAATGTATGTACACAGTTGGGTGACAACATTTATAGTTAGGCCATAGGTAGAAATTCTCCACGTTGAGATTTGCTGTGTGCTTATAGCTGACGGGAGGCCAGCGAGCAGGCCGATGTTGGTGGCTTGTTCCAACTTAGGATTTTACAGTTCGTTTCCGGTGAGGGGAGAGAGGGACAATGGCGAGTGCCAGGCACAGTGCAGTGCACAAATATTGTAATACTACTGGCATTTGAAGTAATACGATGCAGTTAGGAACCTTTAAGACCCTCATTACAAAATAGCCTGTTGATAAATAAACAATACATTAGCTGATATAGTTACATCTAACATAATATGTTTAATTGACAATGAAAAGTAATAAATTATCAACGAAGACAAGACAGTTAGACAACTAGCATGGCAATGTTTGTTTATAAAAATAATATATTAACTATTTTTCATTTTATTTTCAATCAATCTTTTGTATTTTACCGTGAAATATTCAGTTAAATCAGTTATCTGTGATATAAGAAATTGCACGATTATGATAAACAGTACAAAGGATGTTTATACCAATATAAAAACGTAAGAAAATATTTGTTTAATGTGTAGTGTAATTATTTTGATTTTAAGTAAAGTTTTAGAAATGTATTGGCTGAGCGCTGTACGTTGGCAAATCGGTTAGAACAGTTCACATGGGGAAGTTGATGACGTAGGGGAAAAAACCCCGGCAGTTGAGCTTTTGGTGCGCGCGTGCGCTTGGGCAGGAAGTGGGGACTCGGGACCACGTGGTGTGGCTGGCCGGGCAGCGTCGCTCTGCATCAGTCGGCATGTGGATCTCGAGGTGGTGACTTGAGATTTGTCTGTGGCAATCGCCACGTGCGGTTGCTCGTCGTAGACTGCACCAAGTTAAATCGAGTGCTACTGTGTGTTAGTGAATATTTAGCCGGTGGAACAAGGTGTGCATCGCATTGAATTAAAGTGACTGTGATTTGTTAATGTAACACGTGTCGTCTCATAGGCATGAACATAAACGGTGTTTGAGACAGACACGTGGTGTGAAAACAATTCACGACAAATATTCATTTTGTCTGGGGGCTCTCGAGCTATAACTTTATTTGATAAATGTGCCGACGTACAGACGTATCAGCCACAGGGTTCAAGTATTGTGAAATAAACAACATAAAGTGAACTTTCACGTATTTTCAAAAATAGTAGTTAGTACACCCTTTTCTCTCATGAACTTGAATTTATTATGAATTTGTTTTGTTAATCATATGCAGGGAAGGAAAGCTGCGAACGTGTGATATCATCCCCTAGAAAACGAGTCAAACAGTCGCAATAACAGTTCCAGTGCTTTTGCATGTTTAGGAATTTGGTTCGCAGCTGGTGGTTGTGAGTTTCAAAAATTAAACTTTCTCTAATATTAAACTCTCACCCCGACCTTCACCCTTGCACACTACAGGTCAAATCCCAGTATTATTTCATTAAATTTATGTAGATTTATTCAAAAATTGTATCTATATTTCGAACTTATGCCTGCTACTAAAATACTTACACTCCATTCACCGAAACGAGAGACGTACTGCAAACACGGCAAGGCGCGTGAGCACAGCGCTGCCGTCGAGGGGTGAACAAGGCGGGGGCGCACAGTCAGCGTGGCCGTCTCAATTGCAGGTGTGAGATTTTTTTTTTCTTCTTCTTATGGGACTTAACTACGGGGTCATCAGTCCCTAAACAACTTACAAACTACTTATTAACTAGCTAATACTAAGGACGGCACAAATATTCATGCCCGAGGGGGGATTCGAACCCCCGACCGTAGTGGCCGTGCAGACCGTGACTGGAGCGCCTCAGTCCCCTCGGCCACCGCGGACGGCGTGTGAGTTGCGATTTCAGGGTCTCTTAAGGTCATCTTTAAAGACGCCTGAAAGACTAGTTGAATCTTTGAGAAGTGCTTTCCTGATGTTCTTCCTCGGCTCGCAGTTATTGTTGTTGACAAAGCGCCGTACCATGTCGTAGAAAAGAAAAAGTTCAAAGTGCGTATTCCAGTAATCACTAAATATCAGAGTGGCTAAAATAAAAAAAAGAAACTCGATTCTGAAGACGGTATGTTGAAGAAATAACTCATAGATATATTTCAAAATCACAGAACAGCGCACAACGAATACGCGATAGATAAAATCGCGAAGAATGCAGGGAAAACTGTTCTTAGAATTCCTCCGTACAGCTGTGAATTAAACGCCATAGAGTAAGTGTGGGCCAGAATCAAAGGCTATGTTGCAGCGAAGGACAAAACATACAAAATTCCGGAAGTTAAAGAACTGCAAGAAGAAGCAGTAAAAACAGTGACTGCAGAAGTTTGGACCAAGTGCGTCCTCCGCGTCGTATTTTTAGTTGAAAGTCAAATGTGGAAATTGTAGAGGAGAGAGACAGAGAGTAGCGGTTTGGTATAAACCTCAATGAAAACAGAATGAACCTTGTTTCGCCGTCCTTTACGATTATTATTACTGGCAATGTTATTAAAATTGTGTACGACAGCAGCGTTTTGTTAGCAACCTGAATGAAAACGAATCTGTTTTGACAGAATGAACTCAGTTTCATCGTACTTTTAACATTATTGTAACTAGCTTTGAATCTTCCATGTCGTGACTATTTCGTTGTCCAGGTTTCTCAGGGTCCGCTATGACGTCAGCTCGGCAGCCAGCCGACGCCACCAGCTGCAAAGCATGCGCCAAGGATTTTTGACCCCTTCGTAACACGTGAACACCGAATGCTTTCTCTGGAAACGATCGTAGTCGCTCACGTGACACTACTTACGTTTCGTCCCAGCTCTCAGAGAACGAACTATAGGCTTTGTTTATTGTTATGTGCAAGTACCAATAAAGAAAGCCCAACATCCCCTCTCCTCCTCCTCCTTAAACCACCATTAGCAATTAGACAAATACAAGGCCATTTGCAACCTCGGTCACTTTTGTGTCCCAACTTCGTCGCCGCTTTTGTGTCCCAGCCTCGTCGTAGGTGTCGGTGGCCGAGTGGAATGAGACCGACACGCTGGTGCAGGTACGGAGGGGAGCAGCCAGAAACTATAAACACTCGAGTAAATTAGAAAGAGATATATTGCACAGAATGTAACAATACTTAACTTTTACATAGTACTGCAGAATGTTGATACATAGTTGTTAGAGGCCTGCCTAGTGCCTGTACAATAGCAAAGTCTTCACTGGTGCCTATCTGATTACGAAGGTCCTAACTCGTTGCTATCTCAGTCCGAAGTGACCGGTGTCTTTCCGTGGTGGGCACGAGCGGGGTTGCAGCAGAGGGCGCTCGTGGCTGTCGTCGTGAGAACGCCGCGCCGTGCGTGCATGGCGGCGCGCGGCGAAAGTAAGTGGCGCGCACTTTGTACTCCCCCCCCAAACCGCCGCGCCGTCGTGGCGTAGGGCTGAGGGCCACGGCGACGGCACTGGGTGGAGGGCCTGGGCGGGGGCGTTACTGGTGGGACGGGCGTCGTAGCTGAGGCCGGGATCGAGACGCCGTCCGCGCCCCGGCATCTGCCTTGAGATCCTCCAGGGAACCCGCCGAAACCTGGGGAAGGGCGCCCGCCCCCGCCCAGAGGGAGCAGGTCATCTTCTTCTGAGGTGCGTGGCCCAAGCTGGGGGAGGCCCGCACGGTCCCGGAGTCCCTCTCGGTGACGCTGTCATCTGCGGCGGCGACAGCGGCGGCGACGACAGCGTTGGAGGTGTGTCGACGTCCATAGGGATCTCGTAGTCCGGGGACGAACGATGTGGTTGTGCTCCCTGGCGGTGAACTGGGTCTGGAATCAAGAAACCGGAGACAGGATCGCGCGGCCTGTGCAGGCGCAATTGGTTTGCGTGGCGCCGCAGCTCCGACCCTGTGGAAGAACGTACAACATACATATTGCTACCGAGCACGCGCTGAATGGTGCCCGGCAACCATGTCTTCTTGTTTCCAGCAAACACCCTGTACAGCACCGGCGTAGAAACCTGAAAACGCGTAGCGCCATACGAACCGACTCGGTGCGTGGGAGGCTGCAGCAGGTGAAGGAGAGTGCGGTGACGGCGGCCGTGTAGCAGCTCGGCAGGAGACGGGCCGTCACGTGGCATGCACCGATACGTAGACAGGAAAATTTGAAGAGCTTGCTGCCTGGAGTGCTGACCTTTCATCTTCTCCATGTGAGACTTGAATGTTCGAACGAAACGTTCTGCTTCACCATTGGACTGAGGGTGAAAAGGTGCAGTGGTAATATGCTGAATGCCATTCACACGACAAAACTGTTGAAATTCCGCACTAACAAACTGAGGTCCATTGTCACTGACGATAGTTTCAGGCAAGCCTTCGATGCAAAACACTGATGTTAAGGCACTGATTGTACTAGAAGCTGTCGTTGAGTTCATGGCAATCACGAAAGGAAACTTGCTGAAAGCGTCTACAACAATTAACCATCGCGTATTCCAGAAAGGTCCGGCAAAGTCAATGTGTAAACGTTGCCATGGTCCCTTGGGGCGTGGCCAGTCTGAAAAACGTTGCGGAGGAGCCGCCTGATGCTCCGCACAAACAGTACACTGTGACGTCATGTTCTCTATCTGAGCGTCCATACCAACCCAGGTACAATGACGTCTGGCCAGTTGCTTTGTCCTAACAATACCCCAATGTCCTTGATGCAGGAGGCGTAACACTTCTCGTTGCAGGGAACGAGGAACAATCACTCTTGCTTGGTCGTTGTCCGTATGTAACAACAGTACACCCTGCCTTAAAGATAATGCATGACGTTGTGCAAAATAACGTCGAACCAGAGGCCGATCAATGTCTTTGGCTCTGGCAGGCCACCCTGAGCGAACAAAACGTGCTACCACACTTAGGTCTGCATCCGCAGCTGTTTCCTGTGCAACCCGACGAGAGTTCAAAGGAAAGTCTGCGACAGCGGAAGCATCTCTGGAGTCTATCTGACAACATGCCATTTCTGAAGAATCAAATGACACATCCTGGCCAACCGGAAGTCGGGAAAGTGTGTCCGCGTTGGCATGTTTAGTGGTAGGTCGGTACAAAATCTCATACTGCTAATTTGACAATATCAAGGAAGCTTTTGTGCCGTACGTGGCGGAATTGGCTTTGTGGGTGAGAACAACGACGTGAGAGGCTTGTGGTCTGTCAACAAATAGAATTTTCTGCCATAGAGATAATGATGAAACTTTGCGACGCCGTAAATGATTGCTAAGGCCTCCTTTTCTATCTGACTGTAATTCTGTTGCGTCGGCGTCAGTAGCTTGGATGCAAAGGCAATAGAACGATCGTGACATCCAATACGATGTGAGATTACAGCGCCCAGACCATACGACGAGGCGTCAACTGCTAACACTACAGGCTTCTGGGGGTCAAAGGGAATCAAACATGCATCACTGAGTAGTGCAGACTTTAATTTGTCAAAGGCAACCTGGCAATCTTTAGACCATACAAAAGGAACATTCTTCCTACGTAAGTGATGCAGTGGAGCTGTAATCTGAGAGACATTGGGAATAAATCTGAAATAATAGTTCAGCTTCCCCATTACTGCTTGCAATTCGTGCACATTCTTAGGAGGAGGCAAGTCTTTGATTGCTCGAAGATGTGACTGTAAAGGATGGGTTCCTTGGGCATTAATCACATGGCCCAGGTACTCTATTTCAGTTTGAAAAAACGAACACTTTGCTTTATTACAACGTAGACCTGCTGCAGTCAACACTTTGAAAAGGCACTCCAGGTTTGCTAAATGTTCTTCAACTGTACGTCCGGATACCACTATGTCATCTAAATAGTTCGAGCAACACGGTACAGAAACTGTCAGCTGTTCCAAAAAGCGCTGAAAAATAACAGGGGCGAAAGAACTGCCAAAGGGTAGGCGTTGAAATTGAAAAAGGCCCATGTGAGTATTAATGACGAAAAACTTTTTTGACTCGTCATCAAGCGGAATTTGTAAGTATGCCTCTGCTAAATCAGTCTTAGAAAAGAAACGAGACAGTCCTAATTTGTCCATCAGTTCCTCAGGTCTGGGCAGGGGATACGTGTCCACAGTTGTTTGACTGTTAACTGTTGATTTAAAGTCCGCACAGAGACGAAGTTTTCCTGACGGCTTGGGTATAATTACTATAGGCGAGGCCCACTGACTCGCAGAAACAGGAGAAATCACCCCACTATCTTGCCAACGTTTAAGTTCTTCGGCAACTCTATCACGCAACGCGATAGGCACTGGTCTAGCTTTACGAAATTTTGGAACTGCAGATTCTTTTAAAGTTACATGTGCCACGAAGTCTGTTGCACAACCTAGTTCCGGCGAAAACAAGTCACTATATTTGTCACACAATGCATTGATTTTATCCTGAGGCACTATTGACGAAATTTGAAGCACATCTCTTTGAATTGATAAACCAAACAAGTCAAAAGCATCTAGTCCAAAAATGTTCTGTGTCGATTTGGCCTGAAGAACTACAAAAGCAACTGTTTGTGTTACACTTTGAAAAGAGGCGGGCAGGCTACATGTTCTTAGCACGGGAATATTTTCACCTGTATAAGCTGTTAACACTTGCTGTGACGGCGACAATTTTGGCGAACCCAGAAGTTCATAAGTATCTTTATTTATTAATGTAACAGCGGAACCAGTATCAAGCTGAAACTGCTCAGTCTTATTTTCTATGGAGAGATTTACAAAAAGTTTGTGCTTCTGGCGCACGACAGGTGCGCGAATGTGGGCAACGTCTGCTACGGTTTGTGTGCTGCGTATGCGCGGGCGGCGTAGTGAAGGAAGCGGCGCAGGCTCGGCACGCAGCGGATTAACAACACTGTCACTAGATGACACTACCGCCGGATCGGCGTCCGCGCAAGCCTGCGAAGCTACTCCAGATTTATTAACAACTGCACTACACTTTTGAGTAGCTACTTGATGTCTACTGTCACTAGCTACACAGTACTGGGCACTATTACAAGGAGCAGTTGCAGAAGGCACTACTTTCACTACAGGAATGCATTGTTCATAGTCATTTTGCTTGTCCCGAACCCTTTTCCGTTGCACTGTTTTACGCGCTCGGCGGCGCTTGCTACGTGGTGCACTATATAGTTTTGCCATAGGCGTAGAACTACGTTCTTGCAATTGAGATCCAAGGAAAGCACTGTTCAATTCTACAGCCCGTATAACATTTACAGAATGAACTGTTCTCGCACTTTGCGAAGCACTGTTTCTAACGTTACTGTTCGTTGAGTTTTTAATTTGCATACACACAGACTGTACATGTCCTGATTTGCCACATTGATAACAGGTTGCGTTGCGACTAGGGCAATGAGCACGCTTGTGGCGAGACACACACTGGGGGCACGATTTACGAACATTGTTCTGAAATGAGCGTTGGCGCCCTTTATTCAAATCACTGTTTCTAATACGACGGGGCGACCTTTGTGTCGCACTTTTACACTGGCTACTGTTCACTGAATGTTCAGCACGGCCGGTATAATTAAAAGAATCACTAGTGCCATACTGAGAACTACGGCTAGGAAAGCGTCCGTTGCGACGCACTGAATTTACACTGTGGCTTTGCATTTCTACATCTGCTAAGTCAAAAGTATCATGCGCTTCTATAAGCTGCAGTACACTGTCTAATGAGGGGTCAGACTGTTTCAGAATTGCTGCTCTAATTCTGGGGTCCTGAATATTCTGCGTAATCGCATCCCTCAACATCACGTCACTATACGAAAGTCCACAAGAGCAAGTAAATTTACATTGGCGGGTTAAGCCCTTCAATTCCGTAATCCACTCTTGGTGTGACTGCTGCGGTAATTTTTTAAGTCTGAAAAATCGGTACCGCGCAGCGGCTACGAGAACTTTTCTTTCATAATGAGCATTCAGTGCATCTACAATTTGTTCTAAGTCTACATCACGAGGAGAGGCGTGAGGGAAAAGTTTTTGCAATAATACAAAGGTCTGGGGGCCCACTACAGATAATAACAGATGCTTAACAGTCTGACCTGTAAGTTGATGAGCCGCGACGAGTTCTTGAAACTGCGCCAGATAATCACTCCATTCTTCCTCACGTTCGTTGTATTGGCGAAACGTAGGAAGTGTTGCGGCGGCAGGTGTGGACTGCTGAAGCGGCGGCTGTTGTTGTTGGTTAGCTGCCTGCGCTGTGAGCTGGGACACCGCCTGGAGGAGTTGCGTTATTTGCGCCGTCTGTAACTGAATAATTTCCATTAAGTTTGGGTTCGGAGTAGTGGCCATGCTGACCGATTAGGCGCCGCGTATACAAGTAAATTAGTACAAAACACAAATGCAAGATAAATGAGGACGCTCTGCAACAAAAAAGTCCACAAAACACGTAACAAAATATCTTCCCCCAAAATTCTTATATTAAGGGTGGGTGGGCGGGAGCAATTTCTGCGTGCTCCGACTGCTGCTGTCTGGCTGCTGCAAGCGGGCTGGTCCAAGGTTCTATCACTCCTCGTCGCCACTTTTGTGTCCCAACTTCGTCGCCGCTTTTGTGTCCCAGCCTCGTCGTAGGTGTCGGTGGCCGAGTGGAATGAGACCGACACGCTGGTGCAGGTACGGAGGGGAGCAGCCAGAAACTATAAACACTCGAGTAAATTAGAAAGAGATATATTGCACAGAATGTAACAATACTTAACTTTTACATAGTACTGCAGAATGTTGATACATAGTTGTTAGAGGCCTGCCTAGTGCCTGTACAATAGCAAAGTCTTCACTGGTGCCTATCTGATTACGAAGGTCCTAACTCGTTGCTATCTCAGTCCGAAGTGACCGGTGTCTTTCCGTGGTGGGCACGAGCGGGGTTGCAGCAGAGGGCGCTCGTGGCTGTCGTCGTGAGAACGCCGCGCCGTGCGTGCATGGCGGCGCGCGGCGAAAGTAAGTGGCGCGCACTTTGTACTTGTGCGACACCACAGTCACATTCTTGAAAACTGACAATGCGGTCCCACACCCAGAAGAATTTTATTGGTTATGGGCAATGTACGGTGGGTGTTCAAATGTAAACGTACAAACCGGCTTAACAATCAAACTGGTTGAAATTTAAACATGTCGCTATTGGATAGTGTAGTGCGACATCCAGGTCTGTACCCTCAGCAGGCAAGCTGATGCTCACCGTCTTTTTCGACGTCCGAGGTCCGATACTCATCGGATTCTTGGAGCACGGAAAAGTCATTAACAGTGACGTGTACTAGACTTGCGCATAACAGTTCGCGATCGGGAGTGCTCACTTTAGTTCGCGGCAGTGCCGCGAACTAGTTTGTTCTTTTAGTTCGTCCGCTCCCAGTGGCGGCTTAGCGGCGTGGTCTGCGCATGCAGGTGAAGGGAGAAGTTCCCCCACCGATAAACCGATTATCGCTGTTATCACTAGCTGGAGACTACATATTGTAGATAAACTGATAGCCTAAACAAATCTTTAATAACAGTAATATAACAATTTTAGCTGTTTTAACCCTAGATAAAATTGTTTAGATTAGTACATTTTATTCCTTTCCGTGATGGTGGTGGTGGCGGCTGGTGCAGCAACAGTGTTGGATAATTAAATAATTATATTAATTTCCATACTGTCCCTAGTTATTCTACTTCAAATAGCCGTTACGTACTTCGTACGTTTACCTCTTTGCGGGGGCCCAATGACAGAACACAAATTGTTAACTACCTCCACAACAGCTTTAGATAGTTCTGTGGCTCCATCTCCGCCCAAGTAAGTCTGACTTTTCACAATTTACTCACCTTAGTTACATTAGATTCGCTGCCAGCCAGGTACACGGACTGCAATAAAACATTTGTCTGTTCCAGTCTGATGATGCACTAACAGCGCGAAACGCGTAATTGGAGTAAGATAGGATACTGCAACAGAGACTGAGAATTATTTAATTGTTTAGATTAATTTTATTTTGCCTTCAATGTCCAATCAGAATATCAAAATAATCTAGAAAAATTAATCATGAAGGCACCTTGAATCTGAATAGTGCTGTATTCTTTCATAACTCAAATTGAAGTTGCTAATTATTAAGTTTGTGTACAAGAATCTATATGTTCGAAATGCTTTGAAGTTTTACTAGCAGCAGCATGAAATACCCAACACGCTAGCCCTCAAGGGTGCAATTCGCAAATTTAGATCCACAACACTTTAAATATGGTATGTGAGTGTTTTTGCAAATAATACACCACTACAGAAATGAAATATTAAAATTATACTGTAACATTCAAAACCACTATTTTTGCAAATAATACACCACTACGGAAATTAAATATTAAAATTACACTGTAATATTCAAAACATTTGTACATTACTTATCACTTTCGTAGAGAATATAACCAGAATGATCTAGGCATAAAATTGCTTAACAAGTTCTTTCAACAAAATCATAGTACCCGGAATTTTGAAACACTAGAAACTGATTCAGTCTAGGTACATTAATTAAGAATGATCAGGCTGCAAAACATCAGTAAGCTGTAATTATTTACATAAATCTCTACACTGCTGGTCTATGCATTATTACAAATATAAAATGTTTTTACTCGGTCGGCCTATTGTGACGACAACGATGTGTAATGACAACCATTTCTGCGGCAAGGCTTGGTATGGCTTTTGATTATAATGAGCTCTTACATTCTCTTCTTCGAGTCTGAATTTTGCCAATTAGAGCAACAAATAATTTCATATTTTTGGAAACATTTTTGTTTCTATATTATTGGGTAAACAGCACTCTATTTAAATTTGTAAATAAAGAACAGTCTAGAATGCACTAATTTATTTCATTCTACTAGTTTCAGTCTTATGTAGACCATCTTCAGGAATTTGTCTCTGAAATATATCACAGTCACATTTAGAGGAGTTTGGAGCAATATACATTACTGTAAAAGCTAAACTAAGTTAGTAAATAGAAATAGAACAAGATAAAATAAGCGATGTTATACCCTCTGATGTTGTGGAGCTGGCAGGTAGCTGGGAGCCTTCCAGTGTGTCACTGCTGGCTGGAGCAAGGTTTGCTGCTCTTAAATAGCTGAGGCTCCGCCCCTTTGCCAGCTCCACCCATCTTTGATAGCCAATGAAAAGATTAAATACATGAATGTAGCTAAAATATATAAAATTATAATTAATAACACATTTCTCGGTTAATGT